>JAWWMP010000116.1:39929258-39986217 GCA_035047865.1 Dendrocincla tyrannina
TCTCATTAAGCATTGGAAATATCTACAGCAAACATGCTTCATGATTACCAAACAGGACCTGGTGATTTTAGTAATTGCTGTAGTTGTGTTATTAATGATGCCTTTTTTAATCAGCCTGCTGCAAAGGGCCCTGCAATGGACTGTCTGAGCCATCTTTTTAGCACAAATAAAAAAAGGGGGAATTGTGGGAAACTGTACCAGGTCTGTGGATTTCTTGACAGAGCAGGGGGAGTGTGACCTTGGCCAGGCTGCTCTGTAATCGTGAAGATAAGCAGCTTGCAAAGACTGTGAGAACTGAGGAGCAGCCTGGATGAATTTGTACAGAGACAGTGGTTTTGTAGCTGTGGCCAATGAGTGATTCTTTATGAGTGTGAGCACCAGTAATGTCAATGCATGTACACTCAGAGAACACTATAATTGTAGAAATACCATTTTAATAAACAGAGCTTTGTAGATAACTCATATTGAGTCATCTCACTGCTCCCCAAGCCCGCCTCCCTACAACGGTGAAACTTGACCTGAGGGTATCATCTGCTTTGGTGCTGTTCTAACAGATTCTTGGTGCAAAACACAGGTGGACACTTCTCTCCTTTTTGTGCTCTAGCTTCTATGGGAAGGAAATCCCATCACACAGACCAGAAGAAAGTGTTGCCTGATGTGAGGCTGCCTAGCAAAATCTGGCAAGGCACATACTGGCTGCACAATGTGAATGTACTAATTAATTCTGAGTTCTAAAATGGTAAAAGAGTTTTAAATACAAATGACAGCTTTCTTTATTGAAAGTAATACAGACTTCAAGAAATACCTAACCCCAAAACCCAGATATGGATATGTTTTTTTTTTCTCCTTAAAAACCATTCAGATGTACATTTTGATACTATATCTTCATGATATTTTCAGACTCCAGCGCAGCAGGAGCAGCTGATGAAGCAGCAGATGGATCAGCTTCAAAGGCTCGTGGCTGAACAGCAGAAAATCGTTGCACTTTACAACCCAGGTACTCGGGGAATCCAACCTGACACTGGCACCTGTACCTGCTGATGCTTGCACTCCAGCAGTGAAATGCAGTAGTTCTTTAAAGAAAGAGGAGGTGTGATAGTTTTGTTCAGTAGCTGGGGGCTCTTCCTCTGGCAGCTGGGCCAAAATATTTGCTCCTTTACACACATTGCACCCAAGCTGTAAACTTTAGAAAACATCTTCCCACTTTTGTATATCAAAATTTCAGGACACCTTTTAGGTTAATAACTGACCTCCTATGTAAACTTCTATTGAAGTATAGTCTTGAATGGCAGTGCATAAAATTATAGTATAGTGGTAAGAATTGCAGAAAAGCTGAAATATCCTTTCTTCTGTGCCTATATATGAAAGTTCCAGCTTTGCATAGATAAAAGAAGAGGAAAAAAGTCAATACACTATACTTCCATTAATTGACTCTGACCTGTAATAGTGCAGACTGTTCCTAAAAGCATTGTACAACTCCTTGAACAGTTCCATTCAACCAATGGTATTCCTAGAAAACACCACCCACTGAGCAAGTAGAAAAAGAGGAACCCCAACCCCTTCCCACCCTCTCCACAGTAGTAGCACATTTCTCCTCAGTGTGTGACTCCAAAATGAAAGCAGAGTTTAGGGAAATCATGTAGACTTGTAACAGCATTGTCCCAGCTTTAGCAGGGTGGCTTGTGCATAACATCAGGCAGGGAGCATCCATAATGACATAGAAAGGACAGATGACCCTTGGATTGCTGCTGCTTCTCAAATAACCTTCTGGGGAGGCAGATTCACCCAACCCATGTTCTAAGAGCCTAAGGAGACTAGGCATTCCCTGCACCTTGCATGCTAGAGTTCACCGTAGTTTGATGAGGTCTTACAAACAGCTTTTTAGAACTGAAAAGCTACTTTTTTTGAAAACTTTTTTCCCCATGTTCTAACCATACATATTATGAATGAGTCCTCTCAGACAGCTATATCTTTGCTGTTCCTCTGTGCACATAAAAAATTGCTTCATAGCATATCTAGTTTGACAAATTTGGACAAAACAATTTATCATCAAAATTCTATTTATTTCAGTTGCCATATGAGGAACATCTGCTTGCAAAGGTTCACTCAAAGCAATAGGCATTGTGTTACACAAAGTTAATGATAATAATAAAACCACTAAGAATTCATGGCCTCTTGCCTTCCCCTCCCCTATCCCAGAAACTCTTGGAGCTGGCACTTGTTTGTTGACTTTACGGAAATACGACCTCACATTATTGTTTCTGTAAAAGAAAATGAAGTTTTAGCAAATTTCATCTACTTCACTAATGAATACTAGCTGTTGTTAATTTATAAAATAAAAATGTCTTTTCTTCATTCCCTCTCAGCCTTATGGGTTCAGAGAGCCTTCTGTAGGAATGCCAAAATGTTGGGTTGGATAAACAGTGGACAACTAGATCCATTGCACTGGGGTGCAGCAGGTGCTGACTGAACATGTTAACAGCAGCTTGAAAAGCTGTATGGCTGTTGGAGCTGAGGAGCACATATGCAAGCAGTAGGTGTATGCTTGGGTAGATGCACCAGGTAGGAAGCAAGGGCCAAACACCACCCTCACAGGGACCACCAAAAGCCTGGCTTGCTGCAGCTTAGTTTTCTGCTTGTGTTGTGGAGTGCTTTCTGAGCTTCACGATGATGCCAGCAGTGCAAAGCAATATGAGACTGAAGGGAATAAGAAACTTGAGAAAGAACACAATGTCTGATCTATTTGCAGGTCTTGCTTTCAAGCTCAATGCTGTGTGATAATCAGGTTGGTTGTTTGGAGGGTTAAGTGGAATCTTACTATTGAGCCCACAGCCAGAAGCTAAGCCAAACCAACAGCAATACCAGCAAGCCTGGCTGTCATTGTACTGGTTTTCCTGATGGAGCTGTGTCACTGTGAAATACCTGTCAAGAGCCACTGCTGTATACTAGGGAAACAGCCTGAGAGAGAGAATGAAGACTATGGCTGAGAAAATGAAATCTTCGTAATCCTGTTCTTTTTGCCTCAGAGAAAGTTTGGCTGAAATGTCAGGCAAATGCTCATCAAGTTATCTGTGGTGACCAGGTGAAATAAGTATGCAATCTGTGTTTTCCAAGTTTTCTAATCAAAACAGAACATCCACGGAGAAATTATTTTGCTCATTAACCCCTGCCCAAATGCTACAACTAGCAAGGTGTTTGTTGTTACTTTCACCACTTCATGGGGAGTAGAACCACTAGGCTGCACCACTTATTTTGGGTTCTCAGGAAGAACTGAAGTGTGAGAAGAAAAGTGCCTTGAGTCTGCTGTGTGTCATTGTACGAACTTCTCTTCCCCTTGCCCCAGTGCTGTAAATCACTTGACGCATTTCTGAAGAAAGCAAGTACAATTAATACCATGAATTTAAGACTAAGCTCATACAGTAAGAAATATATTTATAGGATGCTATTTGTGTGTATTTGTATATCCAGCTCCATTTAGCTAATATATAAAGCCACAGACAAAATGCTGACTTGAATGAAGAGCTGACCAAAATCTGCACTGGAAGTTCTCATTTGTTAGTGGAGGAAGTATATCTTGAGGATAGTGAAAGACACTGCATAATTTGGTCCCATTAAGCTTTGAGGAGGTAAAATATGAAGGACTAGTAGGGCTATGATTTGTCTTATTATGGTAAAGGTAATTGCTTTAATATTGTAATGCATTTAAAGAAGTAATTCAGTGATCAACAGTAAAATCAAAACCTTATTGAACGACAGATTGTTGTCTTATTCTCACATGGAACACAGGCAGAAAAGGCTCTGCCCACCTGACCAGAAGGAGCAAGTTGGGATCTTCCTGAGTCTGTGCCAGACAGGATTCAAATGCACAGATCAGCCTTCTTCCAAAAAATGCCTTAATGAGGAAATGAGGCATTTTCAGTCTCAGCCATTCTCTTTCCATTTGTTTAAGTCAGGTCACAGGACAGAGAGGAATCATTGTGTGAAGAAAGGAATTAAGAAGTGAACCTAATTTTGTAACATTCTAAAGGAGATTCTTTCCTGGAAGTAGTGAACCTGGACTTCGGTCCCCATGCAGAACTGCTTATGCCTTTTCCACTGGGAAGTCTTCTAACATAATGCACAACCAGCCATACAGACCTAAAAGGAAAACCTTCCCCTCTTTTGTATTAAGGTGTAACTCAGAGATACTTTGCAATACATGACTTTTACTTGCTAATGAACTTAAGAAGTCCTAGGGGAAATATTCTTTTTACATGATCAGGAGCACTTTGTAAATTCTTATTAATTCAATATCCCTGGAGCATATGATAACTTAGATTACGACTGATGGTTGAAGTAAGCAGGTTTTACAATTTATATAAAATAACAAAAGCGGAATTTGATTATTTCATCCTGAACATGCAAACCACCAGGGAATATGAAAGCAACATTGTTTTTGTGCAATGCCAGTTTAGCAAGAGCTGTCTAGTTAAATGAAAAATATTTGTCTTAAGGTTCCCTAATTTTTCTTCTCTGACAACTATTTTTAGGCTTTTTTGTTTCTCCTGGGACGCCTTCCCACCTAGTAGCCATGAAGCCGCCCCCTCCACGCTTTCCTGCTACTTCCATTCCTGTCCAGTTACCATTAGGAAGTTATTCACAAATTGAGAGTCCAGAATTCTTACAGACCAAACTCTTGACAATGCACTCTGCTTGGCAAAGCAGATCCCCTGTGTTCATGCCAAATGAGACCAGTTCAGAAATCTCAGGAGAACACATGCAGCTTTCAGATTCAGGTGGGTAAAATGTGCTGGAAATGTGAACCTGAGGTTATTGTACAACTTCTGTGAATTTTTGTCCTGACTAGTGATTGTTACGCATTTTATTGTAGGTTGAGAAAGATGCTTAGTTTTTATGGTGGCTTGTTATAAAAGCTTTTAAAGCATTTTAAACTTGGCAAGTTTTTTATTATTATTATTAGTTTTTGAATCACAATAATCCTATTCCTCATGTTGAGTGAAACTGTGAATTCATTGCCTTCTGCTGGACCTTCTCTAGTAGCTCCTTGTCTTTCTTAAACTGTGAAGGCCAGAATTGAACAGAATACTCCAGGTGTGACCTCACTAGGGCTGAGTAGAATGGGAGGATACCACTGGCCCTCCTGTCCTCAAGGCCACACTGCCAGCTCAAGGTCACCTTGTCATCCACCGATATTCCCAGATCCCTCTCTTCAGAGATGCTCTCTACATGGTCAACCCTCAACCTGAATGGTGCTTGGAGTTGTTCCTCCCCAAATGCAGTACCCTATGCTTGCCTTTGTTGAACTTCATTAGGTTTATCTCTGCCCAACTCTCCAGCCTGTCAAGATCCCATTGAATGGCTGCACAGCCTCCACATGTATCAGTCACTCACCCCAGCGTTGCATCATCAGTAGACTTACTTAGAGTGGATTCTATCTCCTCCTCCAGGTTGATAAACAAGTTGAGTAAGACTGGAATGCATTAGGACAGGAGAAGGTATGACTGGTTTTCTTGAAAGCAGTTCTGACTTTGACCTGCCTAGTGTGTAAAACTAAGGCTCAAAGGTGCAGAGGGTGTAGTACATCAGGGTAACTCACTACTGGAAGATGGTCAATGCAATTGTCTTTGAAATATACTTCAGCTGAATGTGTGCTTGAGGACTGGGCAGAGCTGACTTTCCTACTCTTGTGATGAGTCTGGATTTTTATTGCTGGAAACATAAACATAAGCATATCAACAGATATACAACACTTCTCATTCTTTTTTAAAGGTATAAGCACTGAGCCATTGCTTCAGTCTACAGACAGCCCCACAAAAACCCTTTCCAGAGAAGATTCTCAAGAGGAGAACCGAGAAGAAATGAAAGGTAAATTGCACAGCTGCTTGGACATACTGTTCTTGGCTTACCCTGGGAAGCATGAGTTGAAAATTACAGAGCTTGGGCTCTGCTCCTTACTAAAGCATTCTGGAGACAGTATAGCCCCACACATGAGACTGTGGAAAGGGACACATGGGTTCTGCATCCCTTGCTGCTGTCAACCCCCTGGTGTCAACCTACTGTGTCACCTCTGTCCCCTGAGTAATATTCTGGTGCAAGGCAGGTGAGGAGGTTACAGAAACTGCACTGCTTGTCTTCCATCGGATTGGAGATGTTTGGTGTGTAGCTGGGAAAGACTGAGGTATGAAAGTAAAGCTTTTGTATTCCTCCTGTTGGACCAGAAAGGTTTTTCAGTATGTTGCAAAGGACTTCAGTAACGCTGGTTGTATTTATGTGATGAAGTGAGCTATATAGTTCCTGCCTACAGCAACAGTGCGTAGTATGAATGAGCAACCAAAGGCTTTTTGCTCCAGTTGTCAGCCCTAACTTAACGTAAAAGAGAAACTCACTACTAGTTGACACTCAGAAAAAAATTAATTGAAGTGGAAGCCACTTTCTTGTGGTGAACATAGCCAATAATCTTCAACAGGAAGATGAACAAATTTGCACTTTTGTGAACTAAAATAGAAAACGCCTGGTTAGAAAGTCTTGTGTGTACAAAACCTGCTTGTTAAACTGCTTAATGAACTGGCTTGCAAGTCACATAATTATGGCGACATAAGCAGTTCAGTGCTGTTTAGCAGTATCTTCACTGCCATGTTCTGTGATGAACACATTAAGCAAGCATCACAAATCTCTAGAGGCAAGGAGCAAAAATCATACTATTTGTCCTTTTCATGTTTCCAACACTAGACCTGAGCATCAGAAGCCTCTTTTTTTTTCACAGGTTGCATTCTTCCACCTACTTAATTCAATTTTACTCTGTAAAAGGTTTCAAAAATCAAAACCTTGCATATGTTCAAAATACAAATATTTCTTTTATATTATTTTTCATTTATTCATTCTATAAAGGCTTTGTTTACACTGATCTTCTCCCCCCTGTTTAGATAACAGTCAATTAAAAGAAAATTTCTCGGAAACTTTTTCTGCTCCCAAAGAAGAACAAAGGGAACAACTAAAGGAGATTTCTCCATCTGTCTTTGGCATAGAGGGGAAGATGAAGACTGGAAACATAGAAGACAGGTGAGAAATTCTCTTAATCAGCCAATCAAGCTGCAAAAACATGCTCTCCTTGATTGTATACATGCTGGATGTGTTATATTTGCAATGCAATCATTCTTTCCTCTGCTTGAGAGTGGCAGATATGAATGAGCAGAAACTGGACAGCCCTGCAGCCTGTCAGTCGATCTACTTCTATATAAGAGAATGTTGGTCTAGCCAATTTAAATGAACTGGTTCTCTAAGTATGATCTTCAAAAATAGAAGTAAGGCAAATGCTGTCAGGGAGAGATAGCATCCTTTGATATGCCATGACTTTTTCTCCAGTGGCCATCAGTTTGTGATAGTAGTTCATTCATTCTTGCCCTTCCTCTGCCTCTTCAGCTGTGCAGGGATCAATTTTTATATGCCAGTATAGTGAACACGTCGGTGAAGTAATCCTTGTAAAAATTATTTGCAGAGAGGAGAAATGTAATGTTTGACTTGGGTCAGTTTTCTGATCTGGTACATCACTGCATTGCAAAAGGAACTGCACCAAAACACTGAGGGGGTGCTCACAATGAGGCAAGAATCAATAGATTGGCACTGATCACAGAAGGAATGCTCATAGACTTGTTACCTTTCCTCAACTGGTGCAGATGAAAGCAGCAGGTATTTGGCACACTGAAACTTCTACCAAGTATAAAAGAGAAATAGCAAACTTCTAGGAAAGCACACCCAGAGTGTAATTGTCATGAGTGTGTTTTAATGTGTTAATCATGTGGGAATTGGACAGAGAAGGAAGACAGGGATCTCCAGAGCAGAAGGCTGGGGAGACGTGGCAGCACCATAAGCATGTCTGGGCAAATGGGCCTGTCCACATATGCTGTTTTGGATCTGCAGTGAGCTTCTGAATTCTGCCTCCCAGTCACCCCTACTTGTTGTACCTTGGTTCACATGATGTTCTTGGCATGAACTGGATGAAACTAAAGCACAGAATTTACTTTGGCTGAATGTGCTTCAAGTCTATGGGACATTTTTGCTATGGCAACAGGCTGTAGTTGACTTGAAGTAAGATTTCCTGAAATGAGTATTGTCTAATGTTGAGTCCTCTTCAGCAAGAGTTTTGGTCTATGGTGCATGATAACAGTGAAACACTGACAAAAGAAAAGATTATCCATGTTACAGTGGTGTTAGGCAGAGCTGGGCTATAGAAAGAACAGTGACGTGCTGCATAACCAGCAACTTTATTAAACCCAGGATTTTTTAATATTCAACAGAAGTAATTAGAGATTAAATTAAGGCTCAAGTGTGTTTCCAAAGACATAAGAGATGCTCCTATGTACTGTATTGTGCTTCATTTTGAATCAGACTTCAACTTGGCCCTCCACAACATTATAGACCTTGTTTTTTCTACTCTATCACTTTTCACCATCTAGTTCAAACCGCTCTATCTGAAGGATAGTGAGTTTGTTGTGACTGCCATCAGCTCTAGTCTGGAGAAAATTACTGAAATATTTTTCTTTTTGACTATTTTCTATCCTTAAGGAGAAACTCATACCAGACAAAAAAATGTTGCTTGCTAAAAATATAATTAATGCTTAGTCTAAACAGGATGCTTTAAAGTGAGATGCAGATTCACACAACAGTGAGATTTTAATAACACACTTCACATGTTAAAAAAAATGGCAGAGAACATTTACAGTTCTAAACTCCACGTCAGCTCCAGAAGAATTATCAAGATAACTAGTCAGAGAACCTTACAAATAAGTACCTTCTTGTTCCTTGCCTAGGCCAATCACACCAGCAATTGGCTTTAGACAGAAGACTTCTGAAAAATTTGTTGAAGGGCAACATGAAGCAGACAATCATCTCCTAGAAAAACAGCACAAGGAGCAGCAGGTACTGTTGCCATTGGTGCATTCATTTAGATTTTAACAAATTCTCATGGACTTAGGTATTGTGTGGGCTCTGTTTTGGCTCATTGAAATATGTAATATGTTTTTCCACTGTTCTTTCATGTGATATTGGATGATTTTTGCCCAAAGGAAAAAACCGTATTACTCAGTCACAATCTTATTCCTCTACAGTTTCCCACTGTATTCCTCTCTTTCCACATATTTTCTGGTTATAGTTTGTGCCCGAGTCTCAAGACAATCAGATAAATTAGACATCTAAGTTGATTCTGTTAGTTTGTTCCATAATAAATGGTCTCATGTGCCACTAAGGTGAGAATGGGGGCATTTCCAAACACAGTTTTTGTACAAGGGCCAAGTACAGTAGCACTGTTCTGCTTTTTGCCGTGTGGCTGTTTGAGATGAGCTTATGCCTAATGCCTCTAGGTGTCAGACTCAGCATTTTGTTAGCCTTGGTGACTTGGAAGATGAATATTTCCTCACTCAGGAATTTTCTCTATGTCTCCCTGGCAAAATACCATCTTAAACTGATGTATTTATGTACTTCTGTCACATGGTAAAAACTACTTGAACTTGCTTTGAAAACAAAGGACAAAACTTTTCTCATCTTCTACCATGTAGACATTTAGCACCATCTTAACCCTTTGACTCTACTACTGAATGAATGGAGTTGTCATATAGTGACTACTTCTAAAAATTCTTGTACCTTCCCTATAGTCTCAGAGCTGTTTCTTATGTACTCAGTTATCCATAGCCAGTGTCTTTAAGACTTCTGGTGTCTGGGCTTCATCAGTTATCGTAAATACTTTCCTTTCCGGAGAATGATTCTCAGACTGTGACGCTTGGGATTTAATTTCTTTTTTTCAGAGCAAGGCAAAAATAACACCTCGAAAGGTTTTCCTGAAACGAAGAGAAGGTATGGCAAAACTCAAAAAAATTAAGCAGAAGCCTGTAAAAGAAGACAACAAACATTCCAGAAGAGTTAGTTTGAATTGCAGGGGCCATTTCTCTCAGTCTGACCAAGTGAACACAGGCATACTGCAGCAAGGAGAATGCTCTCAGTTAAATCTGCAGGTCAGTAGCTCCATGCAGATGCATACACATGAAGAAAAACCAGACTATGCTTTCACTGAGTGGGAGATAAAGACTGACTGTGAAGCAAAAGTAGTTGACCAAAGTGCAGAAGAAAAAGAAGTGATTGGGAGAGATGAAGACTCAAAGGAAAGTCCTGTTGACCAATCACAGAGAGGACGCCCTGAAATCCTGCAACCATGTCCTGAAGCAGTGACAGACATGAACCTACAAGTACGTGAGGAAAGGGAAACTCATAGGGATTCTCTAGGACAAGGAGGCAGAACTGATGGAAGACCTTTGGAGGGTACCCTGACAAAGGACCTAGGTAGGGTGGATCAGCCTCTGAAGGGTCATCTCATAGCTGGAGCAAAAACCTCCTTGGAAGTCCTGCAAAGGCATTATCCACTCCAAGATTTAGAAACAGATCACATCAAAGAGGCAGAGTGCAGTGTAGGTCCTGCATTCACTTTGGGTCAGAAGAGGGTTCAGATACACCCACAGGAACTTGTTTTGGGGAGCCAGAACTCAGAAGACAAAATACAACTTCATACTGGGTTTAAGATGGTCAATGATAAGATAATAAAAATTACCTATAGCCCTCCTGAAACTGTGGAGAAGGGAGGGTCATCCTCAGCTTTGCAGCAGGAGTGGCAAAGGAAAGGAACAGTTGCCTCAATGTGGCAAGTTGCATCTTTGTCCTGTGAGCCAAGCTCCTTATCTCGCAACAGTGATGATGACCCCAAATCTCATTATGTTCAATATCCCTCCCAGCATGTGCCTCAGGGAGTAGATCACACTGACAGACATTTGGATCTCTCTGATGGTGACTACGCTAGTGATGAGCCCAGTGGAACAGAAAAAACATCTTCTAAAATGTGCAGCAGATCATCACGAAGAAAACAAGATATTCAAGCAATATCAGGACAGCAAGATCTCTCCTGCAGCACAAGCAGCAGTGATTCTAGTACTGGGGCTGTCAGTCTGAAAGGGAACAAGGCTCACTCTTCTCTTCAGCAGTCCTTATTTCATTTCACAAGATTGAAAAGGAGAGAGCATGAGCCTGAATCAAAGAATGAGAATAAGGCCAGTGATGTTGAAAGCCTGCATCTGCCATCCTCAAGAGTGGCTCATTTCAAGATTAAAGATATCCCAGAAGTGGAGGAACTACAGAACAAACCTTTTGCGGACACATTAGGTAAAAGCTACCCAAGTTTGGATTTACATTTATTTTTCATAGAGAAGAAAATTTGTCTTGGATTTATGCCTGTGCTCTCTAGATATATGCCCAACTTTGTTAATATTTCTCATACCTGAACCGGGGTGGGGGGGGAGGGGGGGAAGAAAAAAAAAGAAAAGTAGAGGGGAAAGATATATCTGCAAGCTCTTGTTTTGCTTGGCTGTCATCACTAGTTATTTTTCCTAAGTCTGTTCTTAAGGTGCACTTTCAGATGCTGAGTTTTGATCCCATGAGAAGGGTGAAAGGTTCAGTGAGTCTCTGAAGTCATTGCTAGAATTCCCTGTAGTGCTTAGGTGTGACTGACCTCTTGACAGTAAGATGTTCACATTTTTTTTTATTTAATTTCCTCAGAAATAACATACATGACTTTTAAAAAGGTGAGCAAAATAATTTCTTAAATTTGCGTATTTTGCTCCTAAGACACAGTAGGCCTCACATCAGTGGCACATTGTAATTTCCTAAGAGCATTTTTACTCAGTTTGTCCTGCTTGTGGTCCCAGTTCCTTGGTCAATCAATATTTCTTGCTTTTCAGGCAAGTGCTCTTACTTCTGGCAATGAAATGGCATCCTGCTTAAGCACTCCTTTTTATTAAACAGTTTCTTGACTTTTCTCTTAGTTTCCACTGAAGGACTTCCCCCACATTGACTCCTCATCCCAAACCCACTAGCTGTCTCTTCATGTAGGATCAGGCAAAATCAGTTGTCCTGTCTGCAGTAATTGCCAGGGAGAAATATTCACTTCTCATGGCTCTCAATTGCTCTGTCAAAATTTACTGAGCATGCTCTACTTTGTGTCAGACTGCTGTTAAAATGGGGTTCCTGAGGCCTCTTTGAAAGTTACGTTCAAACTAAGGTTGAACTATCATGTGGTATTCATATTCCTGAAAATGAATTCAGCTACTGGCACTAATACATCCCCAAATTTGTTTTACTTGCTTATTTGTAGCCCTTGAATTGCACTACTAAGAGCTATGCTGGGAAGGCAATACTTGCATAATTAGGCAAAAATACACTAATTCTTTTTGATAGATTAAGCAATAAAACTTATTGCACTTATGCAGTCTGTGGTTTTAAATACGTAGAGAAAGTTCATAAATATTCACAAAGTTCTGTGCACTAACATAGATGTCTTGACAGAAGAAACCCAGAACATCCTTAGCAGAGGATTAGAGGCTGGTAGTAACAGAGAAACCTCTTCACTGAAAGAAGTGAAAGAAGAACATGAGAAGGCAATGCATTTTCACAGGTAAATCTGTGTACACCAGAAATTGATTCGTGTGTGCTGTGAGGCAAATGCTTATTTTAGAATCCTTAAAATCAGGCTGCTAGATTATTCTTAAAGTTGGCTTCTTTTTGAGGACATTTGTGTTGTTTCAGCACTGAAACACTTCTTTAGCTGCCTAGATTGAAAGTTAAGCACTTAACTGAAGGGGGCCAGCTCTGAAATCCTTTTGGCAGTTTGGATCTTAATGATGAGTAATACCAAGTGCTTCTCATAAGTTAGTGAATATCTTCATATTGCAGTGAAATCAGAAAGAACTCAGGATAATTTTTTTATAGGACCAGGCCTCTGATAGAGTAAAGGATAAACTTTTCATACCACATGCACATTGGGGTAGTGTGTATTTCTGAGGATAACAGAAAGTATATAGCATACATCAATGCCAACAACATTCTTATTTCAGGATTACCTGTCTTCAGACTAGACTGAGAATGTACTTGGGACCATATAAATGAAGAACTTGAAAATTCAAGAGAGTTGCTTTTGTAATTTTTAATTATTAAATGCTGAAAAGGTTTTAGTTTGGTTTGACATTTGTTTACTTCTTTGAAGAAGAAAAATAACTTCTTGCAGAAAAATCCCTGCAATAAATAATTTTTGAAATATGGGGGTTGGAATGGAAGTGCCTTCACAATTATAACTAATTGCAGGTTGTGAAAATGTCTCTAATAAAAATTGAGGTTGCATACAATCAAATCAAATATGTATTTTTCACGTGATGAAATCTGTTAGAAATTACGAGATACCATCTACTGTAAACACAGAAGAGATTTTTTTCCTCTTTTCCTTTCAAGCATAGTTCTTAACTTGAGCAAAATTAGCACAAGTTGCTGATTTGGACTTTTTAATATATAATGCAAAGTAAGAAATTATTTTGCACATCTGCTTGTTCGTTCCTCTTTATTTCAAAGACCATAAGATTACTGTGAAAGGATATAGAATGACATTTGTCAGTTTGCATAAGTTCCTCCTATAGCTGCCTGTCAGCAAAATACTTTCAATGTCTTAAAAACTAATGGTTTCATTAAAGGTGCTTCTTGTGTGTGGACTTGCAAACCTATTGGAAGATGATCTCTGGCTGATTGTGATAGGTGTTCCAGACGTGAATATTTGTATTATTTGGCAGTTCATAAAACTACTAATGCTACTAGGTGCCACTTTTACTTTCACCATTTGACTCTGGAGTCAAATGTACTGGTGCAGAGTTACTGCAGTGCCAGACTCTGCCAGCACTGCATTCTCTGCCTGCTGACAGTGCTGCCTTACGGGTGAAATTACTTTGATTTTTTCATAATAATGCAGGTTTTTAAAAGAGCTTTCCATGGATTTATTTATATCATTAATCATAGCAGCATTTAGCATTTCCATACAGATGTTTGTCTAAAAACACCTGCCTAGTCCAATGTGTACATCTCTTCACTCACTTCCCTTTTTTTTAATTTATGAGATAAAATTAATTGCACAAGGCTGTTTATCCTCCCTGGCTATGTTGGCCCTGTGCAGATTTATGCAATCTGAGAATCAACTTTGTATTTTTAAATCAGTAACCCTGTTAGGAACACAAGATGACTGCCACATTGATAGCAGTTCACTTGTACTGTGTTGACAACTTGTGCTCACTGGAAGCAACGGAAATGGTTTTGAGAGGAGCATGACATGCCCAAACTTGCCCAATCTATCAATTCTTTTGTTTCCAAGTTCTTTGTTTTCAGACCTTTTCAGGCAGAAATAGTATAAGCATCCCAGCAAGCTGGGATGTAGCTTGTTGTGTGTATCTGGTGCCTAATGGAGCCTGGACAGCACTCAAGGCATCAGGCTGTGGGTCCACCTCTGCAGCGCTGAGATAGCTGCTTATGGCACTTGGCATCATCCAGAGGATTCAGTGATGGCTATTTCCTTGTTTGTTCAACAAGCATCGTTAATTTGCTGTTCTTAATGCATCATTTCCTTGTAGTATGGAATGGGGATGCTTTCTGGACTAACAGCAGTAGCCAACATGGTGGTGGTTGGTTCATTTTTTCCCACCTGCTTTTTCCTGTAAAACTTTTTCTTAGAAAAAAGACTTTTGCGTCACGTATGTTTTCGGCCTCACAGGCAGTTTGCTGAGATGTGCCTCATGCAGTGGTGTCCCTGGGATGAAAGCAAGAATTTGAGTTTGCACAAAGTGCTTAGCCTTTTTTAATGTATTGTCTACCTGTATTCTGCACCTATCTCCTATTTGCAATTTTCATCTGGGGAACAAACTGTTTGCCAGAAGCTCCAGTGGAGTATTGTGAGTGCTCCTGGTGTTGTTGGTTATTACATTACCTCAGGTCAGGATCTGTTCTCTACCTTTGACTTACAACAGTACTGTTCAGTCTTCAGTGGAAGATGTTACACATAAGTCTTGTGTCTTGCTTTTGTTCCAGTACACTGTATTTTGGAGTTACTGGTCTGGATATAGAGCAGTGGTAGGCTGGACATAATCACTCAGGGGCTTTATTTGCTAATTTAATTGAAGTAATTTGAGTGGAATTAATACTTCCATTGACTACTGCTGAGGCTTTCTCTAGCATGCCTTTAATCAGAATATTAGTCAGGCTTATTAAGAAGAGAAACAAACAAAAAAAAATAGATAATGAATTTTAAATAGCAGCAGGATATGGAGAGTTAGTTTTTCTCTTAGTATTTTTGAGAACTTTTATATTTAGCTCCTGAGGTACTAAACTCCGTTACTGAGAGGGAAACATGAGATCATGTCAGCCTCCTGTAGCTCGCATTGCTTTTCAAGTAGTAGTGGTGGACAGATTGTGGCTGTATGTCATAAAGTGAGCTGGAAGCTCACTCTTCATGTATACAGAAAGATAACAAATAATTTACAGAATCACAGAATACCAAGAGTTGGAAGGAACTCACAAGGATCATTGAGTCCCTTAGCCCTGCACAGGACCTTCCCCAAGAGTCACACCATGTGCCTGACAATATCATCCAAACACTTTTTGAACTCTGGCAGGCTTGGTGCTGTGACCACTTCCATGAGGAGCCTGTTCCAGTGCCCAACCATCCTCTGGGTGAAGAACCTTTTTCGAATATCCAGCTTAAACCTCCCCTGACACACCCTCAGGCCATTCCCTCAAGTCCTCTCACTGGTCACCACAGAGAAGAGGCCAGTGCCTGCCCCTCCTCTTCCCCTCACAAAGTTGTAACTGCAATGAGGTCCTCCCTCAGTCTCCTTTTCTCCAGGCTGAACAGACCAGGTGACCTCATATTAAAAACGAACTAAGCAGTTAGATCAGAGTCATATAAATAAACTCTGTTTGAGGATGTGTAAAGATTTGTACTCTCCCTTCTTGTTGAGCTTTTAAGTGTGTTTCCAGATCACTCATGCCTTGAGGCAGTGAGTTCAAGGCAAAATCTCTTCTGGATGCTGAACTCCCACATTTAACTCTTAGAGTGTATTTATCCATGGAAAGTGAAGTACCTTATTCCCTTTAATTCAGGTTCATGGCTAGTCTGATTTGTAGTAATGACTGAGCTGCTGGAAATACAGCTCAATCCTCAGCCTTGCATGATGCAGTGCTTCACACATGCAATGACAGGCAACAAGCTGTGCCTTCTCCAGGTCTGCTTTAATTTAGCTATCTCTCTGAATAGAAAATGTGCTTAAAAGCCTTAAGTCCATGGTCATTATGTTGTCAAAAATTTCAATTAGAATTGTTTCCAGCTGCTAAATGGAAAAAATTTTACAGCTGAATGCATACATGAGTGTTGCCTGTGAGGAAGGACCACAATTTTGACAAATGCGGATAACTGGTTGCCACTCCCAGCAGTATTAGTATATAAGGGACATACTCAAGCCTTTCAAAAATCATGCCCAAAGAAGGTACATCTAAAGACAGTCCTTCATTACAGTCTTGTATGCTAACTTCATACTCTTTCTTCTCTTTTCCTTCTAAGCAGAACACTACTATACCAGGTCAAGCCTGTCAGGAGCCAGGAGCTGACTCACCCTTTGGAATGCCATAGAGATCAAACTCATCCACTGCAGAAAGAAAAAATTGCCCAGAGCAAGTTCAGAGGAACAACTAGAGTCACTGGAGAAAATGTGAAATCAGAAGAAATACAAGTAAGCTGTCTTCTGTAGAATAAATATGCAATTCTCAGAAATGTCAGACATCTTATGGTTGTACCTGAATTCTTCCATTTGCCACGCATGGCAAATTGTTCATGCCACGTCTTGAGGACAGTTGTGTGTACAGTGAAGATTATTGATGTTAATAGTACATTATTTTGGTTTGTGTTTTAAGTGTACATCCCTTTTTCTTTGTATAAGAAAAAAAATTAGGTTGTGCCTTTCATTTGTCAAGGAAGGTTGGGACGTTCTCATGTTCCTTATACTTCCTTGTACTAATTTGCCCAACTGTGCTGACTCGAAAAACTTCCAACTCCTGACATAGTGGGCTCTACATCTTGTTGATATTAGGACCTATTGTGCCAAGTGCAACAGAGTTAATGGCCATCATTCTCTATTCTCATCCCTGAGGTGAGGGATCGTTCATGTTTTTCTTTGAACAGTCGTGATCTTTGGCTTTTAGGTATTTTTATAATATCTCACTGTGTGTCTGACAATCTAACCTCCCTAATAACATCCCTGAATCATTTATTATGGTTTCTTCTATGTTCCTTTAGGGGATTCTATCTGTTTGAATCCTCTGTTTCAGCCTTCCTGGCGATAAAGTCATCTCTGATTATCTATGTCCATTATCCCTATTAAAACCAGTTAGACATAATATGACTTAAGGGGCAATTTTCTAGAAGAGTCACTGATAAAAAGAGAAAAAAATGGTGAACTATGTGAAATGAATAAAGGAGATGGGGCAGCTAAAAGCTATATTTTTATAGGATAGAACAGTAGGCAATGGTAATACTCAGAAATGTCTGGAACAATGTTCTGCTGCAAAAGGATGTCTAAACTAAACTGATATGTTTGACAGTAAACTGACAATTTCAATTATTGTCTTGACCAGAAATGTTGCAGAACACTCTCAGGCACATGGTGACCCTTGGGGATGGTCCTGTGCAGTGCTAAGGGTTGGACTCGATGATATTTGTGGGTCTCTTTCAACTCTTGAGATTTTATGAGTCTGTGAACAATTAAAGCTAACAAGATTGTTCTTTGTTCAAAATTTCTGTACCTTCTTTATTTTTCATTTCTATGTTTTTGAAATACATATTATTGTGCCGTAAACATAATGAATATGAGGTAACATTTACAAGAGGAAATGTTTCAGAGAGGTTATTTTAGTATTTTAATTAAAGGTATTTTGAATGTTCTCTATCTGAAACATTTTTAAAATATAAGGTTTCTTTCCACCTGAGACTTAAAAATTTGTTAGAATTTCTGCCAGGGAATACATATCATCACACAGCACAGACTTCTTTCTGCTCACTTTGTAACAATTGTTTTGTTTTAAATATAGTGGTTTGCAGGGTAGTGGGGTTTTTATTATTTTGGAGGGGTTTTTTTGTTTATTGGCTTTTATGAAATAATTTCAAATGTGGGGTTTTTTGTTATGTTTTTTGTTTGTTTGTTTGTTTGTGTTGTTTTTTTTTTTTTATTTGGTTGGTTTGGGGGTTTTGTTTGTTTTTGTTTTGTTTTGGGTTTTTTTTGGGAAGGAGAGGGTTATTGAAGACCTTTATACTGTAGACCTTTAAGCAGAACAAAAGACTCCATGTTTCTTTCTGGATGTGTAAGGAAGGCATGCCTACTTCAGAGCAGGCAATGACATGGCACACCTTTTTTTCTTTTTAACTGGTAGGTATTAAAGCAGCAGATTGCTGGACTGCAGGAGGAGTTCAAGAGAAATGAGTCCTGCTGGCGTGCTGCCTACATCAAGCTGAGAGACCAGGTTGAGCTGCTGACCAGGCAGAACATGGAGCTTCGAGATGAGCTCAGAGTTTCAGAACATCAGAGATGGAAAACTGAACGAAACCAAAAAGCTGTGCATTTTTTGGACAGAAAATCAGAAACTCCGGTACTGGAAGATATTATCTGCTTAAATCTGTCTGAAAAAGAAAAAACCAGGAGTAGTTTTATTTTGGAGCTGTCATGTGTGAATACTGTTCCTCCATTCCTGTCATGCTTAGCCTGAAAGGGGGAAGGTCAGTGCTGTAGTCAGCTGTGTTGAAATATCTCTTTGTGTGGTCCTCCTTTCCCTAGCCTTACTTGTCCATGAGGTGGGAAGCTTTACCAGGTGATATAGCCAGTCTATCTTAGGCACTTAGATCAAATATCTTCCTCCATTAACCAGGAAGGGAGTCTAGAAAATTAATTTACTTTCAGTGCCTAAATTAGCTAACTAAAGCCTCCTGAAAATAATTCTACTCTTTATACATATAGTTCCATTCACCCTTTTAATAAAACATCTGTTCAGCCAGCTTCAGGCTCATTTCTGGCAACAGATATACTGGGAGCTTTTATTAAACCGTATTTCAATTCTTATTTTATGCTCTAAACTTTCTGGGAAGGAAGAACTGTCAGTGGTCTGCCTTTCAAAGGTACAAGTTGGATTCTTGAATAGGAGTTACACTGGAGTAGAGCAGGAAGCACAATCAGCGTGGAAAGTATAGCTGTTTAGTGTAAATCTCTTTGCTGATCTCCTAAAATCAAAACAGTATAATCACAGGTTTACAGAGTGTTTTGCAATTTTTTTATTTGGTATCCCACTTGTTTAGTGTACTTGTAGGGTTACTTTTTACCTTACAATGTAACTGAATAACTTCTTGAAAGGAGTTAAAGGAAGTTAAATTTACCCATTTCTTACGCAGGAGACAGCAAGTCTTGGTGAAATTAAATGGTTCAGATTAGAATTCAAAAGACAGGAATTTGGTTGAAGTGCATCATTTAATTTTCCTGGGTATTCAAGGGAGAAAAATACAGGCTTTGAGGAATCAGTTTCATCCTATGTGTGTCAAGGCAACTAGAACAAATAATTATCTTCTAGAGATGAACCCTACTCTTCCCCATAATGACTGAACCTAGAAGAAAAGAAAACTGAGCTATTTAGTCCTAGGCATTTCCCTAATTTTCCAATCTATTTTCTAGTAATGTATTTTCAAAAGATGTTAGAACCACCAATTAACCTGTCCTGTCCTTTATGGAGTGAAGAAGTTTTGGTCTCTTTTTTATTTGATTTTAATGTACTTGTTAATGAGATTTTTCACCTAACATTTATAAGATTCATTAAAAATGTCATTTGAAGCTATATTTCATTTTATTTTTAATTTTCCCAAACCTACTTGCTCGTATGACCCATTCTTTTATAGATTTTGAAGTTCAGAAATAAGAAAGATTAGTCACAGGTACAGAACAAAAATATATAAAAATTTCAATAAAAGCTAATTGACTTCTGTTGTAGGTCAGAATTCTGTTTTATTTCTACTAGTTGGGGATATTTAGTGATGTGGAACTACTACTCAAGCCACTGAATATTTTTGTTGTGTGAGAGTAACAGTAGGATGCTGTGTATTAAGATACTAGGATGGCATCTACAAAGGTTTTGTCTGATACTGGGGAATTTCAGTCCCTAACAGAACAACATGAGAAGTTTCATAAATTGCACTTAAATATGATAATTTTTCTTGCAACAGAAAGCCAGATGGCTTTGAAAGTTGTTTGATTCTACTAGCTGTGACTTGAACTTAAAACTATATATTTATAACAAATTCTCCGCTAGGTTGCAGAAGCTATTCTGAGAGACACAGCAACTTCATCCAAACACGGAGAAAGTTCATGGAGAGATAATCAGAAGAGCCACAGCGTCTCTCACATGGGGCTGAAGACATGTTTGCAAAAACACTTAATTAGGGATGTGAACAGTAAAGTATGCATTCCTATTGCTAGTAGTTGCTTTTCCACATTTTAAAATATGTACTTATAAGAATGTTCTCTGGAATCAAAATTTCTGCGAATTCAAGTGTGTATAAACATGGTCACATTTGCTTGCAGTTGGCTTGTGCTCTCATTCTATGAAATTTTGCTTGTAGTTTTTCTTCTGATTTTGCAGGATCAAGAGAAAAACAGGTTTGAGTTTTTTTCCTTTTCCAGACCTAACTGAATTCTCTGCTGTTTTCAGGTATGCTCTGAACTCATTCTACCTGCTACTTCACAGACTGGTTGCACAGGGAATCTCCATACCTTGCCTCAGCAAACCACAAATCTAGTATTTTGCCATTCAAGGCTTTACTTGCTAGAATGTACCAGTGGCCCTCTTCCTGTTAAAGTCAGTGTGAAGATCACTTAGCTTTTTACAAGTTGTGACAGGTTAACTCAGTATGTCAGATGAGATTCTTGTTTCTGGCTGGTATGTCCATGACTGCTCCTTCATAGACAGCTTATCATATTTCTTACACATCTCAGTGTTTAGAATATAGATGTCTAAAACTCTCATCAAAGAAAGCTTTTCTTTCTCTTGGCTTTGTATTTCTTGATTCTTATTATGAGCACCTTGACTATTATGTCTCCTTTCTTACTTTTCTCACATTTAGTTGAAATCTGTGCTTTATTCCAGTGAACAGTCACTCTGAAATTTCTCCTACTTATTGAAAACTATTGCATTAACTAAAGCAAAACTTAGATTGGCCAACACACCTGGCTCTCTGCCTGTCTAGGGACTGAAATGAAATGTAAAAGATGTCAGATGAGAAGGGAGGCAACTATTCCATTGTAGGGAGCATGACAGCATGTGTGAAAGTCACTAGACAGTAACTTCAGTGAATTCTATATGGTGCCAGATATGAAGAGAGATAGTTAGAAGAACAACATTAAGCTGAATATGCTCAAGTAGCAGAATCAGTCATGTGAGAAACAGTAACTTCAAAGAGGATAGAGGTATTATGTGCCTGCCTTTAAGACTGTATTTCTAAGCAGTATATGTTGTCCATAAATCAGAAAGTGGAGGGTTAAGTTGCAGGAAATTGTTCTGTTTGTTCCACATTGATGTCTACAGCTGGGGTCTCTCCATTCCTCTGTGCTATGGTGGACAGAATTACTAGGCAGACAAGTAACATTGAACATACCATCTGCGTTTGTAGTAGCCAGTAAAGTCACAAAACTGTCTTTGGTAGCTTACCCTGGAAATTTCCAAAGCATGAGGGAGTCTGTTTCATCCAAACACCTCAAGCACTCTTGCAAAGCAAGGTAAGAACACAAACATTTATTCTACATAGAGATTCCCTAAGATCCATTTAGTTCGTTTTCCTCCTATGGCACATTGCCATGAGCAATAAAAATTGTGGCTTCAGCAACAGTTTTGAGAAGGGGGAAGTTGAGGACAGCAGACTTTTGGGCTCGCCGTTATCTGAGCTTTCACCACCTAGCCAGCGTTGGATCCAATCCAACTGGAATCCAGCACAAGAATGAGCTAGACTGGTAGGCATAGTGCCCAGATGTCCTGAGCGAACTCTAAAATGTTTGACAGAGACACATGCGCTTTATCTGGTCTGATCACACAGGAAGGCTTTACAGTGAATAGAGTGGCTGTCAATAATTTGAATCTAGAATTGAAGTCTCAGGTAAATGGGAGATTAAACAGAAGGCCAAAATCTGTGTCACAGAGATAGATCTGAACATGGTGACTCATTTGTGTTTTCTTTGTATTTGAGCTCTTTTGATAGCAGGTGGTTGCTTTCCCTTAGACATCCTTGGAATTTGGACAATTCTGAATTTTAGATAGAGATAAAACAAACTGTCATATTATTTCTGTCCAGGATTGAGAAACTACACATAAAAGTGAATGGGAGGACATCAAAGTATGCGGGATAACCTTGAGCAGCAGAAGGATGGTCAGGCATTGGAACATGCTGAACAGGAAAGTGGTGGAATCAACATCCTTGGGACTGTTCAAAAAAATGTAGATGTGGTGCTCTGGGACATGGTTTAGTGGTGCTGGATTATCAGATGGAATCAATGGTCTTAGTCTCTTTTCCAACCTAAACAATTCTGTGATTCTAGGATTTGAAGAAGAGATGCATGTATAACATATTTAAGTTAAAGCTAGCTTGAACTAGAGAGTTTCGTCAGCTGTAACCAAGAAGGCAAAGTAACAATTGCCGTCTGACTTATTCCTGTCAAGGATAATAGAATTTGAGGGTATGTACCAAAATAATTGGGAAGCAAGTCTGAATAAGCATCGGTACAGGTTAAGGATACAGACTTTTTGAACACACACAGGTGCTATGAAGACATGATTTTATGATGTAAAAACACCCCACACCCAAGAGATTTTCTACATCTCTAAAAAAGATATATTCTGGTTGCATATAATACTTCTAAGGATGATTTCTCTTTATGCTGTAAAATGACCTACCTGGAAGGAACTGTCCACTTCAAGTTGTGCTTTAGTGAGACAAGATAAATGTCTATTTTAACTGCACTTCTTTAACTGCAATTCTTTTAGAATATGGCTTGAAAGGTGAACAGATTAGCCAGAACTGTTAATACTTATTAATTATTAATATTTAATAATATGAATCCTCTGCAAACAAGTAGATTTCTGAATGTTGTACGCTAGCAAGGACAAGCTGCTGGTTTCCTGTCCAGCATGCAACAATGGGTAGATATTAATGATTTCTATGAGATAATGCCCATTCCTTTGCACGGCAGAGATGAGAGGTGAGGGGGGAGGAGGGGAATTCTGCTGAAAACTATACTGATAGCATTTCTTAATATTTTTGTTAAAAACCTTTCAGCCAAGGTCAAGTGTGTTCTCTTTCAGTCTTTTTAGATGTATTTTGCTGTCTAATCTTACAAGGGATTTTGATGGTCTTTGAGCATGTTTTTCCTTGCCTATGAATGTTCTTCCTGACAGCTTGCTAACTCTGAAGCAGGGAGATTCTGTGAATATGTAGACAGACTTTTACAGCATCTGAATTTTCACCGATTTATCCATGAGTATTTGTTGCTTTTTCTCACCTTTGTAACCTGGGGGGAGGGGAGGGGAATGCAAACTCTATGTGGCACACACTGTGATATTTGAAGGTTATGATAGATCCATATTTATGGGAATTGGCAAGTGAGAGATTTACCGAACAATTTGATGAAGAACTCTAGGTATTAACATATGTGAGGCAAAAGCTCATTAGAAAATTTTAAGGATTATTGTTAAGTATGAGGATCCAGGAGAACAAATTTTTAGTTTCTGTGATCTAAGTGGACACTGAGTAACAATATTGTTACACACCAGATCAGTTCTTATGGGGTCAGAACCACCTTGTGGGTAGTGCATGTGTGCGTGTGGAAGGGGAAGGCATGGGTCAAAGAGGAGGGGTGGCATTGTATCCCTCATAACAGTCCCTGGAGCCCACACAGGGAAGCCCTGGAGCAGCTGTCAGTCACAAACAGCCTGGGAAAACTATTGGCACTTTCTGAAGACGGTGAGCCAGCTGGCTCAAAAACTAATCAGGCAAAAAAACCCAGTTCATTTTTGCCTGATTCTACTCATTGAGCCCGGTCAATTTCCCTCTGTGGTTGCTGGTGCCTCATAAAGGAGAGACTGGAAACATGTGGGTGGGGACAGAGGAAGAGGAGTGGGATTTAAGTAATCTAGGCTGAAATTAGTTTCAGTCTTGAGATCTTTAGCAGCGAAATGATGGATTAGGAGCTCCTTACTTCTACCAGTCTAGAATTTATGAGATAATATATCTTAATCAGAAACAGCCTTAAAGGTCCTTAGTACTATACCACTTGTCTCAAGCTAAAATGTCAGGCATATTTTGACAGTTTGCTCACTCACTTGCATTTGAAAATCTGATTATATATGGAGAACTCAGGCATATTCATAGAATCTACCTGCAGAAAACATATCCAAATGCAAACCATAGAAGAATATAAAATATATATATAATATAAAATAATATTATTCTTTTTAACAATGAATTTTATTATGTCCCTTTTGGTAACCTTGTCTGAAAGAGCTAATCCATTACCTGTATCCTGCTAAGAACCATTTTATGCTTGGAGGAAAACATTTAGCCTTTTAAAATCCTACAGTTTTCTGGCGTTGCAGTAGGGTTTCTTTCTTGGCTTCTTGCTTGTAAGCACATCCATTAAATTGTAATGTCATTTATTAATATAAATAAGAGATCAACATCCACAACAACAGCAGATCCCCTAAATTTCATTGATCACACAGAGAAAATTTTACAGCTGTTGAACAATGACCATTGTTATCAGAGAAGGAGCAGTGTGGTCTTCCCATTTGTGCTTTGCTTTCCCATGAGATAGCTCAGGACTTAAGTAAATGAAGCTGATGGCAAATATATGAAAAGCTTTGCATGAAAAGCTTACACGAAAAGCTTACACTCACCTTCTCAATCAGCCACTCTTCAGTGTGTGAAACATTTCAAAATCAGAGTTATCTGGTACCATTTCCAACATTTTGTTATTGTTTCTTTGTTTCTGTTCATCATGCACATCATGTGCTCCCGTTATTCACCAGCTCCATGTATTAGAACTCCTTCTGCTGTCAGTTCTGAGAGATGGAGACCTATCCTCTGCCATTTCTATGATAATTTCGCAATGTGGGCTGTGAGACTTTGTCTGTGCCTTTGTCTCATATTGCCAGACATTTCTGGGTTCAGTGCCTTCAGTTATTTTGGCTAGGCAAGAGTACAGCCTCAGTTTTACTATCATACCAACGCAAAGTTTTCTTTGCAACTGCAAAACAATGAGAGTCATCATGTAAATCTCATGTATTTCATGTTGTTCATGCACGAATATTTCCTGTTTCCTCTGTGCTCTGCTCTAAGGTCTCCATGAAAAACTGGGGAAATGCTTTTGAGTATCTGTTATTTTTCCAGTCTAAATAACTGCTATATTTTGTTTGAAACTGTTCACACCTCATTTCCCTTCTGTGGCTCACCTCTCTTAGGGTCCTACAAGACTTGTGTCAACCTTAATTGATGGAGATGTATGAGATCAAATGTAGAAAGGATGGGCATCTTGCAAGTAAAAATGAAGTGTAACACAATGTGTTTTACTAGGCTCAGCTCACTTATGATATCCCAGAGAGAGTTATATTTCCTGCCGTTGGCAGGGTGATTTGGACTGAGCCTGACAGTAGCTGCTGACCTCACACCATGCACCTTGGATTACCCTTGACTTGCATCATTGTCCAAGAACAGAGAAATGTGGGAACCAAAACAAATGCCTAAGACAGAGTTGCATATAAAATGTGTGTGTGTGTGTATGTGTGTGTGTGTTTGTGTGTGTGTTTTTGTGTGTCTTTCTGGTATGCCCACATAAATAAACATTTTCCTAAAGTTTTGGCTGTTTAATGATGCACCTGTTGTAGAAGGATTTTTAATGCTATTTGAAGGTGTTCATATTAACTTAATACAAATGTATTCAAACTTTTTAGGCAGTGGAGAGCTCTGCGCAAAATGATGATCCTTTGAGGTCAGTGACAAAAGAACATCAAGAAAAGAAACCATCAAACTCCTCCATTGGCAGAAGCACACCAACTGGCAGGAGGACACTTCCCCAGGGAAGACTGACACCTATTGAAACAGAAAAAGTAAGTCAGCAACAAGGTCTATTTAATCTGCCTTTATTTTCTTTTTGTAGAATTGTTTGGAAGCTGTATCAGCATCCTGATCACCACATGGCTACTGCTTGGTCTTTTTTGTCCTGGAACTAAAGGAGATTTTTTGTCAGAAATTATCTTAGAGACTGTTCACACATTGAGCTATTCAGACACCTGCAGGCCAGGTGGGTGAATGCTTTGAAACCTGCCCCTCTTGCTCAGAAGAAGTTCTGAGGTGATCATATGCACCCAAGCATTGGGGCATCGAACACACCAGTGGCTCCCAGGCAGGACAGGGGCTTGGACCATCAGGGGCAGCTCATGGAGTCCAGCAGGGCAGTGCCCAACCCACAGCCCCAGCCAGGGAGGAGGGCAGACTGGGGATGGAAGTGAGGGTCAGACCAAAATTCCAATTGTCAAAGCCTATAGTGATGAGCCAGGTCTGGAGTCACAACAGGAAGTCATCCTGTGGGTCAGGGCTGGAATTTGAATCAATGAGGTGCATGGCCAGGTACAGACATGACTACAGTGCAATCCAACATGAACTAAATGAAGTGAAGCTTCCAAGAGAAGGGGAGGAGAGCGTGTGTTGGCGCAGGAGGGAGGGCAGTGATGCAAGCATGGCCTTGTCTGAGGCTTCTTCTAGCTCTTCCACCCTCCTTTTTTTCTCCACAACACTCTGAACCAAGGTTAGACACCTGGATGATACCCACACGCAAACAGCTAAACTAGGAAGAGGAAGTGCACTCTGGCCATGTCACTTAGAGCTCCCATCTTACAGTGAAGCATGGCTATAGGCCAGGGCCTCTTCATTTTTCTTCAGGTTGTGCATCAGCCGCCTCCTCTTGGAAGAACAACAGAGGGTAGGAAATCACCTGGAGCTGTCTTGCATCTGAGGGGTCATTTCAAGGAACCTAACTCATCTTCCTGTATAAAAGGTAAGGTATATGGAAACTTTCTGCCTGCTTAGAGTGGTCTGTAAATGACTTGGAGACACTTGTCCCCAACTCTTGACTCACAGAGAATGTTGTCACTAAAACACTCCTATTATTCTTAATAGGAATAATAATAGAAATTCTCCTATTCTTAATAGGAGAATTATCAAATTTGCATTTTACAAGAGAGAGAGAGCAGATGGGGCTGTCACCTGCTTACTCACTGAGTTTATTGTCCTGGAAGTTCAGAAGGTGGGAGAATGGATGTGGATTACACTTCATTTTGGTCCAGGATAAACCACTTTTGGAAGGATAGACACGATGTTAGCAAACGTTATCCATGTAAGAAGCAATGTGTTGCCACACTCTGAGAGCCGGCATCTCTAAAAAATCTGAGATAGGTATGGAAACGTGATTCAGCAATTTTCATATGCTTTCAGTGACCCCTATGATTTTTCTTACAGGCACACCTTTGCCCATTTCATATAGCTCAGAAGACATGTCCTTCTCACATAACCCCTTCTCACATAGCAATGACACTTGCAGCTTTGCACCCCGCAAAACCAATGAGGAAATAGAGGTATGTCACCATGTAAATCTATAAAATAGAATTTCAGTGAGTCTATGTCTTAGTGTCCATATACAGCATGATAATTCCCATTCAGCTGAGAACAATACTCTCCTGGCTTTATTTTCTTGCATCTACTCATAAGTACAATCTTTAAAAAAAATATTACAATGGCTTTCAAATAATAGACTAGATTTCTCTATCAATATATTCCTGCACAAGTGTTGAACATTAATAGATTTATGTTGTGGGTTAACATTTCAATTTTGGCTCAGGAAGAAGAAACTCTTGAAAAGATGGAAAAATTTCTAAAATCTCAGAATAAAGTGGCTTTTGTGACCACAGACAGGAGTGGTCGTGTAACTGCAGATGAAAACAAAGTGTCTACAGACAGTTCTGCTTTTCTGGATGCTGAAGCAAAGGTTTGAGCTACACATGATTCTGGTTCTTACATGAACAGCAACTGCCTTCTTTCAGTTTGGGAACAGAAATAAAACATACCAAGAAAAGTACTCCATTCCCATTTCTCATGCTATGCAGCAGACACAGCATTAGGGGTGTATCTGGCAACACTGAGCATGGTGTTTATAGCCATCTACTGAAGCATATCATTGCCCTGTGGGGAGCAATACTCCCTGTTCCTTTGGATACCATAATTCAAAATTCACCCCACCTTCAAACTGTAATTAACATTATCTAGTAACTGCTCGGGATGCCCTGTGCCAGATGTCTATTAGCTTAAGGCTCCCTCACGCTACCAGACTGCTAAGAGCACTCATGGCAGTGGTAAATTGGAATTATAACATTTGGAATAGCCCTTAGTTACATAGATAACATTACCTAACAGAAAAGAGCCATGTAATTGGTTGTGGAAGAGTGACTCTAGCTAATACAGATACCTTTCTTTGTAAATCAGTAACACAATATTCAGAGATAGTTCTGATCTCTGTTCTTGTATGTGTTTGTTTTCTCCATTTTGTATGGTGCAATTTTGCCAGAATGTGCTCTTGGCACCTCACTTTTAAACTTCCTTTTAGCTACCTTTTGCTTTTCAACCTGAAGATAACTTGAGTTAATGTGCAACATTTCTAGTTGCAAGTAAAATATAAAAATTCATTCCAAATGAAAGCAGTACCAGAAGAAAGAGCATCTTTTCTCTGTGTGTGTGAAAGCAAATGAGTTTTGCACAGTTGACTGAAATTAATGAAAATATTTAAATAACATTTCTGTTTGTATAATACTGACTGTGATGTTTTCATAATGTAGCCTCCAAAATCAATATTATCCAGAAGGTCAATATCGCGTCAAGAAAGGAGAATGAGTGAGGAAGAGGTTCAGGAAAAAATAGAGTATCGTGATGGAAAGGTGAGAGAAAATAGGATTTTGTTGTTGTTGTTGTTGCTGAGAGGTATTCCTTTTTTTTGTGGATATTTTGATAGAATTGGAATGATATGGCAAAGCTATAGCACATATTTTGTTTGTCTTCTTCTCTGGACTTCAAATGAATTATATAATGGGATTTGATATATGCTGAAGAGAACAACCTGCTATAGTAATATCAGGAAAATTGATTAACTGGAGGCTATGCTAGGTATGAAGTCCTCTCTGACCAGTGTATTTCTTGTAGAAGGGCACACTGATGACATTATTGACTGATGGTGTTAAGAAGTCTTGAGCAGTTTTTCAGCTCTCTGCATGCAGCCACAATTAATTCTGTAGTACTGTATGTCCACACAGGGTTACTTTGAAAAAAATGGTTGTTAACCTATCATGTCAGAAATCAGTGTTAATACATCAGGTTCAGTCATTTTGGCTCACACAATCCAGAGCCAGGGTCTCTCCAGTCTTTGTGGAAGATGTGCAAGCATATATGAAATTAGTCCAGACAATAATTGTCAGGGGACACTTCCTCAGGGATTGCCAAATCGACCACAATGAACAATTTCATGAGTGGATAGAGCTGGCAATCAAGTAATCAACATCAGAAAACAGACAACTACCTCAAAAACACAGAAGTCCACGTTTTAGAAGATGTTTGGTAGTATAGGTAGCGATTGACTGTATTAGTTAGATAGGTACTCCCCTGTAACTGTATGTTTTATTTTGATTGGTGGTGGCTACCCAGCAACCTATCCCTCATTGGTTGTTTATTCCCTGTTTTTCCATTGGCTGGCCGGTGATGCAAACTCAGCATCATCACAGCAAGCTGGCCACTCCCCCCTTTTCCCATAATTGTATTACCCCCTCCTCTCTGTCCCTCCCCTCCTTTCCCATATTTGCCGTGTCCTGCCCCAACTCCTCCCAGTTCGCAAACCCCTCCCCCAAACCCTATAAGAGTCCCATGCTCCCTGAATAAAGTAGTTCCAGCTTCACCTCCCCTTGGCTGTGGTCCATGTCCTTCCTCCCCCCAGCAAATAATGAGTCCCTGAAGCTGGTCAAGGAAAAAACTATTTAGCTTCCCTATTGCCACAGGGCTGTGCATCTTACCTTGTTTAAGTGATAAACAAGGTGGTGGGGTGAGAACTTGAGACACATGATACAGATAAGTTCATCTTGTGGAAAGAAAACTTCTTTTGGCCTCTTTTACACACAAATGAGGCAAAAATTATGCATGTTCTCCAGAGACAACTTTTGGAATACAAAGGCATTGCATTACTTACTTCAAGCTCCAGTTTAATTGGAAAGCAGTGCAATGCTGCTCATTTCCTTTGAATTCATTTCAATTAGATGCTCTATGTGTCTGAAGGTAGAAGAGGTGCTTACTGATGGACGCCGAATCCTCACTTTCCGCAATGGCACTAAAAAAGAGATTAGTGCTGATAAAAGGATGACAACGATTAGCTTTTCCAATGGAGATGTAAAGAAGATCATGCCAGATCAGAGAGTGGTGTGTAACTTTTTCTTTTGTTTATGGAAAATAAAATTATTAATTGATTTTCAAACAAAGACCTATCATTTATCTTGATCTATCAATTCTGAGAGAAATTGATAAGCAAGGGTGTTCGTTTAACAACTCTGAGCGGTGAAGCTGCTTCATCTACAAAGACAAGTGGAAAGGCATGAAGGTAACAGAAGGCACAAATGCGTCTTTGGCCAAGAAGGACACTGAACAAAGGCAAGGGACAGGGGCAAGGGCAGCCATCTGAGGCAGGGACTGTTTTTTATACTTTTGTAATGTAGATAAATCCCCTTGGCATTATATAAATATAAATAGTTTATAATAGTGTGAGCTAGAGTGGAAATAAGTGAGACCTTGGTAGCAGTGGGATTTAAAATTAATAGTTCATGGATGAGAGCCAAAGCAGAGATGGGAGGATGACTTTCATGTATATGCTGTTCTCCTGTACGCTCACAGATGAAAGTAGCATCATCTAGACACAGCCTTGAGGAGGAGGGTGAATGAGAGGAATGAACAGCAATGTGAACATAGCTACTTTTATGGGTGTCAGATGCAGAAAATAACCTTGAAACGACTTTTTAAAGATGCCTTACTTTTAAGCACATTGTTATGGTTGAATCTGCTTATGTAAATATTGTGAACATGCTGCTAACACTTCACTCTCCTTCCAGATTTATTATTATGCAGATGCACAGACAACCCACACTGCTTATCCAGATGGCCTGGAGGTGCTGCAGTTTCCTAATAATCAGATAGGTATGCAAGAGCTAATGAATGTGAACTGTATGTGCAGAATTATTTCCATTATGAAAGCGTGGTCTGAATTCTGACTCTAACAGATTCAGTATTTTCTTGCCATTTCACATTGTCTTTGCATTTCACTTACAGTATATTGCATCACTTCACTGCTCAGTTTCCTTCTACAAAGCAAATATAATAAAGAAATGTAAATGTATCTCTTCTAATTTTGATCATCTGATTATGTGATTCTTTTATTTCTTTAGTAGTATTGTGCGTATAATTTCCATCCTCACTGCAATGTCCAAAAAAAAATCCTGATCTAGCTCTGTGTAAAGAAACATGAAAGAATACTAGACACACTTTTTACATCCTCTTTTCCACAGAAAAATATTATCCCGATGGCACACAGGAAATTGTATTCCCAGATCACACAGTGAAATGCCTCTATAGTGATGGACTGAAGGAAACTTTTTTCCCAGATGGCACAGTAGTAAAAGTAGAGAAGTAAGTCTTGTATAATTGACAGGAACCGGGCATTGGAGCCAGGTACAATAATACTGACATTTAGAGCTGTAGCTGGATTTTGCATAGCTGGGAAATTTCCAGATGAAGGGCAAAGGGATTTTTTAAGATAACAAGGGTTTTGCTACAATGTGGCACTGAAAATGGTTCACTTCTACCTTGAGTGATAGGTGACTACTCATCCTGGGCAAAGTAACTGTGAAATACTCCTCATTTAGTTCCATGCACCTTTGCACTGGTCAGAGCTGCTGGGAGATCACCAGTTGTCAGTGTTAACAATATGGGTACTAAAGGACTCAGGATGAGGGCTCCTGAACTGTATTCCTACCCATCTGGCTCCCTTTCTAATCCTGGGCAAGGCATTTCATGTATTGTCTCTCTATTCTTCCATGCAAAATGAAAACAATCCCCAAGAGTAATCTCTTACTCTTATGGGTTTAGGAAGGATCCTGTTGTAAAATAGATTTTCTGCCTGCAAAATGCCTTGAGATCCCTGTATGAAATCACGTAAAACAAAGATCTCACCATCCATTGGCTATTATGCTATGTATTGAAATCTTTTTGTGAAATCAGATCTCTGATGCCATCCCATGTGAATTCTGAGGGTTTCCACTTGACATAATTTTCCACTTTCATTGAGTCACATTAGACAGCTCAGTGAGACAGATTAATAACAGACAGTGCCTTCTCATCACTTCATTCATTGCTACTTCTTTCAGGAACGGAGATAAAATGGTGGTATTCAGTAATGGCCAGAAGGAGATTCACACTGCGCAGTTCAAGAGGCGGGAGTACCCAGATGGCACTGTAAGAACTGTGTATTGCAATGGCAGACAGGAAACCAAGTACTCCACTGGACGAGTCCAAATCAAAGATGAGGAGGGTAATCTCATCCTAGATAAGAAGTGATTCCTACCCACAAAAGGTTGCACTGCATGTATATGGCTCAACATATTTTCTTGGCAGGTCAAAACATTTAGAAAGATTTAACTTGTGAAAATGAATGGATGGATCCATAGGGCTGAAAATTACTTTGGCTCAGCAGCTGGTGCTTAGATTGGAATAACCTTACCTGAACTGTAATGTGTCTTGAATGAGACTTGAAGAAGATCAAGTCTCTTTGTTCATGCAACATTAAAATAAATGTCCACAGTTCTTCTCATTGAAGTGTTTGTTTCATGGTACTGATCACAATTTTCCTTGTTTTTCTCCTATTTAGTTGTGAAAGTGACCTCAGTTAAGGACCATGGCATCAAAGCCTCAAATATACAGTTCAGTCTTGCCTTATGCTGACTAAAACAAATCTACATGTTTTTTTTTTCCCCCCCCGCAGTTAATCATCACAAAAAATGTGGAAGTGATTAATATTTTCAGTTTGTTTGGATTATTTGAGCTGTACATTTGACCAAAACCTGAGCAGGAGTTGAATGAACAGTCACAGCTCTGAATGTCCCTTCCAACCAAAGTTATTCAATAATTCTATGATCGTAATCTAAGAACTCTGTCTCATTCACTTCAAGATAAAATGTAATGCTTATTTCATTCTAGTCATTATTCTGGATAAAAGAGTCCTTTCTTCTTCCTCCAGCAGTCTTTCCTCAAGCCTCCCTTGTGTTGCTTTGTTTGTGAAATAACCTTTCCCACTACTGCCTTTATTCTTCCAGTAGTGCAGAAATATTTCTGGTCCGTGAATCCCTCTAAGGTTCTTTGGATGGCACTTGATACTTAGGGGGATTAATAGTTTATCAGATGCTGCTTTCAGCTGCCTTCCCCATAGGTTGCCTGTCAGAGAATCATAGAATGGTTTGGGTTGGAAGGGACCTTAAAGATCACCTAGTTCTAATTCCCCTGCTATGGACAGAAACACCTCCCACTAGCCTAGGCTGCTCAATGCCCAATCCAGCCTGGCCTTGAACACTTCCAGGGAAGTGAATTTTTCCAAATCAGTGAAACATTTCTCTTACAGAATTCAGCTCATTACCTGCCCATTGACTGAGATGCCCAATTATCTCCTTATGCCCTCCAAATTCCTATAACAACAAATACACTTTCACAGCATGCTGCTTTAGTCTCTCCTCACATCTAAGTGCGAAATAATTGCAATGTTATGGAATAACTCTTTCTTCTCTTTAGTTTACAGGGACTCAGACTATTAACAAATCACCATTTGAATTGCAGAGTATCTTTCAAAGAAAGAGCAAGAAGCATTCCTGACACTGATCATATACATACTTCAGTTTATCAATTTAATTATGATGCTGTGAACATCCATGTAGTTTGATATTGGGTGATGTAATCATATACATAATGCTCATAAGAGCATTGTTTTCTCTTTATTGCTGCATAACATTCCTGCTTTTCACTGCTGAAATAGCTAGCATATTTTATGTGTTTTGCAAAAGGAAACTGTAATTAAAATAAATCCAAGATATCATTCTTTCCCCATGTATTTCACTAAGAATTTCAGTTTGTGCTTCCTTATGCTGACCAAAACAAATGTATGTTGATTTTTTTTCTCAATTAAGCATCATAAAAAAGTGAATGTAGTTAATGTTTTCAGTTTGACTGAGAAAGTAGATATGATGTAAATGTTTTATAAAGGACCATTGTTTTTATTCCCAAGAATTCCTTGAACAAAAGGTCCCTGTTCTCCAGTTAAAATGCTGATATTCTTTTTGTTTCTGTAGTAATTCAGAAAACAGGCTTTGTTTGCAGCTTTTAGCCTTAAATCACTGTTTAGTATTCAATAACCTGTGTGTCACAGAATCACAGAATCCTGTGAATATGTGATCCCTTCTAACTGTAAATCAAATAAGGAACAATTTTGTTACTTTGCTTCTTGCTCCTTGTTCACTCTACTTGCAGGAGGCATTTTGATTGTGGAATAATTTGAAAGTGCTCTGGCAGTTTTCTTGATCAGGACAGCCACTTTACAAATTGATCCTCTTGCAGCCTGCAGGGCAGGTTGTAGAAAAGAAGCAGAAATACATTTAGCCACTTTTTCACAAGTGGGTAAGCCAGGCACTCTCAGCAGCTGTACCCTAGGGCACATGCCTTCTGCCCGCCTCTATCCCAGCCAGTTGGTTTTGTCTGAAAATGTCAATCTGTTAGTAGTTCAGCAGTTCAGCAATACTGTGAAAAAGTTTTCTTCTCACAGTGTCATCAATGGAACAGCCTAAACACAAGGCTGGATATAGTTGATTTCTAAAAGTCATGGCTTGAATTTGTCATAAACCAGGATGTCAAAGCCAAAGATCACAAAGCAATTGGAAGCCACTAGCAAGGGGGTTACAGCAAGCAGGGTAAGAATCACTATATTATCGATCATCTGTGAAAGGACCATGTCATCAACTTCAAATTTTCAAAGGTAAGAATGACATTTGTTGAACATCCCTTTGCAGCTACAGACAATCCCTTCTTTATATATTTCATATGAAACTCTGTAATTGCTGATGCTGGTGTTTGTTAGGCTTAGGGTTAAATTCTATATGTAATGACTTCCTGTATCACAAAGTAATATGTAATTCTATATTCCTCCCATTTTGGTTAATAACTGAGACGAAGCAGTTTCAAGTGTTAGCTCCATGACAGGCAGCAACTTAACTAGCCATGTAGTTTATTTTCAGAGGCAGCACTACTTTTGGAGATGAACAGCATTTGTCTCCAATTCCTTTTGTGCTGTCTGCCTCACACAGAGTATCTGATCAAAGTGTCATTACCAGTAATGATCATGATGTCTGCACAGTGCTCTCTCATTAAGATGCAGGGACACTGCCCAGTAATTGCACTGTAGCACTCTTTGCAGTAAAACCACAGAATTCCAAATCTGGAAACAATATGGATAAAACTAAAGAGAAGTTGAAATGAGATGAGGGAAATCCTCATCTGAGCCACTGCTGGATACATATAGGTCTCATGGAGTTATTACAGTGTAGGCCCATCCTCCTTTTCTATTATCAGTCTATGACTTGCACTGTTACCTGCACTCTCATCGTGGCTAGATTCCCCCAGTAACATGCCCTGGCTGCTCATCTTGAAAACGACTCTATTTGTGGACAGGAAAGTGGAGAAGGTTATAATGACCGAAGTATTTGGTCATGTAAAAGGCATCTCCTATAGGATGAAGCTGCTGTAACTGGTGACACAAAAATTGGAGACAGGAAAACCAAAAGAAGAGCTCTGGGATAGAGGGATGACATGGACAGAAACACAGCTGTCTGATGACCAGAGACAAATTGGTGGACTCCGTGGTCAGTTGGACTCTGTGGTGTGAAGATACAAAATATAGATATAGCCAGTTTGTAAGCTGATGTTATTTACAACAGATGTTAAAGAAAACAACAGAAGAACAACATAAATCTTTATAGTAATGGTTCCATGAAATGATGTGTGTTGTCTGCAATCAGCTGAAAAACCCCAGTTGCTCTTACCATCTCCTTCCGCATGGGAGATTTTTAGATTTGATTGTAAAGCTATGGTACTAGGCCTTATCCATAGAAACAAAAATGTGAGGCCTTTAAGAGTTTTGTTTACATTTATTAAGACTTTATTAATTTAAAAAAAAAAGAGGAAACATTTAGTTGATCATCTGCATGAAACAGTGAAGTCAGATAATCTTTCTTTATAAAGCTGAGGCATCAAAAGAGGTTTTCATTCCTAAGACATTTCATTATATTGGTCTTGAAATCTGTCCCACTGCCATCTTTCTGGAGGCAGTACACATTGGAACACTTTTGGAGACATGCTTGCAGGGGCTGGCCAGTTTGTTTGCTTCGCCTTCATCACTCTGACCCTGTTGGATTACATGTGTGTTTCCTGGGTGAGGGCTCCTCCATTTTCCTTCTTCGTAGCAGTAGGTGTCCCAGGCAAGCTCTTAGCCTCGATGCATTCAACCGCTCCATATGTCACCATAGACAACACAAGCACAGACAATAAAATGTACAGTTTGATGTAAACTTGCAATTTGGTGCTATAACCAAAGGCGATGACAAATCCAAGAGATTCCCACAGACGGTAATTTGCAAAGGCAGCCTCCTTGTGTTTCTCAAATAAAATGCCATAGAGTCCTGGAAGGAAGGAAGGAAAGACGTGGCTTGTGAAAGTCTGCAGCCATTTTCTGCACAGGGAATAAATAGACTACAGTGGGGAAGACAGACCCTCTTTCATAAATGTCAGACAAAGGGAAATACAAGCTTTGTCTTAAAAAAATTTTGAGCCTCTGTGAATTGATGTAAGTGAAATAACAAAGCCAACAAGACAAAATAGAGAATATCAGAGTAAAAGGGAATGAAAATGGGAGGAAGGAAGAAAAGACGGGCCCTATTGAAGTGAGATGGTAGGAAGTTTACTTTTCAAATTATCAGCCACAAAAATGAAGGTTCTTGCACTGGTGAATGAAAAAGCAAGAAAGTGGAGGAGATGTGCTGAAATGGCTTTTGACATTGTAGATTCTCCATGTATAACTATGGAGAAGGTCATAGCAGTCCTTACAACTTTTCATAGAACAGTTTTGACTAGGGACAACATGGTCCTCAGGGACCAAGTTGCTGCTGTATTTCACCAGTTTTGGGAGGAACTTGCTTGGACACTGCATGCACTGTCAACCTATTCCTCCCATCATCTCTTTCACCTGCCTGAGAACATGCAGAGACTGTTCATGTAAAATGCATGTCCCTTTTTTTTTACCAGAACTCAGCCTCAGGGAGCCCCCAGGTGAGGCTCACACAGAGTTGTCACTGGTGGCAACTTCTGCTATTCATAATTTCCAAGGTGAGAGTAACAAACTGACCCATAACCCTTAAATTTGAAAGTTGAGGAGAGTGTTAAGACTAGGCTCAGATTTAACATGCAGAGAAAATTTGCAGCTCTGAGATAACCAGGTTTTCAAATTTTCAGCTCCTGGATGGGTTGGCAAATAGAACATCCTTGATGCATACAGAACCCCTGGGCAAGTCCCTGGGAAACTTGCTGTACATAGAGACTTAGCTAAACAGATCATCCTAATGCAGTTGCACTCACTGGGAAGTTTCCACTAAGTTCAGTCAGTTGCGCAACCACAACTGGAAGTCAGGGAGAGATTCCCAGCCTCCAGGTCTGGCCAGCAGAGCAGACAGGGAAGGGGAGAGAGCTTCTTTTCCTCTGAGTGATGAGCTAACATCAATGGTGATAAAGAAGGGGGTGTTTCTTCTGACTCAGCTGTGGTATGCAGCAAGGGAAGGAGAGGAATATCATGAACCTTGACTCTTCTCATCCATTTCTCTAATAACTTATCTGTTTGAAATATGTACATTCAGCCAAAAGGCACAGAGAAGTACAAAGTTCTCTGAAAGTCTGAGTAGACTCAACTACGCCTTCAGTTTTGTTAAGTAAGGGGAGACTTCATCTGTATGTAAAAACCTACTGAATCCTGATGACTGCAAGAGGACATTTATTGAACTATTTCAGCTTAGACATGATGGAAAATCTGGACCTGTGCATCACAAGATGTACTTAGTTAATTAAATTAGCTGAGTGGAGTGTACTGTGAATTATATGATAGCCCTTCATAGTTTTGTCTAATAAATGAACAAGTATAAATTGTTCATAAAATGTTCCTGGCATGTCCAATGTTATTTTCTGGAAAGGGGTCAGTGAGAAGAGTTTAATATAAGAAGGTTTCTGATGCCAAGACAGTTTTATGTGTAAAGATTCTAGCTTTCAGCTGCTATATGTTTTCCCTTGCTATTTTGAAGCCTTCTTTTACAACCAAAACAATGCGAGAATTGAGTGAGGATCCAGTCCAAGGTTCAGCTATAGGAAGGGATGACTTGGTCAGGAAGTCCTCATTTCCAGGATGCACATGTGGTGTTAGCTAGCAGTTAGATAGGAGCCCAGTGGTTGTTTTGCCTAGAACCTAAATATTTGTCCTCATCACACTGTCAAGTGCAGTGTGGTGCAAATTGCCTGGCTGAAACTTCAGCAGGACCTGCTGGGCTGGCTGAGTAGAGAGGCTGCTAGGTCTGCATTTTTACAGTTCACATCCATGGAAATTATTCTGCTTGTTTACCACTTCCTGTTTTCCTACTTCTTCCCCTGGTACTGGTTGGCATGGCTATATGACAGGAGTACCAGAAATTGCTTGAGTCCGGACTTGTGAACTCTTTGGACGCACTCACATTCTTTATAAAGATGCACATCAGTCTGTAAAGAATTTGATTTTACCGTAGTCTATCTAGCTTTGGGCTACACAAATGTTATATAACAAATGCAATTATTGTCAATAGGTAATAATAGCACCTGTGTTTGAGTTAGACAAGAAAGGGCACTACAGGCTCTCAAAGGAAGCAGCTTTCATTGGAAATGAGTGTCCACACACGGACAAAAATAGGTTAGGAAACATTTATAAGATGAAGTGGCCACCGTGAGCCTACATATCCTCTAGGGGGTAGTCGAGTATTAAGTATCCACAGCAGCACAAAGTAAGCCATCTTTGATTACCACAGAATGCCTTAAGTATGTGGCACAATGCCACTGAACATATTCACTGGCTAATCCACTGAGGTCCTAGCAGCAGCCATGGGAGTTTATGAAAAGTAAGCTTAATCACCACTGCTTCTTTAGAGGTCTTACAGTCTTCTCATGAGAATTTCTCATATGATGTATATCCGTATAAAACTGATGAAGGTGAGAAGACATTTAGTCCTAAGGGGGTATGTCAAACTGGAGATCCTGTTCTGGAACACAGCATTGTGGGTTAATGTCACTGCACCTCTCTATTAAGGTTTCATGTCATCATTCAATATTTCAATGTCACAATGTCACAAAGCAAACTTTGTGTAATTTTATAACCAGGAGCTGTGAAACAGCTGAAAAGATACAGATTAAAAAAACAAACAAACAAAAAACCCACAAAAACCCCTAATCAAAAAAAGAACCAACAGCAAAAGCTAACAAAACCAAACCAAACCAAACAAACAAAAAAAAAACAAAAAAAAAACACAAAACCCAACCAAACAAAAAAACCCAAAAACAAAAAAAATCCCCCCAAAACAAAAAAATAACCAAAAAACCAACCCCCCCCCCAAAAAAAACCCCAAAAAACAAACAGTACCCCCAAAAAAACCCAAAACCAACCAAAAAAAAAACCCAACAAAAAACCACCACCACCAAAAAACCACCACCAACAAAAAATCCCCCAAAACAAAAAAAACCAAACAAACAAAATAACCCAACAAGAAAATACTATGCAAGGAAAAGTAACATTTGGGGTTTTTTTCCAAGGTAACACACAGGTGAAATTTTCACAACTATCCTGTAGGAATCTGGGAATGAAGATGACCTCTTACAGTGTTGCAATAGAGATCAGTCTTATCATATAGCTGCAGAGTTCACTCACCATCAAGCAAGCATGAAGCATTGTCCACTGCCTATATCTCATCTGGTAGTTTGGGAACTACAATCATTTCCCAGGCACCATCTCTAAAACTTGGGTCCTCTGTACTTACCTCTTTTTTCCCTAATGAAGGCTTCAGCTCCATCTTTGTCAGGCATGCAAGGACCTTACTGAGGTGGTGTTCTTACTGAGAACATATATGTAAATCCTTGAAGAGAGGGTATAAGGATGATGGAGCCCAGCCCTTTTCAGTGGTGTCCAAGAAAATGGACAAGAGGCGATGGACACAAACTGAAATACCAGAGGTTTCCTCTGAACATCAGAATAAACATTTTACTTTGAGGGTGAGCACTGGCACAGGCTGTCCAGGGAGGGTGTGGAATCTCCCTCTCTGGAAATAATCAAAAGCTGTCTGGACATGGTCCTAAGTGAATGGTTGTGGCTGGGTGGTGCTGCTTGTGCAAGGGGGTTGGACCAGCTGATGTCCAGAGGTCCCTTCCAACTCTATCCCTTCTGTGATTCTTAAATAAACCCACTGTCTGAGGACAAGGCTTTCAGGAAAAGATAGAAGCAGGACAAAGTGTGGGTTCTTTATCCCAGTGGAGGACTAAGATATGGCTCTCAAGAGCACTGAGAAGAAGCTTGCTGAGCAGTCAGAAAGACTGTGGCTGAAGAAGCAGGACATGAATGAATAGTTTTACTTCAGAAAGAGCAAGTCCTCACCAGTGTCCTTCCATGAACCTGAGTAATGAGAGCACTGATTTAAAATTTTTACCTAAGGCTCAAGGCTCTGGGTTAGGATGTGAGATGATGAGAGTGTGTGCCTAGATGTATGTGCTAACTCTCCTCTAGGGGATATGAGCTGGAGCTGCTGGAGGGGCAGAGAAGGATGCTGGCTGGTTACTTCCTTATGTGTAGGGGCAGGGACTCTACGTGTGCTTGAAAGGAGATCACTGTCAGTGCTGGGCAATGGGTTGCTGTGTTTTCCTTTTGGCTCTCCAGGAGGAACATGACAGTTTGTCTACTGGGTGAAATCATCTCAGCTCCTGAAACAACCAAAGGGACCAAAGGTGGGGAGGCAAAGGCACATAACCTGACATGCACCCAGAGGAGCTGGTTCTGCCACATGCATATTCCTACGGCATCTGCCAAAAATGAAGCTGAGATAGAGAAAAACAATATTGATTAAATAAAAAGCAAAATATGGGAGCAGATGCGAAACCATTTAAATGTCTTACTGACCCAAGCTCTGGCAGTGATTTAAATAGACTGTGAATGACCGTCATGAGCAGATTTTGCCTCAAGTCATTGCAGACTACAGCTCGCTCTTGCCCTCTCCAGCACCTGAGAGTCTGGCTTTAGGGTCTGTGAGAGAATTTCCTCTAGTTTTCATCAAGGGAAAAGTTTAAATAATCCCTTACAGAAGTCAGTTTGTATCAGCTCATTATCTGAACTGTCAGTAAATAATGAATTGCAGTGAATCATAAAGCAGAATATAAAAGATTATAAGAATAAACCCAACGTATCCGATTATAAATCCAATGGTATACTTTCAGTAACAGGCTCCTGGGTTAAGAGTGTAAGAAATTAGGCAAGTATACAGTGATATTTCCTGGCAAAGTCCTTCTTACTCTGGCAATCAAAGGTATAGGGATATTCTTTGTTGGAGATTTCCTCTGGATCACCAACATTTAATAGCCCGCAAGAACATTTTCCCATAAAGTTATGTAATTCCAGCATAAAAACATAAAATCACTCACATTTTTGGCAATGAATTATTTGAATTACTTTGATTATGCATTGTGTGGAAAAATACTATTTATCTCTTTACTTTGATTTCTATAAAGGCTTCTGCCTGATGACTTTACCTGGTGCCACTAGTTCTAACAAAAACAGTGAATTTTGAATCTCCTTCTCCATATTCTTAATTACTTTAAGAAGTGCTTTCTGCACTTATCACGTGTCCAGGCTAAAGAGGTCTAGCTCGTTAGCCTTCCTTCAAGAGGAAGTGCCCCTTAGCACATTATATTATGATTTTTGAAATGGAGTAAATCAGAACTGTATGGATTTACTTGGTTGCATAATGTTGTTTTCTGTGGTTTTCTCCTGCAGTTTTTTTTCTAGTAACTCCTAACAGCCAATTTCCTTCTTCTTCTGTTGCTGAGCTTTGAGTTGATCTTTTATCCAGAGTGTTCTCTATTATTGCAAAAGACAGACTAAATGTGTCATTATCCTTAATTTCTAATTTTCTTGGAAATACTTATACTCCTCCAGAATATTTATTCTGAATACTCGTTATCATCTTCTCTAGTATTCTTCTCTCTTCATCTCAAAAAAATTGGTTTAATGAGTATTTTGCTTTCTTATTCCCAACTCGATCTTATTCCTTCTACTTTTCCAAGAGTTAACATAGTTCTTTTAGATGTTGTCTTAAAGCCATTACCATTCTTATGCACACGTTGTTCTATAGATGCAAGTATACAGATTTTTATACCTCAAAAAAATACATTTCCCGCTCACCAGGACTTACCATTAGTTTGTGTTTGCCAAACAGCATCAGACAGGCCCCAAAGAGCAGGGAATACAAAAAACACAGCGAGCTGGTTAGGATGAGGTTTCCACAGCAGTAGTGCTATTATACAGGCAGTGTTTGTAACTGTGGCTGTTGGTTTAGAAAGAAAGAAGAGACATATACATGCAATTATATACAGGACAGATAGTGGTAGATAACCTTTTTTATTCTTTATTTTTATATATTTCTATATTTCTATTTCTATATTTTTTATTCCCCAACTGCAGCATAAGGCAGTCTGAAAATCTCTCTGGTTCACTGAGATTTGCCCTGACTGAATTGATATCACAAGAAATATAAGGCAATGCAGGCCTTTGACAGCCTTCAACTCATAATTCTGAGCAGTGTCCCGAGCTGAGAGATCCCAATTGCTGATATGTCCATTAGATCAAAGGATACAAACTGTCCCTGAGTAGGAAAAGGGGCGCTGAAAGATTTGCAGTCACCATGTGAGTCATGTGGAAAGGGGGAACAAACACCCTTCTGCTTTCCTTGCTAAGTCCTTAAATGAGGTTTCCAGGGCCAGAAGAAGCAGTTAAGGATATCTGCAGGGCCTGGTGGCATTTGGTCTTTCTTTTAAAAGGTGGCTTGTAAATGAGTCACTGATTCCTCCCCCTGCAGGTGTACTTTCACAGATTGAGTACGAAGACCACTAGTGAAAACTGAGAGGTTCAGAGGTCTTCCAGTACTAACACTACAGTATGTTTTTTAATTGTTTTTTTTATTATTGTTATTATTACTATTATGTGGTGGGGTTTTTTTTAAATCTGGGTTTCATAGGTGTACTGTAGCATAAAGGACTCTAAATTTCTTCTTCCTTGTCCAGATTTAAAATTTGCTCTGGAGAAAATGCCTAGAATGTCTAGATGTGCACTGATCCAGTCAGTGATGTTTCTAATAATATAAATAATTGTATAGTGGAAATAAGGCATTAGTACATTTCAGCATGCATAGTGTATACAGAGTCACAGAAGAAATATTTCTTGGTATTTTTTATGCCTCCATTACTCTGTTACTCATTGGAACAATGTTCTCTGGAGAGGGAGATGTCCTTAAATATGCAAATCTCTTCTCAAGGCAAAATGAAGATTACTGTTCTATACAAAAGCCCTTAAATTATTCTAGACTGACATTCTGGAATATGGCTTTCTTTTATTTTTCTCCCTACTTGAACAAGTAGTGAAAAGGGCACCAGACCAACCTTTCAAAATTTTCATGATATTTTGCTGAAATTTCCTAGTTCACCATTCCCTGAGAGTCACCTCCATGGTGATCTGCTTTCACTCCTTAAAAGTGAGGAGTTTTCAGCCCAGAGGAGAAATTCTTCTCTGTTATAGTGCAAGTCTCAACATCTGTGTTGTAAGATCATTTATCACCGGCTGCATTAGAGCTATAAAGCACCAAAGTTATAGGGCACCTTCTGCATAGATAGTGCCCTCAAAATCAGGGTGAACTTATATCAGCAGCAAAGTGAAAGTGATGTAAGGTAATGACTTTAACTCAGTGCTTAACTTGAACTGTGGTGCCTCTCTTCCCATGAATGAAGTTTGTAAAGATTGCCTTCTGACTGATTTTGGTTTTAATTCATAGCTGACAGCAATGTATTCCTTTGTAGCACATGCAAAGAAGGGAGCACTGGTTTTGATCTATTACATGAGGTGATCAGTCATTCAAGAAACATTTACCTACCTAATGCAAATAGAAGTTTTCTACCCGTGAACTGTGAGATCTTTCCAAAGAGCAGAGAGCAGAGGGAATTTACAGCTGCAAAGCAGATCATCACATAGCCAACATACTGTATCCCCAGGGCACAGGTCACATATGCCTGGAAGAGAAAAGACAGTGGTGCCACATTTTCTTCGGTGAAAATATACGGCTAAGGTTCAAGGCTCTTAGCCTGAGTGTTTGGTAAATAGCCAGCATGGTTGAGATCAAAGGAGCAGAGCTGGAGAGTTTGCTTACAAGTCCCTGGTGTAGGACAGGGACATATGTAGCCTTCAGCAGCAATATTCCTAACCCAGTTCCCAATCAGACTGATGCCATGCAAACAGAGCAATAACAAGCAGAACTAATCAGAACACTGCTTGCTATACAAATAAAAGTCCTGGAAGTAGAATTGGGAACGTTTTGCCTTTCCCTTCATAGCCCAAGGGATGAAAATTGACAGTTGAAACAATGGCCATTACAGAGCCGCTCCCAAGAAATGAAGAGGACCTCATCTATAAGACCATATGACCAGGGGAGGTGGCCATGGAGTGCCCCTTCCAATCCCTTCCAGCAGAGCAGCAAGTGCACTCTTCCATCTGCTTAAATGCAAAGTCTGAAAGCTGAAGCATCTAAGAAGCAGCTTTGGAAGACTGCCTGGAGAACACATCTGGAAAACACACCTGCTGTGTGTCTAGGTTTCTAGAGAAACTGGAGGAACAGAGGTGGTTTTAATAATTTCAATCCATCAGGGTTTCAACCTGTTGGACTATTGACTGGTGAGTGCTTTCAACCATCCATGTTGAGGACTTGTTCTCTTACTGTAAAGGTTGTCAAAATAAAATACATGATATGTGTGCTGATTTGCACTTATACAAACTATAGGGAAACCTGAAGGAAGGAAGATATAAAAGCTTTGCTGCCTTCTGGCTTTTCTCCCAGTTTGTTATTTACAACAATCTGAAGAGTTTGAACCTATAGCTCTCTGCTGTGGCCTCCACTGGTGAGTTAAGCTCTCTACTGCACTCTTTTTGAGGCTGTTCCAAGGGACATATTTACTGCTAGCCTCTCCCATTTGAAGATGTCACTCAGAGTTCATTCAAGTAGGAGTAAGCAGTAATTTAGCAATCCACAAATCACCATTGAAAACATCTTCATTTAACAAGTAAATATAGATCAGATGCAATAGTAAGGCACAAAGGCACAAAAAAAGGTCAGACATAAATAGATTTTAATTCTCATCCACACCTTTGTGTAGTCACCAGAAAGAAATCCCTGTTCAAACCCACTGTACATTGTCAGAGGGATTAGAAGACACTGCCTTTTATCTTTAAGATGCTGGAAAGTTGCTAGGAACGTAGACCAAAAGGATGGTGTCTCTAGTTTTTCTTTCTCAGTCTCTGCTTGATCAGATTTGATCTGGTCCAGAAATATAATAATCAGCAACACAGCTAGCACACCACTAGCTGCAAAAAAAAAAAAAAAACAGAACAAAAAGTTCATGAAAAACTGAGGAATGCTGGAAGAATGATGGGAAGTCGCTTGCTGCTGTTATTGTTCTGACTTAGTGCTTAGCTCTCTGTGGGATATTTTGGCAGAAGCCTCTGATTCCGCTTCAGTGTAAAGGCCATTTCTGTATAAACAAGAAGGCCTGATCTACATTCACATCTTCTGCATACAGCTGCGCAAATCCCCTCAGCTTAACTGTGACTGTCCTGTTGTGACAACTGCCGGGCCAGCTGCGCGGCTGCAGAGAGTGATGGCTCACCCTTCCAGGGCAATCCAGGGGCGCAGGGATGGGGAGCTGGCCAGGAACTGCTCCCTCGGGAGCTATCAAAAGGCTTTAAATCAACACGAGAGAGGAATATTCACTTCCAGTGCCAAGGTTTTCATGGCTAGGGGGGATCTTCTTTCAAATACATGGAAAGAAAAATAAATGCTGTCTTGGATCCCAGTGTACGTTGTGCTTTTTATTTTTTTTTTCAGCTCAGAACTATGGTTTAAGTATGGAATATGTGCTGTTTTGAAGATGATAGTGAGTAACTCTAGCTAACTTAAGAAAGATTAAAATTACAGCTTTGAACCTATAACTTCCTAGCAGAAGCAACATATGAAAGAATACATAGGGTAGTTAATCTGAAAACGGTTTGCATGTATCAGTCTAGGTTGGTTGCTTGCATAGTGAATCAATACAATTTTTTTTATGTTATCAAGAAGTTAAACATGTCTCAACATGAAGCACCCATAGATTCACAACTGACTGCTTCATTACGAATGCAGGGCATGATTATGTTTCCTCTCTTACTTATGCTGACTAGAATTCCATCCATGGAACAAGTGGAGTTCAGAGTAAGAGGAGAACCAGGCACCTCTTCCCATCCACTCTGCCTGTTTAATGTGCTCCTATGTTATGTGCATGGCTATTGTGTCTTCCGTGAACTTTTAATGTCCAAATACATCAGCAGATTTATAACAAATTGCCTCAAATTTTTATTGTTTATTATTTTTCATCCATGCCTCCCAGAATGAAATTGTATCCTTCAGTGTCCTGGTTCCCCACTGTGGCTGAGCTGTAAACCCTTCATGATGTAAGTCATTGTTGTTTCTGCCAGGGTGTTTATTATTACATATGGGCTAATTGCAGGATTTACATGGGTGAGAGCAGGGCATCCACATTTTCAGGAAAAATTTTCTAACAAATATGTCAAATGAATCAAGAGCAATTAGAGGAGATAATAGCATGGATTAAAAGTGGTTGGTATGAACATAAATAGAAACATTCACAATCCTTGAGAAAACTAAACAACAAAAGACTTAGTATTGTCTCCACCCAAGCTGGGCAAAATACGTATTCAGCCACCAAACACAGGACATGTTTAAAAACATCTGTGAATGAAATATTTAGCTATATCCTTTCCCTTGAGGTAGGAAGAGACGTATCTTTTATTAAGAGCTTAAAAGAAAAATGAAACCCTACTGATGCAGGGTCAGTAGACAGCAGGGTTGCATTCATTTTGCATGAGCAAAGCCTAAGGGAGTGCTGTATATGTTAGTCATCAAATTTAAATTTAAACTTGTGAGACAAACCTGCCTTTAGGAGCAAGTCATCAGCTCCAGTACACTCTGGAAGGAAAATGGGGAGATATTCCTTACATTTTCTCACCAATTAGGAACAGAGGTTGGGGACTGAGGATGGGTTTGCTGCAATGCCCTTGTCTGGCTCTGCCTAGATCACATACACCCCACTGAAGTGTACGATAAATTCTACGCATCTGTCTTGGCACAGAGAGTACATCTATGTTCAGAGACTGCAAAGATATTTTTACAGAGCTAAGGTGGCATATTGCCTTGACAGACACTTTTCTTTATCCAGAGGATAACTTGTTTTGAGCTAGACACCATTTGAAATTTCCTCACTCCATGTGTCTTTGCACATCTATTTGTCTTTCCAGTTTTTGGTAGCATCAACCTTCCCTGTGTTTGATTCTTTTATAGCCAAGAAAGGTCTAGAGCAGCTGTATTTAGTAAACGGGAGACATGCCAGTTTGCCTAATGCTTCTCTTCACCTTTGCTTTTCACACTAAGGTATTCAAGCATCGCAACTAAGAATTGACTGAAGTTGTAAATGTCAGCAGGAATCTAAAACCCTCCCCTCAGATGATTGCTTGTTCTGGGAGCTGTGGTTCAGGTCCACCTCTAATTGCAACGTAGTTCTTGTGCTAAAACTGTTTCACCCGTGGTAAGACACCAGTCAGTCATGGTAGGCATCCCCACATGACTAGAATGTGGTGAGTTCAAGTACTGCTATCTAGGCTGCTCTTACCATCTTGGACCTCTGCATGCATATATATAAATTTGCCCTACGCCATCAGCAACTAGATTACTGTCCTGAAAATAGTGAAATTAAAATTATCTCACGCATAAGCTGGATAAGTTGCTGGAATCCTGTAATTGTAATGTGGGCATACTTTTGAGTCTAGTCTGTAGAGGAACACTGACTTTGGGTGAAACAATGCGGTCACCACAATGCGCTTCAACTTTATTCCAGGTGAAAAGTGTAAATAATATCTTACTTCTTTAGATAAAAATGATGCAGGTCTGGTATAAAGCATTTGAAACTATTTAGGAAGGAGTCATTTACAGGTCTCACATATCTTATTTCCTTTTAGCAAATTGGCTTGAAGGAGAAAGTCAGAAACTTAATCTGCAAAGTCATGCTATATTTCAGAAGTACTAGGTTCCCCATCAGTGATATTAATTAAAGATTGTGTGTATTACTTACCAGTGTAGACCCCTAACAGTGTGTAGATTAAGGAGTTGGAGGGTTTTGCTGACTCAGTGGTGTTGGTGCTATCAATCAGGCAGTTGTATGCTCCACAGCATTCCAGGTCTTCTTCTGAGATTTCCACTAATTCAATAAGAACCAAAAGAAAGGCAGGTCAGTGAAGAGATAAGTGCACACTATATGTAAGAATATAAGAGTAAGGGATTCCAGTGCTCAGTGATAGGTTATGGTTTCAAATTCTTCCTGATTAGAGATTATTTTCTTCAGAATCCCAGTTTAACACAAAAATTTGGTTTAACAGAAACAGTAGCTCAACACCAACACTGAATTGATGGTTACATGGAGATAAGGACTAAAGTTAAAGTCTGAAATCTGAATCCAAGCTCAATTTCCAGTATTCAAAGTTCAAGTGCGTATCTCTACCTCTTAATCATAACACTTTATGAGGCAGGTCCCTTAGTTTACATCACCACTTAATTGATGGACCACAATTCTTACAGCCATTGCGCATTATCCCCTCCAGATAATTTCTGTGTGTGTTATAGGAACAGAAACCACCTCAAGACATCTTTTTGTTTTATACATTCAAATTACAATTACACAGTAATACAGTTTCACAAGAAATCCACTTTTTCTAGCTTTATTATTTTATTACTGGTTTTATAACTTTCTGAGAACATAATTGAAACTAAAACAGTTGAGCAGGGTTTGGAGTAAGACCTTTGCTTTGTTCTATCCTACCAGTGTTGTGCTGGGCATACGTCAAAGCCACACATATGCATGTCCTCACGCACACTGTGTGTCACCATGACACCGTGCCCACTTCCTCCAGTACTCTCTTGGTAAAAAATGAATATTAAACTAAAGTGTAAGCCTGAATAAGTTGTGTAATAGAGAAGGATGATGAAAAGACCACATAGTAATTTTGATGCCTTCACTGTAGAATGTGTCAGTGGTCCAAGCACAATAAAGGGTAATGCAGTTGTACTTTGGCTGAATCCTTAAGTAAGAGCTGATCTGGAATTTTTCAATTGTTATTGTGTAAACATGTTTAGTGTGTTTTTCCTCATTGCTTCCAATCAGAGCTGCTGCAATGTGAATCAGCTGTTTAACCAGCTTCATAAACACCTTAAGGCTTAACAGCAGATAAAATTTAATAACATAAAGAAAATCATTACCTTATTAGAGCCACTGACTACTGAAATAGACCTTCGACAAAAATTGGACAATCAGCCCTCAGCAAAATTACCATATGCAAAAGATGAGTCCCATGAGTGAAGTGTGGAAGTGTGTAAAATAAGTTTTTTGTCTGTTCATGCATCATTTGAAGATGCACATGCAATTAGTGACATGGAAGCTCCAAGGCAGAGTTTGCACTGTTTCTCTGGAATTAGGGCTGCAATATTGATGAGTGAGAAAAGATGACTCTTGTAATTTACACTGGGTACTGTCTTCTGTTGTAGTATTACCTCATTATGTAACTTTGCCTTGCTGTGTCTGGACGTAGCAATGCAGACAATATGTCAAGTGTAGATACATGTTTGAATTCTGTGCATTTTGATTCTGCAGGTACTGACTGCTCAGTGAAGTTAGACATTGTAAGCATATGGACAGTATGGATGGATACCTTTGTTGCACTGTCAAAGGAGAGAAAAATATGTGAATGACTGGAGATTCTTACTCCCTCACCTCTGCAAAGAAGCTCCCTCTAGAAAAAAGTTGAGTCTCACTGAGAAGGCACAGTAGAGAAGCTTATGGTATAACTGCTCATCACTGTTGTGAAGATATGCAAGGCCTTTGGCTTTGACAGCTGTACATAGCACATCTTTCAGGAACACAGCATTTTCTGACATTCTATGTAATTCTATGTAACTAATAAAAAGAAATAAAGAGTTTCTTTAGAATATGGAGGAACATCCTCAGACATAAAACTAGGAAGGGATTTACAAGACCAAAAAATAGTGTTTTAGTTCTCTTATTAAAATGCTGTGTGCTGTGAGGCAGAGGAGAGCAAAATATTGCAGTCTGTGCAGACCTCACAGCTGCACCACAGCCTCTGCCCTGCAACTGAAATCAGGACAGTCCTTCCCGAGACATCATGTGGCCCAGTGATCAGATCAGCAGGGCTCTGCTGCGCTTGAAGAAGTCCATTAGCATTCTGCTCTAATGGTGTTTCATCTACAGTTATTTGGGTTTAAAGGAAGCCTGATTTTCCAGAAGTATCACACCTTGGGACAACTACTTTGCCATAAACCCAAGCATTTAAAGACTGAAACCTGATTCCAGCTCCCTGACATTTAAACTAGTACCTACTTTAATACTCTTCAGAGAACATACTGTTTAACTGAGTCAGGAAAGAGAGGTAAATTCTTGCTCCTCGTAGTAGCAGTGTATATGGAAAGCTCTTTGCATGTCAACCTGTTGTGACTTTGACAGGATAAGGAATGTCCAGGAGACTCTAATGATAATACATCATAGCATTTTGAATCTCTAAGGTGGCATCCAAGTATTAATTTATCTTCACAACTGCCCTTTTAAAGCTGACACCAATTACATGCATGGGAAATGAGAGCACTGCTGTTGAGTGATTTCTTCAAGCTACATCAGCATCTGCTGTCTGAGCCTGAAATACAGTAGAAGAGCCCTGGCACACAGATTCCTGCCAACAGCTACTGCTATTTCTTCTTGACAGTTCTGTAGAGCACTCGTTTTCAGCAAGCACCAGCATCAACTTGACTACCCTTGAATGTTTAACAGCAAATTAATCCAATCCAACTTTGCAAAAAGGTTGTTTCAGTGTTTTGCCTTTTGTTTTAATCCACTTTAAATTGAAGTCAGATGTGAAGGACTGTCACTGCCAGCAGCCTATCTATGCTTTACAACACAGGAGTGAAATTAAAGCAGAATTCAATAGACATCTATTTTTGAGCTATTTGCCTGAAGTCTCTTTATGGCTGATGAAGAGCTGATAGAAAATAGACACTTTCAGAGAGCAATTTAGCCCATCTATTTCAGACATCTATCTTCAGACAAGTTAACTCACATCTGAACTGCCTGTTTCCACTGACTGTGGAAGCTCAGTTGCAGAAATTTACCTTTTATCTATCTAGAACTAACTGATGTTTATAGAAAGAAGTGCCAAAATTTTAAGATATATTTTACCTTTGGTGGAAGATTGGCTCAATATCAAAGATGAGATAAGATTTCCCCAGATGCCGGAGGACTGAAATACCAGAAAGAAGACCCCAAAGTATTGGTTGATAATGTCTTTTGCGTTTTTTCCTGCTTTCGCAGCATATGAAGTGCCAGCAACGGTGAGGTAAGTGCATTTGGCAGACCAGAGTGGTGCTCCTCCTAAGCCCAGGATCACCGAGGTAGGGATTAGTGTGTACCTGCCAAAGAACACTTTATTTAGCACAGTTGTTATCCATTAGCATAATAATCATTTGCCCAAAGATCCAGAGGCAAAAATAGACATAAAAGAAATAGATTTATCCTTTGCATGATACCATAAATCTGTTACGTGGAATCAAGAAATGTCAGACTTACAAAGTTTGGGATCTGCAAGCACTCCCAACTCTGTCCAGGGGCTAGGCCTAAGCTACACTGGCTAGGTCTGTGTTCATGTGTCTTATCTTCTTGTAACTGAGAATTAAATTGCACCTGCACTTGAGAAGATGGATCACAACAACTTTCCTCCACAGAGTTGCATCCCCTGCCCCAGGAGAGCAGAAGTAGTTCATCCAATCTCTGAAAGGTCAAGGCAGAAGCTAACTTCTCCATGTGGTCCTGTTCTCCCAGAACTACTGGCTGGAAGATAGTCTTCCCTTCAATCTTTTCTAAAACAGTCTTAAAAATAATTTGGCTTTTAAATGGAATTTCTGATTTTTTTTTCCCCCGAAGGAAAATCTCTGCTGCAAACATGAGTTAGAGAAACAACTTCATGTGGGTGCGTGGATGTATTCATTCGTTTGCACTTTTTCACCTCTCTGGTTCACCTGCCACTGGATTTATTTATCTGTTTCTTGCGGGCAGCACTTTTGCATCCAACTTTCTAATCTGCAACACAGAAGTAGAGTAGGAACTGAGAAGAAAAAGAAGAAAGAATTTTGCCCTTATTTTGTTCAAGCACAGTAGACAGGGTTAAAGTGTTTAAATTGTACCAGCTAGCATAGAAGTTCCCTAAGGAGAACGCAATGTAACAGCACATAGAGATTGCAATGGTCCACTTGCAGCCCAGCTTCTTGATGAGGATTGGAGGGAGGAACATGGATGATAAGATGAGCGCAGCATAGAGAACGCTTAGGGAAGCAACACCCAGGCCTTCTTCTGAGTTGAGACTGCTCTGCATGAAAAAAAAACAGTGATTGAGACAAATTTTATCACAGGTACATAGTATTATGATATACAGACAGTGGCTTCATATAGAAATAGAGACACACAGCATCTGGGGCTGGGCATTACTCTGTCCTTTCCCCAAAGCAACTTGATTATGGATTTGTGGTTCTCCTCACAATGACAGAACTGTTATGAAAATATGATACAAAACCTGATGAAGATTGCTCAGATTCAAAGCTTCAGTAAGTCAGACCTTAGATTACTTCTTTGTGTTTCTCTTTGAAAGCAAATTGAATGAAGGATAACCTCTTTTCTTTGCCTTCACTTGTTCACAGAATCACAGAATATGCTGAGTTGGAAGGGACCCACAAGAACCATTGAGTCCAGCCCTTGGCCCTGCACAGGACCATGCCCATGAGTCACACCATGTGCCTGAGAGTATCAGCCAAATGCTTGAACACTGGCAGGCTTGGTGCTGTGACCACTTCCCTGGGGAGCCTGTTCCAGTGCCCAACCACCCTCTGGGTGAAGAGCCTTTTTCTAATATCCAACCCAAACCTCCCCTGACACAACTCCAGGCCATTCCCTGGGTCCTGTCCCTGGTCGCCACAGAGATCAGTGCCTGCCTCTCCTCTTCCTCTCACGAGGAAGTTGTAACTGCAATGAGGTCTCCCCTCAGTCTCCTCTTCTCCAGGCTGAGCAGACCAAGTGACCTCAACCCCTCCTCCTATGACTTGTCAAGGTTTTTCACCATCTTTGCTGCCCTCAGGCAGGCAGGAATATCTTCAGAGCTACATTGCAAGAGTTGACTTCGCAACAGTAGAAGATTCTTTGCTTTAAACTACAGGATTGATAATTTCTAAATTCTTCAGAGGTCAAGGTCTAATATCCTAGTATGCTTACAGCAGCCCTTTGTGGTTGGAAGTAATTTATTCACCCACATTTTGACAAGGGAGGGATAACATGTTATTGATCTAACTAGATGTTATAGTTTTATGCTCAGAGTAGTTCTCCTCTTGATACTCTGAAAGTTGAAATTAGAAGATCAAGTTGGGAGACCTGGAGAAGCTTGAAAAGTACACCTGTGTTTTGTAAACTGGCAGAGGGTCTTCCTGATCTCAGAGGATTTATTTCTGAAACATCACATGCCTGATTTTGTCAACTACTAAGTTATAAGCCAGGCCTTCAAAATCGTATAATTAGTTTAATTGTTACTGTGCGGGGTTTCTTGGGGGGGCCTGGATAGTGGAAAGTGGAAATGAATTATGAAAATTTTTAATGTTCTAGCACTTAACCTAAGTGTGCACCATTTCAGGTGGTGGGACAGACTTACAGATTCTTGGATTTATTTTCCTTTGCCTCATTAGTCTCTAAAACTCATAATATCTCCATCCAGTTTTGTGGCTGTTTTTGCAGAACTTCCCTGAACTCGGAATCTGACAATGCCAGCAGACAGAAGATGTTCAAAGAGAGGATGAGGGAGATGTACATGGACCCCTTTCTGAAATGAGGTCAACCCCTTGCTATTGCAAACAAGTGCACCATATTATGTGTCAAGTTCCACCTTTAAGGCATACAGATTCCCACTCCAGTGGGAAAATCCAATCCAGTTGATCATGGCCTTATGTTAATATCCTGCCTAAAGTTGCTTATGAATAATTTATATGCATTTATTAGCCAGGACACCAACAGAGTCTTCTAGTCTGAGAAGTTTCTCCTTGTGTGTATCTACTCTAAGGTATTAATAGACAGCAACAGTAACTCTCAGTCTTTTATTTTTGCTAAACAAATGTGCTGTAATGGTATTCTGAGAATTCAAGTCATTCTGGAAAGCCATCCTTGCTACTATATTTTAGGATGTTAATGCCAGTACAAGCCACAATTGTTTTTGATTTAAAATAACATTTTTTACTATTTTGTCATATCATAATCCCAGCAATTACTGTATCATTTTATATTTAAATTATTCAATGGTTTGGGGATAATTTTTTTATTATTTTATTTTGTTGTACAAAAATAATAATTATAAAACCACAGCAATTTAGAAATACTCAAAAAAAGAGAAAAACCTCTTTCCAGAAATTGAATTTGTTTTCCATTTCATAATATCTTCTTTTGAGAAAAACCTCAGAAAAATTTCGTTTTCATTCAAGCAACTTTATGGATCTAAAGAAGTAACACACACAAAGTATTCACGCCATTGGAGAAATACCAGAATACTACAGCAAGTAAATGTCCTAACCCACCTCATAAAAAATATTGTGCATACCTTCCTCACAGAGACCATGGAAAGATGGATGTGTTTCATACTACCAGCTGTCCTGATGCCCTTCCAGGCCAACTGTCTTGCTAACCAGTGGAAGATCTCCACTTACCTGTAGACTCTGGAGTCCTCCATAAGCAGTAAAGAGAAATAAAAATCCAAAAGAAATGACCAAAACATTCTTAAGATTCCTTTCCATGTTGATTCATAGAAGACAAAAGGTCATCCAGTGGGCAGAGCTGATCCAATTATTCCAGGGGATGATTTGAGTTGGAGAAAAACAGCTTATGTCTTGTTGAAAAAGGACACTTCGTTTTGTGTTTGTAGAGGGAAGAGTTGTTAATTATTTGAAGACTGGCCAGTGAACTTTACTTTTATCAGTACTGACAACTTGTTATGGAGCTGTTACTCATTCACCTGTGCCTCAGGCAATATCCAGCATTCCTAAAGGACATCTATCATGTTTTATTATACAAGTATATAAGTCACTTGCAACACTTGGACCAATTTGACTATTGCAGTTGTACATTATATGGCTTTCTACTATGATCCGCACAGAAATAAAAAAATGTAAGCAGTGAAATCTGTTTCTGGCATAAAGATACACTAATCCATAAAGGGCAAAGATTAAATGATCGTACTGACATCTGTATTTGCCCTATTGCTTAACTAACGTTACAAAAGTATACAAGGAAGTGAGATTGTGTTACAACACTCTCTGCATACATCAGCTCTGTAGCTGTGTAACACAGAAAAACAAGGCTGCTGGCTGCTTGGCAAGCGAGACAACCTTAATTCGTGGGAAAACCCATGGTTTTGGTCTTTGAAATTTACCAAGTCATACTCATGAAAATAACGTCACCCCATCTTTCTCGTCAACTCAGAAGCTGAGAAAAAAGGTGGAGTGAGCAGACAAATGAAAGAGTAACTTCCCCTCACCTCCTCTGTCCCTAAGCCTGGCAGGGTGAACAAGACTCTTCCTGCAGTGGTGGCAGAAGAGGGATTTAAACTTGGGAGCAAAATGGAATCCAAAAAAGTCCATGCTATAATGTAAACAGATTCAAGTGGAGATGATCTGTCGGGTGTCCATAGTACCCATTGGGATTGCGCAGCTAAGACTTGGTCCAAATCCCACTAGATGGCACAATTTTGCTTCCCACGGGGACATTGGAGGGTGAGGGGAGAAAGCTTTAATGCATTAGTTCATTTAATACATTAAAGAGGTCTCATCTAGTTTCTGGTTTGGAGAAAATTGCAGTATGTGCCTTTTCATTTTCTTCCTTTGTCTTATAATCTTGAATGAAGTAATGCAGAAAACATAATCTTTTAATTCTCTATTGTTAATGATTCTTCTGTGTTGCAAGTCTAGATAGAAGATTTTTATTTTACAGGCTACTGTGTTCAGCATGCTAACACTTTGAATTAGATCACAATGATGCTCGTTTGGCAGTGATTGTAAGCCTCTACAAGATGCTTAGGCCTTAAACTGGTGGTACTTTCCTCCATCTTTTTAGTTTTATGTACCCTTACAATTTTCAGGTGAAAATATTTCACAAGAAATTTACACCTGGAGATAACATGCCTGTTTCTGTTTTGGACCCCTTAGAAAAAGTCTGCAGGATTCTAAGGATTTGTGATCACAGGTCTAAAACAACTGGAAAAATTATTGGGAATAT
>JAWWMP010000116.1:39986317-40016222 GCA_035047865.1 Dendrocincla tyrannina
TGGGAATATGTAAGAATAATGCTTATCCTAAACAAAACAATAATTATCACCTGCTCCAGCAGAGGCAAGAACCAGGAATAGAGGAAAGAGCACTCAGTTATAAAAGCCTTTTAGTTCTTGACATTAGCAGTCACAACAACAAATATTTTTAAAAATCAACATTAATTGAAACCCTACTTTTAAAATACAGTGTTGGACAGATTATCTGATCAGCGCTTCTGCTCTGGAGGAATTCTTAACTTCTAGTTCAGTCACATCCTCGCAGCAGCATAATATTGGACAGCATATGGGCGATGGTGGTATTTTTCTGCTTATGGGTTTTTTTGTCTTCTTTCCACTGATCAAAGGCATTTCAGCCTATTCCACATCCTTTGCTCAGACCTTTGGGTTATCCAGCTCACTAGTCCCAAGCCTCTCCTTAGGAATGTGCAGAATCTTTACCAAGGAGATCTGATAAGGCCAAGGATCTTTTCCTTTGGTACCAGGCAGCTGAGGCTCCAGCAGGCCTGCTGTGTATCACCCCTGACACCTCTTTCATTCTTTCTGCCAGTCTAACTAAGATTAAGTGAGCGAGCCTCAGGAGTTGTGCACTGCATTTGGGGCTTAGCTTTTGCACAGAAGCCTGCAGCCACCAAACTGAAACGATCTCAAAGAGTACCATCACAAACACAGGAGATAGCAGAGACTGGTTAAATTGATGACTCCATTACACAGCAGTTACATTTGTTTTCCAGTGTTTATTTTCTCAGTGTAAATGACAGCAGTCTTTGCTCAAAGGATTATATCACCAGAGGCTAATCTTTTTAGGGGAGAAGAGTTGTGCTTCATAATTATATTTTCCCTATTTACTCTATTATGGTTAAATATATTGTTTAGACAATTATTTTAACAGCAACAGAACAAAACCACAACACCCAGAATACTCATCATAGGATTTTCTGGTTTCGGAGGCTTTTAATTAGTTAGTTCCTTGGTGGTGTATAGCATCCCTTGAATCTATCTGTAGACAGGATGAATGCCTATACAGTGTTTTCTTTCTTGCTGTGAAAGCCTGGCCACATTGCTCTCTTCTTCTCCTCCTTCACCCACATTTGTGCCCTGCCTCTTTTAGAGTTGAAGCAGAATGGTTAAATGTGACGTGCGCCTTGCAAAGCCAAGCCATTCTGAGAGGCGCATGGAAAATACAGGCTGTTTCATGTTGAGAGATGGTCACAACTTGGATGTGAGATCCGTAACACTGAGCTGAACAGATCAAGCAGTAAAAGCTGTTTTCTTCCAGAAAGGGGATCAGAAGGAAGTTGCCAGTCAGTGAACTTATTTTGCCCACAAAGTTGGAGGGAAATAATTTTTGTTGTGCCAAAGGCTCTAGAATTGTGAGTTGCTCCTGTTTGTCTCTAAAGGTGTAAACAACGTGGTCTCCTCCAGTATTTCAGATGTCATTTCCAAATTTCCTGTATTTCCCACTCCTTTTAAATACTTCCCCTTTTTCACCATGCAATGCATCCACAGGTACTGTCCTTTCATCTGTTCTCCAAGGATTCCCTCTACATGCATAGCTGCATAGACATCAGTTTGCCACTTCTCTCTGAATCCTACTTGCTGGATAAGCCCTGTCTTTCTCTGGAGGCACCAAATGTCTATGTCAATCTTCCTCTATGTCCTTGATGTATGCTGTCCTTTCTTCATTCCTTCCTGCTTTGCTGTTCCTGAGCCATCACACTGCCTGTGTCTCCCTGCTTCTCCCTTTTTACCTTATCTCCTGAGTACAAGCAGACGTTTTGATTCTTAAGGGAGTGACCTGAAAACTGCTGGTTCTGTTCCCATCTCACAAGCTGTTATACTACTTTTAGCATCACTGGCTGTAAGGTCTCTCTATCTCCTCCCTTAGCACTTCTCTGAATTTCTCACAAGGCCCTTTTCCTCCAGCTCCACTAACTATCCCTTAAGGAAGAGAGACACCTGGTCCTCTGGGCTGAGGGCCAGCTCATGGTAGAAAGGGGACTAAATGAAAAAAATCAGAGAAGGCACAGGCTTGAAGGAAATTATGACTTTTTTATCAGTAAGACCATGTAGGAGTCTTTTCCTGTAGGACACTTGACTGCTCTGTTGAATGCAGCTGTCCAAATAACCAATATTGTCTTTATAATACAAACAGGACTCAATTTAGGATAGGATGATGTGATGCCAGTCCAGACTCATTCATAAATTTTGATGAGCTGGAGAAACAGTTTCTTAAAGTGTTGGGCTTCTTATAGATGTTACTCACCTCATGAGATTTGCATTGCTTTTGGCTGGAGCTTTCAGCGCATGAACACATCTATGAAAGTGTTCACAGGTAGTAATTCAAGACTAGGGAAAGATTCAAGCATTTTGAAGACAAGCTCCCGCCCTGTGTAGCAGCCAACCTCTCTGCAGAGGACAGCTAAGGAGATCGGCCTCTCCAGGCTGATAGATGTCTAGGAATGATCCCCCTTTTCTCTACTAGAGCTGTCTTGCGTTCATTCTCTTACAGTAAAAAGCTTTCACCTGGTTCAGACTCAGTCCAGTCAAATTTTACGTACTTAAAACTGTTGCCTGACCACTGATATTGTACATGTGCCTTTCCCTGCATTTTGGATGTTATGGAATAGCTTTGGTAATCCCCTTTCTAATCCTAAACCAGCAACTGTGACTCACTGGTAAGACTTAACACCCTGCTAAGATAAACATGCCACTGTTGTGATCTGTGGTTTTTTAATGAATGGGTAGGAAGGCGGATCCTGCTTATAAACAATGGACTTTTGTATGGCAGTGGCTCTGAAGTCTTAAAGGCCATTTACTGGAAACTGCTTGACTGCATACTGGTTGTTCACATGAGCATGGATCAGAAATTCCTTGCACACACCCATGATGAGGGCTACGAGGACAGGACTCTTTCAGCAACCCAAATCATATATATTTTCAGCCCTCCTTTTTGGTTCAGAGATGGCTGCTCATGTTAATAATGTCCACTATCAAGCTAGCACAGCCAAAGGTCTACAGCAGTCAGTCAGGAAGCCCCTGCTTTTTTAAGGCTATCTCCTAAAGATTTGTAATGAGTTTATCAGCCTGTGGAAATAAAACGAGAAGGAGAATGGGGCCGCTTAAAAGCATATTAGTGTTAACATCACTGGGATGCGGACACCCTCACTTCCAGTGCGTTCCACCTTTCATTTGTCCATTGGTTGCACCTCTGACTGAAGGCTGACCTAAGAGGAATATTTGCCACCTGTTTACCACCCACTTGCCATCTATGTAAATATCTAGGGTAGATAAAATGGAAAGGTAGTGAGTCTCTTGGTCTGCAAGCCTTTCTTCCACTCTTGCTTTTTTTCTCTCAATATACTACAACCACATAAAACAGCAGGAGCTGCAGAAGTTCAAGTAGGGGCTCTTGAGAGTAAAATATTTTTTTAAAAGGTTTGTACAGGTTGGTATGAGAAAAAGGTGTTGTTATGAGCAAAATAGCAGTTCTGTTAGAATTAATCAGAACAGGAAATCCTGCAGAAAATTTTGATGATGAAACTTGTTCCCTATCTCAGTAGATACTGTCAAGTGCCTGAGGCAGGTGCTCTACCTGGCCTTTTCTGTGACACAAAATATGGCAAAGGTCCATAACTTTCCCCTAGGGTGACAGAGAGTCTCTTCCAGGTCTGAAAAACAGATGCCTTCCCTTGCCCCAGTATCAGCAAATCACTCAGCCACCCAGGACACTGTTTCTCTACCAGCTGACCCTGACCCTTTTCCCCTGTCCACAGTCTTACCTTCTCCCTCCAATTGCAGGCCCATTAGCCTGCATATCCTTGCATTCAAACAAATCAAATTACCTTCTCCAGTGGCTTCCCGTACTTAGAAATTATGGAGCTAAGATAGACTTTCCTGGAAACAGGTACCATAGTCCAGCTGGGGGAATCTCTTGATGGTTGTTGCTCTGAACAAGCTGTGTGCACTGACCTTTACACAAACTGCCCCACTACACTACAGAAGGTTGCAAAACTTCTATCCCATCCTTGTTGGGAAATTCTTCATTATTTTTGTCACTCTTTATGTGAAACTTGAGCAGACAAGCAAACAGTATCTAGGAAGACAGGACACATCCAACTCTACCTCTTGCTTCTCATATGAAATAAGAGTAACTACCATTTTTTTTGTACTCTTGCTTGCATATTCACTTATTGTGAAATGTCAATATTCCACCAAACTGCTCCCACCTCCAGAGAAGTGCCGAGGTAGCTAATCAGAGTCAGTCAATCCATTTCACAGAAGCTGTTCCATAATTTCACGATGGCAGGGCTTATCAGTTACCCACGTCACAGTATGATTGGCACATAGTGAGGACTTGAAGGTGAAAAGTGACCTCCTATTACCACCAGTTCCTTAGCCACTTAGCAGTACCACAGGAATAGTTACTGCATAGAGAGTCTCAGCCTGAATTGCACCTGGTAAATAATCCTCCTTGGTTTTTTTCCGATTGAAAATCACTCACAGAGACTGTTTCAGGATCCACTGCAATCACTGGAAGACTGCCTACTTTGGCAACAGTTCCATCAGTCCTTCACTCTCCAGTGGATGGATGCCCTTGGCTTTCCCACATGAGAGAGTTAAATTTTGGCAAAGTCAGCTTAAGAATTGTAGGACAGCTCTGGAGAAACATGGAGGGAAAGCTTTCAGATCAGCCAGCAGAAAAACTAGAAATAATATCTAGTTCCTAACAGAGTGCTAATTTCAATAGGCTCTCTGTGAGAAAATATATTTCCATTCTGTTTGCTGGATTCTCTAAGGCCAACAAGCAATTCAGAGTGGACTAAATATGTCTGTAGCTACTTTAAAACAAACAAAAAAAATCAATATTATTAACTGTTAGAAATTACAAAAAACATACTATACATGGATTCCTCCATGCCAGACCTCTGGAGGTATGGTAGTTTTAATTATTCAACATTAAAGACTGGTTTAATTAAGATTTATCTTAAACATTCTCCTCTAGAGACAGCTTTTTAAGTGACTGTGAGTGCTTTTCTTAAACAGACAAATAGGAAGAAGTCCAGAGTATACTACAGAAAATCTCAGTGGTTTTTTTATTGTGAGATCTCTGCTCTTCAGGGGAGTAGGAAATTAGGAAGTAAAACCACACCGCATGGAGAAGGAGCAACAGGGATTTTACTGGAGCAGATAGAGAAGAGCAGATGAACTAGTGGCCTGTTTTTCTGATTACCAAATCCTTAAACTGTCAAAATCTTCATATCCTCTTTAAATATTTTAATTAAGATAAATTTTCACAGCTCTCTATTTAAAAAGCAGAACATGCATGGAGAGGCTTTCAGTAAACATACAAAATTCATGCTACAAAAGCCTGTAAAGAATGACAATTAATTTTTATTTTCATAATGAATTATTCTAGGTTTGTTTGTAAATATTGCCAGTTCCCTGATACTTTCATCTTCTTGAAGGTGAACCTTTGCTGAGACGGGAGGCTGTTTTAAGCTATTGGCCCTGGTGGCACCTTTGACCAGAATGGGACTTAGGTGGTGCAGTGTACATGGGCTATTTCTCCAGAAGACCCTCCCACAATGAGGAGGAATGCTAAAAACAAGTGAGACTTCAGTATGAATCTAGGTGTTCATGGTAGTTTTTGACTAGAACTGCAATGAGATATACTTCAGTACCTAATGGTGCAGGCTATAACCTAGTTGTCTGTCATACAGAATCCCTCTGCAGAGATGAAAACCCAGCCAGGACGAGTCATCTATTTCTTGTCCTTTTCATTGCTGTTGGAGAATCATCAGAACCTTAATCTCGGGGGCCAAAAGCATTCAGTGCTTGGTTTTGCAACGTGTAGAGTTCAAACCTGTGCTTTGGGTTGCATGCATTGTTTTACCCTCTATAAGTCAAGGTCCTGATATGGGCTTTTGATTAATTATACTTTTAAATCTTTCTCCTTTCTATTTATGTTTTGGGTGTAGGTGCAGAATTCCAATGGAGATCAGCTTCTTTGGCAGCATGAGTAATGCAAACCTCAGAGAAATAGATTAAATATTGCAGGCTAAAGAGTTTGCTCAAATTACAAATCAAAATATGTAAAAGTCCTTTAGTTTCAGCTTTTAAACAGAAGCACTGCTCTTCTAAAGATGTAATCTACGAGGCATGTCAAAGGTTTTTGACATTTGAAATTATACCTCCAGTACTGGAGAGAGATTGTCAGTTTGTAGCTTTGTGCTTTTTCTCCCTGCAAATTTGAGCAATTTCTTTTAGCCCTCAGTACATCACCAGTAGATTGTTGTTTGTGGAGCTGCCTGGATTCAGTAGATGAGAATCAATAAATGAACCATTTACTGACTGTGAAATTGACTTTTATAATTGAGAAACTGCTGAAAATGTATGTATATCTGAGGGAAGCAAAAATCAAACTGAGTTGTAGCGTACACTTGCATCATATCTGAAAGAAGTAAGTTGGTTCTTTTGGAAAGAAGTCAGAGAACTGCATAAACATTTGATGGAAGGCATCACTGGATGTCAGCTACTCCAGCCTCCCACTCCAATTAGTGTTGCCACCACCACTAAATCAGATCAACCACAAGGCCTGGAACACATAACCTGGACTGAAATTAGTGTTCCTGCACCAAGGACTACTGCAACACTTCTCTCCAATAAAATAATATAGGACAGTGGGATTTTCCTGTGGACAGTTCCACTGATTAATCCTATTCTTCAGGCAAGAAATCCTGCTGTTGAGATATTTCCCAGACCCACAAGTGAGCATCATGTTCAGACACTGGATGCTTATGAGAGTCTGTTGTTTCACAGACTGCTTAGGTACCTTATGTAGCCTTATACAGTAAGTAGTCCAGGGTGGTCTCTACTTGTTAAAATTGACTGTAGTGCAAAATTACACTTATCGTCACGAATTGTGCCTTAGTCTTCATTTTTGGGTTCATATCTTGAAGCACTTTGCAAGTAATGAGCTAGTGCAAATCACTGTGTTAAAATAGCTTGTTCTTCGGAGTATTGAGAATTCTGGTCTCTATGCAGAGCTAGAAAATCTATTGTTAGTTTTTGTAGGGTTTATATACTTTTCTTATAGAGTTGCCACTAGACCTTTTTTCTTGAGTGGAGCATTCTGATGCTCCAAACTCTGCCGGGTTTTATGAACTTCCTTTAAGAATTCAGAGGCATTATTTGACTTGCTACTCAGATGTGTTCTTTCTGTCTGGTTGAACTCCTTCTATCAGATCAAATCCCAGGTATTGAACTTATTTGACACCTTGCCATGGTAACTTCCCTGGACTTGCTCAGCATACTAATTCTCCTCAGGGATTCTTCCATATCTATTCAGAGGTTGCCAGTCTCACCTTTGTCATGGTTGATCTCACTTTCACCCTGCTTATCTTATCATCTTTCCCCTTCCAGTCTCTGAACCATGAGTTGATAAAGAGAGAAGCTGAACGTAGCAGATATAGTTGACCTGTCAACTTGAACCTGGACACCTGCTTCTTCAGCATCTGACTCTGTTTAACAAAAACTGGGCATGGCAAATTACCAGAGGGATTTCTGCCTCTGACTTTCTGCTTTCCCTAAGAACTTTCTGTGAAGACCTATTTAGTATCACAAAGCATACAAAAGGGAAAAAAAAAATGCTACTTTCCAAAGGCTCAAAGGCTGCTTTAGAAGTGCATTGGGAGATACTTTAAGAAAAATGAAGCTAGACATCATGTTAAAAGCTGCAACATTGGCATGAAGATCCATAAGGACCAATGCAGCCTTAAAAGGATAGAGGTTTGGAAGCTGGTAATGTGTAGGTAATGTGTCCTGGCATTCTGTGTTAATGTGCACTTACTGTCTTTTTGACAACTAGTACAGAAAACCTTTTATAAACTAGGGCCAGACCTAATGTTTATCTAATATAGATGAGCTATTGAGTTTAAAAATCAAGGCAGATATTTGGCAATTTGGTAACATGAAATACCACTTTCTTTGTGTGTGGCTATTAAATTGCACTGTATTTAAAAATGAGGCAAACAAATAACATTTTTCTATTCTGCTGTTCCCCAGAAAACAGAATGTGGGTATCAAGAGGAAGAGCTGAAAAAGAAATGTGGCATGGGACTTAAAGAGCTCCTCAAGTACATAATTCTTTCTGAATCTCTCCCCGAAAATGTCCAAGTAAAAAGTTGTTATGGACCTCCCTTGGCAGTCTATTGAAGACCTCACCTATCAAAAACTTCTTCCAATATATAACTTGAGTCATTCTTCATTCTGTAGGAACCAATTACTGAGGCCTCACAAATGCCAAGCAGAACAGAGAGATAACTTTGCATGACCTGCAGATGACACCCCTGTCTACAAAGTCCTGAATGACACTTTTAAAATCATCTTGAATTCTAATTCTGTCTTACTTGTAGTCTCTTCAAGTGTCTTATCTTCTTCAGTGTGGTTAGTTCCTTCTCTATTCAGACCTCCAGATCATGAGTAAAATCAGCAAGCAAGAGCAGATCCGGAACAGATGCCAATAAAACCTCACTCGCTATGTCTTTCCACTCCCATTGTGAACCAGGGTAAGTAGTCATTGAGCATAGCTCTCTGTGAGCTTGCAGACTGCACTAGTTTTGTTAACGCTCTAGGTGGCTTATGAAGATGTCACATGAACCAGGGACAGAAACATAACAAAACAAATATAAGTGACTCCTAGTAGCTAGTGCTTCTGCTCTAGCTACTAAATCTGTTACCCATTATAGGAAGGAAATTCTATTGGTGTGACATAATATTTTTTTGTTAACAAAAATCGTGGCTGCTACTTAATTCTATTTTCCCTTCAAAAAAATTTTTACAACAAATTTACTAATTAAATTTCAGAAAAGATCAGACCTGTTTAAGAATGTGCAGTTTAGTCTGTCTGAGCTTTCAGATGAACCTTTGAAAAGCGGTCTGCTCTGCATTGAAAAGATACATAGGATCCCTGCAATCCAACTTTGACAAGACACATGTGTTTGCTCTAACAGCAAATTCTCTTTCCTCCTTGGCAAGTCAAAGTTTTCCTTTATTTCCTTGTTTTCTGGACCATGTAGTCTTTCATGTGTTATCAGGTACTTGCACCACATAGCTGCTCTCAGGAGATGTGCAGGGAGTTGGTGAGGAGGAACTCCCAAGACTCAGTGCTGTGAAAGGAGTTACAATACTGTCCTGTTCTGCACTGATCATTTCCAGGCACTGAGAGCCCAGCCGACCTCTGGGGAGAAGGGCACTTTGATCTGACCCCTAAAGTTGGGCAGCAATGGCTTGGCATAGCACCATCACTACTGTCTCAAATAGATCCTCACCCAAACTTCTCTATAAGAACAGGTGCATATGTATGTATCTATTGCATTGGGCAGTCCTGCCTACCTAGACAGCATAAGACCTTTACTGATCCACAAGAAAGTCACCACTAGGACAAGGTAAACAAAATTGTTTGTTTTCTCCAAATGAAGAACTTCAAATGAACAAAGGAGTGTTTAACACTCAGTGCTAAAGGTTAAAATTGTTTTAAGACTTCTGCTCATCATTGGTTTCCCACAAAACAGTGGTGAAGGCTCTAATATAATTATGTTCATCAGTACTTGAGGTCTACTTTACCCAAATTTCCTATTCAAACAGACATCTAAAGTTGCTTTATAAGCAAATACAATACAAATTATTTCTTCATCCCACATATGAACATATTAAATCCTTCTGGGAATTACACACTGTAATCTTTCTCATATGCTTACTCAGATTCTCCTCAATATTAATTTCTACTGATTGCCCAGAACATCCTTTTGCACAGTTCTTCACAAACATTTTGGGTGTTTGTGCTGTGCTACCCAGTAAATTTAGTGAGTTTGAACTAAGGGGATTGTATATTCCCAAATGCACAGGGTCATATGTGGTGTCTCCTCGCTGTTCCTCTTGAAAGCTAATGGATAGGAAGGTGTATTGCTGGCTGATGAGCTGTTATTGCCCATGCAGAGGCACTGTTTTCAGAGTGAAATCTAGGAGATTCCAGTAAGTTTGTAATAAGAGGAGAATAATCTAGGATTGCTTCAGTCTCAAAGGTCACATCTATTCTGATGAGAACCAGTGTGCTTTCACTAAAGTCAATGAGTCTAGGCCGATTTACAATAGCTGAGCATTATTGCCTGTATGTAATGAATCTGTGGGGTTTGATTTTTTTCTGCCTGATCTCGCATCCATTGAAAGCCAAAGCACATTAATGAGACTGTATGAACTGCCTGTAAAGACAGGCATATCTTCTTGCCTTGCTGATGAGTGCGTAGGAGTACTGTATCACTAGTCTATCCAAAATTACTCTGAGAGTAAACAGTCCTCTCTTCTTATATTTGACAGGAAAACGGGATAGGAGAAACAGCATATTGTGAACTCTTTTTTAACTTCTGAGGAGTTAGAAGCAGATCCATAGAATACCATCACTTTGCAGGTTTGCAACTCTCTGATATCACTCCTACACTGCTTGGGAGAGGAGACCTAGAGCTGGTCCCTGTTCCATGTTTTGCTATTTCATGTTAACCAGTACACAGGATAAAACACAGGATCCATTATTCAGTCTACCTCTTCCCACATAGAGTGAATACCTGTGTCACTGATTTACAAAATCATTCACATGTTTTTCCCTATCTAATGCATGGCAGAGATGGATCACATATCCCATAAACTAGCAAGCTGAGCACCTTTCTTGAAGGAGGTGAGCGAAATGGGCTTGAGTGTCTGCAGAAAGAAGGGCTAATCGAACTGCTTCTCACAGACAATCCTATAGAGGTGTATTAGGCGCATCTCAGTGTACTTGGTAAAGTCCCTCTGAGGAGACAGCCCCTACAGGAAGCATTCCCTAGCCTCTTATTGCTAATTATAGGTGTAATCTACTAAATGCAGCCATCTGGGAAGTGATACTATTTAAAGTACTTAAAGACTCTCTAGCTTTGTAAGGTTCTATGTCGAATCAGGTGCTATCCAGTTTACAAAGACTGCAGTAGATTATCCATAAAATTCATTGACTGTTGGGTGGGACTTAGGTTTTAAAGATTCCTGGCATCCTTTTACAAATGAATGATTTGGAGTCTTAAATGATAGCTTCTTTTTTGTTTTGCTTGACTACTTTGCTGAGGTATCAAATATCTTACTGTTGTGAACTGGAATTATTTTTTTTCCTTCCTAAACCCCTCAGAACTTCAATGTACTGAATTAGGAGAATATTGATGTCAACACAGGCAAACCAACAAACTCCTCCTTTGGAGAGATCACATGCAATACCAGTCAACCATGCAGAAGAAAAAAGGCAAGTTAGGGGGGTGGGGGGAGTGGGGAGGGAAGGGAAGGGAGGTTTAGATAGGAAGAGACAAAGGCAGAACAAAAAATAAAGAAGTCTGAGAAGCCATGTGTTTGCTATCTACAAATAAACACACTGCAGTAAAAGATTTGTATAAGTTAAAAGGCAAAGATGGTGTAAGATCAAATGATTATGAAGTAGCTGCAGTTAAACAGAGGTTGCATATAAGCAAGCTGTCAAACCATTGGAGGAAAAACATTCTGGGGTGTTTTTCAAAGAAAGCAACTAGGGTGAAACCCAGATAATTTAAAAAGTAATGGTATCAATTTACCAAAGTGACAAATGGCACCTGTCAGACTGAATTTAGTAACCCAAGATGTCCTGCTTAGTCCTGTGTCAGCCATTCAGTAAAAGCGTTTTACTTGCTAATTTTCTGGCAGGTTTACTTTTTCCTGGGGAGAAAATGTGCATTCTGGTTGTTGTTCAAGGTGCAAACTAAAATATTCGGTTTCATTGCATGTTATTCATTCAGGAATGCACACTCATGCAGGAAGATACTGTTCTAGCAGCTGGTAAGCTGAAGGAGAGACTACTGCTTTGGGCCCCAGGCTGTCAAATGATTTTTCAGTGTCCTCCATTCTCTGTGCTCATGAAATCACAACGACAGCACTACTGATTCTATACATCTAAAATTATAATCAAAACCCTTGCTGTAACTGCTAGTATCATCATTTTGTCTTTAAGGCAACAAGATTTCAAGAATGAGAAGTATAACATGTTATTTGACACTTGGTTTTGGAGATACAAGGTTCACTTTTTAAATTTATGAGTATAACAGCTCACTGTGTTTTTTAAAGTAAGAGCTGAGATCATTGTACATAATTCTAGAAACTGGAACTTCACAAAAATACTAAATAACATGACAGAGAAAGAGTAAAAAAAAAAAAAAAGCCTCCATCAGCATGTCACCCCTTTTTCCAGACAAATGCATAAACCAAATCAATCTCTCCAGGAAGTATACCAGTGTCATAAGTATTTTTATAACCCATCCTTGCTAGCAATGGGTATGGAGGAAAGGTGCAATGTGAGGGAAGTATTGGTTTGTCATGGGATCAGGTATCAGGAAAGGCATAAGGGCAAGAGGCTTCCCCATGCAATCTCCACTCCTGGAGGTGCCCAGGTCAGGTTTTGCCTGAGCAGGCAGAAAAGGAAAGTCTATTCTCAAACTAAATCAGACAAACTTGCGTCCTGGAAGAAGGCAAGTTTTTTGGAATGAGCTGTGACTTCAAATACTTGTTTTTAGTAAATGAGACCCAGCAGCCACCAGTGCAGTCCAGAAACAAAGGCGTTTCTACTTCAGAGCAGCCTGGCCAGGCTGACACTCCCCGGCTACTTGAAGCACTAAAAGTAGCAAGGCTGGAAGCTCCCCAGTCCAGGACATCATGTTCCAGTTAACAAAAATGAGCCTGACACTCCTGGCCGTGTCCAAACAATTGGGGGACCTGAACACAAACTAATGTGGTCAATTAGTCAAACATAACATTGCATGGTTTCTTGACCTTTCAGAACTGGAATGAATTTGCCAAACAGGAAAGAGTAGGAATGAAGCAGAACAAGTAATTCAGAAACCCTCTGGGTATAATCTGCCCATGCCTTGCACCTCCAGGCTCATTTCAGGTCTCCTAGCAGAGGAATTTGTAAGTGTCAGCATATTTCCAGGGCTGAGAGCAGAATCCTGCATAACCTGCTCCACCACTTCTGCCTGTGTGAATTAAAAGAATGTGGTGTTTTATCCCCAGTTTGCACTGACAGAAATGTGTGTCCCTATGTACCTCTGGCAAGTGCCTATCCTCCTTGGCTTATTAACCAGATGTCATTGCCTGTGACTGATGCACTGAAGTAAGGACACGGGAACAGCTGTACTGGTTCAGGCCTCACGTCCCTCTGCCCTGTGATTTGTTTTCTGACTGTGCCATAGGCAGCAACATGAGAAAGATAAGGTTAAAGCAAGAGCATTCAAAAGCTTCCCTCCTAATATTATTTTCAGCTTATTTTCCAGAGTCCCCTTCCCTGCCTATTTTATATAATGGGCAAGACATTCTGTGGTATGGAATATCCCTGTGGCCAGTTGGGTCAATTGTCCCAGTGATGCTCCTTCCCAGCTTTTTGTGCACCTGGTGGCTGGAAGAGCATAGAAAACTGAAAAGTCCTTGACTTAGAGTAAGCAGTACTCAGCAACAACTAAAACATCAGTGTATTACCAACATTTTTCTCATTATCAACCCAAAACACAACACTTTATTAGTTACTGGGAGTAAAATTACCTATCACTGGTGAAACTAGGACAGGAGGAAAACTCATGGCTGGGTAGCACAGCTTTTATCCTTATTTTCTTTGAACTCACCGGGTCCCTCCTTCAAGCTTTCCTCTAGCATTGAATACTTGACTGAGTTGAGGGGGACATGCAAGGGCTGAGGCAGACACGGGAGAAAAGGGAGAAGTAGCAGTGCCTGTAGGTGGAAAGGCAGCTGCCTTTGTGCAAGCTGGAGTGCAGCATCCAGTTTTCCTTCCAACTGTCTGTCCTATTGTCAGCTGGGGTTAAACCATGACTCTGCCTTCACTTTTCCCACAGAAGGTTCTTGACGAAACGTGGACAGCAAAATGCAGAGAATGAGGTACATGAATGGTACATGAGATACTCTGGTGGTTCCTGAGGGAAGGATGACTTTTCCTAGCACCTGCTGTACCCTCTGCCTGGCCCAGGAACACCACCCTGTGCAGTGTTTGCATAAAGCTGCCAGCAGATCTGTCCCTCAGGAACAGAAATGGTCAGTGAAGCCTATGTCAATGAGACAGCAGCTGTCTGGATTTGTACCTTTTTTTTATTTTTCTCACCGTGATTTACATGTTCTTCCTTGATAGCTTCTCCTCTGAAATTAGCTGTTGTACTCTATTTCCTTGTTTGTTATACTTTGCTAGCATTTTCAGGGAGGTCTCCAGGGCAGCCCACCCTGGCCCCAGCACCCCACTCCTCCTTTGCACCCCAGCCCCCAGCCACACCTTGGCAGCCCTGCTGCCAGGACCTGTGGGCATTCCCAGGTGCTCACAGAGAAGAGATCTGAAAAAAGGGGAAAAAAGAAGAATTAATAAATGGAGCTATATCCACCTTCATCTGACAGCTGTACAACTGCCTTCCCTGGCTTCAGACCAAGTTGCAAATTATTTTTGCCAGTCTGCCCCTGGGGAAAGGCTTCATAGGGAATCAGTGAGGGCACTCTGGGCACTGAAACTAACTCCTGGTGCCAGGTCAGAGTGACAGTCAAGCAAGGGGTTTCCAAGTGAAGCATCGTCCCTCATTTTTTCAGTGTGTCAGCCCTCCTCTGAATGCCACAAACTTAGGAAACTTGTTTGTATAATATGTGGCAATGGGAGATTACATTTGAATTTCTTCTAGAGGAAAATACAAAATAAAATAAATTTTAAATTGGAGACAGATTTATGTTGTAAAAACAGGCCTGGGCACTAATTTCAAAAGACTTGAACTGGATGCTCAGACTATCCTTTACTTTAAGGAAGCACAGGGAACATTAGATCAAAACATGAAAATTTGCATGTAAATGCATATGTGAAGTACATGGTTTGAATTTTCCTCTTCAGGACACTGATTTTATTTGAGTAATACAGTAGTCTTCTACCTAAGCATTCAGTGAAAGCGACAGTATCAGGATACCCTAGGGACAGTCCCTTTTTAGTTGCCTGGAAAAATTATTACTTACAAATGCATTAAAGCAATGGTTTCCCCGTAAGCCTGTTAATGCTCAGTGATACGGGTCCTTCTGTGTATTTATTCACCATATCCTTGCTGTGAAAGCTCATCACAGCACTGCACCTTTTGGGCTGAGGAGAGGTGTGTGCAAGCAGAGCATCCAGCACTGATCAGCAGCATGACTGGAGAACATCCAGCCTTTCCGGACCTGCCATTGTTCTCCTGCTGCACTAACATTGTTCAGCTCCTAATATTTTGCTGCCCTAGGCAACCACCTGTTGTTACAAAGCCAGTCTGCCATGGAAACACTTCCAGTCCACCAGCAAATGCCATGAATTATGTCATTGCAGAGATTTTAAAATGTGGTTAGCAAGTGTCTGTGTTGGGACCTGAAACACGAAGTACTCTATTGCTTTGGGATTAGACTGCCTTCACTCTAGTTCACAAAAGAGCCTGGTGCAATGCTTCTGTATCACCTGAACTTCTGTTTATGCTATGGCAGGTAGCATAGTGCACCCAAACCCTGAGTTTAATAATTATTGGTGTCTTGCATGAAACACAGTATGAAAAATACTGTATAAACCCCCATGCCAACAGCAGCTGCCCATAAGCCCAGGATGAATGGTCTGCATGAGCCGCTGTCTTCAGGATGGCCAGGAATAGAGAGTGATGTGTGTGTTATAACTGCAAGGTGGGCAATGACACAGCAGAATTGTTTTATGGAACCACAAGCCTTGCTCATGAGCAGCAGTGGAAGGATGGCAAGGACTTGTCCCAGCTGTTCTGCATACACATACCTTGTGGCTCTTTAAAGCTGTCCTGTCTGACCTTGGGAACCCAACATAAGGGACACCAGAGAAGCAGAAAGGAAATACCACAGCACCACACAATTGTTTCCAAGTGAGAGGGTTTCTGGTAGAGAGCCAAGTGCTATACCCCATCTGCACCAGCAGTCAATGGAGTTGTGTGGGGGCCAGGTGCTTTTTGCTGTATGTATATCAGAAGAGTGCCTGTCTTCATGCAAACCAAAATAGGCAGTACTTTTCTGTAAGCTGAGGTCTGCTATTCCACTTGTGTGCAGGATATACAATACATGGAATAATTAATTTCTCAGCCCATTGTTACTTTCTTGTATATCAGACGTTTACTTCTTCTGAAGCCTGTTGACTGTATTCACTATCTTTTCCTGTTTAACTTTGTTATTCCGGTCTCCTACTTCTTTTTTTATAGGACCTGTCTTTTTTGAACTAGAGAATTTGCCTGAAGTATGGATGAGTCACAGATACCATATTTCCTCTGCTCTGAAACACATTTACATTTTTGAAGAATTACAGCTGACAGCGATCAGCCATACATTCCAAAATATCCTTTCAGGGAGGAGAAAGGAGGAACAGTGATGCTGAAATCAGCCCAAAAGGTAAATGTCTGAAAGAAGGAGAGAGAGAGAAAACACAGAGCCTTAGAAGGGCAGCCGGATGCAGGCAATCACTGTGCAGCGTTTGATGGCAGTGTTTCAACTGATAATGTTCCTGTAATCAGAGACACTCTGTCATACCTGTCAGCAGCCATTCAAGCATATCACCAGCAGCTCCAAATACAAATATCAGAAAAAAAGCGCAAAAAATATGCAGGGAGTCAATTAATTTCTTCCACTCCTAGCCCAGGATTTTCTGAAGTGAGGGAAGCTTAGTTTTTAATGGGGTGTAAAAGATGCTGCCAATCCTGCATTACCCCATCAGAGCCATTGCACAGGTTTTAGCTGAAATAGAGTTAATTTTCTTAACCATAGCTATAGATATGAGGCTGTTTTGGATTTGTCATTAAAACAATGCTAATAACATGGAGGTCTTTTGGTTATTGCTGAGCAGTGCTCAGCATCGAGGCCTTTTCTGGTTCTCACCTGGTCTGCCAGCAAGCGGATTGTGCATACACAAGAAGTTGGGAGGAGACAAATCTGGGACAGCTGATCCCAACTGCCCGAAGGGGTATTCCATACCATATGGTGCCACATCCAGCAATAAAAGTTAGGGGGAAAAGTTTGCCAGGGCTGCTGTTGCTCAGGGACTGGCTGGGCAAACAGTTATGAGGGTTTTTTTGTTTCACTTGTTTTTTCTTTGATTTGCTTTCCTTTATTTTCTTTTTCCCCCACTTCTTTTTAAACTGTTGTTACCTCAGCCTACAAGTTTTCCAGCTTTTGCCCTTCCCATTCCATTCCTATTCCTGCTGGAGCCAGGGGGATGTAGTGAGCATCTGGGTCATGCTTACCTACCTGACAGGGCTAGCTCACAACAGCCACACAGCTCCAGAGGCGTTCCATGCTATGGTTATCATTTGAAGTATTGCAGTAAGGTATTTTTAAAGCCTTTCATTTTTGTCACAGAGATCAACTGAAAACGGAGGTTTCCAGCTTGTCTTGTGTCCCAAACTCTTTCCCAAACCAGGTCTTGTGGTTTTGTTTCTCACATTTCTGTGAGATTTTTTTTAAGTTTTTTGTTGGTTTTTTGGGTTTTTTTTTTGCATAAAGCTGTAGCAAGTATTTGCTTCAAAGAGAAATTTACTACTGAGGTCATTAAGGGCTAAGGTTTGAAGGCCTGCTATTGCCTCTGTCTTCATCCTCAAACTGTAAGGCTGTAAGGGGCTCAGCAGCGGAAGTCCTTTCTATGAGTATCAGAGTGAAAATCAGGCTTCTCATATGCAGTCATTGACAAGACAGGCTACGTCCAACTGTCTCTTTCCACGTATCAGAGTATCTTACATAAAAGCCCATGAAGCACTCATCCATATTAGAAAGTACTTGTGTAATGATTGGTGATGGCATACTGCAGTCAACTGGGGCCCCAGAAAGGGTCAGCCTGACCTTCAGTCAGGACTGCAAGATCATGTTACAATCTCACTGCACTGAACAAGTTATTCCAGTAAATCTTTTGCATTGTACTTCAGCACAAGACAGGTTCTGAAGTTGCTCTTGTGAAGAATCATAGGTAGGAAGGGGACTGCTATTTGCACCTGCTTCTGTAAGATTTCACTGCACAGCTGTGAAGTGCTGCCAGGAAGATGCAATGTACATAACCATCCTGCTTCCTGCTTACTTCCTCATTCCTAGTGTCCTGCTTTGCCTCATCTGAAGTAGCCAAAACATTATCAATTGTTCTTATTGCTCACAGGCAGCACATGGGAATGACAGGACAAGTGTGAGTGCTCAGGTGGTGTGTTGTGGCACATTGGTTTCCTGGAGGTTTGCTTGGGGGGGGACAATCTGGGGTGGGAAGGACAGGACAGCAGAAGAGAGTGAGATACTCCTTATCAATAAAAAATTATCTCTGCATACTTGCTTACTTGTCAGAAGATCTGATAAATCTCATAATATTGAGAAAAACTGTGATGGAATGGGAAACACTGACTAATTACTGGTTTTTCTCTGTTTAGTTAGAGCTTATTCACCAAATTCGTACTGGATGAGACATTTCACTCCCGTAAATGATCTGTCCCTCACTTTCTCTGTTAGGGTTCTTTACCTAATTTGATTCCCTCTAGCTTGCCCATCCCTAGTCACTACTGCAGAAAATCTCAAGATTAGCATAACAACAGTGACTTTCTATAGGCCTTTAAGATCAAATCAGTGCTTTCAAACTTCAAACAATGAGACACCTGGCTGCCTCACTAAGCATGAATTAGCAACTCCTACCATCTCCCTAGATTCCATTCTGACTGTTCTTCAATGAAAGTATGACGAGTCTAGACACTGGAGCCCACTGCCCCTACTAATTGACTGCACACCTCTGACTTCCGTTCTTCAGAAGTTACCAGTGACCATTCATGGGCCCTGGTGGCAGTGTTGGTTTTTTCCCCAGGATTTGGCCTCTAAAGAATAATTGCTAACCTCTATTCTAGAGTCCATACACTTGTTCAAAGTGGTGCAGGGTTGTGAAGTGGAAGCCAGTGTCTTATCTACACTACATTTCCTTCTTGACAATGCTGGAATTATAATGTGAGAAGTTTGAAGAAGATATATCTGAAGTAGACAAGGGCAATCAGTTTTCCTCTTGGGATTTAAATCAAGAGGATCTACTTCTGCCAATTATGGTTGTCATGCCAGAGTAACTTGACATAAATCACTGGGGTTACAGATAGTGCAAACCATATGAGAGGAAAGAGGCCTAGGATTTTCCTATTCACAAAGTCCTTGTCATAACCACTTGTCCAATGTCTTCGCTGTCTCATTTGCGTGAATGCTAGTGCTGTGAATGCTAGTGAAGTGGTGGGATATGAAGGATAGGACCCTGAGAGTCTGAGATGAAAGAGATGGAGTTGGAGCAAGGGCTCATGCAATGTAGTACAGCAAGACTCAAGGTAGAACTGGTCACATCAGCACACAGGAATGCCAAACTGCCAGGAGTGATGGCCAAGGTGCTCGACAGGGTTACTTTCAGGTACTGAGGAGGTCAAGATAAAAGTAGGCTTCAATTTACCTTGTTTCATAGCTACTCTGAACCTCCTTGATGCTGATATCTCTGTGCCCTGTACCTCATTTCTCCTGTTCTGGTTCCTTGGGGAACATTGTGCTTTTGCCAAGAAGACACACCAGGTGGCTTAATGGCCTTGGATGACACCCTGCCAAGGGACAGTATTTGTCACTCTATCCTTGCTGGTCTAGTAAAAGGTGTCACTGTGGCAGCTGATTTTCCTGATTGTGCAGTATCTTTTGGAGCATTTACTGTACTGAGGTGTCAACTTGCAATCCAGTCAGTTCTTACTTTTTCACTAACACTTACCCAAGGTGCAGTGACGTTCTACAATTGCTGGCCAGATGTACAACAGGATTTTTTACAAAGTAGTCTTGAGGGGTGTCCATTTGGGTTCTTTCATTAGGTCTACACTGTCTGACACATATATGTGTATCTGCATGTATCCTGAATGAATGCCTGGTGATAACACATACTGAGGGTGTACTTGGACACTAGGCCTCCAAACAAGACCTCAGTTCTTTGGAATGATTTTTGAAGTGTTGAATTCTGCTTCCATTCTGGTTTGAATAAATTCAGAGGTTTTCAATAGAAAAAATAAGGTTTTCACTTCAGGCTGTCTCTGAAGAAATGGCTAGAGTCCACCTTAGAGATTCAAGACCCGTTATATTCTTCATCAAAATGAGTATATATTGGTGAATACTTTGGATTTGATTTGATCAGCATTTTTATAGAATGGCTGAAAACTTAAAATATTCATATTAGTTGTGCACATCAAGGTATCTTTAAGATGCCTGTTTACATTCCATATTTATTATTAGTTTAAAGATCACAAAGATTGTCAAATGTTCTAACACCTCAGATTGAGAGACTTTTTGAACTTCCTGCTCTGCGCAAATTCTATTCTTCCCTTTCAAGTGGAAAAACTAGTTCAGTGATTAACAAAGGTAGAACTGAAACTGGGAGATCTCCGTACAGACTGCACAGACTCCCTACAGACTTTACACAGACTGCAAAGGTTGCAGGAAGTGCTGTTTCCAGTAATTGAATATGGTGATATAATTTATAACTTCTCAGCCACAAGTTTGCACAAATCAGACATAATGCTTCTGTACTTAGATTACCTGTTTGCCACAATACCACAATCTTCTTACCAAAGATGATAGTTCCTCTTTTATTTATGGCCTTCCAGGACAGAAAAGGTTTCTCAGAACTGGAATTGCTTGGCCTCTTACCTCACTTCCAGTCAGATGGACTGCCCTTAATGCTGCAGCATTTGCCATGGTTCGCCCAGCAGCATATGTTCTGTTGTCACATTAGCTGTCCTGTGATGCTGGGACACATGCAGATTTTGCAGGTATATGCACATAAGCATGTGCTCATATGACAATAATTTGGTGTTGTTCTTTCTTTGAAAGAGATAATGTTTTCTTGCTGGTTTCGTTGGTTAATTTTTAAATTTTTTTTAAATGTGAGTTGGGAAAGCAACCCCTGAATAATAAGAGCAGGATTTTTTTTAAGGATTGGTTTGTGGCTTGGTGGTTTGGGGATTGCATATTTTTTAATTTTTTCTCCACCAGCATTTAATGTCTTTGGGTAATATAATCCCCATGCAAAATCATATTGCTTGTTCTGGAACAGGTCTGGTTAGCACTAGTGAAGCAGAACACTGATATGATAGTCTATTATTGCTACTTTCTGTGTTTTAAAGCACTAGTATTGTGTTAGCATTCACTGAGAGTCTGGAGATAATGGGCAGCCCATTGACTGTCTCTGAGCTCCCTGCTCAGACAGAGCTTGGACTGGGAGAAGGTGATCTGTTCGGTTCCTCACTGCAGCAGTCTTTATTGCTGAGCACTCTAGCTCCATTCCTGTGTCATACATGCAGATGTCAAGGCCATCCCTGAATTTGTCGAGTTCTTAGTCATCTGGGTTCTGGGGAAGGGAAAAAATTAAGCTGAAATGTAAGAGCTCTGGAATTTTTCCTTTAGTAAAGCAAGTACCACTGTGTGAAGTGCCCTGATATTCGGCTTTGCAGTCCCAAAATACAAAGTGTTGTTAAAAACCTGAACAGAGAGCCTGATTTTGATACAAAACCAAAATAACACAAAGTTTGTGTGGGTGTTGAGGAGCAAGTGAGCTGCCTCCCCAGGAGCAAGGCTGCCCTCCAGCTTCATGCAGGAGAAAAAAACTTCAGTGCTGGTGAAGCAGGTGAAGCGGTGAGTGTGGAGTGCCAGGAGCATACCTTCCTCACTGTGCAGCTTGGTGGCCTGCTCCTTCCCACTGCTTGACTATCATACAGGTTACCAAAAGAGTGGAGTGCTCTCTGGTTTGCTTTGTGGGAGCAAATAGGAGTCACAACTAAGCTGCAGCACTGCAAAGTAATCAGGTGATATCAGGCTTTTTTTAAAACAGGGAGGGGGGAGATAAGGGAAAAAAAAAAAAAGAGTTGGCTGCATGGGAAGGTTTGCCAGAATTTGTAGAAAAGGCGGAACTCAGTTCGATAAAGGAAATAAACTAAGATGTACAGCACTCTCTGTAACATTTCACTTTGTTATTCAGGCAGGACCTGTTTGAAGCCAGTAGGAGTCTTTCCACCACTTTCAGGAGATTTTAGATCAGGACCACCCAATTGTTTGGGTTGCTGATGTATGTTTGGCCCTTAACCTTTTGCTTTTGATGAATGCTGCAAGGGAAAAGTATCAGATTCTCCTCTGCTCAGAAGGCACCTTACGTGTTGAAGCAAATGGGTGGACCCAGCAGCTCAGTGTTTATTTACCCATCCTAGTGTTGAGTTTACATCAGCAAAGGAGTGTGTGCAGAAGACGTGGCTATGGAAACAGGACACCAGGAAGGAATGACCTATCCTGCTGAGCAAGGGCTGCTTCGGAGCAAGCTATCATGCTGGGACCAGAGGCATGCCTTAACCCTACCCTCTTACAGTACAGGTTCCTGTTTGACACCCGCAGCTTTGGCAGAAGGCTCTGCTCTGTGACAAGCAGGGGGTTAAGATGTGGTTAGAGGTTTTTGTGTGGTTTGGGGTGGCGTTGAAGTGTTGCTAATCTTTAGGATAGAGATCGAGATCACATCTCTTCAGAAAAAAAGAAAGCTGCTCAACTGCTCTACAGTAAACTCAGGGAAATGTCATTCTTCTCTCTGTCCATCTGCAGAGGTGAAAGGGGAAAAGAAGAGCTGAGATGCTCACAGGGTGGGTTAGCAGGAAGGTCAAGCCTGCAGATTCCTATCACGCTGCCTGTTTGCAGTTTTCCAAACAGACCTTCTTGATTCTGAGTATCCTGGGGGGAAAGAAGCCCAGTATTGGAATTCTATTAATTCATCTAAAACCAAAACAAATACTGGAGTTTTTATTTTTAATGTCTAAGAAACAAGTGAGAGGTCCAACATTTATCTAAATGTAGAATCAGCTGGTGCACTCAAATTCAGAAGTGAACCTTTGTTTCTCCTTAGGATCAAATAAGCCACTGAGCGTGGCAGGTAGGTGTTACAGGCCTGCTGCTCCAGGCTATCCAGTACTAAAATACTCTGCTGTAGTGCTCCTCTACAAACTGATTGTTCTGTCTTTGCAACATCCCTATTTTGAGATTTTTCATGCTGATATTTTTGTTTGTCCTTTCTAAAATGTTATTACTTGGGATTTTACTAGCTGCTACTCAGTCAGTCTGGCTGCCACTGAGGTAAAGGCTATTTCTGTTCGGGGTCCACTGTTCTGGCAAAACACAAGGGACTGGTGTCGTGACGGGGGAAATTTCTATGACTTCTTAGGACTTATGGATAGTAAGTATGGAATTGTTTTTGGTAAAGGGCTTAGCTGTGCAGCAAGTCAAGAAGAATACCCCTTCCTCTCACTACATAAGAGGTGAAAAAACCCCAGAAGCTTTTAGGATTAGTGGCTGTGCTGTGACTGGGACAGTCTAAGGACAACACCAGTCTAGGAGGACAAGAAGGAGGACTGAATCACTTAAAAGCTGTGAGGTGAACCTCAATGAACACCAAGATGACTGAGAATTGTATACAGGTATGCTCATTTTGAATGACTGTAAGGGTGACCTGTGATCAGGAGTGCCACAAGCAGAGCTAAGCACAGGTCTCTTCTCCGGGATGGCTTGTATACGTCCCGCTAAACAAGGATGCCAGAAGTGAAGGACAATACTGGTACAGCAGCCTCTGCTTGCTCTCACAGGAAATGTACTGAATGTCCAGCAAGGCATTTCTGCAGGGGTGGTCATAGCTTCACTGGGGAGCATGATGTAGGAGTGGTTGATGTGCATTAGAGCATGACACTCAGGTAATGCAGAGTGGTAGCTGAATTAAGGAGCAGTATTTCCATCAACACTTGTGTGTCACCTCATACAGGGTTTGTAAGCAAGCCGGCTCCTCCCTAGCTAGCACACTGCTTGACTTCTAAGCCAAAAAGTTGTGGTTGAAAGGAAAAAATTGCTGACGCCTTTTGCTGTGATACCTATCTAGGAGTTTTAATATATTCATCTCTCTACTATCTGAGCATATATTTTCCAATCACGGCTCTATGAATTCTTGTGTCTCACAAGGTGTGGTTGTGTTTTACAAGTAACCTTGCGCTGGCTGGTTGAAATATGAGCCCACAGCCTTTAGACCAATCATACTGTACAAGGTTGTAATGTTTTCCTCAGACTGTGGGGTATCGGTTAGCTGCAAAGCTGCCAAAGGACATTCCACAGTCAGAGGAAATTGAGTGTAGGTGGGCAGCCCAGAGCTCAAGTGCATACTTTATAAACTCTCAGTTATTATACTTATGGGGGTGAGTCACACAATAATCATTCTGCTATCAAACTCACTGTTGGGTGTGTTGTTTTTTTTTCTTTTAACTCAAATGTCATGTAAAAGTTGCTAATGTTTCCCAGAAGTTTAATTTCTGAAAATGGGAAAAAATGAAGAAAGAAAGCTAGCTAGCTGACTAGCTGACACATTTACATATCTGCAAATACTACTTCAGCTGTGCACTGCTTGGTTCTTTTAAGTGCCAAAAAATTTTAAAATATTCTTTTGTTGTCTAAGGTTGAGGGACTCTGGCAGAAAAAAAGGGGCTTGGACATTTCTATTGCCTAAGCCAACCAGACATCTTTCAGTACGGAGTGGGTCTTCAGTGCTGGGGAACAAATGACTTTCTAGCTGGCCACCAACTGGGTACATAGGCAGCCACTCACAACAGGCATATATAAAATATCTATATGTTGTGCATATACAAAATATTTTTACCCCAATGATTAACCCTGCCTGGTATAAGATAGAAATTGTTGAGGTTTTGTTATGCCTAAATCAAGTTTTTTAAGTAGAGAGCCTTTTCCAAGAGACTTCCTAGGGTCTCTTGGAATCAATCAACATTGGTTATGACAAACTCCAAGTGACTGACCTGTGGTGGCTGCCTCCAATCTGCTTGATGCTCTACGCAACCCACTCTTTTGGTGGGGTATGCTGAGAGCCAAGGGATGCTCAGGGTTTATCTTTCTCCTGGGTTTGTCTCCTGTGGTATTTCAGGCAGGGGAAGGGTGGAGTGATGCCTTGGTCAGGAATGTCTTCCAGCTATTTTCTTTTTCTGTAATGAAAGAATTTTAACCTAGTGAAGCCACCAAGGTCTTGCCCAGCCCTTTGCAGGCCAAGTCCCCATGAGTCATGGGCCAGCACCAGCTGACACATCTCCTCCAGCTGGCAGGAAACAGCTTATAGTCAGAGACAGAAACAGGATACAAAGAGTATCAGCAACGATAGTCTTCTCTTTTCACTTGGTTACTTCTTGGATTAACCTGTTTGAAAAGCCATTAATAGCCTCACAGTGTAAATGAGGTGAAGCCTGTTTCATTTAGGTGGTGTTGGGAATTCATTCTCTACTTTGAAGCCATCTTTTCCTGCTCTCTGCTTTGTCCTTCAAAGACATCCTGGAAAAGCCAAACCTCTTCACTCACATACATAGTCTCCATATTGTCCTGAATCTTTTTTTCCAAACTACACCCCAAAGGAGCAGAAAGGATATAGAAGTGCCATATAGCACTGAGACAAGCCAGAAAACAGGTGCCCTTCTCAGCCATGTGCCTTTCTTCATTCATAGCAGTACTGGCCCAGGGGACACTTGGTAATTTCATTGTTGGAACCCAGTGTCTTACAGGCAACATAATTGCTGAGGAGTGGGAAGCTGATGGCTCTTCTTGCTGCATGTAAAAATTATTTCTGACAGGTGTAATATGGTAATTGTTAAGAAGGAGACAATCACTATCTTTGTATTGTGTACATAAACAGCAGAGCAGGCCTTGACTACACATTGGGGTCCCTTGAGAACTACCAATACTGGTTTGGCAATCCCAAATTTGCACCTGGATATTACTTAAGCCCATCTTCCCTTCATTTCCTTCAAGTGCTTAGGGGCTACATCATTAGGAAGGAACAATTTTCAGAAGAAAATACCCTTCATTTTTGGTGACTCAACCTCCCTTTCATACAGGGAAGCTGAGGCACGTGGCCAGTGGTGTACTGTACAGGTGTCTTCTGGATGCTGGATTAGGCCTCAGTTCTGTGCAGTCATGGGGCATTTCCTGACAATGTTCGCAGGAATAGTTACTTGTGTCATCATCTTTTCACCAAAAGCACTTTTTCCCACTGCCACTTCAAACAATATTATTCTTGCGGGGGCTGCGTTTCAGTGGTTCAGTGACCTGTGTATAAACTATCCTTTGTACCAAAACATTTAAATTACTGTTTTTAATTTGAAACGAGCAGTGCCACAAGAACACTAAACATTATCAGTTGCTGTTTGTACTTCCTTCCTTTGGAACACGAATGAATGAAACAGTTGGTATAAATAAGATTATATTACTCATGCCTTGTGTTCTTAAATAATCTGAATCTCAGATGAGTGTTTTTTCCCCTGCAGGACAGATATTGCTCTCTCTCAGGCCAATTTGCAACTTGAGTATCACATTTTGTTTGTTACTTCTCCCTATGGATTCAAACTGATGCGCTGTTCTCCCTTGACCTTCAACCCCCAGTACAATGCCTTGTCTTACCTGCTGCATCCAGGCAGTACTTTAAGTCCCTGTTTTTTGGGCTTGTCTGCCTCACAGTGCCTCACAAAGCTGTCTCAGCTAGGAATCTATCCATACTGCTGAAGATAATAAAAGCTTTTTTATTAACATCAATGGGAGTTCAATTTTGTTTTGGTATGCTGCTGTGTATCCTGAATTCCTAGAAGCTAGTCCTTCTTCCAACCCACCACATGTAATAGCTCACTAGTGCACTGAAGCTTACAGAGGTACATATCTTTTAAAATTCTCACATCACTTTCGAGAATTAATATTTCTGGTGCTGGATGTTCTTGTTTTCTGTGTCAGCGACTGATCCTTTTGTCTTTGCAATATATGTAGGGCCATTAATTTGTGCCACTGAAATACATCCCAATAAAAAACAGTAGGGGCCAGAGCAAAGCACAAAGCACAAATATCTTCCTCTGATCTTAAAATGATCCTCACTGGTACAGCCCCACAGACTGAGGGTTGTTGAATGGTAAGCAGAGAGGTTTTTAGGGAACCATGTTCAATTTCAGTCTTCCATAAGGTGACTCATAAAAACAGTGAACAGAGACAGTTACTTTAAGAATTTTGAAATACTTCTTGTCTGCATCCTTTTAAATAAATGCATTTGAGTTTGTTTCCACTTTTCATGTAATAATCATGGGCTACTTCTGCTGTGCTTAAGTCTGTTTTCTCTTTACCAGACGAAGCTCAGATATTAGTGCAGTTGTACTAGAGTCTATTCAGTGTAGCTGAATCCCAGGTGTTGCTCATTTTGTGACACACTACTGATCAGTCAAGGTGAATGGTGTTGTCTCTGTGTAGAACAGTGTCAGTGCTGTTTCATTTTCAGTTTGCATCTCATTACAGCTGTCCAGGTTCTGTGGTTACCAAGTTTCCCTTTGTTGCTTGTTAGCTCTTAGTGTTATCTCATCATCTTTCAAGGATGTGATAGTCACCTCCACAGGGAGAAGTATCTCACTGGGTAGATTGTTTTGCTGAGGGGAAAGCACAGACATAGAATAGCATTTAGTGATTTAAATCAGCACTTACTGCTGAAGGTATATGGAGAAAGAAAGATAAAATATTGTCATCAGTGGCAAAAGAAGTTATATGAAATAAGGACACTAATAATAGAGCTAAAATGCTTAGGTTTTCCTGTAGGTCAGCTACAGCTGATAAAACAGAAGAAGAGCTTTTGTAGAGCTAGTGTTGAATGCAGGTGCAGTAGTGAACTGACAAGATGTGGATGTTCCCTCCATATGCCATGGACATGTGAGTCTGTGTTCAGTGGGGGAAATATTTTCCACAGGATAATGGTGTGAGAGAGGCAGTGGAGCTACAGCCTGCTTATAGTCATACATGGAACAGGAGATGTCTAGGATTTGGACTTGTTTTTTCTCATTCTAACTGTGATGAGAGTGTCTCTGCCAATGGACACGTGTCATTCCTCTGCTAATAAATGTCCATAATTCCTTCCTGTGCCATATCCTACCTGAACTCTGCCTGCTCTTTATCCTCTTGAAAATCCCATTAATAAAAGCTGCACTCCCTATCCTCAAATTTCATGTTCTTCCAGGCAGGAGAAGCCTCTTTCCCATATAAAAATTTCCTAATTGCCTTCTGCATTGAGCAAGTCATAGCCAACTCTTCTTCAAGGAGGCAGTAAAGGCAGTAGTGATGTAATTTATCTTCTTTCATGTAAGACGGTTGAAAACACTAATGATGTTGTTTGTCTCTATAAAGGGCCCCTGACTATCAGGAGCTAAGAGGTCTTGCATTTCTGGAAAGCAGGTTCCACTAAGATATCTCCAGTAGGCCATCCTCCAAGTGATGGACTCCAAATTGTCAGATGCATGCTTTGTCCCTTGATAAACAGACTTATCAGCTTCCCATCACTCTCCTACTTTTTGCAGAATCCTCTTTTCCTTCCATGTGTCTTTCCTTGTTCATCCAAACTAGATGTCTGCATATCATCTTCCTTTCCCTGAGCATTATTTTCTCATGATAACTTTTATACAATTTGACTCTCTCAGCCTGGGTGACTTAGTTTGTATCTCACAGTTTTGCAAAAAAATATTTCTCTTTTTCCTCTAGATGTTCCCCTCTTTGTCACGACTGATAGTATATCATCTTTGGTTTCTGTAGCAGGCTTTGTTTCCTCTCCTACTCCCACAGAAGCAACAATGTATGCAATTCTTCAAAATTGAAGGTTTGAATATCTGTTCCAGGGATCAGACTCTGTTAACATCACGTCTCACTCACAGTAGGAGGAATCACTACTGAGCACAAAATCTTAACTTAAACGCAGGCCCAAATCTAATGTAGTAGCGGCATGTCTATATGGGATAAGTGACAGTCGATGTCTGAGCTGATCAGAGTATTGTGCTGGTCCATGATAAGCTCGTCCAGATCTGCTGCTTCAAAAACCTACAACCACTGATATTCATCAAAATTAGGATTACATTTTGAATTTTAGAAGCTAGTTGTCTTCAGCAACTGGAAGCCAGAAAAATTTCAGGTGATCCCACTTTGCAATGCTCTCTCATTCTTCTCCACTCTTTCTGCAGCATGGAAAAAACAGTTTCCCTTCTGGACTCAGGAATAAGGATCAAACTATGTAGTAACCTAACAGGCAGGAAGAGAGAGTTGACTGTTTAACTGTATTCTCCAGTTGTTGCCATCTTTCAGGTGAGTTTTTATAGCCCACTCTAACTCAGCCAGGCTAGAGAATCTTTGAACTAGCAAGTGGCTGCCCCTGCAGAGACAGCATACATGCAAAGGCAAAATCCTGTTACAGAACAGGGCCCCCAGGAGTGGATGGAAAAGTATTTCCATCAGTGTTCAATGATGTGATTTAGATATCAGTAAACACTTTGACAAGCATCCTTGTCATGGCTCTGCACATCCATGCTGTGTTGCTTAGTGCAGAGGAGTTAGGGCAAGTTGTACTGCCAACAGCAATGCTACATTCGTGTTGGCGATCAACTGCAGTGGAGATAACTGAGGAAATCTGTCCAAAATGCCTTTTTTACCATGTGGGAAGAAAGGGAAGGGGCAAAGCAGAAACCCCTGTGCAATGAAAGACATATTTTACCAAGCTGACTCCAGAATAGAAAGAAGACAGACAGTAAAATGCCTACTGTAATGTACATTTGATATAAATCCATCTAAAGTTCAAATTCATTTTCCAAGGTTAATTGAACAGTGGGGTGATTTTTTGTGCATTGATTTATTTTATTTTATTTTATTTTATTTTATTTTATTTTATTTTATTTTATTTTATTTTATTTTATTTTATTTT
>JAWWMP010000116.1:40016322-40062067 GCA_035047865.1 Dendrocincla tyrannina
GAAAGACATATTTTACCAAGCTGACTCCAGAATAGAAAGAAGACAGACAGTAAAATGCCTACTGTAATGTACATTTGGTATAAATCCATCTAAAGTTCAAATTCATTTTCCAAGGTTAATTGAACAGTGGGGTGATTTTTTGTGCGTTGATTTATTTTATTTTATTTTATTTTATTTTATTTTATTTTATTTTATTTTATTTTAGTACAAAGGCTTTTCTAGCTTTTGTATTTGAATCTTCTTACAATGTGCTGTACAAAGCCAGTGTATTTCCTGCCTTTAAGGAGAAGAGCTACTGGACTCCACATTTTGGGTAGGTTTTCTTTAAGTTCATATTCATTCCATTCTTTCCACTGGAGTTTTATCTGTGTATCTGGGCGCACTGAAGCATATATTCTGCGAATAGGGAATTTGCTCCCACTTCTTTTGTTTCCCTCTGATCAGACTGGAGCCAAGAGCTGTGTAAAATGGTAGCGCATTTTGATTTCCCACTGCCCTTGTCAGGCTGGATTTATAGTAAAATAACAGTCAAGCTGTGTATCTCTGGTCTCCCACTGTAACTCCTGTTGAGAAAAAGAAAAGGGGCTACTTCAGCAATTACATTGGAAGTCATCTCAAAATAAGTAACATCTCCATGGCTCCCAGCCCCAGAGGCTCCATATGGACTCATCCAGCTGAGCATCTGTGGAGTTTTGGCTTTAGTTCAAGAGGCAGAACTGCTTTTCACATGTGTGTTTCTGGATCTCCATTTCTGCCACCTCCCTGCCCTGTCCCCCATCCCCATGCCCACAAACCATCCCAGTATCCATGTCCATGAAGTTTTACACTGGCTTGCCGCAGATGAAAGACAGACGTCAGCCACAGCAGGTCAATATAATCCCCTAATAAAACACCCAATGGTACTGGCAAGAAAGCCCCTAGGGAATATATCTTCTGGAAAGGCAACAATTAAAAAGATGGTTGGGGTAATTGCACTTGATTGAAGGGAGAAATACTTTTTCTAGCAGAAAAATAAGCACTTAAAAATGTTCGGCCAGCCAAGGACAATTATCCAGTTGGTGATGTGCAAGTACAGAGAGCTGTTAATCCATTTTAAATTGCTCTTGCAGTCAGGAGAGTGACAAGGAAGTGCCACCAGGATGGCTCTTTCTCTGGGTACAGTCAGGGGGACTTCAGTGATGGTTGGGATCTGGCTTGTGTGGCACAACCCCTCTTTTCTTTGTCGTGACTTCTCACCAAGTGCATTCACTTAGTAATTAGTAACAAGTAACAAGGCGTTTAGTAACAAGGCGTTTTCTTCGACTTTACAAGCCTAGAGCGGTGGCCTGGGGCCTGAGTGTGAAGAAGGGAATTCCTGTCTCCCTCCCAAAGTGTTGTCTGTAACACACAATCTGCTTCCAAGGTCTACCTGACAGTGCTCTGTTGTTTCAGGAGCCTGCCTCATATAACAACTGCCTGTGGTGGTGGCACTGGCCTCAACAGGAGGAGCTGTTCCTCCTGTCAAAGAATATCCCCAGGCGTGACTGAAATGCATGCAGTATACACCAGCTGAGGAAAACAAAGCTGTTTCTGTGGTCTTTCCCCCACTGTTATGGTTTAAATACTGAGTCACAAAATCCTTTTCCTTTTTTTTTCCCTTGGTTGCATTAGGATGATGAAAGGAGAGTGAGCTGATTTGTGAGTGATACAAAAATTGCAGTTTTCTCAATTTACTCAGAAGACTTTGGAATCAATCCATCCTAGGATTTGTCTACAGCAGGAACCAAACCACCTGCTTGGATTTCCTGTAACTTGTTTGAGTAAAATACTTCAAACTCACTTATGTCTTACAAAAGAGGGAAAGGAAGAAAAGCCTGAGCACTGTCACACTTCCCCGCCACCCCCCTTTCCCTGTAACTGCAAAGATCTGAATTCAAATGCTCATTTGCACCAGTAGAACAGGGAGAAGGAAGCCTCCCAGTTCTGCCTCCTTTAAGGAGAATTACAAACCAGTGAAGCGCTGCCTAGGGTATTGAATGCAAGCATTACCTCATCACCACGCAGTGTTATTGGCTGGAGATTACTGGAGGTGGGGTGTTGGTGCCTACCCACGCGGTGAGTGCTGGGTTTTCTCATTATCTCTTTCTCTTTATTTCAAAACAACTGACCCTTTTAATGGATGTCACCTACAGGGACAGTCTGCCTTTATGGAAGCATCCTATAGAACTTGGAAGGACTAGCACAAACGTGATCATAAAGAGATTGAATGAGATCAATAGAAACAATTTTAAAATAAATACCCTTTAAATGCAATAAGCAATTGTGTATTCAATATGACATTTTTAACCATTATTTTTAATGGCTATTAAATTCCACAGAGCAGCTCTGAAGATTATGTAGTCATTAGAATCCATAGGGCTTCTTGGTTTTTACTTTTTTATTGTCTCTGTATGCTTTCCAAGACTACTATTTATAAATCATATCATTTTAATTCACTACCACCTTCTGTCACTGGTTTTCAGAAAATTGCAGTGAGTATGAAAAGTCTGGTGATAATATTACTTACCTCTTGTGAGAACCGGGCTTTTCGGTCATTGAGGACATATTGCCCTGTTGGGAGACACCAGGAAATTACTGTAAGGTAAATCCCAAAATATTTTCTGAGAGGCAAAGTTACTACTCCTTTTATAGACAAGGAAGGAGAGCAAGAGCAGTTAAAGTCACCTGCAAATATGATAGCTGCATGAAAGTGACAAAATCAAGACTAGAGGCATTTTGTGATTTCAAGCAGTGCTCTTGCCACTGGCCTTGGTTTTCACTTAGATCTCACTTCTGTGAATTCCTTTTGTCATTACAGCAATTCAGTGTAAATTAAGTAAGGATCTCAAGGTTTATCTCTAGATGAATAACGTAGCCAGGTGCAGACAGTTCCAACACCCTCTTCAACATCTGTGCCATAAAAGCTGTGTGCCATGTGTGCTGCAAATGGCCTTTAATCCTTTATTTCCTTTACGGTGGTTATTAATAGAGGACTGAGTTCTGTCTTTGTCTCTCTGATGTCGTTTCCTTTGTTTCCTTTTAGGAGCAGCACAAGAGGAGAGAGAGCAGACAAACTGCAATATCCTGGTAATTAACTACCTCAGCAATATAGTGGCATCATGGCAGTGGAAATGCTGTGTAACAATTTGCATACATTAATTTTCATGTCTCAGGAAAGCAATTTCTGTAGCATTTAAGAGAAAAATATAGAGTGGGGAAAAAAAAAGGAGAGAGGAAAGGTTCAGCTGGAATAAATATAAGATTGTAATTGAAAATTGTATTCTAAGAGAGAGAATGAGTGAAGCTCTGAAAGTGCTTGGAGCCTTGTTAACGTGAAGCAGCTGGTTGACAGTGCTGATCCAGTTTGGAGAGATATTTCAACACCTTTAGGACCCACTGTGTTGTAGGTGCAGAATGTCTCAGCTTCACCCAGTATTGTGGCCTTGCATGTGCAGCACTTATGACGCTGCACAGGCACTGCACCCTCCCTACACTGATGCCTGGCTCGTGATTTCAATTCCTGAGCAAAAGAGAAGACCCTCAAAACCTGTCACCGTATCAGATTGAGACTAGCTACTATCATTACAATCAGGTATTAGCAGCGTTTTCATTGGAAAGACAAAAGCTTTAGCAGTGAAAATTTATCTGTAACTGTCAAGCTCCTTTGCATCCTAGGCTCCTTTGCAAGTCAGGGTTATTAGAAGAGACAACACGTGTCCAACTTCCTGGACATTAAGAGGAGATAGAATCATAGAACAGTAGAGTCATAGAATGGTTTGAGGTGGAAGGGGCCTTAAAGACCATTTAGTTCCAACCCCGCCTCTAGACCAGGTTGCTCAAAGACCCATTCAGCCTGGCCTTGATCACTTCCAGGAACACAGCATCCCCAGCTTCTCATGGGGCGCTAGGATCTGGGATGCAATGAAGAGGTCCACTGCTGGGGCTGGTTGGAGGTAGGGAAAGAGGGTCTAGCGGCAGCTGGCATGCTGCTGAGACTGCTGAGTGATGCCCCTGTACTCCAGCTCATCATGGGGATGAGCCTCACCAGAGAAAAAAGGTAAAGCTCCTACCCAGACTTGCCCAAGAGCTCTGTTTTCTTTTGATCTGAACCATTTTGTGATGCCAGTGATGCCAGTAGTGATGCTACCCTATGGTTATCACAGCACACCTCAGAGCCCAGTTTGGTTGAAACACTCTGATCTGAAAGAGGGGGACATGGTCTGGCAGGCAGTATTGGAGGCAGTGCCTCAAGCTGGTTTCAGATCAGTGGGAACCTGCAAGCTTGGTGTTACCTACAAAGATATTCCTCCATATTCATATTCGTGTGACCTGGCAGCATGTGTCCCCAAAATTCTCTTTCTGTTCTTTTTGATGATTTACTTTGTGACTTTGGGAAAACTGCTTAATATCTGTGCATCTGAATTTGCCTATCCGTAACTTGGGTGTATTAATTAAACAGCTTCCTCGGAGGGATGTTGTAAGGTTTAATGAATTCATGCTTGCAAAGTAATTTAAGATTTCATATGAAAACTGTTAGAGAAGTGCAAAGCACATTATAATTAAAATAGAGAAGATACAAAATAATAATAATCAAAAGACCCTGAAGCTGCTGATCACGCCAAAGGGGGAATATTTATACTTGTAGTTACTAATAAAAACATCAATCACTGTGTTACCAAGTAAGGTTTTTCAGCTACATAACATTAGTTAATATTATGTTATTTATTATTATGCTTAGTATTCCCATTGTCTTTGCCTAGAAAGAAAACCTATTAAACTAATCTCCTCTGGACTTATATCAAAAGGAGATCAGCACTGTGTCAAAAACACATCAGAAGAGTGCAAAGCCCTAGCATGTTTGTTCATATGGCTACCTTTATTCACAGCAGAAATACATGCAATGACTCACCTGAGTGAGTGCAAAAGCTTTTGTGGAATCAGGGCCTTAGTGTGCAGGAACAAGGGGTTGAGAGATTGTACTCTTGCCACAAACAATAAAGCCCACAAATAATAAAGTCCAAGAAAAATAAAGTCCACAGAGCGTACCAAATCCTTGGAAGGAAATTATGTGGCATGTGCCAAAGCCTTTTCAGATGCACAGATTTCGTTCTGTACTACAGAAAACACAGGGATTAGTGTGACCTTCCACACTTTCATAAAACAAAAGTTGCCTCTGCACATGCCCGGGTGAAAGCTAAGGAGTGGAAGGCAATGACTTCTGTGAAGTATTTCAGAGAAAGCTGTTGGAGAAAAGGCAGTGCAAAACCACAGAAGTCCAGGCAAGAACAGAATTCCCATTCTGTTCATCAAGACACAATCCTTGTGTGCTTGTAAACATTTGGGTTTTGGTCAAGATACAATCCTTTAGTGTCAAGCCAAAAAGCTTTTGGATCCCAAGAGCAAAACCAAGACTGTTTAAGGTTTGCACCAATTTGTTCAGCTTTAAATCCTATAAAACACAACACTTGCTGTGCAGCCTACAAGATCTGTGACCCCCCTCAGGCAGCTGAGTACCTGCTGGTAGGTCAGTGCTGCACTGGGGGAGAAGAGGCAAGAGTATTTTGACTATTTGGAAATGTAAGGCCTTAAGCTGGACTTTGAATTTCAGTTTCCTAGACATACCTATGAAACTTGGCTCTCACATGGGCTAAAAATCCCCAAACATTTTAGCTGCACTCTTGAAACTGAATTTGTTTTCATGGAGCTGTACTTAATCCCTCCTGAGATGAAATGGGCATTTGTCTTGGTGTAGGAGAATAGAAACTGCCTGTTCTAGGCATGGCAAGCCTGAAGGGCCTCTGAGTGACCATCAGGATTCTGGCTGACACCAGCTCAGTTTTGAGACCATTCTGGTCTCGGCTTCCCATTTTGCAGCTGGGGAACTCAAATAGTGATGGTCTTGGGACAGCAAACATACAAAGCCTTGTTCCTCTAAGCCGATTCCTGGTTCATTCTCAAATGACAAGCTCCCAAAAAAGCAGATTACAAAGAGTGTCCAATTTAGGGAGAGCTATATAAGAGCTCTGTAGCTCTTAACATCCTTGGACATTGTGTTTTGGTGATGTATACATTTTAGGGACTTAACAGGGAATGAGAAAGAAAGAGATAATCCTTCTCAATTGAAAAGACAAAGGGGAAAATGTGGAAAGTATTCCAGCCCTCTGCCACAAAAATACCTTAATGTATTAGTCATCTAAGTGATTGCAACGTGTTCTGACAGTTCTGATGCCAAATATGATGAAATACTGAGGAAAGCCAGGTATCAATAGCCTTTCTAGCAATGAGTAAGACCTCAGATATATTCTTGGAAAAGCCTATTTTATGTTAGATAGTTTGGGGTTCAAATGTTTACAAGCCCAAACTCTGACTTTATCTGCACTCTGGGGAGCATTTGTGGGTCTGAGAATGGCTGCATTTCTGGAGTGGTACAGGAAGCCTTGGTATTGTGAAAGTAAACATGTAGGTGCCTTGACTCAGAGCAACTTCACAAAAATAAGAAGTCTTCTTAGTGTTGCGGGCAGATATGATCTGATCCAGCTGTGGAGGTGGGATTGTGTTCATATCTTCAAACAAATGGCTTGGTCTAGGGAAATGTAGAAATAATCTTCCCATTAAATCTGCTCCTCCCTAGTGCATTTCAGATATTTAGCACTCAGAATTCTTTTTTTCTGGCAGATACAAAAAAAAAAAAAAAAAAAAAGAGGTGTGTGGCAACTAGATATAATTCTTCACTTAAATTATGCAAAGTATATTGCAAAGGTGAGAAAATGCTCCTTTCCCCTGTTCTCCAAAATGTAAAGTGTATAAAGCCAGGACAGAGGTCCTGCAGGTAGCTGAAGAGAGTGATGGAAGAGGTGGAACTAGAGTATCTATGTTCTCTGTCTCAACTTGCTCCCCTCTTAAGTGTTGGAGTCTTGTTCTGTGCCAATGGAGGGAAATTTGGAAAGGAAACCAAAGCATACAATGTTATGAGAAGTGATCATAAATATCTCGGTAGTGGTAGACATAATTCTTGCTTAGAGCCATTATTAGGGGCTTTAGCACTCACTGCATTGAATTTTTATTTCTTTTTGTCATTTCAAGTTGTCAATAAAGCATTTAAGTATACATGCATATGCTGACTCTGTAGAACTGTAGATGTTAAAACAAAAAAGACCATGAAATATTTTGTTTGACTTCCCTGTAAAAGGCCACTAAACTTCTTCTGGTTACTTGTAACCCAATTTCAGTAAATTCTGCTTGGTTAATACCTGTTTGATACCCATTTGAGGATGTCAAAGGAGGAGTTACTATTTCCTGGTGTGGTTTATTCCATATGTTTGTGTCTCTTACTGGAGGGGCTAGCTATGAGCCTGGTAAGAGGAAAGACTGAAAATAAAGTTTATTTACACCTAACTGCATAATTTTTATCTTTGGCCATTAGCTCTACAAGTTTTCTAGCTTCTTGTTTATCCCAGGCAAAAAATTTCTATATACTTTTTCAAGTAATTTCTTGATGTTTATTCCTTTATCTGAACTTCCTTGTTCTAAGCAAGCCGATCTTCGTTCTCCCATTGTAACACAATCGCTGGCTGACTAAAAAGCTTTCTGGCTTCCTTCTGCTTTTCTTTCAATTTTCAAGTATCTTTTTTTTCAAAACTTAGGTAACAGATTTGCCTACAGTATTCTAATAGTGGTCTTGCCAGTCTCATATGCTCTGAAAAAATTGGTCGCCTGTTCACTCCTCCTCTGTTCAGATACTCCTCACTTCTTGTACAGGGTGAAGAATAATGGCAATGAAAGTGAAAAATCCTTTTTTCTAGTTCCAAGTATAGCTAGCTGTTTGGAATTATATGGTGTGGATTTCTCAAAGTAGAAAATAAAAACATACTAGACAGGTAAAGGAAACGAGACAAGAGCCTGAAAGTGGCCTACTATTCCAGAACAGCTGTGAGAATAGTTTATTTCCCATAACTCTAAATGTGTTCTTAGGCCAGTCATTTACTGGATGAATTCTCAGTTTACTTCTCTCAACAATGTCTCTGTTAAGAAGGTCTAAGTGAAGTCTGGATAAAATGCAGTCTTCCCCTGTTGCAGCTCTGCGCTTTCTGCGTCTGCATCTCCATCGGGATTTGTAATCATGTGGATGTCACTGCACAGCTGCTCATTGTTCCAGTTATCCAATCTTTCATCTTCCCACTGATCTGTGAAGAACATGGGTGGAGCCTGTCTTTTCATTTGGTGGAGATGTTGAGCCATGAATGCCTCCGTATTGCTAAGTTTACTACAACATTATGTAAAACACCCTGACAGTGATCCACCTATATTACTCTTCCAAATAATAGAAGAACTCAAGTTTAGGATTAGAAACAACAGCTACAAGCAGATGTTTGAAAATATATTTTCAGCATGTTGAGTTTCTCTTGTCTGAAAATGACTGACCGAACTGATATTTATCAGCCAAATTTCCAGCAGAAATTTTGGAGAACTCTTGAGACTCTCAATTTCATTGAGATTCTTAAAGAGAAGCAGAGATCTCCTGAGTCAATAAACCTCAGAGACAATGAAAAGAGTATTTCATAACTTAATTAAAAGTGGGGTAAAGCAAAACAGATTTATGGAAAGACATCAGGAAAAAGGCAAAATTCTAGAGTCTGAAATTGAGTACATATCCAATTCTAAATTCTTAGTTCTATAACAGTCTGGTGGATTTTTTTATAACAGGCTGGTGGACCATCCCTGCTCTCCCTGTGGTCAATAGAAAAGACTTCAGGGAGAATTAGGACTAGAGTCTTTTTAGTTACCCTTTAGGTTTGTATACATATAGATATATACACACACACACATATATGTACACTTTTTAACATGGTTTTCCAGGCTGTGCAAAACACAGCTCCAATAAAAGTCAAATTGATCACAGAGTTCTAGCCATCTTTGCTTGTCTGTCAATTTTACTAACTCATTGTGGATTTCCTCTCTCTTATTTCACTAAAGGAGGAGAATGAGGGCTATTAACAAAATGGGGTATTATTTATTATAGTCTGTAGTGGGAGTGATGGCAGCTGTTGATGGTAGTTTTTCATCAACAGTTACGTAAAGCCAATAAATGTAATACCCTGTGCAATGGCAGATGGCAAGCTACAGGAAGACTTTCTACTTTCACCAAACCATCTTGTTCATATACACTTTGAAATACCATCTATAAAGAATAGAGTTTTAAAAAGGACCACCTCTTCAGCTACTTTATTCCCACATAACTTTTATGTGTCTGGAAATGTAGTCCCAATACAAACTGCCAGGATAAAACAGACTGCTTGCAATAAAAAGGAGGAGAAGATATGTCTTTTCACTTACAATTTGACTTGTACCCACAGTGCAGTTTCTAGACTACTATATGGTCTTTTTCTTTACAGAATTGAGTGGATGCCTAAGCCCAGAATAAAGCACCAGCCCATGCTGAATCTCTAACTTTTACAGCTTTCTACTCCAGAATTAGTATTGTAGGTTAGGGTAGAAAGGCTCTTTCCACAATGTCTTTATGTCCATCTTTACATTTCTCCTGAAAATACGCTCATGTTCCTGGTGAATAAGCTTTACACTCTGGTTACAGCATAGGGAGAAAGGTGACCTCACACAGAGAAACCAAAGCCTGACCATTTGAAATGGAATATTTGAAGAAGAAAAGCAATATTCTTGAATCTCAGTGATATTAGCCTCTACAAAAATGCCTTTTTTTGTACCCGCAGTGGTTTCTACAAGGTCTATGATTACCGGCAGAAAGTTCTTGCTGGTACCAGTGACTGCACCACTTTGGATACTCTCATCACGGATATAGTACAGGATCCAGAGAGATGCTGTACATTATTTCCCAAGCATCTTGTAATTACCTGCATGTCTAATTATGCTTATTCTCTTCTAGCATTGTAATTCTTATATTGAAGAAAAAAAGGATATAAATAATGGACTGGACCACGGTATTAAACCTTTAAGTAATTCCTGACTCTGCCAGAGGTTCCTGCTGTATTCTGAGTCAGGAGCTAGTGAAAACAGCAGTGCAAGTATAGGCTCTCTCTGCCAGTAAATAGGTTATCGGATGCCTGAAGCATCAGTGCAGTTTCTGTACATTATTGCTGTTATATAGTGAGAATGATGCAGCACCATATTTCCAAGTGAATGCACGAACTTTGTGAGTCATAGCTATGCTCTGAAGGGAAGGACAGAAACTAATTTTTGGTTTATCTGCTCTGCAGTGACTAGAAAGTTAAAAGAAAACAATAAAAAGATAAAGTCAAGGTCTGGTAAATCAATATATCTGGTAAATCATAAACTCTTGTTGTGTATTTTTTTCTATGAGGAAAATCAGCGAGACATCAGAAGGGCATTTTCTACCCAAGAGACTGCAATATTTATTATTCTTCCCAAGTGGTTGCAGCATCACTGAGAGCAGAATCATGCCTGCCTTTGCGTGTAATTACAAACAAAATATCTGCAATCCCAAAACAAAAGGGACTTCATGCAGATGCTTGAAACATCTCTTTGGGAGCTACCTATGCTGCACGCACAAGTGGCTGTGAGCATCTGCATTCAAACATCAGGAGATCTGTGACTGCAGTCTGGGACACTATAGAAATGGCTTTGACACACAGCACTTGGATCCAGACCAGAGATCAGCTCAGGCTGCAGGAGGTTCCCATCTTTGATTCACATCTAGATTTTTCACTCGTTAAAATTTAAGAAACAGTGACAGTTCTACAATTTCCAATAGAATTGCATGTGCCCCTCCTAAATAAAAAACTTCTTATGATTGATATTGGTGGAATGGATCTTAAGTAACTATTACCCTCCTCTGAGGTGGCATTGCTTCCTTCTCCTGTGGAGCTCATGGTCTCCTCCTCACTGTGAACTTCTCCACTAAATCTAGGAAATAGCAACAGACACCCTCAGTGGTTGTAGTAGCTCTCCAAGCCTCTGCCAAGTGTCCAGGCCTGCACCAGGGGAACAGCACACATCTGACCAGGTGTGTGGTGCCAGTAGATTCCACTGTCTCCACCAGTGCAGCCATCCATTCACAGTTTACCAGCGCATGGAAGGAAGTGTGCTGGTCTGAGCCCATACAGAGCTCTTGGCTTTATAAAGCACCCTGGCGCAGTTCCTCTTCAGTGGCTTTTGATTTGGCTGGGAGTGGTGGGGGAAGGGGAAGGGGCTGTCTTGCTTTTTGTTTCCTCAGCTGGGGATTTCCAGCGTGTCATTTTCTTCTGTGTGTCTTAAGTCTCCAATCTGGAGCAATTATGATAGCACATTATGTAAATATTAAAGACAATTGCAGAGTTTTAACTAAAGCCAACTCTGTTTCTTTTTTCCCTCCCTCCCTCACTCCTCTCGATTTAGTCAGGGACACAATAAACTTAATCAGCTGCCCCAAATTATGCATGCATTAGCCCGTGAGATTCAGCAAGGCTAGGCTTCTCAAGGACAAAGAAATATACTGAGCTCCAGCACCTCACTTTGTTTTCTCCAGCCATCTTTTGTGGTGCGTCATGGGAAAAATTCTAATGAGTCTCTCCGTGCTGCTGGAGAAATTCCTTTCAGGCACAAGCCAGTTGCTCTCTCTATTCTTTATCTTCCAGATATGAATTTTCTGTTACCCTGTCCTCTCCTGAAGAAGGAAAGTTGCATCAGGATAGACTGGACTAGCACTGACTGATCATAATCTACCAGTTTTTTTTCTGGAGCTGATTTTCCTCCCTTCTCGCACAACTTGAAGCTTTTTGGCATTGTAACACCCTGATGAACATGTTAGTTTGCATCTATAAAACATTTTCTCTTCATCTACTTTTGTTGTGCATGGATTTTATTTTGCTTATCACATAGTATTTTTTAAAATATGCTGTCAAGCTGAGGATATGGTATGAAGTCTTCTGTTTCTAGGGAAATTTCTGGCACAGTGCGGATGCAGTATTTGCTAACTCTCCCTAAATCTTCCCTCTAGCAAAATTAACAAAGCTTCAGGAGGGAGATGCACGCTGTCCCTCTGACTTATCTTTAGGAGGGGAGGTTGCACACCTACACTTTTTTTTCTAATTTTTTTTTTTCCTTATCTCTCTGCTGTGTATTTGAAGACAAAATTATTTTTATCTCTGAGTCTGGGCTCTTTCTTCTTTCTGTGACCTGTACAGCTCTGTTCCATGCTCCCTGATGGTTTCAAAGGCGAGCATGCTTCAGATTAGCCTGCTTCTGCAGCTCTTAACAAATTAATTGTTTCCTGACACTGGGTTCTGAACTCGCTGCGTGCCCACATGAATGTACCTGCGGAGAGAGGAGGAATAAGGAGGGATCAGGGAGAGGGGGCAGCTGGGGATTGTGGCCATGCTGTCCTACTGGGGCAGTGGCTGGGCTGCTGGAGCCACCTGGAAGAATGAGCTGGTGCTTTGGGCCCTGCCTGCATCCTCAATCTGGGCTGTCGTTTTGAGCATGCTCTGCACGGTGGTGGAGGGAAGCTGCTTTGAACAAATGGCTGTGGGTGTTCTTGTTTGCTCACTGACAGAACAATAATGACTTGCTGCTCTGCATCGTAGGGGGAAAAGCCCTGAAAATGCAGCCTTCTGGAAATATTTGTGCTTATTTATGTTAGTGTGTCAGTCTCGATTTAAGAAGGTAAAACAAAAATAGGAATTTCTCCTGGTCTCTGGCTGGCTTGCTCACCAGCATGCCATGCAGAGTTTAACAATAGTCAGACTCGGTGCGTACCCAGTCTGGGAAAGCACCAACAGGAAACGAGGACATAATCTGAAGTATGACATCATCCTCTCTAGATAACCAACACCCCTCCTTTATTTCTCCAGACCAAAGACAGATACTTACATATCTAAATTGAAGCTGTTTTCCATTATAGGAATTAAATCTACACCATTTAACACCCTACCTGGGACATTGTCAATTATTTTTTAGAAAACAAATACCTTGGCTTAGTTTTGACCTTTGTGAAGTCACCCTTTTGTGACCTTCTGTGAGGAAGTTGTTCCTCTAGCACAGGCCTCTGCCCATGGATGAGGAAGATGGGAACTCTCCTTCTCTGAAGTGCAGGGAACCATCCAAGAGCAGGACCCTCACAAGGGATCACATAAATGAAAGGAGTCTAGTTCTGCAGCAGCTCAAGGGAGAAAGGAAAAAAATCTGCTTTTGCCATCTGTGCAAATCAGCTTGTGCCCACCAAGGTGCATTCAGAGGGGTTCCCCATGCAAAGCTGAGAATTTGATATTCCTGTTTCTACTGTGTCCTACTCAAGATTTTGTTTTCACTGCCAGGACAGTGTAATTTTAGTGTAGAATAGCTTACTGTATTTTCCCAAGGTCAGTTAGGTGTCAGCTTCGTCCCACTTAATTTACTTAACAACAAAATCTAAAGGCACCTATGCCCTATGGGGATTTTAAGAGATGTAGGTGAGGCTTTTTAATTATTTCCTGCTAACACCAGTGGTTTTTGTGAAGGCAAAATCTTTGGGTTTTTACTGCCTTGACCATGCAACACTATACTATGAATATACTGATTACTGACAACCAATGGATATATTTTTGGGGTGCAGTGTAGTGAATTTAAGCTGCACTGTAAGCCCCAATTTTCTAAGCTCAAAAATCTGTGTTCATTTGGATACGTGTTCCCCTTGCTTTGCAACAATATACCAAGGTGTATTAAACTTCTCAGCAGACAAAGCTGACAAACAAGTGACGAAATTAATTTTCAAATAGAAGTGAGTTGAACTCTTAAAATTAGTGAGAATAAGGTGATTTTAAACATATCATGAGTAGGAAATTTTGTATTGATTTATCTGATAAGTGATTTTCTTCCTCTTAAGCCTAGAACAAATAAGAATACAATAGCTACTAGGTCATGTGACAATCTCATCTTTATGCTTTAAGGCTCTGCCATTCATCATTTAATCTTCTGTTTCAGAGGGAAGGTAACCTTTCACTTATTTTTATGGAGCAGTCTTCATAATTTAGTGGTAAAAAGAGAAAGAAAGTCTCAATAATAAAGTTGCAGACGTTTTGCGTTTTAGGTCTTGGCAATGCCTGCTTGTCTGTTGTGTAACTGTTATTTGTTTGGGGGTTTAATGCTCAGCTTTCCCTAGCAGGAGTAAGGCACTGAAAACCCAAAGGATTTGACTTTGTTGTGATAAGCCAAAATCTCCACTGAAGGAAATTAAATGAATTTCCTGAATCTCTGGACAAAAGATACCACAATAGCTTTAGTACAATTTTGTTAAAGAAGTTTATTGAAAAAAGACAATGGAGAATTGCCTGGTGTACTGCTGCACTACTAGAAGGTAAAAGTCCTCTGCATGTTAGTTTATAGCTGGTCTTGTTGAGCAGGTCTTCAATATCCGAGGTGAAGTTAATGGGAAGTGAGTGCCTCATAGGGAGTTTGCAATAGCACTGCAGGTGTGTAGGGAAACCGGGGCTCTGAGCACTAGGGCTGTAGAGAAGGAAAAAAGGGTTCTCTTATGTGCCTATGGGAAGAAGACAGAGAACAAGCTGGTGTGTGACAGCTAAATCCCTCAGAACAGTTTAGTGGAAGGACAAAGATGGTTCAGAAAAAGGCAAGGAAAATGACAGGTCTGCCACTGACTGTGTTATGCAATGATATACCAGGTACAAGTGTAATACAGTGTATATACAGTTAATACTAACCTTGATATATGGTTCACAAAATGAGATAACTATCACAAAAAATTGTCATTTGCAGAGAAGCCCTCCAGGGTGGAAGGAATAAAGTAGCAGAAGGAGTGTAAGAGAGGTATAATTTTATTACTGTGATCATAAGGCACAGGCTAGCTGATGAGGGAAGGAAGAGAGAAAGAAAAAAAAAAGTGTTTAAAGCATTCAAGTACTTCTTGTTAGGTCCTGGCATCAAGCTATTATAAAACTAGGGCAAGATGCCCATTTATTCATCAAAGCACTTCCCCTTGCTGCAACACACTGGTGAGAAAGCTGTAAAGTTAGTGGCACTGTCAGAGGGATGAGGAATTGTCTTGCTTCTGCATTTTCATAAAAAAGAAGGTAGGGGACATATCATTAAGAGCTTATCCGGTATTAATCCTAGTCTACAATTTCCAACAGGGGAAAGAAAATGAGAAGAAAGGGCAAAGGAAGAAAAGGGAAATGATTCTGCTCATGAAAGGGTAGAAGTGTGGGTTGGAGTTTACACTGGGTGCTGGACTCCCTGACTTCCAGACAATAGACCTCTTGAATAAAAGGCACATTTCAATTGAGCCCATAGCTAGATTTTGCAAAAACTTCATGAAAAAGGAAGATGTTTCTGCAGAATGCAATGATTTTGGAGAATTGACAAATTTTAACAGGTCCATTTCCCCCATCTCCCCGCTCCCCTGGCTGTTGTTAGGGCTTTAAAACAAAATCTCTTCCTGAATTATCTGATGCTACATCTCAACTTTTCTTCTACGTGGCTTCAGGCTGCTAATTCCTTCACCTTTAGTTTTAAGCTGACAGAATTGCAAATAGTATCATGCCACCAGCCATGGTGAAGCACAGCCTGAACAGTCTTCCTTTCCAGTCAGTAGAAACTTGGAGCTCCAGATCTGGTCTGCCTTTAAATTAAGACTTTCCAGTCCTTTTGAACCGTTCACATATAGATGGACAAAGAATATTTCCAGTGACCTGATGCAGAGTTTAAGCTTCTTGATACATTGAGTTTCTCTGTCACTGAGAAATGAATGCAAGTCACAATCGTCTCTCAGACTTGTGTGGAGAAGATTGTGTGGAGAAGAACACTTGCAGTATTGTACTAGTTTTCCTAAGGTTCTGTTCCAGTTTTACAGTATGGGAAGAAAATTTTAGCTCTTCGGCTTCCTTCTGAGGCCACAAACTCTCTTTTTTTTTTCTTTCTCTGTTCTTTTATTTGTCAGTGATGTAAGATCTAGGACTAAAATAAAAGATCTATACACCACATATACTACCAGACACTGACCTGCTTCTATATGATATCTGTAGGTGACACACAAAGGTACAACCTGCAGACTACAGTCCACTTGCAGTTGGACCTTGGAGAAGAACATAAGGACTGACGGCTTTCAGGCTCATAAGTAGGATGACAGCAAGTAGAGATGAAGATTTCTATGGGGAAGCAACCAACTTGAGCACTCAAATAAGTTTATATTCTATATTTTTCAAATATAAATTATCTTGGTAAAGATAGAAGTCTGACGTATATTTGTAAGAAACAAAGAATTGATCATTGAGATCAGCTATCTTGACACTGATATTGCCTTTATTGGGGAATTACAACTACAGGCCTGCAGGCCACAAAGGGTGTCTTTTCTAGTTTCATTGTTGGCTAAGCTTTTTAGATTTTCTCAAAAATACAGTATGTATATGCTGAGTAACCTGGCTGAACAGTTGGGTCATCAATATTTACATCTGAGCCCTCTATAAACAACCCATCGGATTTCCACATACATGCTACATGTACGGTTATGACATCCACCACAAGCCCCAAGAGCTTGCCTTTGGAGACAGTTGATAGAGGCAAGTTTGCCCACTGCTGGAGGTAAAAAAAGACCCAACAAACTTTATTGGTGTTTACATCAGTAAAATCTGCCTTCAAAATTACTCCATTGTGTCACTCTTGTGCTCCATTGTTTTCTATTGCCATTTGGCTGTTTGGAATAAATGAAAATGAGCTAGTCAATGAAAAGGCTCCCTGGGTTTTAATGGTGTCAGTAAAATGAGATAATTATCTTCTATTGTCATAGAATATCCCCAGCCAATATACAAGTTGCTTGTCCATGGAGAATAAATAACATTGAATGTGATTTGCAGGTGGTTGTGATCTGTTAATATTACTCTCTGTCTCTTTTCTTTTTTTTTATTTTTTTTTAATGGGAATTGTTTATCCAAGGCTGCAACACTTCCTTTGGATGCAAAGAGCATCCAGCATATGTATAAATCTGGAGTGGTTGATTTGAAGGCAGCAGCATTGTGCCACCTGTAATGGAGTCTTGCTTCTTGGAGTCTTCAGTGGTGTTGAGTTGAAATCTGTGTGTGGTGTAACATCTTTGCTGTCTCTCTGTTCCTAGTTTGAAACTCATGCTAATTCTTGATGACTGCACTAGCACTTTCTCCCCTATGCAAGCTGATCAACCTTGCCTGCCCTTCCTGTTGATTTCTATTCAAAACCTGCTGAGGAATTCAAACACTTATCATGGAAATGGGGTGGAGGTAAGGGAAATAAGGAAAATCTCCCTAAGAGTGACCCTAACCCAGGGGGACCTGTTGTGCTAGACTCTCTGCACCAATGAAGAGGATCTTTTTTTCTGAATACTCCTCTGAAAACTTAACTTCAGGCACTGAGGAGCATGCCCTGAGGGAGACTGTAGGGAGGACAGTGTGTCTGAGGGAATCGCAGTGACTTGAGGAGCAGTTATCTCCACTTGAAACCTTCTCCTTGACTGCACTGTGAGTTGGGCTTCAAGATGGGGTTTTAAAGCAGGATTAAAAGTCTTAGAGAAGTTTTTAGGGAACTCATCACAGGTAGCAAAATGAAGTGGAAAGAAAAATGATATCTCAGGAGACCTACTTCCTCTCATTATATCCCTGTGGCTTGCAGAAATGATGAAGTTCAAAAAGGGAAAGTGCTGGAGTCTGCACCTGGAATGGGGCAACCCTGGATGTTTGTACAGGCTGCAGAATGAGATGCTGGAAAGTAGTGCCACAGAAAGGGACCTGAGGATCCTGGTTGTTAGCAAGCTGAATATGGTCAGCAGTGCCCTGGCAGCCAGGAGGGCGAACCCTGTCCTGGGGGGAATCAGGTACAGCATCACCAGCCACTCGAGGGAGGGGATTGTCCCGCTCTGCTCTGCACTGGAGCAGCCTCACCTGGAATATTGTGGGCAGTTTGGGGCACCAAAATAGAAGAAAGACATTGAGCTCTTAGAGAGTGTCCAAAGGAGGGCAATGAAGATGGTGAAGGGCCCTGAGGGGAAGCCGTATGAGGAGCAGCTGAGGTCACTTGGTATGTTCAGCGTGGAGAAGAGGAGACTGAGGGGAGACCTCATTGCAGTTACAACTTCCTGCTGAGGGGAAGAGGAGGGGCAGGCATTGATCTCTTCTCTGTGGTGACCAGTGACAGGACCTGAGGGGATGGCCTGGAGTTGTGTCAGGGGAGGTTTAATTTGCATGTTGGAAAAAGGTTTTTCACTCAGAGGATGGTTGGGCATTGGAACAGGCTCCCCAGAGAAGTGGTCACAGCACCAAGCCTGGCAGAGTTCAATGTGCATTTGGATGATACTCTCAGGCACATGGTGTGACTCATGGGGATGGTCCTGTGCAGGGCTAAGGGTTGGACTTGATGATCCCTGTGGGTTCCTTCCAACTCAGTGTATTCTGTGATTCTGTGTCATGTGAAGCTGAGGCAGGCTCATGTCCCACCATGGGAAAGGAGCCTGTGGTTTGGGAGACAGAGGAATTGGACCTCCTGACAGGCAAGAACGTCTGGAAGGGGTCAATGTCACCACAATTTGTATCAATGAGATCTTTGATGAAGTGAGAGTAATGATACCCTTGACATTTTAAGGACCTCTGCCTGCCCTTCAGGATTTCTGCTGATAGCAGAGCCACTTCTCTGAGAAGATATTGTAAACAACAAGCACAATTAGCTTGTTCAGTGCCATGTATCTCACTGAGAACTTATCCCTTGGAGGAAGTGATCATACACAGCCAGTGTGCACCGCAATAAATAATATTTGGTATCATGGGCAAAAAATTAACTTTCAGCTGAAGTATCTTTGATCACTGCTGATTACTGTGATGTTAAATGTTGCTTGCCCTTGATCAGAAGCAACCAACCTTCCACAGCCTGACAGGTAAGAAAATAAAATGTGTAAAGACAGAGAACCATGAGTTTTATATGCTATTTAGTTTTAGTTTTAATTTAGCATTTGGCAGGTATTTTTACATAAACACTAATACAGACCTACTATGCAGCATCAGATATGTCTGAGTTATTCTTTTGTCACTTTAATAAATGTCCAAACATGTATTTTTGTATATTGTACTTGCTAATCTTAGTAGCATGGGTATGGCTTATTATTAGAAACGCTTACAGTAACAATTCTAATGTTTTGCACAGAACATACCAGTTCTGACCTCAGTGGCTGTATCTCTACCAGCAAATAAACTAGACCGGGGCTTCTTCTGCAGTTCGGAGAGGAAGGGGCACAGCCTGCAATCATATAGGTAAACTCTCTTCCTCCCAGAAGGAAGTATTCCCTATCGATACTGCCTTTTGTGAAAAATCCTCAGCATCAAAACGTGCCCTGGCATTGCCTGGGACTGCTGGCACAGGCCAAACCTGTGCCAATAAACAGACCACCAGTTAAACAGTGCAGATGCTCAGGTGCCAGTGATGGGATCCATACCCTGGACCACTTCAGTTTGCTACTGTAGTTGGAGGCACTGTGATGTCTAGGGTTGTTTATTCTGTGGTGATTTTCCAGAGATGTGGCTCATCTTCTAGTGTACACACATTAAGATTTGCAAATAGCAGCACCTTATTGTGGGTGGCCCACGATAAATAAGAGAGCCACAGTAAAGTTATACTCCCTTGGAAAAATAGTCTTCTCTTCTCTTGACTTCACCAACTGGTCCCCAGTCACTGTGGAGAGCCAGGCACCATCCATTCCCTGCTCAGTTGACTGGCAGGTTCCTGCACAGCACAGTACTGGCAATCCCTGCTTTTCCTCCTCTGCTTCACAGAGGCCATTTGCATCTTTTGAGAGACACAGCAGCTCCGTGGTGCTTCAGTTGCTCCTTCCCTCTGGCAAGGCTTCCCCAGCTGTTGTGTGGTGGGTGCTGTGTGCTAGAAACACACAGAGGGACAGGGGGCTGCTGCCCTGCAAAGCCCAGTCACCCCATCAGCTGGTCCCAGTATGGACTGGTGGGCCGGAGAGGGAGACACAGAAAAGGATGCCTGATATACCCAAGAACTGCAGACAGTTTGGGAGATACATTTTAGCCAAGCAGTTTTTTAGCCTGGTTCACATTTACTCCTTGAATGCAATATCGTGGGAAGTGTGATGTAGAAAGCCAAAAAGCAGGAAGCTCTTGCTGTGTTTATCTAGCCTGATCATTGCTTCCTTTCAAATTACTTTTTTCATATTTTATAGGAACTGCCTAGTAAGGTCTCAGGAGCACCTCTGGGATTTTCTAAGGGATTGATTAAGCAAAATTCATGTCAGGCTTCAGCAGTCTTAGCTGTTCGCTCCAGTTGTGTCAATTGCAGGGGACAAGACCCCTTGGCAGGTGCTTCTCGGTAGAATTGCAGCAGAAGCTGCCTGAGTACCTCCTGTTGCAAAAGTAATCCAAGAGACTGAAGGATGAGTTTAGCAACTTCTGAAAAACAAGAAGTTTTTTGCTTTCATAGAAGGCACAGTCCAACTCCACTGCTTCGAGCCACTGATGAGGATGTGATTTAGAGGGCTGCTTGAGTAGGTGCAGAGTAGGTTCTATGCCAGTTCAAATCTGTATCTCTCTAACGGGTTGGGGAGAGAAAGCACTTCTGCTTTCGATCAAGTTAATGAACTCTCATACTGTACTGGCTGGAGCAGATCTGGGGATACAAATATAGTCTTGTGTCTGTCTTTTCTGAGTGCTGTACAAATATGGCAGCATGTTGTATGAGAATTGTGAAACTCTGAGATCAATATACGGGATTCATAACTTAGTTTCTTTCTAAAGGACTAATAATAGTAAATCAAACATCAATTTATCATAAACAGAGTGTGGGTGCCCACCTTCTCTTTATAGCCCAGCATATGCACATCTTCAGTCAGCTTGATTACTGTTATGATAGTATTGAAACTTGAAAGAAAACTTCCACCAGCATAATGAAGGTGGAAAATCCAGTAGAATCTTGGTTTTTACTGAGCAATTTGGAGTTCACAGAAGACTTAAATTCAGTAGAAAAACAAAAATCTTTCTTTTGTCCACTGAGATTTAATTGTTTGATAGCAAAAGCAAGTCTGGCAAAGAACAAGGGAAGTGAGAAATTCCAGTTAAAGAGCTTGGGTATTTTTTTTTTTTCTTTTTCCAAGAAACAAAAGACCATGTCCTTGTCAGATGACATTAATGCATCTTACTCAGGGCTGAGAGAAACTCTGACTAAATCATAGAACAAATTCTTGCATGTGTTCCTGCTGGACTTCCTCTTACTTGCTGTCATGTTTCAGGAATGGTATTCCCCAATTTAGTATTCTCACTGAAACGTGCAAACCATGTGCTTCTTGCTCACTCCTCCCTTTCCCTGGGGTGGGCATGAAAGGAGAAATTGGAGGCATTAAAGGTAAAGATTGGGAGTTGAGATAAGAATAATTTACTGAAAACAGCAATGAAATAAGAAATGAACAGTAACAGCAGCAATAACAATAAGAAGGTGTCCAAGAAAGGTGAACAATCCACACATGGGTGCTCACCACATGGAAAAGCGCTGACAATATTTAACTGCATGCTTCTACTCTGGCTGGAAGGTGACATGACATAGAATAAACTCCAGGTCCTAGCTATGCCCCTCCTGGCTGCTGCAAAAATTAACCCTGCCCTGGCCAGAACCAGGACATTATCCACTCCTTGTTTCAAACCATCTACATCACGTGCAGATCCTACACCTTCCAATTATATACATATATATATATACACACACAGGGACAAGTATCATTTCCATAGTCGATGGAAGTTGTATGTTAAGTTCATTTAGTCCGTGATTGTGGGCTTTATCTGTCCTAGATGTCTTCCAGTGCCAAGGGCTTGTGTGCTGTCCACTTGTTGCAAACTGCATCATGAGCTCACGGCTGGTGTATCTAGAGCAGTCCATGCTCATTGTCCATGGTAGTTACAGCATACAGTGGCAGTGTCATTCAGCAACCAGTATTATACAATTAAACACTACAGACTGTTCTCACCTGAAAATGAAGCCTCCTTGAGGTACACATTGTATTTCCCTGTCCCTCTGCATTATCCACCAAATACACGCAGGTCCTCAAGTAAAAGCAATCCCATGGATGGGTTTGCCTTTGCCCAAACTAATCCTAACAAATTCCTCATATGCATCAAAGGGACTTTATCCCCTTATGTGGTTCAGAGAGGTTTTGATTGGGCAGGGCCAGCTCAACTGGTAGTGCCTCTAGTGTTAACCAGGTGGCCACAGCAAAATATGCACCCCAGTGTTTGAAGGTTTCACTACCCATTGCTTTCAATGTGTTGTTCAACAGTCCATTGTACTGTTCAATTTTCCCAGAGGCTGGAGGAGGATAGGGAATATGATATACTTCTCCCCTTTCTCCAGAACTTCCTCTGCTGTGTTCCCCCACACAATGATGTCATCAGTGTATTGCAACTGTTCTGGAGCCTCACCCTTTTCCAATTCAGTCTGTATCAGTCCATGGCAAGTGGTGGGGCTGTGTTTCCACAATGGGACAGCCATTTTCAGCTGTACTGGACATGCCTCCAGGAATCAAAGTGTGGGTTGTATTCTGCTGCTAAAAGAATGGAGAAAAATCCATTGGCAATATTGATGATGGCACCACTTTGCTGCCTTGGACTCCAGTTTGTACTAAAGTTCCAGCACGTCCAGCACAGCAGCACTCAGTGCTGCTGTGACTTCATTCAGGCCACGACAGTCTGCTATCAGTGTCCACTCTCCACTGGACTTAGACAACGCCGGCCATATAGGACTATTAAAGGGTGAGCTAGTCTTGCTGACTGAAGGGCCAGTTTCATGAACTGGCTCTCCAGTTCATGAGTCATCCCACGGATGAGAGTCACAGAGTTCCAGTCGATGCCCTATTGTCAATGGTGCACTGCTGTGGTAGCAATTAGTACCTGTTGTTCTTTGACCCACAGCAGTCCCACAGCAGAAGGCCTTCAGAGAGACCAGCTAAGGTATTCAGCTATCTAATTTCCTCTGTCTCTACAGCAGCTATCCCAAGAGCCCAACAATGCTCTTGACTCTTGGCTGTCTTTTAAGGGTTTTATTTCAATTATAAACTCTTGAAATGGCAGTGGCAGGAAATAAGGAAACGTGGTCTAATATCAAGACAATGCTGTTATCTTGGAAAGCTTGCAAACCTACATTTCTTCATCACAAACTGTATGTACTTCAGTAAGGAGGAAATGTATGAGGGAAGAAAATACCTACATGACAGTGCATATGCACATGCATGTGTGTGCGTGTGTGCATGTATAAAACTGCATGCAAGACAAGCTTAGAGAAAATAAAATTTTCAAAAGACTTTTTGCTCCTGTTTCAGTTTAGGAAGCATACAGCAGCTTCTTGTAAATTTATTTACTTAAGACTTTCCCCTCTCTAGATTGAAGGGCAGAGGAGCTTGTGAGTGGATTCTCATGCAGGTAACAGTAACACCAGTCAGTTTACACTGACGGCTGTGATTACAGCTGTGGGTATCACAAGTTACAATTTGTCCTTCTGGCTCCTGGAGGAAGATGTCTGTTCTGCCTGCACTTTAGCCTAAGGACGAGGATGTCTATTAGTTGAGCTAAACCTTTCTTTCTTGAACAGCCACTACTGGGGACAAAATCTTGCCTATGTCTTACTCCACCTTGCTGAGTGAAGCTGCCTATGCACAGCACTCATTATTTATACACAACACTGCATTATTGATCAAGACAAGATATGTCTGTTTAACAGTGTAGCTGACAATTGGAAAGCTCTTGTCTTTGGTGATGTTAAATATGTCTCTAGGAGGGCTAGATGTAGAAGGAAGATGAACAGTGATACCACTAGAGAGGGTAAGTAAGTGGTTGGTGGGAGGGAACGGCCAAAACTAAAGAAGTGATTTGTTCAGTGGTCGCACAGAAAAAAAAATACAGGAAAATAATTTTGACTGGAATAAAATGTTGGTTACCACTTAGGGGATATTTTGGAGTATTTCCACAGTATGCTTCACAGTATTTTTATTTCTAAATTCACATCAGTATCACCAGAGATACCTGTTGAGTCTTGTGGAGACATCAAAGGGAAACAATAATAGAAAACACTTCTCTCTAGCCATTTTTGGGTAGAGAGAAGGAAAAGGACAGATGAATAAAGATAAATATAGAAGAGGGTAGAAGAATAAAAGAAACCACAAGCAGCAGGGCAAGGAACAGAATGGACTTTCAAAATTATCTGACCTATACCTAAGCTCTAGCTCGGAGTCAGGAGGAGACTAGAGCAGGGCACAGCATGAGGATGCATTATTGTTCTGGTCTGAACCTTGTTTATAACACTATCACCTAAAGTTCAGTGAATTTGTGTTAGAGACCTTTGCAAAGGTTGTGTGTTATGTGTTTCCACCTAATGTGTGAGCTTTGAAGAGATAATTAAATATGGTTTCCCTGTCTCGTAGAGCTCAGCTGTACTTCCATTCCCTGTGGACATGCAGCACAACTGTTTGTGTGGCCACCTGCAGAGCAAATCCACCTAAAGACTAATGCGGGGAGAAAATCTTTCAGCCAGATCCATGCCTCCATCTCTCAGTGCCTGAGCTAGTTTGTGCCAGTTCAGAGCACTCATCACTGTGCACATAATATCTTGATTATACACCACAATTATACACCACACACCCAATATGGAGGGGAACCCTGGTGGTGAGGATGCATCTGTTGCTGGGGTGATACATGCAGCAGAAGTGATGGGCAGACAGCTGGAGGTGGCATCATCCCTGGATTGTCTCTTGTACCAAGAGTTTCCATGGGACATTTTAAGGAGCCCTGATATGTAGTGTGCTGTGTAACGTGCAAGCAAGAAAATATTAAAAATTGTGAAAATAGTAGGCTGACAAGTGGAGGAAAGTTAGCAAGGACTCATACTCACATGGTTTTTAGTAACTCCTTTATCCTTTCAGATTTATTCTAAAAGTTGTGCTTTTCCTCTCTGTACTGAGGATAGTGTTGCTTTTGTTTCATATTAGATATGGTATATTTTTGATGTCCAGATCAAGAAGAATACAGTCCTTTTCCCTAGATCAAGCATGGTTTTCTGCTTGCTAGATGGATGGCTATTTTGGTTCTATTCAGCTAATGTTATACACTTCACAGGGTTTTGTTCACTTCTAAAATTCGTGGGACTGAGATTGGTTTGTTACTCACATATAATATAAGCTGACAGGAGCCATAATGCAGGAGTAGGATTACAGAGAATAATTCATAATTTTTTTCTTCTAGTCAAACATGCAGTTTGAAAATATTGTCTTCAAGGATGGCTGTCCTTGTTCAGTCCATAGCAAGCATGAATCATTAAGGAGTTTTAGGTTGAAAGATGATTCAGGCAGCTGCCCTGCTCATTTTCAGACTCCACATGTATAGCAGAAAAGTCCCTTTTCTTCCTGCTGAATATATTAAGAATAATAAGTTGTTAAAGGGGAGAGCCATGTTAGAAATAGAAAAATATTAAAGGAATGAGCAAAGAAGGGAGATGCTGGTTTAAAACCCTAGTTTTGTGGTCTCTTTTTTTTCCTCTCTCTGAAATCAAGGATAAAAACCTCTGTATTCTCAGAAGGGACTGGAAGCATCAAATATTCTATAAATCATGTTTAAAATTAGTCTAGGCATAAAACACCCATACAAATGCAATCCAAGAACCATAAAAAGAATTTTAACTTCTTGGACAGAAAGCCAGCCAGATTCAGTGAGACTAAAACTAGATACTAAAACATGTTAAATTATGATAGTAATTTTAGGGTCAGTGGGGTAAGAGAGAGATTTTTTAAATGAAGTCTAGTGTACTTTGGAGGCTTTGAGGGGCTTTTTGGGTTTGGGGTTTCTTTTTGTTTTGTTTGGTTATTTTTACTAACCAGGCATCTGAAAAAAATCCCCAGTTATATTCACAGTTCTGTTTGAAATTATGAAATGCAAATGCATCCTTCCCTGTAGGGCTCAGGATCCTTCCACTCTTCAGCAGATCTCTTCCTATCTCAGTAGAAAAATGTCCTGGTTAGGCACAGGAAAAACCCTTCCAGAGCTGAGAAATAACATTAAAGATGTGGACAGGACTGGGGAGCTTGCCATATGAGAAAAGGCTGAGAGAACTGGGTTTGTTAGCCTGGAGAAAAGAAGGTTTAGAGGAAACCTTATCATCATGTCTCAGTATTTAAAGGGTGGCTGGAAAGAAGATGGAGACTGTTTTTATGAGGAGTCACATTAAAAAGGCAAGGGGCAATGGGTAAAAGTTGCTCCTGGGAATATTCCATTTGGGCATAAGAGGAAAATTTTACACAATGAGAACAATTATCCATTGGAATAAACTGCCTGGGGAAGTAGTGGTTTCTCCAACACTGGACACCTTTAAGATTCAGCTGGACCAGGTACTGGACTATCTTGTCTATATCATGGTTTTGCCAAGAAAGGTGGGACCAGATGATCCTTGAGATCTCTTTCAACCTGACATTCTATGATTCTGTAATTCTGTGATTCTATGACTCTATGGCCATGAGTGCTGGGGGAACACTGGAATGTGCTAGTAGCATGTGGTACAAGGACACTGTCTACAGAAATGATATATGGATTTCCTGTATCAGTGGGAATCACAATCTAACCTGCAATTTCTCTAGTGTCTTGATAGTCATTTTTGTCTGCTCAGTGACCTCTTCTCTTTGTTGCTGCCAAATAAAAACCAAAAAGTATCTGAACGTTTGCTTGTAAAAACCAAAGATGATGAGTTTTCTATCTAGGCTCTGTAGATGCTCATTCCCTCATGAACAGTCACTTCAGAAGCTCATAGTTATTGCTGAAAAGGAAATATTTTTAAATATTCAGGTCAGTCATACTAGACTTTTAAATGATGTCTCCACATACCTCTTTTAGCTAGGACCAGACTTGTGTGAGGCACTTGAGGTTCAAGTATCCCTGTGCATTTGGATGAACTCTGACATTTGGGGTTTTCAGAGGTTACAGCGATCCAGAATATTTTTCTTTTCTTCTTCTTCTTTTTTTTTTTTCCTCTCCCAAAAAGGTGCTGATGCCATGCCTCCTTTATAGCATTGGGGACTGGTGAAGAAGTTACAGTCATTTAGTGTGTGCACATCACTTTGTATTCTCACAGCTAGTGAAGCCTGCTAAGTGCTCAGAACAGTTGGAAATTGCTCCTCATGGGAGAGGGATGGGAAGGAGGGAACAGGAGGAAGATTGATCTCCTTGGACAGGGTCAAAGACAACCTGCTGCCAAATAGTCCCTATCACTCTCATGGACTGTCTTCCTCTCATCATGCAACACCCATGCTGTGGCTCTTCTTAGTTTCCCCCTTTGGAGGCATTTGCATTGGAAAAAAGCATCCCCTAAGAAAAGCTGTTTGAAGGGCACTGGGAAAGTAGAACTAGCTGAAGGACCACTAAAAAGAAAGCCCCAATCATGACATGAGATGGCAATACAGGCTTCATATCAGGAAGGCCTACATGTCAGCTGTGTTATGCTGCTTATCCAAGTCACTGGTGCTTGTTCATATAATCAACTTCTGCAGAAAGAAAGCTGCATATTTTGAAACCTCAGCTAAGGGTGAGGATTAAATGAAGGTTCAATAAGCCACTTAGCAATGACTGCTATGGCACTTTGTTGGGAGCAAAGCATGGGTGGAACAGGCAAGGGCTGGGCATGTTATCATTTCTGGCATTAGGTTAATTGAGCTGCTGATACTCTGCAAACTGCTGACAGAGCAGGAGTGGCTTCTTACTGGACTCTGCCCTTGTTGATGCCAGAGGGGAAACTCTGGTTCACAACTCTGAAAACCTTCCTGAGAGTGCAAGATCACTGACAAATGATTGGATGATAGACAGATGAGACTTCTAAGTATATGTGAGGGGAGATCCTTCAGCAAATGAATGGCAGAGACAGTGGCAGGAGCTAAGTAAGATATTCAAGAGTGTGTGTGAAAGAGAAGGAAGAAAATCATTGCTACGCAGGGAAGTGTCCTCTAGATGCACAAGCTCTACTATATTGGGCTCAGCTGTAACACCATGTTGTACTGGAATTATGGTGATTCCTGTTCGCCTGCATACAGTGTGGGATGTCTACCTCCAGTGGTTGCTGAGCATAAACTAAGGGAGGTGCATGCTGAAGCTATGAACTCACACGTGGGGCATTTCTAAGGCTGATAATGAGAATGTGGTACCTTACTCTTTCATCATGATGGCTTAACCTGATCTCAGAAAATCAGAAATGAAGGACTTTCAGGGTAGTCAAGCCGCTACAGAGAAACACATGAGCTAAACAGAGGGGGGTTTTATCCCATCTTCTCACTCCCTCAGAGAATCAGAAGGCAGCTTTGATTTTCCCTGCTTCTCTGCCATGGATTGGCATCATTTTGTTTCAGATAAAATTACCTGACTTTGTTATCATGCCAAGTAAATAAAATATGAAGACCTCTGGGCAGTGGATAGGATAACAAAAGTTTTTATTGTAGAAAGTGTGATAATTAATTAAATTATACAGTTTTAGAAGTTGAGATTTGAATTTTACTGCTGTTTTCAATAGTAGCCTGGCCCAGATCCCCTCTGCAGCCAGTTTGCAGATGGTAATGAGACTTCACTGAAACAAGCTATGGTGGGAAAAAATTATTGCAGGCAATCCATCTGCCAGGGCTGAAGAGCATCTGTGAAGATCATGGTGTAAAAGACATGCATTACTTGCAAATTTCAGATGGACCAAAAGGTACAACTCAGTTGTTTGTGAACATGTGCATGAAGAACAAGGCAGACCTAAATGCTTCAAGGAGGGGCCAGTCCATAGTAGTCTGAACCACCCACACCACAGCAAAGTGGGAAGTGAGCGACTAGAAAATTTGAAGGGATTTGAGCTTGGATCAAAACCAAGTGCCAAGCTGAACTTTGGACTGTGCAAGTTCCTACCTGGATCTAAACTAGGCAGCTCAAGCCCTTTTTTGAATGAAAGATCTATTTTGCATGCCACATAAAATCACACTTACCCAACTGAGTGCCTAAGAATACAGTTCTTCTTGAAAGTATGTTTTTACAGAGTTAGTTTTATGGGCTGATGTATATGGAAGGCATATTATTAAATATATATATATATACTTATGGTATTAAAGTGATTTTTTTGTTTTGGTTTTGGTTTGGTTTGGTTTTGGTTTGGTTTTTTTTTTAATTTTTTTCTAGAGGCGTTTTAATGATATCAAGGATTAGATCTGACTCCAGTTCTGCTGAACACAGAAGTGAATCCTGTTTACTGTCAGGAGAAAAGTGTTTTGGCACAAGGGTCTTACAGGGATCATCTGAGACCAGTTATAAAGCGGCAGGTGACAGCCCCATCAGTGAACACAGTATATCCTTCCTGTCTCCTTAACAAAAACAGCATTAATTACCTGCTTTAAAACACACATGCACACACACAGAGGAAAAGAATCAGTTTGATCAGACAGACGATGATGTGATTCTTTTGCTTTCCTTTTCAGTTTAAAATCATCGGTTCTGTCTAAAGCAAATTCACGTGTTCTTTCCAATCTGAAAGTAACTCTTTAAAAGGTAGAAATTAAGAAGGCTGGTGTAATTTATCCAGCTAAATTGTGCGCTAATTTGGTAGAATGCAACAGACTTATAGTTCTGGAAGGTAAAGAGAAAGTCTAGAAAAGAGTTGAGATCCACCCTGAAAAACATTTTTATGAAATGTACATCCAGGCCTTGATTAACATTTCTTTGTGTGTGTGTGTGTGTTTTGTTTGTTTGTTTGTTTCATTTGAACACGCGAGGAAATTGAGTCATTGAAGAATTGTTGATACCCTGCCATCTTGCATGATGATTGAACCTGAATGAGATCAAAATGTTATTGTGTTCATACAGCAGGTGATAAATATCTTCTGTTCAGTATCGCCAAGTGCCACTTATAAGAATACAAAATGAGTATAAAGTACTGCTGAGGTAGTGATCTCGGTGTTTTTCACCAGCCTCAGAAGGAGTCTCTAGCAGACAGCAAGCACTATGGCATAAGGCCTGGGGATATTAAGTAGCTCGTCACACAGCACTATATTGGGAACAAAATTTGTAATGATGAAACATCATGATTTAACTACTTAAAATGTTTCATTAACATCTTCCCCTGTTGAGGAAGATGGGGAGAATAGAGAGGGATGGTTTCCAGCACGGCAGGCTGCATGAGTGACTGCTTGTGAAGTCTGGTGAGCCGTGAGGGGATTTGGCTTTCTAGCTACACTAAAGTGCAGAGGCAATAAAACTAGGTTTATTAATTTGGCAGGGGCCAGAAAGGTCACAGCAGGTGACCCTTGCTTACATGGTCTCTGCAGGAATTTGAGATGGTTCAGATGCAGGAACCTTGATAAGTCACTGTGTAAAAGAGCACTTAAACTCAGAAAGCTAAATCCTACTGCCCAAATTTTGATTCATTATATGGTTTAGTCTGTTTTTATTGTTCACACTCTTCCTCTTGAAAACCATTGCCTGTATATAGATGTTGAAAGAAAGCACTTATTTGATTGTGGTGGTTTTCCTCTCCAACAACCATTTATTGACTTATCTTGAATTACAGAATTGGAAAATAGCTGACTCTGAGGCTATGGGGTAAATACTGCATTGCACAATGAAGTGAAAAGTAATTGGAATGAAAAAAAAATCCACCCTGAGCCTTTGCTGAATGGTGCTTGGGTAAAAGAATATGTTTCTGTACAGCACAGCTGGTCGTTGACATGTCATATAGAAGGTCAGCATGCATTTTCAGTTAATGTACAGGTGCCACATTTTCCATTTCTTGACCTTTCCTGCATTTCAAATCTGGTTTAATCCCTTCCTCGAGGGAGTAGCATAGCAGGAATAATCACTTAATTTATGCCCACCCACAAGTGACCACAGGGGAAGTACACAAGAAAAATTTTCTATTGCTTTCCTTGGGGAACAGGAGAAGAGATTATGTTAGACAAGGAAAAAGAGGGAGAGAATGAGGGAAAAATGTGTATGTTTTTTCCATGTTGGAGTTGGTGTATCCTCCAGGCATTTATTACAATAGATAAGGGTATTTGGGTATGTATGGCTGATCAGGATAAACAGAGATTTAGAAAACTACACTGTAGAGAAGAAAAAAGGTTTGCCTCACATTTCTGAAGATGGTTATTTGACATTTGAAGTGCATCTTGCATGTGGTTCGCACCACTGCAGGCAGAAACAGCAACATTTCACCTGATAAGCCTCTTGTAGTACAATCAGGACCCCAAACTTTGGGCAATTTCACTTGCTTCTCATTGTTCTGATCCACAAAGCCTCCAAAGAACAATTTCTGCAAAGAACCTTTGTCAGAATCAAATCTTCCAGGTAGCTCTAAAAGTAACAATGATGTTTCCCAGTATACCACACTGCTCAGCTAATGGATTGCTATGCAAGAAAGTGGGAAGATATTCTAAAATACTGGTCATTTTCTATTTTACAGGCAAAGTGCACTAGATACTACTCACTGTATTTCCCAACTGCTGGTTTCTTTTCCCTTTTTTATTTTCCTTTTCCCTAATAATAGCTGCTTTTAAAAAGTTATTTGCAGATATTCCTTTTTTTTTTCTCTGTTTATGTCTTGCTCTGCCCAATTTGGAAAGCAGCTGCAGCCTAAAAAGCAATCATTTACAATGTCACTGGGACATTCAGAGAATATAAAAATATGCCTTTAGTGAAGGTTACTACATTTTTTAAAAAAATAAAAAAACCCAAAACATTGAAGAAAAGAGCCCCTTACCTTTGAAAGTTTCACAACAAACGTGTCCTTGACAAATGCGTGGAGGGTAGCTACAAAAGAAAAAGCTACCTTAGGTAAGAAGAACTAAGCTGCTAGAAAAAAAGAGTTGCAGCCACTGCACTGCAGGCTCTTGCAAAAGAAATGGGGGAATAGTGTTTAAGGCCAGCTGCTTCCATTGGCAAGTTGTCCTAGAGGTCCCCCACGGAGTTAGGACCTTCAAAGTGGAAAGGTACCTAGGAAAGATGTGTTAGTCTAATATCCATGTCTGGGGCAAAAGCCTAATCACTGCTCCCTGCCAGACCAGCCTTTTGTAGCTGCACTAGTGGGAAATGGGATTTCCAGAACCAGAAAGCCACTACAAGGTTTCATGTGTGAATATGGGGTGTAGTGGAGATATGCCTTGCCCACAGATAATTTCTTAAAGGGAGATCATATTTAGGAATGCCTATTTTATGCAATGTCATGTTGAGTGACCACCCCACAGGTGGTGGTGGTGGAATAGGAAAGTGCAGAAAGAAAGAAAGAAAAACAAACTGTGCTGCTCCCCTTGCTTGGTAGAAAGCTGGGAGGGTATGTTGTAGGTAATACTCTTCCACGACTATGAGGCTGGGAGCAGGACCATCTTCCACACCTTCTTTACCAGGCAAACTAGCTAGGCTACTCTTCTCCACCTTCAAATATTTTATTTTAAGTCACAGACCACAAGAAGGCTATCAGAGATTTCTCACTCCAGCCCCTTTGCTTTCCTTCTCTCAAGTGTTGCAGATTCCTGTTTTATTTTAGAATAAGGTTCGCAGTTGGCTCAAGACAGCAATCAACTAGCAGAACACAGCATGAAAACTGTCCCAAAGGGCCTCCAAGGGCCAACTCTGCATCCAGGAAAGTGCCAAAAAGCCTTGGAACAATGGCCATGAGCAGCTGCGGTGGATTTCTGCCACCTCAACATTTCTCTGTAGATGAAGAGAAGCTGAAAAAGGACTAACCATTGCTGTGACCTTGCTTATGGCTCAAATGTCATGGAATCCTAATTTTTATTTAAGCGGGGCCAATTTAACTGAGATTTTGATTGAAAAAGACTTTAATGCAATGGAGCAGAAATTAACCCACAGAATGCATAATTCATCTCATTTACAAAGGACTTGATTGCTGGTCCCTTAGGCCCTAAGCACATCTCAGTCTGTGTTTGGGTTAAGAAATACCTGATTTCTCTTGTCTCTCATCAAATTAGACTAGCACAGCCAGTACTTAGAAGATTTCCATTCCTCAGAAAACTCCATGTGTGGTCCTTGTTTTCTCTCAGCAAAAAATCCAAATATTCTCAGGCAAAACTACCTAAGGTTATCTTAGTCCCAGGCTTATATCCCTGTAATGTCTTAAGGGAGAAGAATTCCACCTTGTTATGATGGAATTAGAAAAAAATGTATAAAAATACATTCCATTGCCTATCCATACATATTCCCACATCACCTAAGAGAGAATTATCTATTTCTCCCAGAGTGAAGCAGCAACTTCCATCTTTTCTTCTGAGCTGTGTTATACAAGTTCTTTCTCTGGATAAGACTATCTTTCCCAGGCTGTCACCTTTTTCTGTGGACCTGTTATCAGCGTGAAAAGGTGTGGTACTGTGCAGTGTGCAACCTTGCTGTTACGAGACCAAACAATGGGCTTTTCCACAGGACAAGTGAGCTGAGAGCTCCCTCAGCATGTTAATTCATCTCATCATCCTTGTTTTCTTTCAGTTCTTTAAAATCATATCTATAAAATGGCTTTATCCAAGCTTGATGATGTATCCATCCTACTTGACTCTTTTTCTTGATCCAGGGCTGAACTCACTATGGTAATAACTCCCTCCTTAGCATGGAGGTTAAGATGCTGGAGCAGGCTGTCCCTGTTCCTGCAGTGCCACAGCCTTTTACGGTATGTATTTGGTGTGTCATGTAATCTGTCTCTGTCTGCTATCCACTTATGAAATGGCAGTAATTATTCTAGACTCACAGGTAGGATAAACTACCCTGTATATTTAAGGCCACATGGACATGAATTTTGCTCATAACACTCAAGCTGTAGCAGCAAAGTAGCTGAAACACCCAATACTGCAGTACGTGAAGGGTAGCAGAACAAATGTAAAGTGCTTGACCCCTGGCATTCAGTGTAGAGGTTTCTCCTGATGTCCAGGAGGCTATAATGGTGGGAAGGAAATCTTTACAGGAGAATTTTGGGTAACAGAAACATGTTGACACATCAGCATTATAGGTTTAGGAGTGGAATATCTCAGGCACAGACCCTCTGTCCATTTCAGCAGCGTTTCTGTTGCTCTCTGAGGCTGGAGTCCACAAGCACGGAGAGCACATCTGGGCTTTTCAAAGATTTGGCTCTATGTACTGGGCTGCAGCCTGCTCGTGTTTCCCAAGCTTAGTTTGAAATATAGAGTCAAACTGCTAAAGCTCATAGAAGGCCTAAAGCTGGAAAAGAAGTCAAATCTCTAATTAGCAGTCCAGCAGCCTACAGCAAAGTAATAACCTGGCCATGCACTCTCTTGTTCCATCCACCTCTCTGCTGCAGAGCTCTTGCACACAGTCAGCCCAGCCTAAGTCATCCCATAATTGTTCTTGTCTTGAATTCACTTTCTCACTGTTTCTTCTCAGCTCTTCATTCATCTGTGTTGATCAGTCAATTAGGTGTTCAGTGAAGCTACCCACCATTTGTTTGACTTCACACTCTTATATCCAGAGCTCTTGCTTGTAAAAATTGTTAACCAGCCCAAGCTGATATTTAAGACAGCCAGTAAACATGTCCTCACTAGTGACTGATGAGGGGTGTTTCTGCACACACTAATGAATGCATATATTGAGATAGATGCATTTTATTACATCAGGCTTTACACCACTTCCTCTGGGGTGAATTTTATAGATGCAGTAAGATTTTTATGGCATCTGAAAGGACTCAGGTACTGAAAGGTGAATTTATACACCCTCTAGTGTATAAATCAGTGCAATCAGTGGTCAGTGGAATTCAAAATAGCCTCCCCAAGGTTTTTGTCCTTTTAACTGTAGAAATATAAGTCCTGAAGAGTGTAGAAATAACACACATAACATGGTAAGAATTTCAAATGGGAAAATTTGGGGTTTATAATCATTCCAACAAACTTAATTCAGCTCTTCATTCAAAAGAGGTTTGTAGATATAATCAAGGATTGTAGTTGTAATTAATTTCGTATTTGTTGTTATTATATGGTGTTATTTTTATATTAATCACAGATAGCTAAATTACTAGTATAAGTTCAACTTTTGCAGTTATTCCTAACTTTCTCAAATGCGTTCTTTTGTTGGTCTCTAAGTAATGGAAATTTTTTGAGCCTGACTTATTTGCCTTTCAGAAAGGACAGGCTCTGAGATATGGCCACCTAAATTGCATGCAAGTATAATTAATGACCTGCTTTAATGAACTTTGAACTGTCAGCACAACTAAAAATTAGCTTTTATAGAATCAAATTAGCCAAATTCTGCTCTACTTTTTCTGTACCTGAAAGCTGAAGTACATGGGAGGTAAATTTCTGAAACTGATAACAAAATTTAGTCCAAGACCTGAGCAATCATTGACTTATCCACGAGAAACATAGCAAGTTATTGATGGTTGAACGTGTGATTTACATTTTGTGCTGGTATAATGTTTTGCCTTTAACAGATTCATTTCTGATTTGTTCTGATGTAACTAAGAGGAATATCTATTTCCAAGGCAGAATGGATGTTTGCTAAGACAAATAACGAGTAATGTTTTCAAAATTCTGTAAGCAATTAATTAACCCGCAACTTCAAAACATAGATGTTCTCCACACTGTTTTCTAGGACTTCTTCCAGTATTATTTTAAAGGTCTCAAATAAACTGCCTGTTCCTGTGAGAAACTGCTGTGCCATCTTAAAGACAGCATTGTCTGCAAGATACCCCGGCTGTTTCCTTTAAAACATTCCTTCTCCCAGGCTCATCATGTTTGGAGGCCCTGTGGAAATGAGGTGCTTCTCCAGTTGTTGTTTACAGCTCCAGGAAGGGAAAGTGGTGGGTGAGGGGCTGTCCTGAGTGTCACAGCCCAGACTACCTTCCTGCCACAGCATGTCACCCTGTCTCACAGCAGGCTCTCCAGATGACCCTGCTGCCCCTGGGTGGGAAAATGGATTTCGGAAGCCCTAACCAGAATGCAGAAGTGACTTGGGAAGACAAGTCAGACCCATTCAAAGTCTGAAGAAAAAAGAATCCATTGGTAAAACTCCAGAAATCAAGAGGTGGGGCATGGGCTGATCACGCATGGGGTACATATGCAGCAGGTTTTTGCCTGAGATGAGGCACAACTGAGTACCCCAGGACCTGGGAGCAGACACAGTGAACTTCTTTGAACAGAACAAGTCGCCTCGTGTCAGCTGACTGGTGTATCTGTGTATCTGTATACTTGTGTATCTGAGAGGCAGCATTTCCCACTGGGTTTCTACATCCAACTTAGCCTTTACTTTGGGAAAGAAATGTAACTGTTGTGTGCACACCCGTGAAAATTTCCTGCTTCCAGAACATGTGATGGTCTGACAACATCAGTCCTTCTACTAATGTTTTCCCAGAAGGCTGGATCTAATGTATGCTTCTAGTACAAACTGTACTAGTACACAGCAGCTCTAAAAGTCTGCCTTTCATCTGCCTATTTTTATTCTATCAGTTTAGTGCAGGCAAACCTTCACTTGCTGTTTCAGTTAAGAGCCTCTAAGGCATCTGCTTGTCTGTGTCACCACCCTTTGTGAGCAGTCTTGCCTCTCATTAATTATTGCTCTTGGATCTCCCCAGGTAGCTGAGTCTAGGGAAAGAAGGAGGAGACCCCTTGCATGAGTTACCCGCAGTTTACATTTATGTGCCATTAAGAAATATGTCCCATCCTGTTGAGTTTAATGTCTGTAGATCTCCATACCATGACAGAGCACTTCAAACAGCGCAAAAATCTTTGGTCGTGATCAGTCTATTTCTACAAACATATGCAAGATAAAAGATCCTCAGCTGAAACTATCCATGAACTTCAGACAGTCCAGCCACTTCTTCCACACAGATGTGTTTTCATGCCACTTATGAAAACTCCCCTCCATCAGGGCTGAAATTCTGGCCCTGTAAGAGCCAATTAAGTTCTTTATTGCTCAATTCAGCAGGAGCCAGTTCTCTGCCCAGATGTTCCTCCTTTGCTCTAACATCTTCCTGTACTCCTGGGCTCCTAGTGCCACTTTGTTGCGCTTCCCTTCACACACTTCATTCCTTTTTTTCTCCCCAGTTGACAAATGACTATTTCTGGCAAGCAGCAGAAGTGGCAGAGGATGCTTGCTAGTATCCTTGCCAGATGATGTTTCCATACAAGTGGGTCAGTGTCATGACTAGTGCAATCATTCTGGGCGATACTGTGCCCTCATTCATGACAACAATCGGGCTCTCAAAATCCTTCACATAAAATAGCTGGCAAGAGCATCCTGTTATCTCTCTTTTTTGACTGGTATAGGCTACTCTGCCTCATACACACTATACACTGGATACAGCTATGTGAAGATTTCAATTTAGTTCTTCAGAATTGCTTTCTCTGCTGGGTCTGATCTAATTGCTGTCAGGATGCATAGCTGGCACTTCAAGTGGTAGCAGGAAGACCTAGGAAATGGTTTTGAGCTTTAAAATCTCCTTAGGACAGCTTCTTCCCCTTTCAGAAAATTTGCTAAGCTTCTAAAACTTGTAAAAATAATTGCTCGATGTGGGAGAAAACTTAGACTGTAATACTAATGTCCTGAAATTCAATCACTGCACACACCATGGCATCCCTTCAACAGATAGAGATTAGCAAGCATTAGGTTTACAGCCATTCTTTTTTTTTTTTTTTTTGACAGCTTGGTCTGCAGAGATAAATTCTTCAGCAGTTCTCAGGACTTTCCTGGATCACTCTCAGCCAGACAGATCTCATATGTCTTGCTTTTCAATTCTAATAGCCTTCCACATACAATTCCATTCTCTGGATGTCTTCCCTCCTTTGGCATTTGGACCTTAGCACTTCATTTTCCCTAAAGGTTTTGGCAATTTTCAGGGTATTGTCTTAAAAATTGATAGGTGGATTTTTCAGGCAATTTAGCCGAGTAGTTACTTCAAGACTAAATGTTGCATATATGGGAGTGCTTTTTGAGGATGGACAACTCCTGATTAACATATTGGGATAATATGGTTGCTGTTACTTAACATGTTTGTTGCTTTGGTATCTCCAAACTGGTCAGCTCAACACTTCGTCTGCTGGCTTTGGTTGTTTCTGTTCCTTGTTTTGGCAGTATATTATGGGGCAAACTCCAGATTGGGTAGGACTTAGATTAATATTGCTATTCCCAGTTCCTCTTTTCTGGGTGGGTATGGCAAGTTGATCTATTTACTTTGGTACAAGGAGCATTAATGGAGATGTTGTGAACTCCTAGTTGAACCACTTCAGTGTTTCCGTGGGACCAGCTATAACTGTTTCAGGCAATTGAAGTGTGTAATGGGTGTAATTAAACACACCACTCTTAAAGCTAATTCCTATGCCTTGCAGGTCTTTGAGCTATGCCAATTTTGGAGGCACAATATGTGCTGTACCTCTGGCAGGACTTAGCAATAAATCTCCAAGGAAACTCTCTGGAAACACAGAGCATAAAAATCTCAGTCTGGTCATGGGCTATTGACACACTCAAAGGTACAATACTGATGTGATGACCTTGAGTTGAGACCTAAAGTGACAAAATCAGAAACATGAAATTTAAAAGGAAGATAACAATTTCCAATACATAAGCATGGAAGGCTGCCTTAAAGAGTGATTTATGTGGCATTCCATTAGCTTTAAGTACTACAGAACATCTGGCATATTTCCCGCTTGACTCCAAATTTCTGAGCACTGGTGTTATGTCATCTCACAGTACTCATTTTCTCTCCATCTCTATAATTCATCTCAGCAATTGTTGTTCATATGAAAGTAATTATATAAATGCACTTGATTAGATTAGCTTTCATCTACTACAGTTTTAGTTCCTTTAAATATGGGCATTTCCCTTCCAAAATTAATTCAGAGGAACTGATGGACATATTGTGTCATACAATGGAGATTAGAGTCCCTCAGCACTCTTAAGACAGCACATTTCATCACACTTAAGGCCCAAATGCTATACCCGGGGTTGATCCACTGGGCTCCTCCCACACAGGTACCTGGGAAACATTTTATTCATGGAGTCAGCCAGCTTACAGAAATTTTAATGAAATTCTGGAAGCTGGCATTCCTAGTTCATGTTTTGCTGATTTTCATTACCCTGGGAGGTTTCATCTTCTCAAAAGTCAATCAGAGAGTGATAAAGACCAGACTGCACCTCAGAGTGACCTTGGGCTCACTCTTCTGTTACCACGTCTTGGGTGCTTTAACACTGAGCAGATTGGGTCCAAGTATAAGAGGATAAACTCAGAGTGATTAGGGATTTGTCCCATGACTTCAGCACTGTTGGATTCTCTTGAATGCCTTAAAAGCCCTCATGAATTATGAATGTAACTGTGCATGCCAACACACACTTTTGCATTTTTTTTTTCATGTCTTGCAGTTGATTAAAAAATTAAAACAAAAAAACACCTCAACACCTCAGTAAGAATTATGCTGTTTATGATTTTCCCTGGAGCCTGCCCTATAAGTGTTCTGTAGAACTGTATGGGGTAGCAGCCACAATGGGGGCGAAGGGTGGCTCCCAATCTTCACAATCCTTTTCTGACCATGCCCAGCCTCCAGCCCTCACTGTTGTTCTACAGTCATTCACACTGGAACATTACAGAAAGAACATTTTGAAAATGTCTACCACGTAGAGCATGTTCTTCTTTCTCCCCCTACCCTATTTTGAAGACATCTTCTATACAGGGCTGATCACACATGGCTCCTAACCACCCACTCTTCTCTCTTCAGCATCAGCAGTTTTGCTGTGGCAGGCCGACCTGACTTCACTAAGGTGCTAGACATATCTCAGTGTACAAGAGTTTAGACTTGAGCGAGTTGCCTGAGGGAATATGAGGCAGCAGGAGGAGAGGAGATGAACATACCAAAACTGGGATGTGTTATCACCAGTCACTCACTGCTGCACTCACTAAACCAAGAGTAACAGAAGGCAGAAGCATGGGGAAAGGGAGAGGTGCTCCTTTGCTCCACAGGCATTTGAAGTAATTTGTGCTTTGTTGCATTCACAGATTGACAATGGTTGTCATTGCACTAAGCAGAAAACAGTCCCACAGCTTGGTTTTTTGTGGTTTTTTTTTGTTGTTTGGTTGGTTTGTTTTTTGATGGTTTTTGTTGTTGTTGTTGTTTTGGGGGTTTTGGTTGTGTTTTGGTTTGGATTTTTGGGTTTTAGAGGGTTTTTGAGGGCTTCTTGCTGTATTTGACCATCTCATCCCCGATGTGCTCCTAAATAGGAACTGCTTCTGGAATGGGTGAGTTACAGGTTGCTCTCTCACACACATGTGCCAGGATTTCCCATTCAAAGAACAGCCGCTTCACTTTCCTCAAGGAGACCAGGCAAAACTAGTCCAAAGAGAAGCTGCCAGTTCCACTGAGACCCTCACTCGCCTTGACAATGTTCTGGAACAAGGAAGGGTGGAGAATATACCACAGATAGTCATAAACCATTTGGGGCCTCTGTTCCCTGGGCTTACTCTGCGTCTTAGTTTCTCCTCTGAAAAGTGGGGAGAATGGTACTGCACCATCTCCCATCTGGGCTGTAAGAAGGTATGCTTTTCAACCCTGTCTCATTCTCTGGGTACAGTTAAGTATATACATCACTGTGCACCCAAGCAGGCCATATTTTTTTACTTTTCTTTTTTTTCCACAGCTGGAGTCAATGGAAATACCCTGATTTATGTTATCTGTGTGTCACATGCCTTTAAATAACAGATGAAATCTTCAGTATCACCCAAATTCAAATAGGCCCTATAAAAACGCTCTTTTCCACTGAACAGACCCTTAGTTCCAAAGGAGAAAGGTTTTCCACGTCTTCAGAGGATTTTTATTATTCTTTAAGTCATTTTATACAAAACTAGATCTACTATCAATGGTGTAATTAAGCCTTGTGAAGTTAGGGGAGATAAATTTTGAGATTAATTATGTGTTTGGAATTCTCAATTAACCTTTTGATCTCTAGGTCATCCAGACCAGGTCACCCACATTGAAAGAAAATATAGCACCAGCATCCAGAAAAGTCACAAGAAATCCCACTAATAGGATATAAGATTAATAGTAGGGAGAGAACACTGTAAGAGGTTTGGATTTGGATAAGCATGCACAAGGTTGACTGCTTATCTGAAATGTATCCAAATGACCATTGCCTAAAAACCTTGTAAGAGTGAGCTTTCTAAAGTGACTTGTCCTAGCTTTTTGTTTTAGTTGGTCAAAAAGGAAAAAGTGCAAAACACTTCCATATTGGGAAAAGGCCCAATGAGGAGATTCTTCTTTAGAACAGCCAGGGCTAGTTAAACAGAGCTAGTTAAAGGAAAGGATTTTCACTTATTCTGCACCATTTTTAGTGCACATAAACCCCTTCTATTAAAACACATTTTCAAGGAAATGCCCAGGTTAAAATCATCCACACACCTTCACTTCATCCCATTCACAGGCTAGTTTTTGTAGTGGTCCACAGCTCCCCAGTGCCACACAGCCTGGGTTGTGCTCACCCTGCCTCAGCATGTGGAGGTGATGGGTGGTGCTCACTTACGGAGAAGCTGTGCAGCACATCGCTGCCTCGGTGTTGGACGTGTGCAGCCCCACACCTTACTTACCACACACTACTGCAGGAAGAATCACTCCTATTTTCAGCCTTCCTGTGAAATTTACAATTGGCAGGGAGTTGCTCATAGGTGTTTAGAAATACCCTCTCACAATTCTTAGAAATGAAAAGCAATTCAGCACCTTTCTACACATAAGGCAAAAAAAGATGTGGAGGTGAAACCAAGTTTCCCATGTACCACAATCGCAGCTTTAAGTGTTCAGCACTTCTGCCAGTCAGACTGAAGGGGTTTTAGGCAGAAGTCAGCAAATTGAAAGAAAACAATCCCTAGCCCTGTCAGAATAAGGGTTTGGGGGCACAAGGAAGGGTGTCTACTCCATTTTAATCTGTGAAAAATACAGATTTGAAATAGCAACACTTTCTGAATAGTGTTTGCTGTGCTGTTGTTTTGAATGAGAAAATCACTTTGTTGCTGTTATCGTAAAAGGCTGGTTTTTATTTTAACCTGAAATCTTGCTTTGAAATGATGAAACCATTAAGCAAATATTAAACTTAAATACAAAAGATTCTTAGCCACTATGCCATTTGGCAGCCATGTGTGAGGAGTCTGGTTGAAGGGACTAGCTTAGCATTGCACCAAGGTCCCAGACTTGGGAGGAGCTGAAATTTCACCACAGCAGTGTTCAGTTGCCTTCAGCTTGTATTTCTCCCAGTCCCCTGCCTCACTGGGAACAGATTTTCCAGTGTTCTCAGCCAACAAGGACATCTAACAAGAGTAACAAGTATGTTCCTGGCTCACCTCGGATCCAGATCAGGGTGGATGAATCCCCTTGAAACTCACTACAAGTCTCCTTGCTGGCCCTTACACTAGGTTTTGGTCCCCTGAAAGCCAAAGCAGATGAGTAGTAGGGACAAGTGCAGAGCAGCATCTCACCAAGATCCTGCACTCGGTCATGGCTGAGGCATACCCTAAATGCATTCCCATATCTCCTCATTCAGGTGAGCATCTGCTGCCCCCAATTTATGCCCCTGACATAAGTTGCGTGGGCTCAGCACAGGTATGAGGAGGGGTGTCTGTTCCCCATTCCTCTGGGAATATTCCTATGACATATGCTGATTATGGCATTTGCCTAGGCAGAGATTCTGCTTGCACAGGACTGGGCTTTTAAACTTGAAATCCATTGAGGGAAGTTGGGCAAAGGTTTGTTACTCCCTGCAGCAGAGGACATGTTTGTTTGCAAAACTCTGGCTCAGTACCAGGATTTCACACAGTAAATGGTGAGAGTAGGAAATAAATATGAGAGAGAAAGGGAAAGTTGCCAATATGAGACACTTCCTTGAGATGTGGAATGCTGGGTTTACACATTTCAGAGTGCTCTGTCCCTTTGTTCACAGACAAGAAAATGCTAGGAGGATAGTTACTCTCCCTTTGGCAAATGCTCCTCCTACCCAGACCCTCTCTCCCAGGTCCCTCTGCAGAGGCCTCATCTACGTTAAAATAGGTGAAGTATGTTGGCACTTACTGCAGGAGGTCAATATTTGGAAACAAAGCCAGGCAGACTTTGTTCCCTGGAATCAGTGCTGTTGGCAGTACGCGTGCTCATTCAAGGCAACCACAAAACAAATCCTGTTCCCAGCAGCTGTTGTTACTATGAGAATGTAAAAGCTGTTCGTCCACCACTGACAGGAACTGGTACTTGTGCTAAAAACCAACATGTACCCACTGTGGCATTAGCAACACTGCCTGCACAGGCTATTCCTAAATATCGTGTAGTCTTTTTCAGGGTAGCTCTGATTCATTACATCAACATAAGGCTACATGATTAATAAAACAAATCAAATCAAAACATCATCCTTTTCCTTGAAAGATGTCCTCGTTTTATGTCCTCACAAAGAATTTTCTAAAACAGGAAGCTCTTCAGTACCATGAAGATGTGAAGAACTCCAGCGGCTGCTCACTGAGCTGTATTGCAGCATAACAGCGAGGAAAACATGGCACATCCACCCCTGGTGTCACTTTGTGGTCTGATTGGCAACACTCTGGGGGTTGAACTTGCCCTAGTGATTTAAACAAAGTTCTGAATGTGAGTGAGATTAGGAATGGTTGCAGAGGGGTCCCCAGACTAAGCACATTGCTATCCTGGGAACAACCATATCGCAACACAGCATTGCCATATGTGATTGCCAAGTACTGCACCTTAAAGAGAAGAATAACATACATACATATAGTATGTTTCCATATGCAGGTTACTGAATATTGTCTTTCTTTGAAGTAATGCATGGCAATACAATTCAGTGTTATGCCAGATGATTTACACTTAGGACGTGCTGTAACTATGTTTTCTCTTTCTTGTATCATTTTGCATCAGATTATTTCACTGCAAGCAACTGAACAGATCTGCAGGCTGAGCAGGCAGGGGAAGAAGAAAAGCAAGCACTCATTAATAATGCTGCTAATGCCCCCATTAATGCCTGTCACTGCCAATCTCTAGCTCAGTGCAATTATCAAACATCTGATGGGATGAGTGATAGCCTGGTGCCATGCAGCGTGCAGCCCTTGCAAAGCAGTGAGGCAAACCTAGTACATCTGAAGGGAACTAATGGCAAATTGGTGGCAGCCAGGCAATATTGAAGTGGCAGCCGGAACAGCTGTTGCTGATGTTCTCCTGTTTGAATCTGTTCTGTCATCCTGCCTAAGTCAGGCAGAGGCTGCCAATACATCCTGCACATGCAGAAAACTGACCACTTTGCCTTGGCTTGCTTGTTCATGGTGGGATCTTTGGCCTGAGTCGTTGCCTTGTTTTTGTGAAGATTGGTTTGTTTAAGCTGGTAGTTGGCTTTAATAACAGCCTTCCCCCCTACTATCCTTTCTTTTGTCTCCTCATTTTATGGTACAGTAAAAATTATACATACTTCTTTGCCTCAACAAAGTTAAATTTTTCCTCCTCCAGCTCTGTTTCATGCCTCCAAAGCAATACTGAAACAAGAAGAGGAACTAGGCTAAGCTGAGCCATAACACAGCTTTCCGCCCCTCACTCCATGGCAAGACACTTCTTGGGAGAAGATACAAGTGTCTAATCCTAGCAGAGCTACATTAAATGATCCACAGAAAAATTGGGGGAAAAGTAGTTAAGAGCAGATTAAAAGGTTTAATGAGTTACACAGAGACAATGTTTTATCAGGAGAGAAAAGGCAAGGGATCGGCTCCAGCCATCCACCTACACATTCCTTCATACTTTTTTTATCCAGAGAATTGTGTGGTTGTTCAGAAATCACTTTCATGAGGTCAGTGTGTTCACTGTGCCAAAAAGAATTGCCCTCCTCACCACTTTCCTCAAAAGAGCAGGATTAGTGATTTTCTCTCATGCTCAGGCTGTACAAATCCAAAATTACTCCACAGAAGGTAATTGAGTTCTATCAATAAAGGGAAACAGGCTAAAGTACCTCTATGCCAATGATCACATTATCCTGGAAACTGATTCAGGAGCAAGCCTGACTACAAAAATGTAATTGCTAAAGTGCAGTAGATGTGATGATGTACAACAGATAAGAAAATATCAGTGGCTTAATGTGCAATAGCCATTTTGGTAGTAGAATACAGATTTTTGCATCCCACCGAAACCTCAGCTGACATATAGAAAATTTCATGACAGGTCTTAGCAGAAACCTTATAGAGAGGTGAGAATGGATTTTAGCTCTCTGTAAAGTAGTGCCCTGATTGTGGAAGTTAGTCTAATCATCCAGGGTTCCATGTGTTTATGTAGCAACATAACGTCATACTATATCTCTTGGAGTGATTCTAATAACACAAAACTTTTCCATTAGATAGGTGATCATTGTTTGGAGTATGATGTTCCTAGAGATCCCAAGGCTCGGTCAGGGTCCCACTGTCTTAGGCAATATGAAAATGTGTACTAAATTACCATCCTTGCTCTCAGAGCCTTTACATCCAAAATTATAATGTATTTTCAATTTATATTTCATATCAGTGTATTGATATAAGATTACTTTTCATCTCAAAGATTCTGTAAGCACATCTCATTACTTGTTGTAGTCACAGGGTAGAAGTTTGCAAGTGCTAAATATTCACTATGCAATGCAGCAGTGAAGAGACTTTAGCTCAAGACTGATGTTTTACTTATAGGACAAGTGCTAAGGGAGTGTCAGAGTTTCAAACCTAAGGTGGAAACTCTTTCCAAGGTGGAATTCCTTCCAAACAGCCCGGAGCCAACGCC
>JAWWMP010000116.1:40062167-40072957 GCA_035047865.1 Dendrocincla tyrannina
GTTGTTTTTTTTCTAAATTCAAAGGAGAGGGATTATTCCTTGGTTAGCAAAATCTTAGTTTCTCCTGAACTAAGACAGGGAGGATGAGTGTCCATACAATCCAAACAAGAGGAGAGTGTTTAATGTCTGGATTGAAACATTCATAGCTAATAAACTACAGAGTTTCTGGCTTACTCATACAAATATGGAAATTATCCTGCTTGAGTATGAACATTAGCTACTGCAGTCATGCAACTGCTTAGCCAGCATAGCCAAGGAATATCCCATTCGTCCCTTTCTGCCTGTCTCTGCCCAACTACATCACTTTCCTGATAGCACTGGTGAAGTTAAACAACCTCAGCATTACCAGTTCAAATCCCTGTACTGTGGTTTACATAACTGTGTTTGAAAAAATTGGCTTAAAATGCTCTGTAAGCTGAACCTTTCAAGGTCTATTATGTTGTTCTTCTAATTCTTGTTACAGCAAAACAGTTCTCCTTGCAACAGAAGCTGTCAGGGTTTTGTTGTTCTTACTCCCTGTGCCTTCAAAATTGGGATGAAAAAGGCCCAAACAATCATAGTAGGTGCCACACACAACTGGTGTGAAAAAGCAGCACTCCTGACACCAGTGGAATAATTTTCTCGGTTGAGAAGAAAGCATGGGCACTGAGCTGACATGCATTAGAGCTGAGTAGACTGTTTTTTAGTCTATTCAAAGACTAACAAAATTTTATTAGTTTAATGTCTCCCATGGAATCTGCAGTATTGCTTACAATGATCTTCAGCACAAGATGGAGTTTGGCTTTCATGTTCTGTTTCTCACAGTGTGGAGCAGGAAAAAGAACTGGATTCAGTATTACCTTGGAATATTTCTGGATGACAAATATAGTTCTTACGAGCTGCGTTGAGAAACATGAAGATACACAGCAATGTGCATTAAGATTTCCACAAGCCCTTCTCCACTCTGTCTCCTGCCCATCTTGCTTACTGATCACAGTATTCTCTCTAGAAGAACTGCTAACACTTTTAGTCTCATCCAGATACATGTAAGATGGCTATAAAAGGTCCATGAATTTGCAAGCACAAAGGACGTGTATTGTTAGCAGCCATCACCAACCTGACATTTACTATGTCCACGTGTGGTTTAACTGTCAATGAATTTCTATAAGGTCAGCAAGGGAAAGTGAGGATGGTTTAACAGCAATGCTTCCCCTCTCCTCACCCTGCTGCCATGAAGAGCTGGATGCCTCTGAGCTTCCCTGATAGAATCGGAAAACTTCATCTCAACACAAGAACTCTGTGAGTATGGGCACGTGGAATCATAGAGTCATTTAGGTTGGGAAAAACCTCCAAGATTATCGAGTCCCATCATTAACCCAGCACTGCAAAGTCCCACACTAAACCATGCCCCTAAGTGCCATGTTACATTCTAGGCCAGCACCTGATCTTGAGCATGCAACCTCCATGTCATGGACAGAAAACCTCACTGGTTGGTTGACTCACAGACCTTGAATGGAAATAAGGAGTCTGAATCATAACAACTGTAGAGCCTATGAGGAACAGTGCATTCTCAAACATCCATAGCACCACACTCTCTGACCATTTGCATTATATTCTCTGCAAAAAAACAGCAAGTCAGATCTCTCAGGATGCCTTTTAATGTATTGACGTAATATATTGCCCCTTAAAGTATTACATTTCCTTATTAACCACTGTTACCACATAGTGCTCTATCACGCATGGCAAAGAACAGCTTGTTTTCAAAGAGTTTGAAGACTGAGAGGCTGAGGTAGAATGACCAAGGTGAAAAAAACTGAAAAGAATGTTGTACCTGGTTTTAATATTTTTTTAGTTTTATGCCTTCTCTTGATACATTTGGCATATTCTGTTGTGACTGAAGGATGTTTTTTTGTGACCTGGAATAGCTGTGATGGCCTTCTGACAGAGTAAAGCATCATGAGGGAAGGGAAGTTATGGTCTCTGTGTGCAAAGCTACCCAAAATACCAAAGCAACAGCCTCATATTCCCCATCATCCTTCATAAGGGTCAAGGTAATGGAGAAGAAGGTCCAGTGATATGGCTGGGAGAAGGAATAGGAGGAGAAGGGTGTGCTAAGGCTGGATCTGACAGTGCAAGGCAGATGACTCCACTTCTTTTCATCTCCAGTCTTTCCTTTTCTGTCTGTTCTGCATCTTACTAATGATCTTTCTGTTCCTTTTCTTGACCTTGTTGCTGCAAAAACATTTAGATACAATGCATTACTCCTGCCTGTTTGTTTGCAGTGTGAATCAGCTCTTCATTCAGGGCCAGTGCAAATGTGTAACTCCAGGACTGCATTTACAACACTGGGATTTTGAAAACACGATTTGGGGTCCTGCTGGCATCAGCTCTGTCTGCCAGCAAGAAACTGGATCATACCATGTTCTCAGTGCACCCGGGTGAGAAATGTTTTACCTCTCTGACAACAGATGTTAAAAGTCTGCATTTTTCTCTTGCTCTGTGTCAGATCAAAATTTTTCATTTCTGATTAGAGACAGTCTCCTTCCTTCATAATCCCAAGTCTGAGGCATTCATCTGGGATGGTGAGGCTGCAGGTTTAAAACCCTCATATGTTCATACAGATTGTGCTTATTACAACTAAACTCGGCTGTCAAGTCTATCTGAAATCAGGTGCTATGTTATTAATTACCCTAAGAATGCCCCAAGTTACATTCCTGATGAAAATGTCAGGAACATAGAATTTCTGTGGCAATGAGCACTGGTGTCAGTGAGCAGACCAAGTATAAGAAAAAAAAAATTCATAAAAATATTTCCTGAAAACATAAAAACATCACATTCTTTAAAGTAGTTGCGTATTAAAAGATTCTAAATGCCAGGTTCTATTTTAGCCCTGTAAGCTCCATTTGACTAGATAAGCTTGGGTTTGCTCCTACAGCGATGTAATTCAAGTAAAATGTTCTATTGTACCAGCAGCCGCTGGAGATAGGAGATCCCATTTTCTTCATCAAACCTGGTCCAGGTGATCTGAAGTAATACCCGTCCTACATGTGGCAAATATTTTCCATGCAGAAGGTGGGTCCACGTACTCTTCTAAGCCAGCCTGCCCTCTGTATGCTCCCAGTTCAGTCCTGAACCATGTTCTTTACAAAAACCTTGAGCTAAGACTTTCCTCCTTTGAAGGGGTAAATAGTTCCCAATAGGGAGGAGTCCATCCTGCAACACATTGTTGTTTCTTTCCTAATTTTTTTAGCAGGTACAAATGTTTTTCAGTCTGACTGAAATGCTTTAAATGGCTCTTCACTGAAGTCAGAGAACTTTCTCAGCAGGAGGTAAAGCAGCCAAGCATTTGATTGTTTGCTTTATAAAAAAAAACCCTTTAAATCCTTTTGCCTGACTCTTAATTGTTTTGGAGTCCTTGGCAATTGTCTTTGTCACTATGTAACTTACGGTTAATGTTGACCCAGCAGCTTCCAAGTTAGCCTCATAACCTAGTGCCAAGGAAACCCAACTGACCTGTCAGAGGAGCTCCAGGGATGCTCCTACTGCAAAGACAGCCTGTTATGGCTTTCAGTCAGTTTGGACTCTATTTTGCTACTTTTAGACTACTGGCTTTAGTTGAATCTATAGAAAGCATGAGTAAAAATCACTAACATTTGAGGGCTTCTCAGTGACCTGTGAGGTCATAGGGTTGTGTCCTGCTGCTGAGAAACAGACAACCTTCGTTTTAAAACCGCTGCTGTGATTTCCACCCCTTGTAAATAAATTCAGCAGAAAGTCCAACACTGAAGACCAAACTGACTTCACCGGATCCCAGAAGATGGATGCTGGTACAGTGCCAGAGTCTTTCTCCTGCACTTTTAATGTTGGAGCTGTATTCTCAGTAAATAGAAGACTGCTGAATTCATCTTCCATGATGCTAGAAATCATGTCACTCATTTCTCTGAGATGTTTAATGTGCAATACAGAGGTGGATCCCCAGTTTTCCTTTGGCCTTTTTCTATCAATGACTAAAATGTAAGGAGAGTGGGAGTTCATGAGTTCAGACCTGCAGATCTGTTCCTGTGTGAAGAAAGGCTCTCCCCAAAAAGACCAGTCAAGAGGGAACAGAAAGCAGGACACCCTCCTGACTGCTGCACTGGCACAGCCATTAGATGGACCTGTTCATACTACTTTTAATTAAGATTTAATAGGCATTGTCAGGTGTAAGAAAAAAATCCAGGCACTTGGGTTTTTGTCAAGCACCACAGAGGTCTTTCTTGTCCTGTCCCAGATACAAAAAGAGAAAATCATGACTTATAATGCATGCACTGCATAAGCAACGTGTGTGCCTACCAGGATGGGTATTTAAAAGAGTTTTCACTTGGTGCTCAGACTCACAATGGAGTTGTGGCTGTTCCAAAAATTTCTATACACTGGACTGTATGTTCTTTGCCTACTCCAAATGCACATCAGAGCAATTTAACTAGAATGTCTCTCTGAAATTACTATAGCACAGTTGATGCTGCCGCTTGGTAATTTGCTGCACTTTGTCTTTATGTCTTAGTCTTCAAGAGCATAAAACTGCATCGAACACTTACAGGACTCCCTTTGAGGAGTTGATGGCTTCGTTATATTTTGTTTAGCAAAAGTACCTACGTATTACAAGGGGCTTGAAGGTATAGTTTTATGCAGAGAGATAGATGAAACATCAGGGCAAAATTTCCCTTCAGTATATCATTAGCAGTACTAGAAGTGAAGAATATGCAGTCAGGAATAAATAGACTCTGTGCAGGATGGAGCTGGCTTTTTGTGCGCCTCTGTTAATCAGGACACCTGTAAATTATTTTAAAGCAAATTAATTATAGGAGAAGATTAAACCCACAGTTTTTATTGGTCTGTTGCTACAAGGAATGACTTCAGAAGGATGTTTTCTCACTCTGTAAAGCAAAATGTATCTATAAAGTATTATACCCTATTGTAGTCTATTTGATGCTCTTGCCTCTAAAAGCTGATCATGCAACCAATGAAATTACAGACTTCTACACTATTTAGCACTTAGCTTAGGCTGAGACATCCAAGTTACTGATTAGACCACTCCACACTATACTTTGTTAATTATATTTCATTTCTCTCCCTCTGTGTAGCAAGCCAACAGCTGAGGAATTATAGGAACAAGAACAGTGTACAGTTCAATTACATATCATCACTAGTTGTATTATACTTCCGGAAATTATCTTTCTTCTGTTATACATTCACCAACTAGAACTGCAAACTGAAGCACTATAGCTGAGACACTTATGCCCCAGCTTTTTTTTTTAAGGACTTTTACAAATCCTGAAGCAGCTAGTAATAACTTTACAGGGAGTTTTGGTGCCACAATGGTAAAGGCAGTAACTGGACTTTGTGACTTACTGACACCAGCAGGATAATTCTCTAATGCCCCAGTGTACCGTATTTTCATGTACCTAAGGATGGGACCTCGTGTGTGGAACTCTAGACTGCAAAGTGTAGTGGGATTTGAGTAAATATAAGGCCTGTACTGTCGTTTGTGAAAGAAAACTGTGAGGAGGAGGGAAAGAGATTGTTCCATAAGCAAACACACCATGAGCATGAACAGTGCCTGAGGATTTGCAGCCTCTGAGGGCCACACTTTTGTGTAATTCACCTCCCCCTCAAGAGGACGTGATGCTCCTGGATATGCTGCTGCACAACAACTGCAGCTCTCTTCTAAGCAAGAGGCTAGAAACAGGATCATCAGGTTTCATTCCTATGTGAAAGACCCTGCTGGGAAAGCACTTTATGTTCAGTGGTAGTATCTATAGGAAACCCTTGGAAAAGAAGGTGAAAGTGCAGTTTTTCTTTTACCCCAGAAAAATCACAATAGGGGCAGCTCTGTGATTCAGTCACCTGAAAGCACAAGAGCACAGATTGGACTCCACATATATCACACGGCAAATCCATGAAAAGCCTGCTGGAGTTTGGCAGAAAAAGGCAACCTTCACCACGACTTTCAAAAAAAAGCATTTCCTTCTGCAGGACTGTTCTAAGTTGCCCAGAGACCCATTTAAAGCACTTGATAAGTTCCCCCTGCCAAAAAAGAGCAATAGTGCCAAGTGGTGGTTGCAAGGTTTGTATGCCATACTCGGTCCAAAAGAAGCTTGGCCACTCTGTTTTGCTCACATCTCTGTCACATGCCATGGTACCAACAAAAGCAAACACTGACGCTGTTGAAAGACGTTAATAACACCAGACCAGTCCTACCGATGGTTATGTTGATGACACAACCACTGCGAACAGATTTTGAAGAAACTACTTTGGATACCAATATAAGCCATCATTTTGCTACAGAAAGCAGCCTTCATGTAAAAAAAAAAAAAAAATGAGGTCATGTGAATGTACTGGGAAATCTGAGGGGGAAAAGGGGAAGGAGTTGTGCTGTAGACATTGGAAACTTTTAAGCATGTCTCTTTCTGCAGGGTGGTGATGTCAGAGAAATGCTCTGTGACCTGGGGACTAAATAAAATGTCACTGGGCTTCCAAATTCAGTGAGGCAAACCTGAAAAAACAGAGTGGCTTTTCATGGAATTAAATGTATTTTCTCAAAAATCTTGTTTTGATTTGGTTTGGTTTTTAATGACAAATCAACATTGGCACATAAACCAGCTAGGACTAGCACATTAATAAATTAAAAAATCTTACCAGATTGTGTCTATATTTATAAATTTACCTTGTCTGATAAGATTAGATGAGAGAGAAGTAAATCTTCTAAAATAACAAAGTGCTGAAATAGATTATTTTTAGAATAACTTCTTTTATACCCTAATTTTTAAAATTGCTCCTTCTATACTCTTTCTGCATTAGAAAATTGCTTTGTTCGTTGTCCTAGCATGACTTAGAGCGTGGATCCAAGTTCATACATTTATACTAAAACATTTAAACATTACCATTTCAAATAATATCTATAATCATATTCAAAACTTCAGAATGCTTTCCAATAAAACATAAACATCTTATGTAAGTTGAATTCCTGAAGCTACAATATAAGGCATCATAGATACCAACCCCTCCCCTCATCTCCCTCCAAAAAACCTCCCTCAGATATGTTTAAAGAATTGTACTGCAGTCTGGAAACCAAATTTTAGCTCTGGACTCATGCCAATCCTGGAGCTGTTAGTCTGCCTGTGAGCACTGAACTTGCAGTGAGAAGTTTAGATGATGACATGGTTTTAACTGATACACACTGAAATACTGTCTTGATGTTATTAATGTGAGAGAAGTTACTTGGACTTGGATCAAACTCAGTCTTGCCTTTGAAAGTAGTTAGTTTAGGTCTGTTTTTTGGTACTTTTCATAATCTAACCCAACAGAGAATTCAAGTCTTGAGTAGGTGAGGGTGCTGTGATCCAAAGTAGTACTCACAGGACACAGGCACTGTGTCCCTGCAGCAGCAATGAAGAGATAGTGACCCATGGTCACGCTGTCCAGACAAAGGGAATTCTCACATCTATCTCTTCTGCTGAAGGCAGGAGATACTGGTTGCATTTGATATTTTGTGCTGATACAGAGCTGTTTTCAAAAGGGCAGGGAATCCATTTGGCCTGTTTTCAAAACCTACTTGAATACACTTTCCTGGTTAGATTTGGTAAGTCACAAGGACCTTGTTACCTTCAGGAGACTGTCAGAAAAGCAAACTACTGCAAAGAAATCAAGGGAGAAAATGCAGCTAGTGGAAAAATAATTTCCAAGGAGCCTTGAAATGGAAACAAAGAAGGAAGGGAAAAACAAATGGAAGTGCATGTACAGGCCTTCTACTGTCAAAAGCATCTTTCTGCCTAAATTGAGAGCTAATGTTCTACCCCTATTCGTAGCATCATACACTTCTTAACTAAAAACATATTTTGATTAACCCCACCCCAAAGGAAAATGTGTGGTTTTAAATCACAAGATGGGAATAGGTTCATGAACTCAGGAAGGTTTTATAAAGAGGCCACAAGGTTAACAAAACTCCATGGGGCTCAACCGTCCCTTGTACAAACATTAGCTAATTGACAGTGACATGTTTCTCCTACTTCTTATCCTGCTCCCAGAACGAGACCATCAGGGCAAGACACCTTCCCCTGTCAGCTCAGCTGCTCAGGGACACATCACCATATTCACCAAGTAATGCATAGGGTTGGTTGGCCATGGAAGGGTGATATTTCAATGGAAGGTGTTGAATAGAAACTGAGAGGCAATAGAAGGTTCACTCCTGTTGAACTATTAGGGCTATGCATTTAGTGAGCAAAAGGCATCTTAGCACATCTTAGCTGGAGAAGGGCCGTTTTACAGACAAGTAGTGCATGGGTGCCGTCCTAGTGTCACCTGAACCCTGAAGGAGTCCCCCAAATTGCTTTTGTCTCGTGGACTCTGTTCACCAGCCCTCCTGCAGGGCCCACAGAGCCCCACTGCTCTGCTCCCTGTGCCTTCCCTGATTTGTCTGGTCCTGCTTACCATCAGGGAAAGGCAGCAGGCACTAAAGCAGCCACATGTTCATTTAGAAAGCTTGCTTGGGCATTTGATCTTAAAGATAACATCAGACCTCATTAAGCCCACACTCTGAGCAAATGTTTTCCTTCAGCCCACTTGTCAGTTTTAGGATGACAGAAGCACATCTTTCAAGATTCTTGGTAATCCCAGTGAGATAACATATGCTGGAGCAGGAGTGGCAGGGGATTTGCAACCAAACACCAGCATTCTTGCTGCTCTTTGAAGAGTGAGCTGTTTTGCTGCAGTGTTTAAAAGCTGAGAAACATGTCCCTGCATCTAGTGACAACCCTTGATACCATCAGGCTCCCTAGTCAGTTGGCTTTCTCTTTTCCAGATGTCACAAGGATAGCTCGGTCACCCAGGCTCACATCTGCAACTTCTGTATCCCTGCTTTCCCCCACCCTGTTGTGCAGTTGGTTAATTCAGTTAAACATTTAACAAGTTCTCTCTTCATTATTGCAGCTGTTCCTTGCTGGTCAAATCCCACTGGGTTTTTGTAGGCAGATTTCACTCAGTAGTCAGTCTGCATTTGAAATACAAAATTCAACCCACTATTTACAGACAAGCTTCTAAGTGTCTAGTAACTCATGACAAAGACAGATGCCATTTGACCTTTACTGGCTCACTGATGTGAGCAAAAAGTATTATCCAGAAAAGCAAGACTATATTCTTCACTTGGGATTTTTCTTTTCTTTCAAAAAAAAAATTTATATTTTAAAAAAAATTAAATACCCTTGAAGTGAAATGCAGAAGCATGTCTCCTTTGCAGAAGACATCAGGAGGCTATAATGTGGCTTTTGCAAAATGGCTAAGCTGCCCAGAGTGCAAACTGGAAGTACTTCAAAGAAAACTTGACCTACAGAATTTCCCCCCAAACTGCCCTTCTAAAGATTAGACCTCCTGAAAGTATTCTGCCTGGGTCACACACACAGTGAGTCCAAAGCCTCTGCTTGCTCTTGGCTTACAAAAATAGAAAGCCAGCAAATATTTGATCCTCAGCCTATATTTTCCCTTTATTCTTTACCTCCTGTACTCCTAATTGAGGCCTCAAGCATCACAATAAATACTTTTAAATCAGGATTTATTGCCTGTAAAAGATCTGTAGACTGTTATATGCTTCATTTAGGGAACATGTAGCAGAGCTAGAAGTACTTTTTATTATTATTATTATTATTATTTTTATACTTCATTTAGGAAACACATATTTACATATTAAATACATGTTTATTCTTATTATTTTATTCCCATGAATGTTCTGGTTTTCTAAGATAACAGAGCACCTGCCTAACATTATGCAGGCCAGTATTTTATTCAAAACCAATTGGAATCCTGAGCTTAAGTGCTCTACTAATCAATGCATCAATAACCACTTTCAGTCTCAACTCTTTGTATCCTGGTATTGCTAGATCTTTTTCTGTTCAGCATTGTGCTTTTCTTTTGCCCAGAACCCAAATGCAGGGTATGCCAAGGGCAGTCACACAGTAAAGGCAGCCTCCCATGCTAGGGACTTGAGATTTTCATTGACATAATTGGCATTACAACAGACTTTTCAGAAGGCTTCATCTTGTAAATTTGTAAACAACAGAATATAATTCAGGACTTCCTATATAGGTTGTTTTAACATTATTGCTGCTACTATGTCTTTCAGGCACTGAGAGTGCTCTATTTTTCCCCAGATAAATTAATGTGAAAAAACAGCAACTGAAACTTGAATGCAAGAATGCATTGCCCAGAAAACATAGAGGTAAAAATGTGTATGGTAAGCTAGCAAGTAATGAGTGTCAATAGTGTCATCAGCTGGAGAAACACAAGAAGTAAAGGCATGGATAAAATGAATTTGCTTTGGTAAAATCATTTGAAGAAAGAACAGCAGTAGAGGCTTTGTAGGTTAGTCTTCCACATCCACATCAGATCTCTAAGCTCTAGGCAGGAATATGAATAGACATCTCTGCACTATTAAAGTGAGAGCTATTAACCACACACAACATTGTTATAGAAATGTTGTCTTTCCAGCTACAGACTGCAGACATAATCATTCAACATCCAGTTATTCCTGGAATGACAGCTAAAAATTTTCATCACTAAGAATGTAATCAGGAGAAAATTATGACATTTTATAACCAGTTTTGATCACTGTCCTAGTTCAACAGGAGGGGCCAGTTATCACTGTGTGGGGGTGATCAAAGTTATGTATTCTACCCACTCTATTCATTTCCTAAGAACAATGGGCCATTTGCAGCAGCTGCCCAGGGGGTCATTAGCACCTTCACACCCAGCCTGAGGGGGTGTGGCTGCTAATGGGACAT
>JAWWMP010000116.1:40073057-40115117 GCA_035047865.1 Dendrocincla tyrannina
TAAAGTTCTGTTTTCTAAATTTGAAGGAGAGAGATTATTACCTGGCTGACATAGGTATCTTAGTTCTTCCTCGAACTAAGACAATCACTGGTGAAGGTATTACAGACAGGCCTCTCTTAGAAAATAATTGTGGAGTTAGTGAAATAGTTACAACATACTCATTAAATAGAAGAGAAATAAAAACATGTTGGTGGGGATTTTCCCAGTGTAAACTCTGAGAAATGTGTAAGAGTGAGTTAGCAAAGCCAAGTGGCCTGGGCAGCTCAGTAGCTTAAATGTAAAAGTTTGTTGTTTCCTTAAAGCCAGGACTTGAAAACCTTTAAAAATTTGCACCTTCAACAAAGGGAAAACAAACACTTCAAAAGAGATCTGAACCTAACTGGACTAATGGCTCCTTAAAAGAGAGTGTTAGGAATCAGACATGACTGTGCAAAGAGTAGAATAACAGGTGCATGAAGCTCATTTCCCACTTTACAGTTCTATGGAAGTGACCCGGTCTGATTTCATATAGATTATACTGGTTCAAAATAAACTAGTACAAAACAGAGCAAGTACTGATGAAATTTGCAGGCGACCTAAAACTAAGGGCACTGCAAGTATAATGCAGGATCTAGATATCACTCAAAGAGTTGCAAATGCCTTTCAGCATAATAATAGTAAAAGACCTGAAATTCATTTGTACAAAGTACTGTAGATTAATAACATGAATTTTCATCCTGACACAGAAGTTCATCATTTGAGAATGACAACTGGAGAAGCCTGCATAATGAAAAAGTTAAAAAGTTAAATTTTATCTTCTGTGTTTCTAAGCAAGATAATTCAAATAGAGTTAGGAAATATGAGTGTCAGACTGTGAGAAGCTGATACCACCTTACCTGAAATAACTGCAGTATTTCAGAAGCCAGGCTTGAGAGACCACAGGTTCAAGCAGAAGCATGTGCAGAAAAGGATTACTGGGATGAGCAGAAGAATAAAAGTCCCATCTTACGGAAAGAGAACTAAGAGAACTTTGCTTGTTTGTTTTGCTAAATTAAGCCTCAGCGTGATATGATTGCTTTCCATAAGCCTGTAAACAGAAAAGAGCTGAGACCTGAACAATACTGGCACAAGAACAAATGTGTATAAATTATCTATGAATAAATTGAGGAGGAAAGTCAGAAGATTTCTATTCATCAGAAGAGTGAGATTCTGCATCTGTCTTCTGGTAGGAATAAATAGAACAAAGAATCTCAACAGCTTTTAAACATGAATGGCAATACAGTGCTGGTCATTCTACCTGCAGAATTAAATCTGTTGCCCAAAAGCCCCTCTCTAGTTTCATGTTCTGACTTCCACTCACATAGCAGAGAGCAGAGGTGCTCTTGAGAAATTTTCAAAACATTATTATAGATAGGGAACCAAATAGGAAGGAGTGCTGAGGTGAAAATTAAACTCAAGTGTGTTTACCTATGTTAAGCATTACTACCCTGCAAAGAAAATTACTTACTCACTTCAATGAATATATTTCTTGTTCCATTTCATTTGCTGTGAGCAATCTTTACCATAGACTCAAACAGACAGCAGGCAAACAGTCTTGCTCCATCACAACAGCATTTCAGTACCAGACAGGCAGTATAAACCAGCTTACTTGCTTTGTGATGTCAGACTGTGAGCAGAGCTGTTGTGGCTTCAGATCTCACACCAACAGGGCCCCCTAATATCAATTATTTAATGTTTCTTACCACCAGATTTTCTGTGCAGGAATGAGAGATGACTTTTTATGTTGCTGCCCAACATTTGTGCCTGGGCACCCACCGGGCATTTTCGTTCCTCTTGACACTTTTCCCCTGGTCTTTTCTGAAGAATTTCCAGAAGTTTGGCTCTCCCCCAGCGTTGTGGGTGCTGGGTACACCTGACAGACTGCCAAGTCTATGAAGAGGCCAGCCCGAGTGAAGAGAAACACACAGAGGTTTCTCCAGGCAAGAAGGAGAATTACCTCTCTGCAGGGAGACTGCCTTGCTTAGTAATTGAATATTTTTCCCAGACAGAAATGTGTGGATGACTGATGCTTCTTTTATTCACCAGCAATTCTTTTCTTTTTTTATGTCTTAGTGATGTAAACCCAAGTTATTTACTCTTTAATAGCCACTGAATTGAGGAGAAAAAACATGCTTGGTTCAAATTATTAATTTCATTTAGGAAATTCTTGGATGTTTTCTACCATGAGGGAAACTGAAAAATAAACCGTTGCCTTTCCAGGGACTTGACTCATGAGTGAGTGAGTGAGTGAGTGAGTAGAGTAGTATGATAGAATTAGGCAGAAAGATTATTTGAACTAAATTCTGGATCTGTAGTTTTGGACACAAACTTCCACTATCTCATCCAAGCTCTCTGAGCTCTGGGCACAGGCATAGGAGTGTGTTCCTCATTTAGAAACAGCTAGTCTGTGCAAAACTGTTAAATACAAATTAGAAAAGTGAGAAGCTTGAGTGATTTGGTAGCCCAGTGGCTCAAGCAGTGGGAACAACTGCACACTAGCCTTCACTCCAGTTAGCACTTACCCACATGCACAAGCCAAATATTTTTACAAGGAGATGCTGAAAAAGCGTTCTTGTTAGACCTCTGATGGCTCAGCTGCTAGGGCACTTTCCTCAAAAATAGGGGTTGGGAAGTCTAAGTTCCACTTCTGTCGACCTCCTGGCAGAAAATGTGTTTGAACCATGATCCTCTCTACACTTGCTGGGTCTGCTGACACCCAGGCAGCCAGAGGAAAGCCACCCTTGCCTTGTCACTTTTGCAAGTCTACCCTTAAATCTAGTTTCAAAATTGAAGCAGTTTCTTCCAGAAGCGGCAAAGCAAGCCAGTTTGTATTTCAAACTTCCTTTTTTGATCCAAAATAATGAATGCAAACTGAATTCACAGGTATTTTAAACTCTTCCATTTGCTGGTTTGAGGGATTTTGTTTTGGTCAAGTAACACACTTATCACAAATATATATATATATAAATATATACCAGTCTCTAGCCTGGGAGTAATTTGGATAAAGTCTCTTCCCAGTCATGCCTGCCTTTTTTCAAAGCTTGGGTCCCCCTTCTCCCCTGTTCTCTCTTACATGGAGAGCCTTTGCTTGCACAGAGCCTTTTTTTTTTTATCTGTCTGTGGATCCAGAGCTGATGTTCTTTTTCTTTCCATCTCAAAAGCATGTTGTGCAAAGACAGCAGCGTGCTGACAAATTAACAGGGGAAAATAGCGTTATTTAAGCACAAACATCTCAAACCTTTGTCATGGTGCTCTATAAATACAACACAACAGCATACAGTGTCTGCTCAGATCAAATGTTTGCAATGAAAGGATGTCTGTGAATCTATTTAAAGGGGATTAAGATTTTAGCTGGCTAGATTCTGGGTCATTGGTTTAACGTCTATATTATTCAGTACTGTAGTATCTGTCTGCTAGACAGATTGCTTTAACATCTATCCTACGGCACACTGTGCTAATTATGCCTCCCATCCTCTGCAAGGCATTTTCAGTTCTGAGTCTAAGAAGTGCCATGAGAGTGGCTGCTGTGCCTATGACACTTGGTTAGCTGCCTGGCTCTTTCCTCCCACACCCCCTCACCTCCCGACTGCCATGCACAAGTCCACACACTCCTTTGTGAAGTCCTTGTAGGCGCATCTCTCTAACAAGCCATGTTTTCATTTGCCACTCTAAACTGTTAGAGAACTTGGTAGCAGGCAGCAGCAGCATCTGTTATTAGGCTGTTACTAAAGCAGCACGAGCACAAACACACCTAGAGCTGGCCCAATAATTTTTTTGTTTGTTTTTAGGGTCAATGAGAAAATCAAGGGGGAGAGGATGTGTAGGAGAGGGAAACATTTTTTGTCAGAATATTTCAATCAACCAAGTATTTTTTGACCTGAAACTGTTTTGGTTTTTTCACATGTTCAGATTATTTCTTTCTTTTCTTTCTCCTTTCAGCTGTGGATTGATTTATAGGATAGAAAAAAAAAAAAAGAAAAAAGATAAAAAAGAAAAAGAAGGTCGACAGTTTAGCACAGAAAACACAAGGACATATTGGTTATGCTGCTGGAGGCTACCCTTCTTGCTGGAGTTGTGGGGGGCAATCTCTTTTTGTCAGATGCAAACTGATTTGCCACTAAGGCAATACCCTCTCCCCCTCCCCCACTTGCAAAGGATTCATTTTCCAGCAAATTTGCTGCTCACTGAAGACACCCTGGTTCTTCCTCTGCCAGCCCTTTTGCATTTCCCAGCCCTGTTGTATGAAGATTAGAGGCAGATGTGCCTACAATCCACATCCAGGAGCTTTGTCTGCCACTGCAGAAGCCTCTCCTGCACTCCTGCCCCCACTGAGATTTCTCAGGCAGAAAGGCATGTTCTGTTGTCCTCAAAGTATGGGAACAACAGACCTGGGATGACAGAAGTGTGATAAATAGAGAATAATGTGTCCTGCTAGACAGAATAATGAGATTACATATGAGCTGCCATATCATATCAATTAAACCATTGGCCCTTTTAGTCTGGCAAATCCATCCTGCCACAGTGATCAGTGCTTCAGGGAGAGTGGGGAGAGAGAGGGAGGGCAGGACTGACATAACCTGCTTAAAATAACCCAGAGGCTCCCACTGCTGCTTGCCCAGGCAGGATGGGTCTGGGTCTGGCACAGGGCATGGGGGTGCCTGCCAGGGCAGCCTAGCACTGAGCAAGGCTTCCAGCTACACCAGGGCACTCAGCACTTGCTGACTTTGGGTCTCTGCCCCAAAAAGGAGAGTCAGGGGGTAGATTACCCCAACCAGCTGCTTTTGCAGGTTACAGAGTTCCTGGAGACAAACACACCAGCAGCCTGAGGGGCATGGTTGTGTCATTCTGCCTGGATCTCCTGGTTTCAGATGAGTGGAGTGTTCATCACTCCTGGGTGACTGCTGATGATGTCCTGAGTGCTCACAAGGCCCCATCTTGCTGTGACAATTTCTGCACACGCAACATGTGCTCACCTGGCCCGCTCTTCACCATGACACAGCTGTTTGGCATGGAAAACACAGTGCTTGCCTAGAGCAAACCTGTCACAGGAAGACCCGAGAAGCAGAGTGAAGAACTCAGCAGAAAATGTCCCAACCCCTCAGCCTGTTGCCCCACTGGAGCTCTGCTGTCACCGTCTTGGGCAGCAGCCCCAGCTGCTAATGCAAGGAGAGGAGTAGCCCACTGCACAGGGTGATTATATCCTCATGCATGTGTTCTTCTCACAGAGGCACTGTAGGTTTAATTAGACATGTTTTTGCTATTCACTCAAATAGCTACAGAGACACTTGTTGTCATGACATAGCCAAACACGTGGTCTGAGAAAGGGTCTCAGTATAAGTCACTGAAATTGATTTTGTTTATAAGGCAATATAAATGTCCATGAAATCAGGACCAATGGGGTTCCCATCTGACCTGTGTTGGATGAACATACCTGAACTGCACTGACCGTCCCTAGGTACTTACCCTAGAAATAGGATGGGATGTCAAAATTTTCTGTCCTTTCTCCAGCTGCTTTCAGCACATCCCTTGTTTAGAAAGATTTAGTGGCTTGTTTCAAAAGCATTGGAAAAGCAAAGCCTGTTTCCCTGTTCTTTTGAATCTTATGACTGGATTAACTGATATCTAACAAGACACAAGCTTCACATTATGATTTCGCTGGGATGCAAGTGCTCTTATTGTCTCTTTCCTGTGCAAGTCCACTGGTTACTCTGGGGTAAGCTGCTACATCAAATGTCTCCACAAAACTCAGCTTTTTCTCCCACCTGCTGTGAACTTCCACCAGATGAAAGGCCTGGGAAGAAGTGAACAAAGGGAGAAAAGAAGTGATGCCAACAGAACTGGTCAAAACCTCCAGCAGATTTGGTGGGGTGTCGCCAGACAGGCCATGAGACCAACCCTACATCACATCTGGATTTCCTGCACCATGATGGGCAATTCTCCATGCCTTGGCCATAGAGCAGATGCCCATGACCGGCTCCTCTGCTGTAATCATGGGTACACTGGCCACGAAGGTCCCATGCACAGCACGGATGTGTGATCTTCCCCTGTGCCCACACTTTAGTGCAGAAGTGGGTGTCCAGCAGTCAGAGGTAGAGGAGCACAAAGCAGAGGGGACTGAGAATATGCAGAAGATTAAGTAGCAGGAAAAGAGTTGCAGTATAAGCTGATTGGAAGTGATCTGCAACAAAGGGCAGGAGAAGAAAGATAAAGGGAATCAAAGATAACTCCTAAAGGAAACAGAGGATGAAAAGATGAGCTCTTCCAAAGAGGGGGAAAAAAAACATTTCTCAGGTGGGTTGTCTGGTGCCAGGGACAAAGCTCTCACACTCTGATGTAAGGCGTAACTGAAAAAAAGGTTACATCTACATGGCAAAGATGCAGAAATGACATTGATTTCTAAGCCAAGGTTTTTTCCTACCTGAAATGGCAGCATTACTTCAAAGCTTCAGTAATATTTTCTGTGTTGTTTTTTAAACACAATTAATGCATAGTTTTAAAGGCAACCACCAACTACAACAAAACCAGAGTTACAATGAATTATCCTTTACCTCATGAGGAACTGTGCAATGAAGGGATTTAAAAAAGATTGCTGCCTGAAGAGTGGCAATGCCTGCTGGTTTTGGCTGTCCCAGTTTGTGGAAAGATACACTGTTAATATCAGAAAGTAAAATGTGCTATGTGGTTTAGATCAAAAGTATTCCTGCTTACTCTGCCTCTGATGGCAGCCCAGGGCGGTGCTGTGGGAAGCAGTGTCAGGGTGGTGCCAGCAAGCAGCCATCACTCTCTGGCATGTCTTTTCAGCAAATAAATGTACTTCTGCTGGGGCAGCTCGTAGTATAGTTGTATTTGTACTGCCATATAACTGAAGAAAAGTGGAGCTCCAGGCTATGGAGTGGTGAGGACCTTTGTGCTTCAGTAGAAGCACAAAGTTTGGGGCTGGGAATTTGGAAGTCCCTGGCTCTTCCCCACCTGGCCGGGGGTTCAGCCCCTACAAAGGGCCCCTTAAAGCATTAACTCTGCTGGTATTTCACTTCTGAAAAGTGATATTAGTATGGGGAAAGATGCCTTTTCTAGGACATTTCATATGGTGGGGGAAAAGGTGTTTTAGGTTAGGAGTTTGTTGGTGTAGAAAAAAGGCAGAGCTGGTGAGTGGTGGTAGTGGACACTGGATGTGAGCTCCTGGGCAGGTGCAGCATCAAGGACAGGCGGCCCCCTCAAGACTCAGATGAGTGGATGTTTTAATTCCCCTTCATCAACCAGAGGAACTCTGCAATATTTAAGTGCTTGGCAGGAGCAGAAATGAAGGGCTTAGTCACAATCTGAGACCTGTGCAGAGTCATCAGAGAAGATGCCTTCAGTGCACCTTGCTACAGCCTGTCTGGTGAACCTTCAAAAGGACCCAGCTACCCTGAAGTAAATAATGGCTGTGAGGTTTCAAAACAGACCACCAAAAAGGTAACAAAGAAAGCCAGTGGAAAAATACTGGCAAGAGACAACAGATTCATCTGAAAAGCCATGCCCCCTTCCAAAATGTTGCTTTGGAGTGGAGAAGAAAAGGTCTTCAGTTGATTCAGTGTTGTGCATCAAGTCAAAAATGCCTATGACATTTTGGAAATGCCGACAGCTTGGGGAAATGAAGTGACTTCCCATGACCTCAGTCCTGTTTGTCCCAGCAGGGATCTAAGCAAAGGCCCCATATCATCGCTGGAATTGTTAATACTGCTGCTCTGCAAAGGATCAAGCATGCTCAGCTGCAGAATGTGCTGAGGCACTGGCTGGCTGGGAGGATTGGGCTTGGAGCCACTCAAAGGAGACCTCTCATATGGTAAAACTCACTTCCCAGCAGCATCCCATCTTGGAGGAAGAGGAACTGGAAAGACTGCTATTGCACCATGGCCAGTTGTGTGGGCTCATACCTGGCTGCCCTGCAAAAGGAAGGAAAAGAGCTGATATTGAACAAGAGTCTGAAAAACACATTCATTTTTGCTCCAAGGGTTCAGGGACAAGATGTGAACTGTTCTTTTATGAAATGATTGTGGGGATGGGTATGTCTGCATCAGTACTATGCCTTGCTTGCTTCATTCTGAGTCATACCACAGTGGGGTTGACTAAAGATGGGCTCAGGCTACATTGTTCAGATGCAAATCTGAGTGGATTTATAGCTATTTGAAATACATGAGAAGAGCAAAGTTGTTTTAGCTCAAGGCTTTGGTGCAAGGCAAAGACTCATGGCTCTCCACTGTGAATGCCTCCAGGTTAGCAGGTAATACATATTTTTATGGAGACACTTGAAGGAGCAGAGGCAGGGGCAGCTCTGTGCACAGCCCAGCTAAAGAGAAACGGGGTCCCATGCCTGGAGGAAGTCAGCCCAGACCCTGTGGCATATGACTGGTAACTCAGTAGGCAGCATGTTGTGGTGTTTGAAGGGACCTGCCTTCAGTGTAGGTAGAAGCATCCCGTGAGACCTGGCTGGGCTAGGCATTCACTCGGAGTGGGAGTGCTTGGCTGGGGTGTGAGAGTCGCAGCTTCAAGCTTCTCACCCACCTGGTGGAAGTCTGGAACCTCACTCTGTTACAACAAGAGCAAGTCTATATTTCATTTATCTGAGGAGGTCTACATTGAAGATTTGCTTCAAAAATGGGTTTTCTAATGAAAAATAAAAAAAAAAAGGTATGGCAGCAGAAACCCACAACCAGGCATTCAGCTGGCTCACCCAGAAGAGGACAACCCATGCTCTCCACCCCAGATGGCTCTGCAGCTCTTGACACTGTAATGAACAAGTCACTCAACCCAGCCTTTCCTTTGCTTTATGCCTGTGACAGCTCTGCATGCTCTGCAGGCCAAGGAAGGCTCGCAGAGACCAGGGACATTCCCACCCCAAGAGTGCCAGTGGCTGAGATTGCATGCAGCCAACCTCCAAAGCCAGGAAGAAGGGAAGGTGCAGCTGGCAGCACTGATTTATTTTGGGATAGGTTTTCTACTTGAGAAGCCAGAGACATGAAGTACTTTGAATGATGCATAATAATGGCCTTGCAGCCATCGGGGCAAATTCTTTCCTCACTGTAAGAAAGGAGTTGTGAAATCCTACATCTAAATTTAGGGAGAAATTTCTACGTCAGCTACAGTCTCTCAGTGAGTGCGTTATAAATCATTGCCCAAGATGTGAGCAGAATAAGCAGTGACATTACAAAAGTCAAGACTGCTGTGTGCTGTCTGTCCCTACCTGACCTCCTTAAAATCTGAGAAATACAAAAAGTTGGGGAAGTAATCTGGGCCTTCAAGGAAATGCTGCACAAATGAAACTGAACGGAGACACCAGCTCTGTCCTGGGCCCTTGTGACACCCTGCCATCTCTTCTCTTTTTGGGATTGCCTCACAGTTAGAGACAGAGCCATGGCCCTGTTAGCTGTACAGGCTTCATGATACCTGACAGGACACACATCCAGAGAAATTCCCTTAGCTTCCACTGCAGCTGCCAGGTGCTGAAGAGGATGCTCAGGATGTCTGTGGCAGCACCGAGGCATGGCCAGCAGGACCCTCCCCCTTGGTTTACTGGAGAAGAGTAGGGGGAGAAACTTGCTGGTACCTGCATGACCCTAGCAGAGCTGCCGAGAACTGGGAGTCATCCTTCACCAAGGCACCAGTTTCAGTGACAGCTGCTGCAAAGGGGCCAGGAATTAGCCAGCAATTTGTTTAAATATATGTTACTTTTATTTGCTTAAGTGATTTGATGGAGCATTCAAGACAGGCTGGGTCTCATCCATAAGCCACAGGCAGTTTATATTAACAGCAGGACAGAATAACAGCATAGTAAGACTCCTTTTTTAATTTGAAGTTCTTTTTTTTTCAATAATAATTTTTATTACCCTGAAGTTACAACCACCTTAGTATAAAACAGTCAATTTCTAAGACCAAGATTTACATATCAGTCATCTTTTATACTGGTCTGCTATGTTTGGAGCAGTTAGGATTTTAATAGCATTATCCTAATATTTAGTCAGAATATATCTTTTATGATCCTAATAAAAATTACTTACAGTGAAGCACTCACCTCATAAGTCACGATGTGTTAGTCCTTTGAGGCATTACACAATATTATTGGGCTTGAGGAAAGCTAGACATTATAAGATGCAGCACCATGTCAAACCATAGAATATGTAAAACCTGAACCCCACATTCAAATGAGAGATGTCTTAATGACTGTCCTTTTGGCATTGAAGATTTTGCATATATTGGGAACAGAAAGCTATACACTGCACAGCTGAGCATTCCTTTGTGCTAGAGACCAACTTAGATTTGTTCTAGGAGAAAATAAGATTTTCCATTGTTTTAGTTCTGTTCCTCACCTCTCCTCCTCCCATACCCTGTGAGAGAAACTCTCCAGTTCCCTGCTCCCATCTCTTTCCTAGCCCTAAACACTGACTGACCTCTCTTCTCCCAGAGGAAAGCTTTGCAGCTGGATGGCTTTCAGAAGAGGGTCAAGCCTTGTTCCATGCACTGCAGCTGCAAAAAAGTGATCTCTTGCAGGGCCTTTATCTAGATTTTATTGTGACTGCATTATAAGACAAGAGAAATTATAATTGCCTTTTGTCCCAGAAGTAGACGGCTTAAGAAAGTGCCCCAAAAGGCCTTGAACCAGTAAACATCAATTACATGAGCTCTCTCTCTGAGGGAGAGAGTGATGTCATGGTACTTTTGAATAAATAAAAGCACTTGAAAATTATAAGAGCCAAAGCAATTTTATATTGTCATCCTTTCAGATTTGACTATTTATATGTTGAACTTCAGCTCATTAAGGCTGTTTCAGAGGCAGCTGACTGCAAAGATTTGTGTCTTTTGCCTCCATGGCTTTCCCCCAGGATGTTAAGTTCAATCCGCCATGTGTGACCTTGTCTTCCTCCCAGGTATCTTGCTTGGCCTTCACCCTCTGCCCACTTGAACTCTCCCATGGCACCCCTGATTCCCAGTCTTTGCTTTTTCTGCCAAGCTTGCCTCTCTTCAAGCAGAAGTCAAGCAGCTGCCCCAGCACAACTGGTCTCCACCCCATGGACAGTGGAAGTTCTTTTGGATTGCCACATGGGCCACCTCTGCATGCCTCCTTCTTCCCTCCCAGACCATGACTTTCACTTTGCCTCTGGGGCTCCCTTACCCCACAACACAGTCCCTGGGTTTCCCCCACCTCAGCATCCCCTGAGCCCCACAGATGACTAACCCAGCTATTCACCTAGGCATTTGCTCTCTCCTTTCCTAAACTCCTTCTGGTCTCCATGAAAACTGCCCGTTTGCCTCCTCTGCATATCTGTCTTCTGCTAAAGGGGACATGTCAGTGTGAGCCTCTTCAGTAATCCATTTCTCCATGACCATATTGCTAGCCTTTGACCACAGCAGCTAAATTTCTTGATTGCTCATAGATTATGTAGTTGGATGTGATTGCTGTGACCATCTGGTCTGATTTCCAGCATAAAATAAGCCACAGGTCTTCTCCGAATTATTTTCTGCTGTCTTTTCTATAAATAGACCTTCAAAAATGCCAGCTCTTAGCTTGCTCTTTTCAATGATAGAGCCACCACCACAAGTGTTAGCTGTTTGTTGCTCTGCTTGCTGCTTACTATTAAAAATACATGCTTTATTTCTAGACTGAATTTGTCAGCTTCAACTTCCAGCTGTTAGATCCAGTTACATCTTTATCTGAAGAGTTCTCTTTCCCATTTCTGTTCCTCAAATAGATGCTATGATTAATTCATCTCTTAAACTTTGCTTTGTTAAAATTAACTGTCTGAGCTCCTGTGTATTTATACTGTGTTTCCCCACCTCTGACTTGGTCATATTATTCTTGCACTGAGTGCACCACAGAAGGGTACAATAATATAACTATCTAGTCCTAATTGATACTCCGTATATTAAAAGACAGTGTTTACTATTCTGCGTTGTAACAACAGCTTGGGACAGATTTTCCGCTCCCCTTCTCAGGGAATATATGCTACAATATTTAAGAGTATAATTCTCAACCACAGAGAAAAAAACCTTTTTATCTCTGCCCTTGCAAGATGTAAATCATCTTGAAGACTTCAGATACATATCAGTGAGGTATCCTGCCTCCCTTCTTGTTCCCACTCTATCACCTAAATTAATGCTGAAAAGGTTTTCAATGCTTTTTTTTTTCTACACTCATTCAATACATCATAATTTCCAGCTCATTTTTAAATAAACTGTTATTCTGTAAATATGACCTGTGTTCTTGTCCCTTATGTGTAGGACTTTGCAGCTGGTACTTTTTCCTTGCATCCAGTTTACAAGTGATACAAATCTGTCTCTAGTTATCACGTTTCTGGGTATTTTACTGTCTCATAAACCTTGTGAGGGATTATTCTACAATTTCTTCCAGCTTAGTGGCAATTGTTTGGCATAGCATACGTACAAAAGCTAAATTTCATGGAATAACTGCAAATGCAGGCCTCTTGCAAATGTTTTCCCATTTACAACTGTATTTTCAGAACTCCAAGTTAACTAGTTTCTCATTTCTCTCATCTACCATAAGAATTTTGTGCCTTTCTAATTTCTTACTCAAAAGACTGAGGTACCAATCGAACATCTTTCAGAAGATTGTTATTTCAATCTTGTTCTGTGTCAGTCAAAATTGGAATTTAATTGATTTTTAAGGAATAAAATCATATTCTTTAAATATAATTTTTTTTTTAAAACCTCTGTGAGTTTGTACTAATTGTACCTTTTCCTTTCTTTAGGAATGAAATTCAATATCACCTACTTGATTATTCTGAAAAAGATCAGTTTCACAGGACTGATACCATGGGATCATCTCATTTGCCTTTTTTAATATTACCATATTATTGGCTTCCTGCCAGCGTCCCGGAACTCCCCCAATGTTTCAAGATGCATTGAAAATCGACTTTACTGAGGCAGAGAGCTATTCATCAGCTCTTCTGAAGCTGTTGATTACAAGTTTTCTGGCTTTTAGAAGCCCAGGGAGAATAGCTGCTGTTTAACATTAGCCTTGGTTACTTTTGGAATAGAAGGTATTCTATATCGTTTAAAAAATAACTGTGGTGTCTGGGTTTTTTCCAAATACAGAGGAGATACATCTATTGAATGCTTTTGTTTGTTTGTTTGTTTGCTTGTCCTTTCTGGGCAAGAACAGTGGTTAAGATTCCTTAAAATCTCTGTCTTGCTCCCATTGTTACCTTCTTTCTGATGAGGCCAACTTGCTGAAATGGCAGAATTTATTTGGCTAGAAGTCTGGCAGGTACATGCTTGCACTCAGGGGACAGGGGTATGTGTATCTCATAACGATGAACTCACTGGTCAGTTCAGTTTAGCTCTAACATTCAAATCATTCCCATTTGAATCAAGAAACCTCCACAGACTGATTTTTGGAAAGAGATTTCTGGTGGCAAAAGGAAAAAAAAAAAAAAAAAAGGAAAGAAAAAGAAAATAGAAGAGCGAAATAACCATTCATTTTTCCTAAGGAATTTTTCTGAAATGGTTCTTTTATGGTTCTTTTTGTTGAAAACTAGGTTGTTGGCCTGACACTGAACCTTCATTCATCTATATTGCATATTCTGCATGTGCATACAGTACAATGGTGGCAAGTATGAAATATTCATCTTTGCTCTGAAGGAAAGCTGTCTGAAATGACTTTGTTTAAATCTTTGTTTTGGCTCAAAATGAAAAGGGAAGTTACGACTAATATATCATGTAGTCATGTAGCACCACTGTCATTCTCAGAGACTAAAGGCAAAAAATACAACTCTCTCTTTTAAATGGTTTCTGAATCATTCTGAAGTATTGCAGCATATGTTCCCATCAGGAGCAGTGTAAGTCACAGAACAGTCTTTGCTTATGGAAGGTTCACATCTGAATTGCTTGGCCATTTGGATTAAATTGCATTCAACTGCTTAGCAGAGCCAATGAAGGTGCTAAGGGAGCTGCTAAAAATCTTTACTGCAGTGGGAGTTTGCTCTGATATGTCTAAATTGCTAGCATCAAAATCCTCACACCACTCATGGAAACATGGCTGGTTAAAAAGAGCTGTGGATAAGGAATTTTATGAGTACTCCAATTGAGAACAGCTATTTTGTTGCCTAATAACCATCACACATTTGTTAAACTAGGCCTGTGAGCCATAAGGAGTTTCTCCTCTGTGATGAGTGATAGGAATCAGCAATATAGAGATATGGCTGGGGGTGGGGAGGAAAATAAAGAAAGAAAAAAAAAACACCACAAAAACACTCCTGTTTTGTTTTCGGTTTGGTTTTGTTTTGGTTTGGTTTTTTTTAATATGGATGAGGATTTTTTTTTATTCAGCTTTGTAACATAATAGTCACAGTAAGACATGCAATGGAACTGGGAATTTCACAGGTTGAGAGACAGTGACAAAAAAGCAGATTGTAATGGAAAACCTGTACAGCCTGACATGCATCTCTAATGACAGCTTGAGCACTTGTAATTGTGGCAGAATAGTGTACCTGAACACCCATGCTTTATTAGCATTTCATTTTTATTCTATTTTCATGTTGAAGCCCCACACAGAAGCCCCAGCTGCAACCAGTCTGTGTGCTATGTGCACACATATATAATGAGAGAGAAATTCTGCCATGATGCTGGTTAAAATAAATAGCCAGTAGAGCAGTGGAGAGGGGATACCTCATTACAGAGGAGAGAACCTGCTGTTTTGGCTCACCTCCCTGGGCAGAAGCAGGAGTTACAATGCTGGATGCTGAGTGGCAATGAATGGAACAGATCGTTACCTGCCAGGGTTTCTTGGGAAAAGAGTTCTCAGAATATAAAGAGAAAATCTGACTGAATAGAACAGAATTTTTACCTTCTTATTTAGGCAGTTGTCCAGTACAGTGAATCTCACCTCTGTAATTTTTGTGCCCTGTGACAATGTAAATATATACCACTGTTGTTGATCACCATAACTCTGGCCAAGGAAGTTTGCAGCAGCTGAGAGTACACACTGGCCGCTCCATAAAATGGTTGGAATTTCCCAGTCTCTGGAGTGCATCTGCAGTTCATGGGAATGTGAAATGCTACACATTGGTGGCTTTATGAAAGGCCCAGATTGATAAGCAGTGGCCTGAAATTAAAAAAAAAAGTTCAAATTGGACAGAATAGTGCCTTTCAGAGAGCAAAGGCTTAGCCTAGGTATTGTCCTGGATGCTGGGTCTCCCTTTGGACCTGGTGTTGTGGAACTGTATTTGATAAAAAGCAGACCCAGACACACATGGCAATAGAGGAAATGGAGGTATCAAGCTTTCAGGCTTGGACTTTAAGCAGGGCACTTGATAGAACAAACCTCATTTCTGTTGTAGCCGTGAAATGTCTACAGACCTCTCAGAGCCAGGACCAGACAGGAGCACTTGTGGGGGCCACACTTTTTGGATGTAACAGCTAGAGGGGTAAGGTCACCGAGAAATCAAATGACAGGGGAGTGCAATATGAGAGACATAAAGATATATGGTGAGAGTCGATACATCAGAATGAGCAGCAGCTTAGAGTCATGATGATGGCTTTTGTGATTTGACTTTTCATTTACTTGCAATGATGGTCATTTCTTGGTATGGGAGAAAGAAGACTTTGCTCAGCCTTGTGCTCCAACCATCAGGATTGTCCTTCTCATGCTACACTTGTTTCTGGAATGAGTGCTGCTCTTCAGCATCCAGATCCTCTTCCTGCAATCTAGCACTGCCTCCTTGACTTTTCATGGAGTGTTTGTGTAGGCAACATCTTCTCATACAGATAATTAATCTTAAGAATTCAATCACCAAGTTTGTACTGTCTGGAGAAACTCACAGTTGAAAATGTTGGTCTTTAGGCCTTTTCCCTCTAAGAGTAAAATGCTATTTAATCTGTCATACAGTTGTGGGGCTGAATCTCTGCAAACATCCTCAATATTTGAAAATCTGCAATTTGCAATATTGCAAATATCCCAGATGTTGAATAGCTGAGATGCCTATATTATTATTTATTAAAATGCTGAAGCACGGAGGACTGCATGGAATCCTACAGCCTGATTCAGAAACCTGTGTTCTGCATCTAGACTTGTTGCAAATCAAACGTGAAGGGCTATGAACGTGAGTGGGTTAAGCCATCATGTAGTACTGCTGTAGAGATAGCTGCTATTTATCATTGCCTCTCACTGTGAGGATGGACTAGGCAGTCTGAATGTCACATATATACTGTATTTATAATGCGATTTTAAGGTCATCTCCATGTGCAGATGCTCTAGACAGAGGAACATGCACGTACAGAGGTATCTGTTGCGAGGAGCTAAATAGATTTGAGATAACTATTTTGTAAAAGCTGTATTTCAACGAGAAGCACTACTGCAGTCACCCTGTCCCTGGCAACTTTCCAGGCACCAACAGCTGGCAATTAACACTTACACAAAGATGCCTAAACTTTGTCCAGCCAAAGCCTTCAGTGGCGACTTGCCTGGAGCTTTAAGGCTGCACCTATTTTACATAAAATGGAGCAGCTTGTGGTTGATTTAATCTTTCCTATGGAGCTGTGGCCCACAAAGGCTTCTGCTTCTGGCATGCTTTGCTGTACCCCGATCAAACTATTATCCCATTGAGGAATTCAATGGGCCACATTTAGCCTCAAGGTTTCATTCTGGTTTTCTGTGAATTATGTTAACTACTGACAATGCACACAAAGCCCTTCAATCCAAGAGTGGAAAGGCAGCAGTTAATCACATTTCTTTGTACATGAAGAAGGGAAGAGACTTTGCCAAGATATAATAGAAGTTCTGATGATATAATTTTAACAGTAAGTATGAACAGACTGCTGAACATTATGCAAGAGAAAAAGTTTCTGACCTGAAAATGTACAAATTCATTATAAGGAAAGGATAGAGTTCTATGAGTCTAATTTGACTCATAAAAGTCCTGAAGAAGAAGCCTGAGGAAGAGAAAATGCCAATCAACATGAAAGACAGATGGTGATTTCAGTTCCCACCTGGAAGAGTAAGGGATGATCCTTTCTTGGATTGCCCACAAGCTTGGTGATCATGGGGCTGGGTTCACCCTCCCAGGCTGGAGATGGACTGAATCCACAGCTCCTGCTGACTGCATGGGTGGTATACTGAAGTGAGGTGTAGGCACTCTGCTTCAGCCATATTTATACAGAAAATACTGGCACTCCTCCTCCATCCCTCCCCCAGCTGTCCTGTTGGAAGGAATGCTTAACTATCTAGCAGAAACGAGAATTACAGACTGTGAATCCTGGTCTGACAGATTGACTTCCATGCAGTCTGGAAATAGATGTCTGAGCTCCTAAGAGAGGTATGATTTAAGAAGCAACCTTTTCGTCACTGTGTCCCAGTGGCTAACCCAGACACCTTCTGGTCACAGTGCAGGCTGCTGGGGAATGCCTCCGGGACTGCTGGCTCTGCACATGGTCTTAATTCCTGTCAGCCAAGAAATTCATGCAAGCCAGGAGCCTGAGCTTGGCAACCCCAGGCTCTCTTTGTGTTGTTAAAAAATCTATCACCATGCACAAGGGTATGCCCAGACACGTGGCTATGATGTTTAAGACAGGCTGGATGTTCAGGGACAATCACCTGACTTTTGCTTGGTTTGCCGAATGTGCCTTTGCACACAGCCACCTCCCCAGTGTTTTCTTTTCCTTCTTCCTTTACTGTGCAGAAATATATGCAGATGCCGTATTCAGTGCTGATAAATGTAAATTAGTGCACAAGAGAGAATACACAAGCTTAATTCTGTGTGCTTACAATTGACTTCAGACTGTTTCTACCTTTCAGGAATGAAATCTTGAGGGCAGAGCCAGATCATTCCTGAAATGGCAGCTCAGTATTTGGAGAGGTCAAGGAAGTAAATAGAGCATAAGGAACTAGGAGGAAAAGAAAGAGATAAGAAATCACAATCCACTTTTACTCTCCTGAATAAATCCAGGGTGTATTTGCATTTTTTAAACTGAGTGTACATCTGATGGCCCCATCAGCCATGGCCGAACAGGGAAGATTGCAGTAAGGAAAGCTGAGATGATGCAGTGTATGAAAAGGATGCGTGAAGACATGTTAAATATCAGAGGACTACTAGCCTAGAAAAAGGGTGGCTGCAGGGAGCTTGTAAAATTATTAAGTCACTCAGATGGGTCATTTGTTGAACTCATCACTTCAAGATGTCCTTGATGACAAGAAAATCAAACAAACTCGAGGAAGGTAAGTCTACTATGGGTTAGCAAACACAAGGATACCACTTGTCATTCTTAAAGTTTTGAAGGTGCAGGTCACTGGAGTTGAGGACGACAAATCAAGGCTGTAGCTCTGCACATCTGTCCTATTACTGCATTCTTTCTCTGAGCATCCCTTGCTAGGAGTTGTGACGCTAACAGCAACAGACACAGAGCTGAGCCCAATTTATAATAAGCCTCCAATTCTCTTTTGCCTTTCTTGAAAAGGATTCAAAGGGAAATAAAATATCAGCCAAGACAGCTGCTTGCATCTCTTCCTGCATAATGGAAGAGGTTATTCTCCAGACATGTTCACCTTGGCTTGAATGTGTTGGCCTTGTGCATTGTTTTCTAAGGCAGATACTTCATAAAAGGCTTCTACATACAAACATTTCACAAGATTTTCTTTCTCACTTCTTGTATTCCTTGCAACAATGAAATGTTTACATATTGCAAAGGATCCCACAAAAGCTTACCAAAACAAGATCTCACTGTGCCCTGGGGGATGGGGATTTAGGATAGGGAGACAAATAGGGTGACAGGGAGTGTCAAGTACACACGGAGTCCGAAGTGGAACAGGGGCCTTCAGAAATCCTAACAGCTGAATTCCAGCACTGCCTCTTCCCAACCACTGCATGCAATCCACTTATCTTCCATCCCTATGTTTGGAGTAGACAGTCATTTATTTATGCCATTTATTTTGTTGCCGAATGTGAGCACATGTCAGCACACGTTAAGACTATCAGTGCCTCAGATGGGTCCTTGCTGCGGCACAGGTGATAATTGCACAATGGCTCCCTCCATGCCTCACCTGTACCCCAGAGTGAGGAGCAGTCACTGCTGCCACTGTGCCTAAGGTACCCTTACCAGCATGGGGCAGAAAGCCCATACCAGAGCACCAACAGCTGTAGGCATTAAAGCCTTACTCCCCGCTGTTAGCAGGAAATCCAAATTACCTCTGCAGCTGGAAGAGGTATGAGCCTTTTGTGATCAGAGCTAATTTAACTCTTCAAGACTAAGAGAAGCTCACACGGCCAACTACAAGGAGATTTTTATCTCTTGTGAATCAGTGTGCTGGTGGAAGGAAAAGGAATATTTTAATGAATTATTCACTATCCCTCTCCCCTTTGCAATGGGCTAAGGAGTGTAGATAGGCTTCCTGCTGAACAGGTTGAAAAGAATGCTGCTTTTCAGAAGGACTGAGCCACCTTTCTGCTGAGCACAAGTAATTCAACACCGGGACGTACATTAAAAGGATAGTGGTAAAAGGTGAGGAAGAAAAGTTAGTTGCTAGCAGTGCATATCTTAAAGAAAAATAGAAACCAGATGATGACGCAGAGTGAAAAAAATGGGTAAACAGAAATCCTCCACAGCATCAAATGCCATTATTGTTTCACCAATAATTGGATTAAAATGCATTGCCTTGTCCTGACGAAGTGCTAAAAACCTTTCAGGGACTCCATTCTCCTAGTAAAACTGATTTCCCCAGTGTATGACAGAGTCCTGCTTGCACCATGACTTCCCAGGGACAAGCTGAGGGCAGCAGTGGCTGCACTGCAGAATGGGAAGGGTGTCACAGGGGGACTCTGGAAGCTGAACTGCTGGAGCAGAGACAGGCTGCACAGGCTCAGCCTCTTGTACGGAACTGTCACAGTGATCTAATTACTGGAAGTGAAGTGTGTGACATCTGGAGAAGTCCCCGAGCCTCAAAGTGACTCAGGCAGCCAGCGAACCATGCCCTGCACCAGTTCACCGCCGCTGCACGCACCTCCCACCCTCAGCTGCAAACACAGGTTTGGTCACCGGCCGTCAGGCTGGGGCTCCTTTCGGCTGAAAATGTACTGTGTCATGCTCGTAATAAAAACCATCTCCTGCAGGATGCTCCCGTGCACTTTAGCAGGGAGGCATTAACTAATGAAGGGCACACGCTCTGGTGTGATGAGGCCGCTGACACCTTCCGTGCAGCCGGGAGCGAGACGCTTATTAGGATTTCTCGAAATTACAGGCGATGATCTCCACATATCTCAGGAAAGGTATTGCACTCACCATGAGATAACTCTCTTCTGGATCTCATTAGGATGGGTGAAGATGAATTATTCACTTGTCTGGAAGTGCTGGTTGCCTAGGGATGGGTGATCAAGACCTGATTGCATTCACTGTGGGCAGACAAAAGATGGTTGCAGTTTGCTTCTTCAAAAGGGCTAATTTCCCAAAGTTAAAAAAAAATTATCAACGAAATTAATTGGGAGCGAAGGTGTAAAGAGAGAAATGAGAATCCTTCAAGAGAACTAATTAGCTGGCCTGAAAGCCACGTTTTCACACTCCAGAGATAGGAGAGCTCTGGCTAACAGACCTCCGTGGCTCATCTGCAAACAGAACGCAATTAGAAATAACAAAACAATATATCATACACAGAAAATAGACAGCAAGGTATACAAATAAGTAGCTATTTAAAGCACAAGGTAAGAGACAATGGGAAGAACTAGAATAGAAACAAACACATGTGTAGACTAGAACCAGCTGCTAGATAGGAATCATAAAATTGTTAGCAATTACATGGAAAAGGCAAAAAGGGGAATAAACAGTCTGCAGGGAAAAAAAGCAGAGAATGGATACATATTACATGAAGCTGAGTCATATAACAGAGTTGTCAGGTGTTGTGTCAACATTTTTTTGGCAGTTACGGTATTAAAATTTTGCAGAGTATGAAAAAAGGAGCCACAGAAACTGTTTGACAGTTTAGCTACCAGGGCTATTTGATTACAAAACATTTTCTCATTTTGCAGGCATTAAAATTGCATTTATTTGGCAGAGAATAGTAGAACATGAACTGATGGCTTGAAACTGAGTGCAAAGTGTTAACTAACCATTGAGAGAACTAGAGAAAATCAGTGATCCTCTGGAAGATGGGTTTTGGCCCCAACTATGTGTACCACTTCAGCACCTGGCCAATACTCACTTGCCATTTAAAACAAATAAAGGTTTTGCAGAGTGGCTGGTTAGATAAGGGAGCCTGCCAAGTTACATGGAAGTATCATGGAGGAAATAACTTTCTCCAGCAGCAGAGGGAGGATGCATTGTGGTGTTTGGGTGTGTGGGGTGACTTAAGGGTCTTCTTGTGACCACAAACAGACACCTTGAAACTACAGCGTCTGTAGTACTAAAGAGAAAAAACATCTCTCTCTGAGAAACACAGAAACTCAAAGCTGGAGGTCATTTGGGATGGCATGAATACTTGTTTGAAAAATGCTCATTTCTTTGAGTAGTACCTAGTGTACTAGGCACTGAGAAAGGAAATGCCTTTATTCATTTAAAAAGAAAAAAAAACAAAGTCCCAACTGTGATTTGGCTAACTGCAAAATGCAGCAGGGAGCTAGCTGGGGACAGGCCACCACCAGAGCTCATCCTGCGCTCTCTGAAACTTCAACCTTGCTCATCAAAGGCTTGATGATGCCAATACATATCTGGGTGTTCCTAGCTGGTTGGAGCCAGGTCCAAAAAGATTTGGGTTTGGTTGCTGCCTAGTGTCAGTCTGGTTCTGTATAAAAAGCAAACCTACTCCCACTGCTAAAACAACCTGACAATAGAAGCGTTTCCTCCTCTTTGATGAGAAAACCGGCACGATGAACACCAGTCTTCAAATATTTGTTGTCTTCTCCAATAAACGTAGGAACTGAATAGGTGCATTATATGCTTACCACCAGCCATTATGAAATATGTTTTTTATACCCCAGGCATATAAGCAGGCTATGGTTACTAATCATAGTCCTGCTCATGAGCTGGGTGAGGACAGCATCAGCTTCACTCTGGGCAGTGCTGTCAGCAAACCTGCACCACCTGCACAATTCATAGGCCATGATTTTACAACAACAATGTCAAAATTAGGAAAAAAACCCACACCATCTACTTGCATTTTAGGGGAAGAAGAAGAGACAGAGTCTGATCTAAATGACATTGATGTTTCTGGGAGCTTTTTTAGTCGATTAAGTTGGAAACAGATAAGGCACAAGAACAAGCAGAGAATGCAAAACTAGAAGTATTTGGCTGAATAAAATGAGAAAGCTGATAAGGAAAGGCAGAGGGTGAAGCATATTAAGTACTCTTCAGAGTGAAGAAAATTAGACTTTTAGTTAGTTAATGGCAGCATAAGAATTTTTTGTTTTGTAATAGTATTTTGTCATTTTATATTTAAGTATTTTCACATGAAAGAACCATTATATACCAATGTACAACTATAGAAAAAATAAAGTGCCTACCACTTCTAAAATAGGAACCCAGCATTGCAAGGCTGTCTCACAAATGACCCAGGAGCAGGATCAACAACTACCAGTGTTCAGAATTGGTCCAGTCTGACTGCCATGGACACAGAAATGTGAAAGCATGCCATTAGAAAATGTGCAGAATAGAACAATAACCTTTCCTCTCCTAATCTCTCCAATGCCTCAGAGAGAAGATGAAAACCAGTCATCAGTTTTGACCGTTTACACAGACAGGATTCTGCTCAGAATATTACTTGTTACAGCCTCTAGCTGTGATTTCTAAAAATTTCAGTAAATAGTTTAGTGCCCTGACATTGAAAACACTGCACAGGCTGCAGCTCAGCAGTGGATCAGAACACTGCACAGCTTCAGAATGCAATTATCAACACAGTTTGTAGTATTTTCCTATATAGGCTTCGACTGAAAAGTGCTTTGCAAACCTTTATGGCCTGATTATTATTATTTATTATGGCCCCTACCACATGTACAGAAATTAGTAATCTGATGGTGACTTGCAGTCCTTTGTTCTAATTGCTGGATCAGGAGTGCAGTACACTGGCTTGATGAAATCAATGGTTCTGTAATTAGGAAGACATGCAATATCCTGGAAATAGCTACACTTTCTCTGAAGAGATTTCTCTTCTGGGTGTCACTGGATTTAATTCACATCATCTGAAATCACCCTGAATTTGATCCCATTGGTACCTTCATTGCAGAACTTCAACAGTTACTTTCATCAGTCACTGTAGGAGTTACATCCACATAAGGATGTCAACACCTGGCTTGTGATAAGATGCAGCAAGGAAGTAAAATGAGGTGCAGTTATTGGCTGATAATAGTGCTCTTGACAATATAGAACTGTGGTGTGGCCAAACAAAATATGTTCTGTGAAAACAGGCTACTGTCCAGAGCCTAATGTAAATGTTTTTGAAGTGCTGGTAGATCTGATCTACAAAATACCCCAAGTCTGTGCAAGGAATGCTAATCCATACTGGCTAACAGGAGGGGAAAAAAAAAATTAAAGACTACGAACATTTTATCGGTGTGGAAAAAAAAACTGGTTTCTGCTAATATTGTTTCCTAGGTTGAGAGTGGTCTGTGTTGCCTTCCTCAAGTTTCAGAATTGACTGCTGCTTCCCAACACTGAATCTGTCATCTCAGGTCAATGTAACACCCATCTCACCAGGCTAAACCCAATTTAAAAGGGCTCATCAGGGTGTGCTGATGAATAATTTTTTTGTGCAGGGCAGTAATGCCTTCAGTAATTTCCCTGTTTTGTCAGTGTGATTACTACAGTGCATGTATACTGACCCACATTAATAATTGTTCATGTTTAAGCAAGTCACACTGGACCCCTAAAAAGAGTGTGCAGCTGCATATTCTGCATCAAGTTAAGCCCATATGGAACGAGAGATCACAGAGGCCGTGAACTGCATGAAAATAGACGTGTTTGCTCTGGCAGGAGAGGACCAATGATCACATCCAAGAGTGAGAAGGTTTTTTTCTCTTCCAGGCCTTTCCAAATTAAATTAGTAAATATGAAGTCAGGTTAGACAACATTGCTGATACACTCAGAGAGCTACTTTCTCTGGAGTGGAACCACCATCAGTGGAAAGAAGTCAAGGGAAGTTTCGGGTTTAGAATGCAAGACTGTGTTTCATAAAAAGAAATTTAAAAATGCAAAATTATTCCAACTATTGCAATTATGCCACAAAACTTGTGTTTCTAAAAATGCATACAATCTGCAATACTGTCAGTAATATGAAGCTGCTTTCTCCAGCCAGGGTAAACTGGAAGACTTGGAGTGCTACATTCTTCTGTATCTGTTACACAGGGCTAGCTTCAGTGACTGAAGCAATTATTTCTGATTGACACCTAAGTGAATTAGAAACATGCGCTGCACATTTTAACTGCACATGAATTATTGCATTGTGCGAAACAACAAACTTGGAAACCCCTATTTTTTGCCCCATGGGCCTTTTTGTTGCTCCTTGAGGCTCTGAGCTGAATTTATAAGATCCCCTACCCGGTGTCACATCAACTGTTACAACATGTGACATCTCATGTTGTGAGATGGTGTCATCTAAGTGGATTCGGGCTATTTTTTTACATGTTTCTGGATTTTTTTTTTGTTCTGGTTTTGGTTTGTTTTTTGTTGTGGGGTTTTTTTGGTTTGTTTTATTTTTTTTTTTTTGGGGTGGGGCGGGTTGTGGGGGAGGGGTTAGGGGTGTTTTTGCCTTCCAAATCTGTGCAACCTCTGAAAATATCTGAAAAAGTAAGCTCTGGGCAGACAGTCACAATGCCACTGTTGTGAACACCATGTGCTGTGAATTTCATTAATTCAGACACCTAGGGCTTTTTACTTTGGAAACTGAGCACCAACTCACATGTCAGGCCAACTGCATGCCCATAAACCATGTGTCCCAGTGCCTATAGAGAAAGGCCCATGTCCTGGACAGAGTATGAGAGCCCTACCCATGGAAGTCACCGTGAGACTGTAGCCTCAGGCAGCAGCAGGTCTGAGCTGCAGAGGAGAGAGTCAGTCTGATATCTGAGGGAAGGAACTAGCCCTCCTGCACTGCAGAGTTAACTCAACATTAGCTGGAATGGTTGCCCCTGTGGAGTCCATCACCATATACAGGATTGTCCATTTGGGCTGGGAGTGAGCTGAGACCTTCAGTCAACTGGCTGGTGGAGCCCCACCTTTGGCAGTAATCCCAGCATCCAGCCATGGGACACTAATCTCTTCCTTCACCCCAGCTCATAATGCTTCCCATTGCCCCACACTATTACAATGGTAAAGCAAGGCTAATGCTCCAGGACAGACCTTGTGCCAGCCTGGGAAATTCTTGCACCCAGGAAACTTTGGCAGGGTGAAAGGTCCTCACTGCTGGGCTGTGACAAGGAAGTTTGAGGTGGCTTCTGTCCTACCACAGGAGCAGCACCAGGTGGTGCCAAGCTCCTCTACCATCCCCAAGAACACACTGCTTGTAAGCAGGGAAAATGCTGTGCAGGTGCAAGTGTTACACTTTTCCACTGAGCACTTTTGGGTGGCCTTGCTAGCTTCTGTTGCCCTAGATCCCTCAGGTCCAGCCTGCCATCATCTCATGGTGGAGGTTCTGCTCAGCAGGAACTCCTTAACTAGGATCTGAGCTTTGCTCTCCTATAGGATGTATTTCTCTTCTTGGTGAAATAAAAGGTATTTGTTATCTTGCCATTTTCCATCTGACCCATAATTTTCAATAGACCACAGACAGTTCAGCTGGCCCCTTAGGATATCTGAAACCTTTATGGTAGAGAAAATAAATCAAATGCATCTGACTGCTCAGTGAGGACACTTAAAATTAGCCACAACAATTTGATGAAACATATTTAAACAACAAAAGAAGATTTAGCCTATAGGAATTTTTTGTAACATACATTCACCAAAACCATTTTATAATTATTGTGAGTTTTGGAGGGGGGAAAGAACCAAACAGTTTCTTTTCAAATAGAGAATTGGAAAAAAAAAAAAAGGTATTGCATCTCCTTCTGGTATTTTTTTTAATTAAAGATTCTAATGTTCATATGTTCATTCTGGAGTACAGTTTTAATTTAACAACTGATACCATTTTAATGATTCTATTTTAAAAGGATTAAGTCAAACAAGGTTTATAAAGACCCATAACATAGCTTTTGCCCATGTACAAAAGTACATAAAAGATGTCCAGTTTAAATAAAGTAGTTTTTGAAACTTTACTTGACAAAAAAACCCCTGAATATTTTCAATATGCTATCAATTGAATTCATTTTCCCCTCTTCCTTTTGTTTTCTCAGTTATGATTCTGAAACATCAGCTATTTCTTGGGCCATGCTGAACAAGGCAACATATATTTTGGGTTTTTTTCACACATGTACTTAGCAGAAAGGCATGGACTAAACAAGGTCCTTTCCTCTAGTTTTACATAATCCTCACTCATGCCCAGTCGCCAGTGTTTCTAGAGGATATTAGTTTGCATAGGGAAACTAGGAGTCTGCACAGCAAGACCAATGGCTGAAGGAAACTTTTGAAACTGCAAATGTTGACAGTGTTCTGGACCATTTTCAGACCTTCTTTTACAATGCGTTTGTGGAGCCATCCTCTCACAATGAGCTTTTTGTGGTTTATACCTAGAGGTGCCACTTGAATCAGTGACGCTACCCAGGGAGAATTTTAAATGTTTTCAAAATTATGTAGATGTGTATTTTAATATGACCTACATATAAAAGAGGAACTAAATGATAGAAGTGTCATGCTGAGAGGTCTTGTTCAGATGGAGTTTTCTCTCTTGAGGGAGAAACATTTAATGTATTTATTTTTTTAAGGTCATATGACAGGGACTTCACTTTGGGGAAATGTGACAATTAACTTTGGTTTCTAAATCAAATTTCAGTCCTTGTAACTTCAGCTCCACAGATCTTTCTCTGAATAATAGGCTCCAACACTCTGTACAACCCAAATGGAAATGCATTCAAAGCTGACAGTTCCTGCTAGTTACAGCCACAGGCTTGTCAGATTGAACTTGAAATCTGACCTGAGCATACTCAAAATTCATCCCAAGTTCTCCTAATGCTGCCTGATGAATTTTGCCTGGCAGCAGTTTTTATTACAAGGGGATTTCTTGAAGTATGAGAAGTAGCTCCAAGCCATCTCAATAACCATAATTATTTCAATGTTTCCTTGTTGCTAGATAGAACCCAGACCCTTGGAACTGTGCAAAAAATCACTAATTTTGTGTCAAGGCAGCATGAAAATGCTTTAGATTTATCAGAGAAAGGAGCCTTGTGTAAAATGTGTTAAAGAGTCAATGAAACACTTTGTGCAGCCCAAAACAAAATGTTTTATTTCATGCAGAGCAGTTTTTATTCTTGCAAAACAAATGTGGGTCAGTCCTATTTAGCAAATATTGTTTCAAAAGATAACAGAATAAATTCCCTTACTTTCCAACAGCTTTTCACTGCGTGGGGGAGAGGGGTGGTGGGGAGGGAGAAGGTGGGAGGTGTATGTGAAACTTCAAAAAATTTGACTTCGTTTGTAAATAGTTTCCTCTCATCAGAAACTGTTTATTTTTTAGGTGAAGAAACATTTCTATCAAACTGTTTCAGTCAGCTCTATTTGGAGTCAATATGCTGTGTAAGCATTCATCATTCTGCCAACTGCAATGAAGTCCCCGTGACTAGTTGCCCTGAGGCGTTAACCTAGGCCATCGATGATGTGCATGTGGCAGATGTGCCAGAGGACTGCTAATTGCCTGATTAAAGCTGTTTTCCTGATATTTGGGTCGAAATGAATGATCAGGTGTGAAAGACTCTGTGGTGCAAGGAAAGAAGAGCAAGTTTTCTTAAGGGCTTCCTCATACCCATCTCATGGCCTCATGGACTCATTCCTACAGAGGCTGATAGGGGAATGAGTATCTAAGGAATGAAGGACGACTGCAGGCTTTTCTATTTTTGTTTTGCTTACAATGGACCAGACCTTATTTCAGGCTAAAAAATTGGCTGTAAGGAGCTCACTGTGTCAAGGTCAGAAGTACAAAACCCCACGAGATTTCTCTGTCAAGTTTATAAAGTATCAGTGGCATTTCTTGAATGTTTTTTAAATAGCCAGCTACCTTCTTAGCAGATTAATTTAGCAAGGTGCCTCCCACATGAAAGTACTGCAGAAGAAAATACAAATATGCCCTCTTTTCAAGCTGAAGTGGCTTTTAAAGCCATTCAGCTCAAGCAGTTGCTCTTTGGTGAAGAATGAGGACAGGGTGTTGTGGACCACACCTCCCCTTGGGGCAGGACGGCTGGAGGCAGCTGACTGGGAGCCAGCTCATGGCTGGTGAGCAAGTTCCCACCGAAACACACAAAGTGAAAACATCCCCTCTCAGACATATCACTGAGGACCTTCAGTTTCACCCTATTGCATTGAGATGAGATGAGCTAAGCTAAGCAGCTGGTGCAAAGCAAAACATATTCAGCTTTATTTTCTGATTTTGCCAGCAATAATATGCCAACAATATAAATAACAAATTTATTTACATATAAAAATAATACTGATGTTCAGAAGAAGCTGATAAAATTCTCAAAGGTTCATAGTAAGCAATATTTGCACCTTTTTTCCAGATGATTCATTAGCACAGTTTCTATAGTATTTTAGGCATCCTGCAGATCTCTCAGACTGACAAGTGAAACAATGAAAAACAATTCTAACGGAATCTATTCTTGTCTTTCTCTAATGGCTTATAGATCTTGCTATTTCCATAAATGCTCTTTGAAGGGAAATTGTGTGGGATTTTAATGGCTTTTCGAGTTCATGTGGGTGTCACTTGCTTTGATGTATGCCAGACACAAAACAACAGTATGTCTGAAGGCAACAATCAATGGGGTTTAAGGGTGAATGGCAAGTACCATGTTTAGAATACACCTATCTTGGGGTTGTTTCACCCTGATCACAGGAGTAGCATTGAGCTACCACTCTTTTATGTGTAAGGAAGAGTCTCTTTATTGCATTTTAATGGGCACACTAAAGATGTATTATGCTTTTATAAGATTTTTTTTTCCTACTAGTGACATGTTAATTATAACCTCACATTTAAAAGAACTGCTTGGGGACAGTGACTGTACTCAAATCTAACTTAGAGCTAGATTTTCACAAGCCTTTTTACAAGAAAAAGTCATCTGGAGTTATCAGGCTAAGGAGCAAAAAAGAACTACCAAAGTATTTTACTGTTGCAATATTCAAAATAAATCTGAATTGTAATACATGTGAGAGAAGCTCTAAGGCAAAATGATACTGGGAATGATTCTTGAAGAATATTGCGTGAGGAAATAATTAGGTTAAGGTGTTTCTTCCAGTCTGCTTTCTGGTTGAGAGGAATTTCAGCTCTTACTTGCAGCCTGACCCTCCACAGTATGTCCTCGGTGACTGTAGCCTACCCCCAGCCCAGCTGTACCCATCACCCCACTAGGCATCCCTGCACTGTATACTCACTTTTTCCAGGCTAGGTTTGTCCACGAGTATTTACGTCCCTGTACAAAATGTATCTGATATTTAAACCTAGGCTTATTATTTAATTTTTGATATCACAGTTGTGAGCTGTGCAAAAAAGCTGGTGCCTATAGTCCACAGAGAGCGGTATGTTTCAGCTCCCCGACACAGAAGGTGAAACTTTGGGGAAAATACTATCCTGCTGAAGTTACTATTTTTGTTGAAACATATCCTCCCCTATTAGGTTTCCATGTATCAGGAACATCCAGACTCTGTTTGACAGCCTCAGTACTTTCAAAGTGTCCTGCGGCAGTTTTGTCTTTAACAAGGGGTTAGATGTAACAAGATCACGGGGGTATGTGTCCCTCATAGGACAAACAGGAGCAAGAGGAAGAGCACTGTTATCAGGAGAATGTGCATACTTGGCTAGACTTTAAAGGTGGGTCCAAGTAGCCACCGAGAAAGCAGTTGTGGTCACAAATAGCAAATTTTCAATCTCGTTGTTGTGATTAGCCACTAAATATAATTCATTTACAAATGTAACAAGTTGAGAAATGTATACAGACTGATAAACAGAAGTGTAAAGTGCCAGCTCAGATCAAATCTCTGAGCCAAAAGAAGGCTTTGCTACCTATATTGGAAGGGAAAGGTGCCTTATTGCTCTTGGATAAGAATCAATAAATGGTTTTGTTGTTGGGTTTTTTGTTTGGTTTTGGTGGGGTTTTCTGTGGTTTTTTGTTTTTTTTTTAATCTGAGTTTTCTGAGTGTTAGGGATATACTGAGAAGAGCAATCTCTGTGTTTGGTTTGGGACTTCCTGCAGAGACACTCTTAAAATTCACTTTTACTAGCAAATAATTTGAGTATTTAATATTAGTAGACTCATACTAAAAGGAGAATCCTGGTCTTTTTGTATAGACAATAAGAGATATTTTGACACATTTTGTGCAGGTGACTCAGCTGTTACTGTGTCCACTGAAGGACAGAAAAATGCTGTTAACTGGGAGCATTAACTAAATTTGGACTGTGATTTATGACTTTTGACAAAAGCCCTAAGCAAAATTGACATAGCATATAATCCACCTGAACTGATTGATCCATTAGTAACAGAAGTCTTGACCCAGGGAAAAATGTTGATTACATGAAGAGGACACTAAAAGGTAGCCCAGTGATTGCATCAGCACTGACATCCATTCCAGCAGATCCTGAGAAAAGCTGAACTTTGACAGCTTTCCTGGGCAGCTTTTTATGCAGGTAACACCCCATGCATCTTCCTCTTGTTTACCAGATGCTGCTGGATTCCTGACTCTCACATGGCTTTGTACTGCCTGTCTGAATTTCCATAGTTAAAAGAATTACTGGTCCTTGCTCTCTGCCAGAGCTGAAAATTGAATACTGCCAGGAAAAAATCAGATTCATATTTTTACTTCCATTTCTTTTAATATCCCTTCCATTCATCTCATTCATAGTTTAACCATGCCATGGTGCTACCAGCTTGAGGGCAACACAGGAGTGAAGAGCAGTCTAGTTGTGAACAGGTGATGGGCAGAAGACCCTTATAGGAAATGAATGTCCTGCTTTTAATCTGCATTTTGTGGCAACTGTGCTGCATGGAGTATGTAGGTTGCTTACAGCAGCACATGTCCAAAGACTCTGCAGGTGCCTGGCTTTGGGTGAGCTGCCTCAGTAGCTCAGCTTGCTGGAGGAAAGCTGTAGGGTGAGGCCAGGCACGACAAGGCCTGTTCTCATGTGGTATGACACAAATTCATTGCACAGGCTCAAACCTGTGTGGCTTTGACATCCAGCTGCAGCTGGGAGTCAGTGGAACTCCTGTGAAGAGGCATTACAAAAAAAAAGTAGCAAGCACTAGTTGCCCTGCTAGGAAGAGCATTGATTTGGCATTAAGAGTGTGTCCTCCCCCTTACTAAAGGAAAGTTTCCAAGAATCAGTGTTGGGACGGTGATGAGCTGGGACAGAGTTTAGGAAGAGGGAGACCAGTCGCTACATTGTGGCAAGGTGTTCCCAGACAGCACTTCTCTCTGAAGGATGCTGTTTACCTGGCATAGCAGAGTTCCTAAACTGGAGCTGGCAAATCAACATTGCACCAAACAACTCCAGGTGACTTTTGCCCCTGGATCCTCATGGCTGCAGGGAATAAGGGAATTGAAGTCTCTGTCCTTCTTCCTCAGCTTCTGCAATGCCCGCTCTACGATGACATCTAAGCTGAGAGGGGACTGAGAAAGGCTGAGCAGCTCCTGCAGACAGCACCAGTTTCCCACGCGTGTGTATACTTTGGAGAATTACATTGGCTTGAACAACATCATTACTGAGGGAGAGTCTTTATTTTGGTCCTTCCTTATACCTTGTCCATTAGTAGCAGTTTGGTCTCCTGTTTGGAAAGTTTCCATGAAGTCCCACCCATACTTGGGATCTTGCAAGGAGACTCTTGGGATGAATGGACAGAAAGACCCATATATGTGAAGAGAGGTGGTGGTCAAGCCCTACTGCCAGTTACTGTCCCTGCCTCCAGCAGTCTCTGCAGCAGGACCTGGCTGCAGCAACAAGACCTGCACTGCACTCTCTCACCACAAACATACCTATTTTGTACCAGAGACAAAAAGTCCATCGGAGTATAAAAGCATGTTGCCACTACCAGTTACTCAGCAAAGTTTAACTGGTGGGCTGAGGGTGGAAAGGCTCCATCTTCTGCACTTGCAGGTGGGCTTGGTGCAGGCTGTGGACAGGTCTGTGTTAGCTGCTGCAATGATACTTCATGTTGCAACACGTCTGAAGAAACCCTGACAAAGATCCTGCAGATTCACAGCTCCTCTGGAGGTGTTTGCTGCTGTAGACCCATGTTCAGCATCAATCCAGGTGCTGTCTGCCATATGAAAATACAGATTTGTGAGAAGCTCCATGGTGCTTGGAATCAGCAGGAATTACAGACATTCTCCACAAACTTCTGTGGAGATGGGTGGCATTTATTAGAAACGCTAGAATAAAGACCAGAGTGATTCCCTAATGCAGAAGTTTCACGGCCTTTAGGTGTTTCAGCTATTCTGCTGTCACCTCCTCTTGTTCTCTGCTCCGCTCCTGGAGGCAATCTGAAGCCTCCAAAGCCCTGCATTGGGGTGAAGTGCATGGAAGAGATGGGGCATCACTCACATGGTGACACACCACCTTTTGCTCCTTTTCTCTTATCCCCACATCCCACAGCATTATTTGTGCCTCTCAGCACTTCTTATTTAATGAGAGGCAGTGCTCTTGAGCCCAGGCTGGAAGAAACTGTGATAAACAGAGAAGAATCCCATTTATTTTGCTTCACCCATCAGTATGAATGAGGTGGAGGAGACAGCTGTCTGGAGGGAGTGTTTTCCCCAGCCACATCCATCAAGGATCCCCGTCACCACTGTGCTTCCCATCCAAGAGACAAGACCACGTTTTTTTGTGCTCTAAGATTATAGGAAAGCAGACAATTACACAGAACGGTTCTGCAGCTACTGATTTTATATTAGATAAATTAGATGTGTCACTGCAGGTGCTGGAAGTGATCCACACTTATACGGATCTGAAGCATGAAACTGGGGCAGTAACACTTGGTTCAGACATTTCAGGGATGGTCCTATTGCTTCCGTGGTGGGTTACATGACAAAATCTGGGTCTGTGACTCTTTGGACAGCAAGAGAATGGGACTTTTTTGCAGTAGATGGGTTTGCTCCACCCAGGGGTGGAAACACAGCAGTGGTTCATTTTTTCCTTCCTCTCTTTTTGCCAAAGGCAGACACCAAGCTCCTCTGGGGAGCTGTAAATGAGTATAATTCAATACAAGGCCCTAAGTGAGCAGCAGCACACTAGGCTTAGAGCTATTCCCGTTATGGCCAGAGGCAGGCATCTGAGAAGGGTGGACAGATGATCTGATCTTGTGTGGAAATTTCATTGTGCTTCAGCTACCGTGCTCCACTTCACTGTAATAAAAAGTAATTTGATCAAATATTTTTGCACATTTTTCTTCTGTTAAATAATGGTTTGGTGCATGCCAGCCACAGGAGTCCTTGCACCTCTTTCACTGGAACGGCTGGGACTGGCTTCTCATCCTCCTCTCTATCTGGATATTGGAGAGACTCCTACACTGGCAACTGCTGTGTGTGTGTAATAGGTAACAGAACAGAGAAACTCTCTTCTTTTTCAAGGTGCATATGAGTTAATTTTTGTCAAAAATTTAAAATAGAGGATATGCAAATACAGGAAACCTGAAAATTTTTTTCCACCTGTTCTTGTTCACTCTGGGTTACAGAATTCCCTTTGCTCATTTTATATTTAAACTCGGGGTTACATTAAATATAAGCAAACTAACAAGGTGCAGCTACTTCACCACACTCTTTTTCAACAGTTTCATGAGGGGAAGACAAATCTCTACCTCTTATTTAAAATCACCATAAATACTTGTAATATTAGAGATGGATCAGATTTTTTTTTATTATTATTCATAATACACGACAACATGTCAATTTTGTAAAAGTGTACCGTTGGGCTAGCTGCCGTAGCATGCTTCTTAAATTAAGGGTTAGGTTTTTGCCCCCAGCCTTTCCTCCACGCACCCAAGGAAGGGTGGTCCATAGTGCAGAGTGATCGTTCCTAATTGCGTGTTGATAGGCAAGGAGCACAAAATGTACTGCATCCCTGCTCCTGCAGCTGGTCTCTATAAAACAAAAAACTCGAGTTGCTTATCTTGGAGAAGCTTGCTCTTTTTCCCAGAGAGAAAATAATTTATGGTCTAACTGGTCTGAGCACTAAATCCGAGCAACAAGGATCCAGCCAGAGATTCCTATTAAAGGGTTAGTATCCGTCATAATTGGCTGATGGGGTGTTTTGAAACTCATTAATCACCGTGCTGGCAGCAAGCAAATTAGAAACTCTGTGTTCTGCCGCTGACTTCCCATTTCACTGAGCAAGTTAAATGCAAAGCATGTGTTACTGGCATCAGCGATTTCAAAAGTGGGTGTTTCTCTGGATGTAAATGGCACTTAATAATGTTCCACCTTTGACTGAAACTAGGGCACGCCCTGCCATGAGGTTCTCATCATCTAATTGCACTTACTCAATCTGAACTCAGATCATGCAACTCAGGCTGAGTCTACCTGCCAGTTTAACTCTTCAGTTTGCCTTGACAGAAGAGCCGTACCCCAGGAACACAGTCACCTGGCAGGGTGCTGGGAAGGGATGGGGTTAGCTGTCCATGCTGCCTGCCCCATGGCTGCTGCCCTCCCAGCCATGACTCTCTTTTCCCACCCAGGACAAGTATCGTGAAGAAAGCAGGGGTCGGTTGCTTCCAGGAGCCCTGTGTTTTACACAGACCTATGGCAGCAGTGCCGCAGGGCCAATAGATGCTTGAAACCAGTGGCTGCAGTGACAGCCCTCTAGCATCACATCTTGGGCTTATCCACAAAAGTGAAAGGAAAATGAGATAAAAGCCTCTTTCCAGCTCTAGCAGGACATTTTGTATAGATAAGAGACCAGCCTGTGCTCCAGGCCTGCTCTGGCCGCAGTCTCTGTGCTCAAGCTCTCAGCAGCTCTCTCTGAAAAAAAAAAATAACACTCCCCAGAGAACATTTATGAACTCTGAGGCCAACCAAGGTGCCACAGTTTGTTGGCTTCCAATGCTAAATTTTCTTAATCCTCAAAACAGGGTTACATTCTCCCCAACTTACGTTCCCTCCAGCTGCTGCATTGTGGGGACTGACCAGCTGTCACAGGCCAAAATCCAGTTCCAACCCCAAATATTCAAGAGGTGTCTTGGGCATACTGCTCTGAGCTGCATTCCTACCCTCGGACAAGGGAAAAAATGTTCCTAATCCACCTACTTCCACTGATGTTGCTAATGATCCTTCAAGCGAGTCCTGCTCTTGCTCACAAGGCTTTTTTTTTACCAGTTTGGGATGCCAGAGAGGAGAGAGAAGCCCAAATGAGAGCAGTGTGTGTCTCATAACCACAGATGGCATTTTAACTGATAAGGCTCTCTGCTCTGGTCTTCATCTTGCATTTCAGCTGTTATTTATGAAGCTGATGAAAACTATGTTTCACAGCGAGCAGGCAGATTCTCCAGAGATTTTCTTCTTTCTTAATGGTTCTTGGTGAGTAAATGCCTTGTTGCTGAAAGCCCCAATGTCCTGGCACACAAGAGAGAGGGTCCCAGTTGCCATGCGCAGTGATGCTGCTGGCCGTATATGAAACAAGGCAGCACACAGCAAGCTTAGCCCCCTCACCTCTCAGTTCCTAATACCTAGGAAGGAAAGATCTTGACAGAAAGGTGCAAGGCTGGAGAGCTGTCCCTCTTGGATCATTTCAGTTTTAGCCACATGATCACCATGACAATGTTTCATAATTACATCTTGCATTTTCATCTATATATTTCAGCTGAAGTTATGAATGTTTAATTACACATGTCTCATAAATACCTTCTGGGGCAGGTCAGCATTCAGTTGGTATCTGTTTTCATGAGGCAGTTGCAGGGATGTATAGTCTCCGGGAAAATCAGTGCTGCAGAGTGGTTTCAGACTAGCCATAGCTAAGCCAAAGTGGTCTGGTCTGTGCACAGCCTCATGGGCCCTGTGGAGCCTGAAGCCATGTAACTGCCTGCCCATCGCAGGGGGCAGCCTGCACCTCTCAAAGTGTCATCCTCAAAGTAGGGGCCAAACTCGGCCTCCCTCATGACACACCTCCACTGCCACCCCAGCATATACCAAATACTATATGGTGCTGGCACGATTCCCAAATGCGTAGGGAGAGGATTGCCAGAGACTGCAACGCCACATAAGAGTTCTGCCGAGCCCACTGTGCCTTTGAGCCTCACTGGTGTGGGTTGGCCAACTATAACATGGAAGGTGCCTCTCCTGAAGGATTAAGTCCTCTGTGTTAAGCAGCAAACCATCCATCCGCCTTTAATTTTCCAGTTATGCATTTCTTTGCAGCAATTTTCACGACCTTATGGCAAAAGACTGTCAATGCTGTCACTTTTGTGTCTCTTTTGTTTGTCACCTTGAATAGCTGAAAAAGAATTATTCCTATCTTCATGTCCTCTGCTGAGGAAGGTACCATAACTTTGCCCAAGAAAAATCCTTTGCTTGGCGTACACTGTATCCACACTGGAACAGAGTGGGGTACCAGACAACAGGTCTGTATTAAGATGGCTAAGGAAATAGATATGCTGTGGGGTGTTTTTTTGATTTATTTTTCTTCTGAAAGTTCATCTGCATTGTGAGAAAGGAGGGTTCATGTCAAATATTTGTTGGCATTTTTTAGTATGAAAGAGCTAATGAGCCCGTCTTGTCATCTGCTCTGTAGTGCACAGCAAGTGAAGAGTCAGCTTGCTCATTACACTGATCACTAGATTATAAAGGGCTCAAAAGAGCTGGCAGGGCGGACTTGCCGTCCTGGGCACGAGCAGAACTGTATAAGTGTGCACTGCAGAGGGGCCCAGGGCTTTATTTAGGCCAGGACTATATTGCACCCATTTCAGCAAAGGTAGGCACTCAGCCAAAAAAGGTGCTTTTATTACCATATGATGAAATTTAAGCTCTGATGCCTCTTGACCCCTACCCATGGGCTGGCAACTGTGACGCTGGGAGAAACCTGCTGCAAATGAACTGGGAACTTGCAGCGTCAGAGAAGAATGTTACATATAGAGGTGAGCACGGAATGCAGTGGGCACAGAGCAATGAAACAGAACCAGCGGCATACAGAAATCATGGGCAGCAGTGACGCAGAAGTGTCACTGTGTGATTATGTGGATAGCAAGCAACAGAAAGAAAGCATTCATTTTCAAAACTGAAGCTTTATGATACAGGATATGCATAGGTGGGCAGACTGTTAGGAAAAATATCCTACCCAACAAAACTCAGAGATTATTTCAGGGAAGATCTCAGAGCATCTGCAGGTATAAGTTTCAGTATGGATGGACACCCACTCCTATAACCCCAGTGTGAGCCAGAGCCTTCCCTATAATCTTCTTTCTTCCTATCTCGTCACTAATACAAAAGAATTTTAATATTTCTGGAAAGTTCTGCTGCTTTTAAGTTCAAATACTCTACAGCTATAAAGGTAATCAGTATTACTGTTCATGTTAAATAACTTTGAGCTATGCAAAGTTATATTATTCCGTATGAGGTGGCAAATTCAGCTACTGGCCATTTGTGGTAAGGCAGTCTTAATAAACACTGAAACCCAGAGAAAAGCCAGAGTTTACTTTTTAGTCTTCTCATCTCCAGTGCTTTTCTGGTCCCCTTACCATAACTAAATCTAAGGCAGAAAAATATTTTGTATACAGTTATTGGAGTTTTGCTAAACCACAGTTTACGTGCAACTTTTAATGCCATCTTTAATTATCTTTAGTAAACAAGCATCTTAACAGGCTTAATCTGCCTTGTGTGTTTAATACACTATGTCCTACTGGAACAGGTAAGATTAAACCACATTTTTATGAAGAATCAGAATATGTTTCCTTGCTAGAGTTTAAACCACTGGTGGGAGAGGAGTCAGAGCTGGGCTCCTGGCAGAAGTGCCACTGTACAAACTAACTGGGAGGTACTGACTGTGCTCTGCACTCTGAAAGCAATCTCAAGCAGCCGTGCCCCACTGCCAGCTGCCTCTTCAACAACAGGAGGCCTTGAAGGCAGCTGGCTGACTGCCTGGGGGGACATGCCTGAAGGTGCCTTGCTCTGGTAGGCAGGCATTTATGTCAAGGGTCCCCTGGGTTCCCAAGGGCCTCCTGCAGCCCACGTCAACATTTTTACCACCATACTGACAGTTTTGAAATCTGCTACCACACCCAGTGCTTCGCTCTTTCCAAACCTACCTCTGAGTGTGCTACTTTTCACACAGACACGGTAATAATCAAGCCTCGGAAATGCAGCAGGAAGCATTTGTGCTGACATCCTGCTCTGTTTCATGCTCAGTGCATGAAAACAGCATTTCTAAAGATCTCCCCTTACAGCCTGAACCAGGACTACAGCGAGCAATGGCTGTGGTCTCTAGTCATGACAGCAATGCTTGTTTCCTTCTCTTTCAATACGAACACGCACATTTTAAGAAGGAAGGCAAACCCCATGCAGCATGCTTTGTACCTAGTGCCTTCTCAGATATTCCTGTGCTAGGGCATCAGTGTCATGTCTCTGTTATATCATAGTGCAGGGCCGTGAGTGGTTCTCGTGGCCTCAACCACTGATGCTGAGAGTCCAGTGACCGTGTTAGACATCCTGATGCCTCTGCATTACATTAGGCAGGGACCTGTAGTCACTGGCAGTGGGAGCACTTCTTTACTGCTTAGTTTCATCTAAAGGGATCTCATGTGCCCTGAGACCACTCTGCAATATAAACCAAAGAGCAGGCAGTAGCCAGGATCAGGAGATTTGCTTCAAAAGCTCATGCCTGAACTGGATTAAAATATTTAGGAGGATGCATCTTTAGATTTAGGTTAAAGTTAACCTGGAAACCAGGTCTGGATCTAAACCTGGACTTGGCCCACTTCCAATTTTAGTGTTGAGGAGCCAGGAGCAAGGAGAAGGCATCAGAAACTGCCTGACCAGTGTTTTTAGAGTGGTCATGAAATTTACTGTGATGTACTGAAAAATGGTTGTCAGGGCCTTTTCAATAATTTTAGCAAAAAATATTTTCTCTATTCTTATTTGTGGACCTAGAAGCAATCCTTCCTACATGTATCCTTCAGTATGAACAGCTGTGCTCTGAGTTCAGTTCAAGCACTTCATGGTTGCAGCCCAGACCTGTGTTTAGTGGGTAGGGAGGTTCAGTCAGAGTTCCTTGTATGTCATGTGTACTCTTACGGCTTTTTTGCTTTCCATCAGAATATGATGTAATGACAGACTTTATGGATCCCCAGTATTTCTGTTACTGCCTTTTTAATGGATTCCAGCTATTAATTTGAAATTGAATCTGCCTCATCTTAACTCTACTTATATGCATTCTAAGTATACTTCAAAGTTCATTAATGATCTTCAGTAGCCTTAATAAACCCAGGCTGTGCCATAATTACAAATGTCTAAATCACTCACTCTGAGTAGTTCCGATCTTTGCATTCAAGTGCAGATACTCAAAGGCATACTGCTGCGTATGGATGCAGCCACACACATGCATACTCATTTCTAGGGCTGCTTTCATAATACTTATGGATAGAATGAACTCTGAGCCATGAAGTTGTTTTAGTGGAAACAGATGAAATCATCTTTCACCTCCAGGTCACCAGTGTGATTCCATCAAAAAACATCACTGCTGACTGAAAGTTTTCGGACAGACACTGAGAGCTTAAGAAACCTCATGATCTCAGCACAGCTGTTAATAGAAAGCAAACCTAGCACTAACTCATGTCACTTTTGGCAGCCACAGCAGAAAGGCCAAACTCCCAAATCAGCATGGGGGCTGCACGGCTCTTTTAGCTCAGAGGTAGCTCCACGGTGGGCAGTGCATTATCCTGGCAGGGTGGAGATTGGAAAAACTTATATGGCAACCCTTTGGACTATTCCTGCCTGGGTTAAGAAGAGGTCACTTTTAATCTCATTCCATTGGCTCTCTATTTATAGAAAAGGAAAAATATAGGGAAAAGTGGCCAAAAGAGTCACTTGCAACTTCTATTGTATGTATTAGAACAAACCAAATTCTGAAATAAGGGTTTGAATTTCCTGGGGCTGGATCTGGAACTTATTCATTTCATTCAACCTGTGCTCAGGTAGGAATTCTCAGTGACCTGACTAGGAACTGTGTCTCTGCAAGAGCTAAGGACTTACTAAAGTCTTAAAAATTTAGACCCTTCACAGCAAAATTTTGTCTTCACATTTCACTGATAAGGTGTCTTCTCTCATTCATTTTGCTATTGTGCAAAAATTATTGCTCTTCTTTGTGTTAATCCATCCACACAGTTTTGCTTAAAAATCAGGGCAAAAATTAAACTACAATTCCTCTGCTTACCAGCCTCTCAGAAGAAGAGATCTCCACTTTTCTGTTGTTCACAGAAGTGTAAAGATGTAAAGCTACCAATTTGTAATGATGATGCAGGAATAAGGAGCATGATTTTGCAGTTTTGGCCTCTCCAAGAGTCTGCACAAGGTGTAGACGCCAGCAGTTTTCTTCAACTGCCTGAATGTAAAGGTGAAAACAAATGTGACAACCTTTCCTTGTCAAGGGAGGGAAGGTAAGGGTTAGAGAGATGTATTATTCAATAGGGAGTTTATTTTCACGCCACATTCACATTCATCCGGGCACCTAGTTATCACAAAGTTGACAATACAAATGGCACTGGCACAGGGAAGAAAGGAGCCTGCAAAGAAGTCAGTGAGAAGAACTGGAAGAGCTAAATCTACACAGTTAGGGAGCAGGATGGGAGTCAAGGTCTGTAAGAACTCAAACAAGAATTTTTTGAGCACCAGAATGAAGGACTGATCTGTTGCAGATGTGCAGCTCAAGGCTGGCCATACCCTTGGGTAGCTAACATGCAAGCCATTGAATTATTTTATTTCCACAGCATCTGAAAGAAAATTTTCAGCACTTAAAAGGTCCGTTTCTAAAGTGTAGTCGCTCATAGCTAATAAGGAGTCAGCTCACACTACAGCTTTGTTTCTGGTCTCTTGTCTTTTTCCCACACGTGTTTCCATAAAACCTGTGAAAACTTAGCATTTGAATCTGTTAAATGTTGCCGGCCAATAAGTTGGAAAGTCTGTAGATACACCCATACATACACATAAAACAAAATATAGCCTAAGTCTTGCTTTCATAGAAAATGATGCTAAAAGAACTTAAGGATGTGAAAATGAAAATTCTGTCATGAAGTGTGAAGTTGTTTGTTTTCCTTGTTGGGACATAGAATTTGAGAGAGCTTGGCAATGTCCTGAGTCATGCCAGCTCTTTGGTTTCTTTATTCCTTGACCTAGCTCAGCCCTCAGACAGAAGTTCCCATCATGTGTCTAGTAACACGTGCAGCTGAGTTTATTTAGGTTTCATACCTTAAAGGAAGGTCTTTTACATCTTAAGAGAGGGAAGAAGTTTGTGTGTGAAGCTCGAGAGTGAAGAGGTTGCTTAACGGCTAACCTGTTTGATCAAAGTGAGTTGTACTATGAGCACATTGTTTGGGAAACTCTCGGGGAGGGAATGCTGCAAACTCCCAAAAGGCTGGGCTTTCATGTGGGTTAACCCGTGTGGAAGAGGGAGGGGTTGGTATTCATGGGTGAGCCTGTAATGAATGTGTCCCTCTGATGCTGGCCTTATTGAAGGCCAATTCAGATGATGAATAACTTTTGTTAAAGAGAGTGACAATGTAATTGTTTCCTGAGGAAAAGTGTCTGTGTGGGTGGTGGGAAGGGTGGAGGTGATGATCTCAAATAGGGCAAGTAAATGATAGTTCTGCTCTGTTGTCCAATCTCACAAACTTATAATGAAGTTAAGGGAGTGATTGGGCTGTTTCCCATTTTGAAGCTTCACAACGGTGTACACACACCATAATAAACTAGGTAGGTTATCTTCAAATGCTGTAGTGCTCAGGTCCCTGCAGCTGCAGAAAGGTTGGCAGGTGGAAA
>JAWWMP010000116.1:40123662-40179522 GCA_035047865.1 Dendrocincla tyrannina
CCTTCCCTTCCCTTCCCTTCCCTTCCCTTCCCTTCCCTTCCCTTCCCTTTCCCCTTCCCCTTCCCCTTCCCCTCCCCCTCTTCCCCTTCCCCTCTTCCCCTTCCTCTCTTCCCCTTCCCCTTCTCCATTCCTTTCATTTTCCTTTTTTTTTTGTTTGTTTGTTTTAATATAAGGAACTCTAACAAATCCCTGCTCCAGATGAATTTCCAGTGTATGCAGTAGATCAATGGCTTCTCTAGAAACAATTACCCATATCAGTTAGTGTTTGTACTAACTTTATCTGAATTGCCTGAAATAGCCCTCCCATCATCTAAATTTAGACTTTAAAATACAACTAAAGAATGCATGGTGGCCTAATGAGTAGGTAGCCAGTCTTTCACAGGATTATGCCTCTGAAAAATGAATTGTATGTGAGCATTAATACTGCATCTCAAAAACTCATTCAGCTGCATGCCTGGTCAGCTTAAATTGGTTTTGGCTATTTTGTTTCCCTGGTCTACTTCTCTTTGGGGCTTTTTTTATGCTGTAAAACCTAACAAGATATTCAGTTGTGAAGTGGTTTCTGGTTTTGGCATAGGTAATGACAGCTATACATCCTGAGAGATGACAGTAGTATATAAAAATGAGAATATAAATTATTTGGCAAGAAAAAAAATTTCTGATAGATGTCATCCATATAAGTTCCTTTACAGCAATAAAGAATGAACTACAGAATTGAGAGGCATATGTTATATATGGTAAGATTTCTTTCTTTCCCTGAGGATTGTGGGGATAAACATAGAGTAGAAAGCAGAGGTGTATATTGGAAGTGACATGACACTTCTCTCTGCAAAAATTCAACAGCTAAAACAAAAATGAAAGGGAATAGACCTACCAGATGCTTAGATTCAGCAATTTCACTCCTTACATGCCCTTCAGTAAGTTTCCAAAGAAGAGTGGGCTTGGATTTCTGTGAAATTTATCTTGCTAAGATTAGGAGGGAGGTTGGGAAAGAAGGAGGAAAATCAGAATTTGCCCACAAAAGAACTCCTTCTCCTCTCCTCTGCCCCATTCCAGAAACATGAGATATGGCAGAAGGTCATGCAGATAACTGCAATATTATCTCCTGTGCCTTGGAAACTTGGCTTCTCTCAGAGGGAGGGTGATAAATTAGACCTTGTGAAAATTCCATTCATGGAAAACTCTAACATTGCTAAATCTAGAACTGGGGCAGTAAATTCCAGAACTTTCCAGAGAAAATAAGTTTGGAAATTTAAGTTTTTCCAAAGGAAAATGCTTCTCCCTGACTGAATTCTGCATGTTGTTTGTTGGGGGGTGGGGAGTCCCCCTAAAAAAAATCAAGCAGAACAAAGTTCTTATACGTCTGGGAACTGGGAACTCTGAAATCCCTGGCCTGAGCTGGCTCTGCAAGTTTCCAGTTTTCTAAAGTACAGCTGTGGGTGTGAAAGTCCATTTCTGTGGTGGGGTCTCCATACATGACATACATGACATGTATAAAGTCCTACTTCACACATTCCACAAACTGTGTACCTAATGCCCAACTAACAAATTGGTTTTCAATGGTAAAAAGATAGATAAACATTTATCCTCAAAACATGAGACTGGAATTGCAGAGAAGTCCCTCACTGGGGTATAGATGCTCCTATTTGGTATTTCCTGGGAAACCGAGGCTTGGGATGTGAATGAGAGAGGAATAGCATGGTTATTTCAGTGGATGGTTGGGAGGACTTAAAATCCATTAGTATCTTTGGTCAGGTGAATGTCAGCAGTGCTGGCAATTTCTGCTTCTACCAAAAAAGGTAGCTGCTCCTTCTCCATTCACTCTCAGGATCTGTACCAAGCACTGCCCAACATTATGGTGCTCCAGACTACCATGTCTTGATGTGTCCTTCTGAAGATGCCAGTAAACTGAACAATAGTGTTCGTGTTAATTACTTTTTTCCTCTAAATCAATGAGCAAGGTATCACCATAATAGAAAAATGATACAGCACTTGGACTAAGGCCCGTTTCTGTGATGGCAAATCAATTGAAATGTATCAATGCTGAAATTACAGTGGGAAATATCTCTACATTCTTTGTGTGTTACTGAAGCACATTCCTGTAAATTAGTCCCACCGGCAGTCATTTTGCCGATTCAGTTTTAAATGTCAGAATCAAAATGTTGCCCTCGATGGTGGATTTGGAAGTCAGGATCCCCAAAAGCAGGCTTTTTAAACATACTCAGCAAATAGGTAGGCAATGGTTTCTAGATACATATTAAAAGAGGGGTGCATTTTCTTGTAAATAGCTGTTCCTGTTTCAATGGTGACATGAAATGCAATGAGTTACATTACTTGTCCCAGGCAGCTTTTATTAATCATCTGCATATAACTTCTCTCCATATGAAGTATGACTTTAAATTTGTGTCATCTCCATAAACCACTTAAAAGTTTTCTTAAAATCTCATGACCTTCAGAAGGACATTGACTAGTCCTGGAATGGCAGGAGGAGGAAACAAATAGAAGGTGTTTCAACCGTGCCAGAAAAGAAGCAGCAGTTTGAGTACAACTGGCATCCGGGCCCTTGGAGCTGGAATAGGCATTTCCCAGGAGGAGCAAGGGTGCAATGAGAGGGGTAGTGCTAGGCTATGTGACACCATCTTGGAGAACATCTGGGGACACCATGGTGGCCCCTCATCCCTTGACAGATGATGGGGTGCTCATGTGGTCACTCTCTGTGGAAGATGTAAGTGGTTCAGCTCAGGGCAGGTCTCCCTAGGGCTGCTCTGCCTGTGTCTGCCCTGCCAAGACAAAATCTGCAGGAGCAGTCACACTCTGCTCCTGGTCACTGCAGTTTTGCATGCTCAGCCCTCACGCTCTTTCTTCAACAAAAGGCTGTATTTACCCCTACCGCTCCCATCTGGCCTTCAGCAATTAATCTCCGTGCCTGTAACTGCAGCACATTGTGTGATAATTCGTTATGTTAATCCCATGTGTCAGCGAGCTACTCAAAGACTGCCCTGCTTATCTTTTGGAAATATTCTGGGTTTTCCAGTGATGCATGTAGAAAAACAACTGCATTCTCTGTCCTTCAGATACACAAGGCTAAAATTTGAATGTTCTTGTGCCTATAGTACTATGTTCTTATGTAGTGTCAGAATTTTGGAGTAATATAATTAAGGGGACCAAACTACACATTTGAACCTTCAAGCCCCCCTCCATTTCTTAAATGCAAGTCTCTAGGGTAGAAGCAATGCTGTATTAAACATATTTACACTAATATAAGCCACTCTGAGCAGCAGAGGTAATGGAGCTTGGTTTTGACCTGTCTGTACCCAGGTGCTGATGCTACTGGATCTTTCAGGAACATCTTTGAGATCATTGCTGCCTTGGATGGTGTGTAAGAACATCCAACCAACTAAAATATTGCTGAGGAGGCATAATGGATGACAGACAGATAAAGGGGAGGCAGTGAAATCAATGACGCAGCCTTTTCTCATAGAAGAACACTGGAAGCCCTTTCACTAGGTGCAGCAAATTCAGTCACCTTGCGTTATCAAACCTGAATTCTGCTCCAATTCCTGATCCTTTCCCACTTAATGGGGTTGTAGGGAGGCAGAGGGCAGTTCGTAAGATGGTCTGTTCTGGTTGTGGGTGTCAAAGAGATTTAGGACAGATAAACCAGTCCAGTCTGAAATAGGGCTGTGTTTTCCTGGCACGGATGGGAAGAGCTTGTTGCTGCTCTTGGCACTCTTCCCATGCAGGCAACGCCTCAGTCTCCTACAGGTGAAAAGAGCAGGGTGGTGTTGACCCAACTTGCAAGCACACATTTAAAGGAGGGAGAGAGGGAGTGGGTTCTGAACACCTACAGGGAATAGTTTGTGTTTGGTCCCTCCAGCCAGTGCCTCAAAGCTGAAGACACAAAGCCTGAGAGGAAAGCAGCTTGAGCTGCCACTGGCTCTGCTGTCCTCGATGGCCCTTGAGGACTGCTGGAAATCCTGGGGCACTTTTTCCAAGCACTTGGCCACTCAGAAAGTCTGAAGTTGGGTTTCAGTTGTCCGCAGTTGCCTGAGTATCATTGAAGATCTATAGTGAAACACGCATAGTGTCTCTCCTAGAGCTAAAATCAGCTCTCCCAAAGCCTGCAGCAAACCACGGATGTCCTTTAACTGGGTCACAGCAGGTTTAGGTCACAACTAACAGTTGGTTTTATTCAGTTCTCCGGGTAACTGAATGCTACTCCTCTTTGGTCTGTGACAAAATGAAAAAAAATGAAAGAAAATTAAGAAGCTAATCCAGGACCTTTCATTTCCTTTTTTTTTTTTTTAACATTTTTCTCTCTTTGCTTTCAAGTTTCAGCTTAGCTACAGTTAATTTTAAAATAGACTGGGAACATCAGAATGCTGAAATAATGGTTCAATTTTTTTCTCCTTTTCTTTCCAGCTAGATTCTGCTGGAATTGACAAATGTTTTCAAGTGTTTCAAACTTGCACTTTTTCTCCTTTTTAATGGAATGAAATATTTCTCTGTCATAGTGTTAATTGAATACAACTAAACGATACAACAGCATGTTTCACTTGATTCAGGTAGTCATTGGCATAAAGATAGTTAAGGATCTCCGTGCAACTGCCTCTGTGTTTTTGTTTTTAAATTAAGGTTTTCTTCTTAGGGCTATTGCAGCATTGGTATTCTCAGACTGGGAAGAATTGCATGAAGGACTACAAAAACCCGAGATATTGCAGGAGAAGCTGTGGGCTGAATAATATGTTCCAAATATGCTCTGTAATATCATAAGAGTAGCATGTTTTCAATTCAGAATGAGGAATGGATTTGCCAAAAGCATTAAGCTTGGGCCCAATAGCTGAACTCCAGACACAATTAAAATAACAAGTCTCCAAGCTTTCCTGCAATCAGCTAGCAACTTCAGCTCTTGCTGCTTTTAGCTTAATATCAAGCTTCTCTACCAAGTGTTTACACGTCACTCTGCTAATCAGGCAAACACAGAGGCTGCAAATCAAAGAGCAGCATCCCTGATATCAATGTCTAGCACTATCAGTTCGGTCTGTCCCCTTCAAATGGCTCTAGGCCTGCTTTCCCAGCCTCCTCCTTGTCTCCTCTCCACGGCTCAAAGCAAGAGAAATAATGGCCTACTCCTTAAGGCATGCTTCCTTAGCATATCCTCCCTCCCTACCAAAGCACTGCTTCCATGGCTTTGTTTTTAAACCAGCAATAACCTAGTGAACAGAAGGGCTCATTAATCCGGGGAGAGGCTACATGCCCAGCAGGGACACAAAGCAAGCTGGGTGGCTCCCCGGCCAGTCTCATGGAGGCTTCAAAGATCGAGTCCTCTGACCTAAGCAGGGGTCCCTGTGTGCCCTGGGAAGCAGCTGGAAACCTTGCTGGCTGAGAGGGCTCAGCTGCTTACACCACCACAGGGGAAAAGAAGGACTTGAGACAGAAGCTTGCTCAGGGCCGCTGACGTATGAGGTGCAAGCAGACTTTGCGAAACACCACACTCCCTCTGAGCTCTTTAAGCTTACACTAAGGCAGCTAATGAAGCAGAAGAGGAAGACAAAGGGAAAGGGGAGCACTTATCTGTGCTTCCCTAAGCATGCCTAAATTGCTCAGGTAAGCACAGCTTTGGGTTCAGTCCCGGCTGTAGCTCTTCCCACCACCTTCTGGGGTGGCACCAAGGCTGGCACTGGTGCCAACACCAGACTGGGCACTCCTCAGGCTGTTTCAGAGGGAATCAGCAGGATCGGGGCTCAACCTGCTGCCGCCTAGACTCCAAGCACCCACGCATCCTAAGTCAGCTTTTGTACTTCTGCTTTCAGTGACTATGGTGTCGTGCACCTTGTTTGGAGAGCAGCGCTGACTTCTGCCAAAGCTCAGCAATGCCCACAGGGTGAATGCAGACCGTCAGCACTATTCTCACATCTGAGCCTGACCCATGAGGCAGGGATAGGCAAAAAGATTGGTTAGTTAGGTTTAATAATCATTAATGAAAACCTAGACCTGTTAATGAGCTGAAAAGAGAGTTTTCTTACATTTTTAGCAAGAAACAAAAGTCAGCAGGACATTTCAATACAGGTTGTAAAAAGACCAGTATAAGCCTGCTGTGGGTTTCTTGATATTCAGCCTTTGTAAACAATACTGACAGTGCATCCTCTGATTTATGAAGAAAGCCACGATCAGATGGTTTTTGGCATTCTGAATGCTATTTAGACTTTTCTGGCTTTCATGCATGAGAAATTGAAGGTTTGGATCACAACTTCAAGAGGCTGGCAAAAAGCCATAAACCTGCACACACCAAGAGACAGGAATGAAGTCATAACTTGTAATGATGCTGAGTATTGCAAGATCTTTCACTCAACAGCCAAAAGAGCATGCTGGAAGAAAGAGGTGGTACAGGAATGAATCCTGAGATGGGAACGCAAACAAAAATCTTATTTCTAGGAGCATAAAAGTGTTTGTCTGCTGAGGACTCAATCCTGACTGACCTTTCTTGTTTGTTTTTTCATTACTTTATTGCTGTTATGGAGCAGATTTCAGAGAATTCTGACACTGCTTCTCTGGGAAAGCAGGAAGATTTATGCTGGGTTTATTGCAAGCAGCAGTTATGATTTCATTATAGAATACTAAGATTGTAATTTTGTGTGCTTACACAGAATGTTTAATGCCCACATTAAGCTAGATGCATTTTATTTCAGTTTGTAAAGCAGCCTAAATGGCAAAACAGTATGATACGCTTGTTTATTTGGCATTAAAGCTTGGATTCAGTGCTTAAGCATCTTGCTGAATTGGGGGACCAAGCTGTGATTCAATGGTTCAAATAAGAGTCTTGTTAGTGATCAAAATTTGGGGACCTGTAAACTCAGAAGATTTTCAAACTGGTGGGAAATTATACTGTACCAGCACATTAACCTTGCTGACCCTTACAAACCAAAAGAAGATAATTTTAATGAGGACTGTAGAGACTATCATACTTTTCACATGTTGTGTCAGTTTACAGACTGATAATATGAAGGTTATATAGTGAATTGTACAAATTTTTAGGGTGAAATTTACTGTCAAAAACTTAAAAGGCTTAAGAAAACTTAGATTTCTCCTACTTCATGAACAATTATTTCCCTTCATATTATTTAAAATGGATTCCTCTCCATTTAAAATTGATGTGCTGCAAAAAGTAGATATTTAAACTGAGTTATTTCATTCCAAAGCTTACTAAGATATCTGAGCTGATGGGGGTTTGGAAATAGCAGAACTGTATTGTTCTAGTTACTAATAACACAGCTACTAGTTGGGCTCAGGAAATACTGTTTTTTAAGAGCACATAAAAGATACAGGTTTTGATAGCTTTTATTTTCATAACTCCTTAGTGTAAGATGTGAGGCAATGTATTTCATAATGTATCTAAAATAGATCCTCAGATTAAGAAGATTTGTTTTAAGAAAATAAATTCATTTAGTACTATGGGGAAAAGCATATAAGAGGCAAAGCAGATTCTTGCTGTGCACTGGCTCTGTATTCAAACACCAAGGTTACTGCAATCCCGCAGGTGAAGGCTCAGCTCTCTTCCCTTCCCCCTAGCTATGCAGTGACAAAGGACAGTACAGACTGCAATAAATTAAAATTAAAAAGGCTGGACAAGGGATCCCTCTACCCTTTCTCCTTCACACTGGCTGTCCTGAAAGATCAGTAGAAAATTCAGCATCTGACGATTACAGAAACTTAACTATTTAATGGAAAGAACTATTTCAATGTGATGCACCCAGCAGGATCAAAATTATTTAGCAGAAAACAAAAATATGAGTTTTAGCAAGAACCAAGGTTTCTTTTTTCCCCTGAGTCAGTTGTATTGCAAACAATTGTGGACAGCTGGTTCTCCCTGGACTGCTCCTCCTCAGGACAGAGTGGTTGTGCCTCTTTTAGCTTTGAGGCCCTCAGTTTAGCTAAGACTTGGTGTGTTTCCTTATTTAAATAACAACGTTGCTGTTATTTAAATATCTTGCCTGTGTATTTTTTTCCTTACTTACCTTTAGGTTGATTTCACCATTGTAGAAAATCTTGCTCTGACTATAGTTCTCTATAGGCTGCTCACTGTTCTTGTCCAGCCTATGCTGACCTTACAGCATAGTGTCTGTGTCTGCAAAGGGCTGTTGTCAGCACGGTTCCTCCTACCTTGCTGTGAGCTATGAGAACCCCATCCAGAACTGCTTTTTTTGTTGACCTGCTACTTGAAGGAACAGTTGTGTATTGCACTCAACAGCAGTAAGGGTGCTGGGAAAATGCCCAGGAACCCTAAACCATTCTTCCTTATTGAACCCTGTCCTGGCATGGGGTGGAAGGAGAGGCGCAACCCATTCTGCAGGATATTCCTACTCTGCTGTCAGGAGATGCCTGCCAACTTTTCCGCTCTGGAGAAGATCAGGATAGAATGATTTGGATAATGAGTATGCTTACTTTCCTGACATCCTCTTCTCCCTTTTTTATGAAGACTTCTGTTCAGCCCCACTGACATTACCTAGCAGTCTATTCCCAGGGCAAATATGGGGGCTTGTCACCTTAGAGTACAAGCTGGTTATAACACAAAGGACTTCCAGCCTACCTGTCCCCACTACCTTGCCCCTGGCCCCACAGCTGGGCAGCTCAGGAAATGCAGGTTGCACATATGCAGATGGTAGATGGTACCTAAGGGCACACACGCCTAATTCAGTTTAAGGAGGATGTCAGGATGTCATCTGCACCCAGAGCTCAGCTTCCCAGGCTGCTCCTGAGCCTGGACCATGACAGCATTATGAGGTTTCTCCTGTGATTCCAGCTGTGACTTACGACCTCTCAGTGGTTTCAGCTCCCTAAGCTCCTATTATGCAGCGTATACAGCTCTCTTAACTTAATGTAATGAAGTTACTGAGTAACTATTTATTTTTGTTATTAACTTTTACACCTGCTCACAAGCTTTTAATTACTGAATTCCCCATATAGTTCTTTAATTCAATTTGTTTTGACCTTTCAGTTAGTGGAGAAATAAAAGAAAGGTGAAATATGTGTTACGCCACTACATTCTGGCATTTAAAGCTGAGGAAGAAGGCCTTGGCAGCAGTGAGCCAGGGCACACAGTCTTAGCTGAGAGAAGGTTGCAAGACAAGAGCATTTGTTCCCATATAGAAGATAGTATTTAACCTTCTCAGCAGAGGTTTTGACGCTCCTGCTGCCCACCCAGCAGGATACATATCTCTTAGTCCTAGATACCCTTTGTTCACGTTTTTTCCCCAGAAAGTAGACAACTGACATTGAAATTTTTGCCATCCTTGCCACCACAGGCAGCTCTAGCTGTGCTCCAACTGTAAACACATGCCACATGAGCACAGCCCTGTGCAAACCTACCATACCAGTCACAGCAGTGGGGCAAGGGGCCACAGAAAAAATAAGCCCCTGAGACAAGAAGGACAGGGAGAGGTTGCTGATGTTATACAATAACCATCCCCAGCTGTTTGGGGAGCTAATAGTTGGCTTCCCCTTGAGGACAGCAGATGTGCTGGGTCCAGCGATGTCTGTGCCAGTAGATGTTTGGGATTCCACAAGGAATATTTGATCCAAGTCCAGCCAACCCAGAGGGCTATGTGTCTGCTTGAAGTATTTGCACTGTAAGGTGCCAGATTAATGATTAGAGAGATTAACATCTACAGGTGCATTCTGAGTTGTGCCAGTGAAATCTCCACCTGGCTCTGCCAGTGGACCTGAACATTAGTCCAAAGGGCCACATCTAAGGGTAAAGCAAATCCAGAGGGCCATATTTAAGGTGCTGGCTAGCCTGTAGGTTGTTCAGCACTTGGCTTTTCTGCTGAGAATACCAATAAGATAACATTCAGTGCAGGCTGGATGACTGACGTTGGGATCTGTCCTAAACCTGACTGATTATGCTAGTTTAGCTTTCACAGACTCTTGATGTAGGGGGCCAAAAAGGCCCAGGGGACGACATCAGCAGCAACAAAAGGAGAGTTTAGATTATTGTGCAGGTCCTTCATGTCAAAACAAACCCACCCAAACAGCTTCATTTATCTTGGTTTTATTACAGGAAAACTTTCTAAGCTTTGGCAAAGGTGACAATTATCCCCTAAGGGTAAGCTAGAAGACTTGCCTTGACTGCTGTCACAACTTTTGGTATCAATAGCGTGGGAAATGGGACGTATACTCAATCAAACTAAGCAGGGAGGGGAATCACCAGAAGCAATTGCAATGAGTGTGAAATCGAGGCCAACGGTGCTGATAGGCGCAGAGGAACTATTATCATGATTCCTGAGGAAATTTTCTGAAATCAGTAATTTAAACAGGCATGGGCAGCATTCATATGGGTATACTTCATACCACTGTCAGCACAGAGACTGACATGACTTCCTTGTCATACAAGGACCTTCTATTAGTAACAGGCTTTTGTATGTTGTTTCTTTCCCAAGAAATTCAAATCCAGTAAGTTGCTTTAAATGGGTTTGAGTCTGGTGATGTCAGATTCATTTTAAATAAATTGGTCTAGATCATAAAGTTTCAGTAAAAATCTGATTTTTAATAGGAATCCTGTTTTCCAGATTGTACTATTAGGATCTAAACTAGTTTCAGTTTTTTCTTAGTATGCTTATGAATCCTGAACATCTGAAATAGTTTCAATGCATACAATAACTTAATTCTTTATTATACAGGCATATGAAGTATGAATAATGAATTGAAAGAATCGGAAAGAAAGAGCCTTAAAATTAATAGTAAGTCTGTTTTTTTCAAATATTGTCCTACATTTTTCCCTAAGGAACAGAGAAAATATTCCAACTCCACATGATGGAAAAGTTTTAATGCAGAGAACTCTCCACAGGACTGTTTTCATTTTGTAGTGTATTTTAAACATATGGACAGGGCAGATTGTTAATTATTTCTTCTCCTTTTGGCTCAGTTCCATGTACAACTCAGCAAAAACAGAGCTCTACAGACTATTCAGCGGACAATCAATGGCTCTGCATTTGCTGAGTGCTGAACAAAATCGATGAAAGGGTGTTGTGACTAGCTCTTGAAGCACTTGTTGGTCCACAAAAACACCCATTCTTGCCCTCTCTGTCACCAGCTGCTGCATCTTGCTCCTTCCATGTTAGTTCAGAGGGGAAACACTTTGAGTAGAGGTAGTTTGGTAATTCTACACATGATGTCAGAAAAGGCTATTCAATGGGGTGATTGGAAAGACTTTGCAACTAATAGGTCCCATGCCCTTAAATATTCCTGAATGCAACTTGAATGCAACATTGTGTGACCAGAGAGCATCCATGGCTTCTGAGTGACAAGTAGGAAAATCTAGTTGCAGAGACATTGCAGCCCATGGCTGTGTGCAGGGCTCTTTGCTGTGCACTGTTGACACTTGAGCAGTGGCATCAGGAGAAGACCTGTGTCACTGTGTCTTCTGCCTCTGGCTTCTCCTTGGTAGTCACCACTGGCACTGCCATTGGCAGCTGTGAACCAGGAGACTGCAGAAGCAACTCTTATAACCATCTGCTGCCTCAATTACGTTGCTCTGCACCATGTCTGCAGTCTTTGGCTGATAATATCAAATAACAATAACAACAACAATAATAGCGTCAACAATAAGAGTACTAATAAGACTACTACTAGTGCTACTACTACTTCTCCTAATAATAATATCATTGTCATATGTAGAAAGAGTGGTAATGTCAAAAAACATCAAAGGTGTACTCTGGCATAGTCCTGGGGTTGCTCTTGCCCATGGGCTCAGTTGCCTCCCACAAAGGAGCAGTTTGTGCTGGTCTTTCCCAGTTTGTCCTCCCTATGGTGTCTCTCTGGTGCCTTCAACACCCTCTATTTTTTATCTCCCATCAGGATATGTTGTGTGCTGCAGCAGTCTGGTGCTTATCTTTGTGTCTGGGGATCAAGTAATACATCTACTCTTACCACTGGGACCTAAAATTCAATGATACCAAATTACTAGAGTGTTTGTTCTGATAGGAATACTTTTATTCTGTTGCAACCCTTTTTCATATAATAGGGGTAGGGTCTTTGTCTGATATGGTTTGTAGTCTGAATGTGTAGCTCTAATCCATAGAAAAAGAATGAGCAGAAACAAAGTGTTACAGTAATGGTTTTAAGATGACATAAAGGAACGCTCGAGGGTTCCTGTGCTTTGTGGCTGGGATGAGAACACATCAAGAAGGAAGGGAGAGCCACAGATTATGGAGCTATTATTCATTATTAATTATATATTTTGCACTACTACAACCACCCTGAGATCTAAGCATTCCTTGCAACCAGTAACAAATTAAACTGCACACTGGCCCTTTGATAGTAATCATGGAAGATGGAGAATTATGTACCCCTGGCCAGGATAGACTTTGGTTTGCTTTCAAAGAACTGTGGGGAAGGTTAATACCAAGTTTAACTTAATTGTCCAAATTAGATGCATTAGTGGGATGGTGATAAGTATGAGTCACAGTGCTTAGATCTGCCTCACAGATACCATCTCTTCTCTCTCCTGCGTTTCAAGACAGAAAGAAGTGGTAGCCATGTCAGATTCAAACCTTTCAGAGTAACTGGGACTCTGAAAATTATTCTCTGTGGCTTTCCTTGCCAAGAAATGAAATGCAATACTAAATAAAGCAGCTGGAGGTCCTTCCCCTGTCCTCCTTTCAGTCGCTCTAATAATTTTTTTCTAGCCCCTATTGGTGTGTGTACTCACTGCTGCTGCCTGACAGGTACCCTGGCATGATGACAGCAGGTTTTCAAGGATCTCCTCATGCCCAGGGAGTCAGGACCATATTTGACAGCCATGGACACCCCAAGCCCCTCTTGCCACTCTGCCAGGCTGCATTGGCCATGAAGAGCTGGCACCATGACCCCCTGGGACCAAAGGGCCAAGCCCCAAACCTGCAGAGAACAATGAAGTAACTTCTCTGGAGCAGTGCCGGTCTCGGCCCTGGGTCCCTCTCTCGATGAAGCTTACTGGCTGCTGAAAAAATGGTATGAGAAAGACACTAAGAAGATTATTTGATGTGCAAAGGCCCCAGTTCTGCCTTTGTTGCAAGGAATCTCCTGCACCCCGCCTTGGCAGCAGCCTACTCACCTCAGTGGAGTGACGGACATATATCATCTCATGGATGCCTGCAAATGCCCAGTATTTCCATGCCTAACTAACAGGAAAGCTTCTACAATGGAAGCTATGAGAAAGGTTCACATATTTACTCTGTTGGCCTTTGAGTCACACACAACTCCTGAATGCACAAGAGGGTGGATGCTGTTCAGTGATGTGCTCAGGCTGTTCCCTTCAGCACCAAGCAAAAAGAGCAGCTTCAGCTGCACTGGATCACCTACTTTCCCTTAAGAAAAAAAAAGTCCCTCACTTTGTCCAGCGATCTTGGAGAACACACAAGGTGTTTCCTACTGGGACTGCAGAGATGCTAATAGCATTTGCTGAATATGTTCATCTTGCCTCCCATTCGTTTTCCTGCAGGATGTCACTGTGAAGCAGTAAATGAACAAGGTTTAGGACTAGGTTCCCCTTTCCCTCCCTGGCAGGGCTGCAAGGCAGGCTGCAGCCTCCCTGTGCTGGGTAGGTCATAGCACGGCGGGGTGTCACGGCACAGCTGAGGTGCCTGCCGGAGAGGGATGCAGATGGGGAAGCATTTGCAACATCATGCCCTCACATCATTACAGCCAGACAGGCTAGTGATTTGCAGTCCTGTTCTTCACTGTGCTTTAGCATCTCACCCCTCAAGAGATTTCAAGAGAAAATAAAAATCCAAAGCCTGAGCGCTGGCAAGCAGAGCTGGCAGTGCTGAGCAGCTGCCCGGCAGCCTTCAGCGCAGTCCCTTCCCCCAGCCGCTGCGAACTGATGTGCCAGTCTCATTTTGATGCTGCCTGCATTCAGATTTCGCCTTTCCCCCCCGCCTCCGCCTCCCGGTTTTTTACCCTGAGGCAAAATTTAGCTCTTGCATTTGCATGATGCTGTGCTCTCCCCACTCTGAGCACCTGGAGCTCTCACTGACAGGGTGCAGCCATCAGCCCCAGGACGGCTGTCACCATTCCTGCTGAGGGACGATGAGCAAAGGGGCTTCCAAATATGTAGAGCAGGAGTTTTGGATTGGCAACAAAAATGTATAAATGTAAGATTGAATGCATATTAGTTTGGAGCACTGATTAGATCCAGAAATAAAGGGGTGGATTAGCCAAATGTTTTGGGGAGCCAGCATTTTGCATCATTTATTATTCCTCAGCTAGTTTCAGTTGGAATAGGAACTGACTGAATACTTGAGTATCATTTTGCTGCATACTAGTCCTGTTTGTGTCAGAGGTTTTGGCTTAGGATCTACAAACAATTTGTCAATTAACCCAGCTAGCTAAATATGACCTTTTTCTATAAAAAGGTGGCCCTGGAGTATCACTAAGGGGATCACAGCATGTGTGAGGGAAGCTGTTCCTGTTTCTCTTCAGTGCTTCAGCTGCATGGTCCTGACTGGCTGTTAGCCCCAGCCAGTGAAAAAGAAAGATTGAGACATCTCCATGAAAGACTTCTATAAGCTTAAAATGGAGAGACTCGAACAGGAGACTCCAAACCAACAAAGGTAGTATCCAGCTGAAGGTGACCCCACAAATTTGTGGTGAGGGAGGAGTCATGAAGAGGTGATGTGCCTAATGCAGATGGGGCAGCAACGGCTCCAGGGGATGAGAGAGAGGCAGGAAATGCAGGGGAGCAGTAACAGCCTATGCTCAAAACTACCCAGGGCCAACTTTTAGGAAAGACCTGCCTTCTTCTTCCCTGTAGAAATCTGAACTCAAAACACTTGACTCCCTACATAACATTGGGTTGGGAAAAGTGGTATATGGAGGAAGCTCTCTGGAGAACGATTTCTCTGCTAGAGAAATGTAGATGTAAAGGCAATGCCCGAAAAGGCATTGATGAAAGATTGCTTCATGGCTGACCTCTTCCCTGGCGTTGTCTGTGCCCCCTCCCCTCACTTAGTTGCTGACTGGACCTTTTTGAGGATTATCTATTATATGCCTCTCCACCAGCTTCTGCAAAGCCCACACAGAGCAAGGCTGCCACATCAATTATTATTACCACCCACTGGAAACAAGGGGTGCAGGGGACTCTCCTATTTATATCCAGAGTTTCTCACTCTGAAAACATCTTTCTCACCTCTCGAAAAAGTGTCACTGGATAAGCACTAGTACCACTGTGACACTGGGCCATCTCAGCCTGCCAGTCCTAAACTATTAGGACAATCTGGAGAGAAAAAAAGGTGAGCTTTGCTTAGTTTGTAGTCCTATGGTGTAAGTCAGTGGAGGCAAAACTATTTTTGGTTTCATTTTTAATTTTTTTTTTTCCAAAAAAGGAAAGATGGTGGTAAAGAGCAAACTGTTCATAGACTTCCTCTATTGAAAAGGCAAACAAATGCTTCTCATGGCATCCTTGGTGAAGACTGGGCTTAGCAGAGTGCCATGGAAGAGATTCTGGCATCATTATCTACCTGAAGTCTTTCAGCAGCACATGAAAGTTGTTCCACTGGTCTTAAAGTTATGCTTATGTTGTCCCAATATTTATCACCACAGATGATTTATTCCTTTCTGTGTAGAAGAAGATTTGCTTCTGATAGTATATATTAGGAAGAAGGGTGTAAAATCAATCTTTAAAAAGAGATTTTTATCAGCGTATTCTTAAGGATACAGAATACACCTAATGATACGCTTGCATACGAGGTGTTTAAAGCATCATGTGCAGGCATCTTGCATTACAAAACTCTGGAAAAGGGATTGATATATCTTCTTTGGTTTCCTTTGCCGGGCAGCTGGACCAGCCTAGAACAGGACTTTCAAACTCTGTAATCATATCTACATCTTTCATTCCTACAGAAGCCTGTCAGATTAAAGGATGCGATATAGACTCTTCTGTCATAGTATAAAAGGGCTTATATGGGTTTTGCAATAAAGATATGATAAAGCTTTAAGAGTGTTGTACAATTGTATGCTAATCCTTGGCAAACAGATCAATATCAAGGTAAAAAGCATAATGCTTTTGCAAAGGGAGGGATCAACATGGATGTACTCAGATGAGAGGCAAGGCTACAAACAAGTTGCCAAATGATGCTTGTAGTACAAAATCAAAAAAGGAAAGATCTCTTTTTTTCAGTCATGGTAAGATTGTTTCTGTTCTTCAGGAACCTTAAATGTTAAAGCTGGAACAGTCACATTTGATCATCTGACCTATATGAATTGTTTAGCACATCAGGTTTCTGAGTAGCTTATTGCTCAGTGTTGCTGCATGGAAATTTATATTGCCTGGAGAACACTCATATACACTTATGGACATCATTAAAAAATTAAATAACATTTAATCATTATGTCATGCAAAATTCATCAGTGATGGTAGATATTTCACTAAGTAGGTTTTTCTCTACTGTAAATCACTACACAGCGGTAGAATAAAACATAATAAGTTGAGAATGATTATCTAGTGTGGAGGGAGCAATAGCAATCAAAAAATGATTGTTTTTCGACTAAAAACAATTGGATTTTGCAGACATGCCCAGAATCTGCTATATACTTGTGTCCTTGAAAAATATATTGATGGGATTACTGACTACTAACAAAATTAAGAATGTTTCTGATCTATTCCATGGGGAAAAGGAAAAACCATGAAGAGGGCCTACAGAAAGAAGCTGGTACAGATGAGGCACTCCATGAGTTGTGTGATTCTGTAGTGTAGCTTGATGAACACAGTGATGAGATGAACAGGGGCATAGTTTAATACTGGCCTTGGCATAACAGATTAATCCTTCTGTAACCCTGGGCTACTTTCTCCCTCCCTCCGCGAAGCTCTGCCTGCGTTGCCTGAAGCCACTAACCTGCACTTGAGAAATTGCCAAGAGGAACACATGTAGCAGAGGGCACTGAGGAGCCGGTCAGGCTGCGAGGAGGAGGAGAAGTAGGAGAAAGAGAGAGGCAAGCAAGGTGGGCTGGGTGTGGGAAAGGAGCAGCAGGATCTGGGATCTGGGCCTTGGGCAGGAGGGAAGGGCAGCTGTGGCCACCTCTGCCCCTGGGGAATGGCAGGGCTGGTGCTCACCACCTACCCCACATTCCCACATCAACCCTGCTCACTTGACAGGTCAAAAGCCACCACCTAAAATTTCCCCTGCTAACCCTGCAAGGTCGCTGAATGTGAAGCAGGTAACGCAGCCATCTCCATCACTGTCAGGGCTGAGACAGGTCTGAAACCCTGGCTTTCTCAAGTTCTCCCTGCAGAGCCATGTCAGCCAAAGGGGAGGGGCTGGGTGCTGCTCCTTTTGTTCTTGAGCAAACACTTCCAAGATCCCATCAGATACACATCTGCAAACACAATTACACGTCCATCATCACAGGCAACTTAATTTGAACAGAGCAGTACAGGTGTGTGAGAGGCACCTGTAGCCTGCACAATATTGTTTTACTAGTTTCAGCAAATACAATTCTCCCTTTTCCATGGGAACGGTAGTCAAGTATTAAAATGTCTTCTCACCAATACAAGCATTTTCCAGAGAGGTAAATACTTTGAATTTAGGGTCGAATAAGTCTGGGTTTATGTGAGCTTTCCTTCTTTTTCAGCATACGAGTTTTGTCCAAATGAGGAAACTAAAAAGGAATTCAGACTTTTTCCAGATTTTGCAGCTGTCAAATAAATTTTTTCTCATCAGACAGCTTCACACTGACTCCAAAGTTATTGTATACATACACACATACACATACACACTCTTACACTATGCACAAGGGAGACCATTTGCGTCCATGCTGCCCAAATGGCATCCACTTCCTAAGCAAGTGCTACCTGTGGTGGACACCTCTGATTTACCACACTTGGCTTACAGCACACATGATATAGGTTCAGTTTGTTCCAAACTCTTCAGATTTATCATATATTTGTGTGGGGTAAGTGCTAGAGATCTGAGATACCTAACAGGCTCTGCACATGTCTTTTGCATCCCCGTTTCCACCCAGCATTCCCTGCCTGGAGATATAGGGGCCATTGGTGAATAAACTGGCTAAATTACAAGCACAGCTGACACACTACACACACTGTTCACCACATCCAGTCCACAGCATGTGCAGGGCACCACAGGGGACTCTGGGCAAAGGCACAGCTTGTGTTGCCAGTTATCACTAAGCAACCTCATTTCCTGAGATCTGTGAACTGAAGATGGTAACTGCTAATAAGCAAAGTGCTTACTTAGTTTCCTCCACCCTTTTAGGTAAAAAGCAAAGGGAAAAGCAGAACAAGCAGTGCTAGGTGTATGATGATGGGGTTAGCTAATTGAGCTCTTTGGCAATTTCAGAGGTACGCAACTGCACAGCCTTGGTGGTGGCATGCAATTGCATATTTGCACAATGGTGTGAGGCAGCAGAAAGCCACCCAGATGAGAATTTAGTTACAGGTCTCATTCTGTCAGTAAGAAGCTTGTTTGGTGATTCCTTGTAACTCCAGGATTTTAAATAATGTTTTCCAAACTCATTCTTCTTTCCAGGGAGGTCTTTCTGACACCACCAGTGTGCTTTACAGGGAGGCTTTGCCTGCAGAAGTCCTTGTAGAGTTGTATTCACTAACAAAAAGACTGGCCTCCTGTTCAGTTATGACTGGGCTAAATTAGGCCCTGAGTTGGTAACTGCCCCAATAGAGCTGGACCCTTAAGACTCTGTAAGAACCACAGCCTGCTTCTTTCCCCACAGAATCATTGGCGTGAATGGGGCTTCCAAATCCAACAACTCACCAACTAACCTTGCAAGAAAATCCAAATCCCCTGATAAAAGAAAAATGTGGTCTATGTGTTCCTTGTTCTAGCAACTCAGAAAGCAGTGAATGAAAGTCTTGTAAAGTTATACCACAGACCTGCCATGCCAGCTGCAAATTTCCATGCTCAGCTTTTAGGTGGAGGACACATTTTACCCTAGAGAGTAATGGATGAGCAAAACCAAGATGGTTATGAGGAAGTGCATGTTGCCATTCTAAATAAAAGGGCTAATGTGGGGAAAGCTGACAATTAGATTTACACTAGAAACAAAGTTTGTACAGGCAGGTGTCAAATTCCAGTACTTGACAACATAAACCTCTTATTCTAGGGGAAACCAGCATATCCCCTAGTGAAGCTCTGTTCAAAATCTTAGCCATCCCTTGATCTCATCTTTGAAGGTAACCACTATTTGCATCATTGCCTGAAGGATTTGAATCTCAACAACACAGAACACCATAAAGTCCAAACATCAGGGTTAACATCAAGATTTCTGCTAGTCTGAAGCCTTTTCATGTGTCACTATTCACAAGCTCCTTGAGCGGCCTGAGGACTGCCATGACCTTGTTGATCTTTTGCTGTTGACTCTGTTTTGGGAAAACAACAGTAATAACTGGGTTTGAGAACCACTTTTCTCCTAAGCATTCAATCTGTCTTTGCCCTTCAAACAGGGTGGATGGGGCACATGTTTTATTATTTTTATTTCCAAACTAGCTCTTCTAGGTGTGTCTCCTGCCTTTTGTAAAATGGGAGTGTTATGTCACGCAACTGAGCAGTTATCTAGATTTTAGAATTTTTTTCTGGTTGCTCATGCCTGTGGCACCTCAGCTTGAGCACGAGGCTCAGCTAGACAGAATAAACTTGTCTTTGTTCATTCCTTCTGCAGTGGCTCCAGCGGGTCTGAAGATAGAAAATGGTAAATGTAGGTTGAATATGTGGAGAATGGATAAAACTGCAACTGAGGAGCAGAACATAAAGGATAACACATTCAGGAAAGGTCATACTCTCTTCTGAGTCTGAGAGACTGGGTTTTTCAGTCTGTTTCCCAGCCTCTGAAAGATAAATGGCTTATCAGTGTGGGCAGGATCCCCCACGAGGAGAGCCCATCCTGGCTGCCCTCTGGGGATGCTTCTGCTCTCCTGGCTGGGACAGGACAGACAACATCCCAGCAGGTCTTGTAGCTCTCAGCCTGTTGTCATCCATATGGGTACTGAGAGACTTGCTCAGCGAGTTCGGCAGCTCATATAGCTTCCCATAAGATACTGGAAAATTGCTGCTGGATTGTTGTGCGATGAGTAGGTAAGATAACAGGACTATTAAGTACTGTTTCATCACCACCCCCAACTAATATACCAGATACTTCCTCTAAAAATACTGTTTCATCCCAAATCTAACAAACATATCTATTCTAAACTCCATCTGCTGTAACAGTGGGGGAAAATGACCAGTGTTAGATTTGACAGCTCAGGTGTTAATTATCATGTAGTAGGATCTGTTAATTACTTAAAAATGTAAGAGGTAAACACTTTGTATTTTCAGTTTGGACAGACACAGTAATGACTTTTTCAAGCTTTCAAGCCAATTTTCTTAAACTTTTCTTCATAATGCATTAAGATTCTCATTCACCAAAAACCGTAAACACATGCATAATCCTGGGGTGACAACGGGTAGCTGCATGCATTAACTGTAAGATTAATGCTTTGCTGAAAGAGCACCTGAGAGATGTAGGAGCAGCGAAGCTCAGTAGACTCATCTTGACAAACAGAAGCAGTGGCTGATCCCTCCTCACAGCTGCTTCAGGCTGCAGGTGAAATCCCAGCTGCCAAGAGCAGTGGGCAGCTTTAGAATATGTTGTGTGTCTGGAGCGTCTGCTACCCCTCTGCATCTCCAGATGCCCTGTTGGCATCACCATAGTACTGAGGACAACAGAAGCTGGAAATCACCATTTCAAAGCTGGTTTTCAGCTACAATCCCCAGCACCCTTCTGTGGCTGTGGGAAGGTCAAATCATATCCTGCCTCAGAGGAAACAAGAGGGATACACAGTAAGGTCACGTCAGCAGCAGCTAAGGGATCAGTGTCAGCATCTCCCAGCCGCTTGCCCTGGCCTTGGGCCAGCTGCTCAGGGCCAGCAGCACTATGGTTTCCCTTGCTCTGCCACTGTGCAGCATGCAGGGCAGGACTTACCAGGAGTGATCATGAGCGTGCAGTCCTCCTGTGCCACAAGTAGATCTTGTACAAGGTGGTGGTTTTGTTAGGCAATGCCAAATGGCTGTGCTGCTGCGTGGTACTGACCTTGCTACTGTGATTGCACCTGTGTGTAACATCTGTGCACAAAGCATTTTGCAGGAGATTCTGTCACTATCTGTAGCCTCCCAAACTGCTGGGAAGGTGATGAAGGGATTGTTATGGGTTTAAATTCAATACATGGGCTGTCAAGATCATTGTCTTTGATTAGACCATACCTCCTGCCAAAACTCAAAACCACAGATTATTCTGAGTTGGAAAGGACCCATAACAATCATGAAGTCCAACTCTTAAGTGAATAGCCCATGCAGGGATTGAATCCATAACTGTGGCAGTCTTAGCACCCTACTCTAACCTACTGAGCTAAACTCATAGCACAACTAGCCAAAAGACTGGAAAGCCATAGTTTCACTTGTGGAAAACGTTCAGAAACTTATGAGACCTAGTCCATCTTTGAGTTTTGACAGTAGTGTGGAAAGTCTGCAGAGCAAACTGCTGCAGCAATGTTAGCTGATGCCCTGTGGCACTTTGCTAGTGGGAAAGTGCTTTTTCTGATATAGTTTGATTCATTTTAGGACTTGCAAGAGAGCTTTTTACTGTGTGTCCCTAAGTTAGACTGTACAAAAAAGCCAGTATCCACTTTTCAAGGGCAAAAACGATTCTGTGAGACATTTTAATCTTAGTATAGGTCTGCTGGATTATTATCACCTACAATTAATTCTCTACATGCTGCAACATTCCCTGCTGGCAGCCTCTTTTTCATCTGTGAAAATACTGAAGAGTTGTAGGAAGCAGGAGGGCTTGCCAAGACATCTGTATCAAGGTTGTTAGTGTAGACAAGGAATATGTGTGCCACACAGGAGGTTTGCTGTATTTAAAACATACACATTCTGTCTACACTACAGCCTCTCCAGGCAGTAGTATGATGTTCTGCTTTCAGCACAAGCTTTAGCTCTTTATTTTTTTGTACAATAATATATGTTTCAAACCCTTACGCATTTTTCACTGTGACTTGGTGAAAAAATTAACTACCAGAGAAAAAGTGGTTTGAATTTGACTCTGTAAGTAATTTTCACTTTTAATGGTTTGCCCTGCTTCTCTTTATACACATCTAAACACCCTCTGAATCTGGACCAGTTTGTTGCTTCCTGTGTCCTAACACCCAGCACATCAATTATAATGAGCATTTTGTACCAACTGAGCTTAACAGCAAACATATGCACCACAGTGAACCAGCTGAATTCAAATGTTATGATAAACAAGCTACCACAGGAATGGCACCACTTGCCAAATATCCCACTAGACTGGGTGCTGGGCTGCAAAAGAGGAGTGCAGAATCTGAGAGCTGTTTAAATTCCTGCACCATTCTTCACTCCCACTACTGGCTTACACCACACACTTGACCCATAGGACATCCTGAGAAGAGCCATGCTCTTTACTTTAGCAGTGGTCTCAGTGACAGTAAGGCCAATTGCTTCCCTAGAGGTACAGAAGCTGCCAGGCCCATGTGCTAACTTGCAGGTATGCACAAGCACATAATGGGGTCACTGATACGACTTTGCAATAGAAAACAGATTTGTAGAACTCAGGGGTGAGATCTGATTTTGTCTGGCACAGAGGAGAACACATCTTATGAAATCTGGAAGGTGGAAGGGGACCTTGCCCTTCACTATTTCTTACCATCCTTTCACTAGTTTGGATGAGCTGAGTATGGCCTATCTCACACTTATCTGCCATGAACTAACATTAGATATCTTTTCCTGTTAACTTAAATAGCAGCCCACCTCCTTATAATGCAGATTATGTTTTCTTCCCTCTTTGCTGCTCCCTGAAGGCAGTGATCATGTTCTACCTACACACTGGTTCTGCTGCTACCAGGATCAGACTGGACCTGCTGAAATATCCTTACACATTGCTAATAGCATTTGCATGAAACTTGCCCTCTTTTAATCAGACTTATGCAGAAAAGCACACTTTGCAATGGCAGAGTGAATTCTCCAATGTATTTAATGTCAAGGCAGGTCAATCTGACTAATATTAGCTCTAAGTGCCACTCCAACTGTTCTTATATTCCTCACTTGCATCCCCTTTCCTGCCTGAGACAGTATAAATAATAAAAATATTCTCTATCTCATCACATTGGGTCATTGAGTACATTCAGCAGCAGCAGTAATTTGTGGGCTTGGAGTGGGCTTGACCCAGGTATCACTCACTGAGTCTATGATTCAACATTCATTACTACCAGCTCTGTATCTACCAGATCATCTGGCAGTACAAGTCTAATCCAGATCAGAAACATGCCCTCAGCTGCATTTCTATCAGGTTAGTAATTGTGTACTTTAGGGAGTCTGTGTCAGCTTGCACCACAATCATGACCTGACAGCCCTGGTGTTGTGTTTACCCTCTTTTTTCAGTTGCCTTCACATGACTGAAGAGTGTTGTCCCAGTTGCATCGAAGGATGCTTGGTTGTGGCACCCCAAGGGACCAGCCTCCCTGTTTCAAGGACAGGTCATATGTGTTTCCAATGCGGTCCTGCAAAAGGTGTTCAGGAGAAGCTCAGGACTATTGTCAACAAAATATTCCCAAATCCCATTTAAATAGCAGGATTAATCCACACCCAATTGCATCCTTACACTTGGCAGAGCTGGTTCACTTAGATACTGTTGTTTAAGTTAAATTTCCTGATCCCTTGACTGTTGGTGAATACAACCTAAGTATTAAGAAAAGGGTTATCTACCACACATTGCTACTCCGCTTTGATGCTGAAAGGTTTGGTCTGCTGACCTGGCAAGCTGCACAGCAGCTTTATTTCCACAACTCTTGCCTGGCTAGTGCATGCAAAACCAGCACAGGTGCTCCTATTATGGAGAGCAGTGAGGTAAATGGAGACAGTTTACTGTTGGTCGTCTTTCATGCTCTTGCGTTCCTCTCCTTCTCAGAAGAGATCAACTGCCTCTGAACAAACAGGGTAAGAGATGCTCCCACAAAGCATCTTTGTCGTATTCAAGGGCTATGCCTATGGCCCAGCTTGTAATGGGACTCCTTTGTCCCAAGAGAAGCGAAACACTACCGCACATCAACACTGTTAGCTTTTTGTAGGGCCATCTGAGTGATTTAAACCAAAAGGGCTTATACAAGGTGCTGAAATAATTTTGTGGGATGGTATGACAGACTGTACTACTCCATAGGTTTCAAGAGACAGCCAATTGCATGGTCTGATATCCTGATATGTCCATGCCAGTACCTGTACTGTACTTGGGTTCAGTTAGGATCCAGTTTGGATGTGTGGAAGTTGGATTGTCTCTGATGGTGTAGACAGAGCAATGGAGCCACACTGAGTGAGTCCAGACACTAATGTGATTGGAAACTGAGGCATGTTGGCAGCAGGCAAGGAGAAAGAAGTATGATCATTGTTCATGCCTGCTGAGTATGCAAATAGAAGAGGAAGACCCTGTGTCCAAACCTGCTTATAGAGAAGTGCAGCAAAAGCCTGAAACCATGACCTTAGTGTGTAGATGGCAAGAAAAGACTATGAGAGGTCCAGTCAAAGACCTTCAGACAAAAAGCCTTGCAGATCTTCTAAGAAAATGTTCTCAAACATGATCATTCCTGAATCAGTAGAGCCTCTTTAGACTGATAAACAGACTAATGTCCTGTTACTGTCATGTTTTTGACACCAAACAGCTGCCAGGCATCTGAAATTCTGTGAACTGACAGAAGCATCACCCATGGGCAATCCAGAGTAACTGATTTGGATGACATTATCATTGGACCCAAGTCAGCTTCTGCTTTAGAAGCAGAGATCAGACACTCCACACCCCCAAAAATCCAAAACATAAGCAGAACTCAGTAATATAAATGTTAACATAATTAATCTAAATGCTAGGAGTAGGGAGTTTAATATTAACATAGAAGCTTAGAAAAGGCTAGGAGATAAAAAGTTGCTACAGCTGATTAGTAGGAAGAACCTAGTGTCTTTTCACCAGACTTTTTATTTTGGGTGTTTTTCAGAAATAACTCATCAGATCATGTATTTAAATGTCAGAAGAAGGCTTCACATCATTCCTCCCACCTCCTCAAAAAGGAAGAAAATGGACAAGGAAGGGAGGTACTGATAGGATTTGCAAGTTCATCCCTGACCTTCCACAGTACAGTTTCACCATTGTGCTGATTACTGAAGGTTGAATCACTGGTAAGTAAATGGCCCTTGCCAAGAACTGCAAAAGAACTGCAAATGTTTCAGCCACTGTGAGAACAAAAGTATGCAACAAAAGCTCATGTCCAACTCTTTGGATAAAGGTATACCTTGAAGGGGGAAAGAAGACTTAAGAAGTGATTTTTCTTCCATGAACTTTCCACTGAGGACTATTAAATACAAATGCACCTTCTCTTCCTTATGAAAGCCCAGAGACAGAAATAATGGGAAGCTGTCAAGTTATTTTTTAAAAAAATCACTGTAAGCAAGTCCCTAGACACCTGCCACTGACTCTTGTCCAAGGCAATGGAACAGGTTGTGGTGATATCTGGTCTCATTCAGTGTTGCTGCTTTTCTCTTCCTGAAGCATAGAAATCTAATTAATTTCAATTTGAGACATTTTTCATTACTGTTATCCTGTTAGGGAGTCTAGTCTCATTTATTGTCTCTGAAACAATCTTCAGCCTTGCACGTAGTCCCAAGCCTGGCAGAACTCAGGAACCTCTGAGCAATCCAGAAACATGTAGGGTTTTCCAACTTAGTCCAGAATAAATCAGTCTTTGTGGGATTTCACAAAGACATTCATCGATACATTTCTGGGTATTTTTTGCTGTTTTGTTTATCCTCAAAAATTTAGGTTATCTTTACTTCGCTATGAACCTTCCATTGATCATCGCCCTTCCATTTGGCTCTACTCATTGCACACTTACACAAAAGATAGAGTCAGGCTGCTGTTGCAAGGCTGTTGGTTTCCCAGCTGCAGAAAGTTTCAGGAGCAGAAAATCAACTGGCACACCTGGCACGGCCTTATCAGGAACTTCTGCAGCATTAAGTAAAGCAGATGAACTAGAAGCATGCCCTTAGAAAACTACTAAAAACCCCAAAAACACAGCTAGCCAAAAACCCCCCAAAACACTAAGCAGACCTTACAGTGTGGTATTGAATAATAAAACCAAGCCACCCTCCAGAAAGACAAGTCTCAGAAACCCAAGTGATTATTCCACTCAGGGAATGAGGACATTCAATTGACAAATCCAGAAAAAAAGGAAGAACAGGGACAGCTTGTCAGAACACAGGCAAGCCTGTCTAACCCACTGTCTAAAGTAATCAGCAGGGCATCTACATGTAAAAGGCTGGTATTTACCATTTTGCAAGGTGGGAGTCAGCAGTCTTAGTCCACATACCACAAATGGGCTTTTGCTGGATATATATGTACTTCTCCTCAGAGCTTCCTCCAACGTAGCTCGTTTCCAGCTACCTTGTATCTTCACTACCAAAGATCAGCCCTTAGATAATCCTTACCCTGCCTATCTTAGTACATTTAAGATAGGCAGATGTTAACACACTAGGTCTTTTCAATAATCTTCATTTTTTCTGCCAGTTGTAAAATGTGTATCTCAGCCAAGTTAATGAAAAATGGCATCCTGTAGAACAAACCGTGCTCAAGAAATTATATGCCAAGAACCTTAGGGTTTAAAATCTGGAAAAGAAACATGTTAAATAAAATGCCATAGGTGGATTACTGCCTGGTGTCTTTCAAGATCACTCCTTGGGATGGGATGTGCCAACTGGGATTTTTACCGGGAACAGTTTTTTTCTTTTTTGAGAAGTTTTAGGTAGAAAATTGGCCTAGAACCTAATTTTAACTATAGCGTGGCTCCTGCTACTCTATGACATTTAGGCTATTTATCTTGGAGCAAGCAATAAAGAGACTGCTGGAAGCAAACAGCAGAGCAGATCAATAAAACAAGTTATAGTCACTTTCTTTTGCAAATTATTTCCCTCTCTTTTCTTCCATATCCATCTGTCCAAAAATTACATCTGAAATTCCTGGAGATTTTTAGAAAAGATTCCCCACTACAAGATAAGGAATGCTTATTTCAGAAGATGTCTTAGTTGCCAGCTCAACTGCACTATGAAATCCCCTAGAATGTTTATTGTTTCCATGCAAAGTTTGGTTTTGAAGTCACTTTTTTATTTAAATAAATAAATACATAAATATTATTTATATATTAAGTGTGTTTCTATATATAAGCATATATTTTTAAAAAACTTTATATTTTAGCATTCTTTCTTCTGCTACAAAATGTCATCACTTACAAATTTTGCAGCATGGCTCTGCAAAACTTGTGCCAGTTCAGAGAGGACAGGGGCTGAGAGAATTAAAAAATGCAGAAAGTCCCCAAGGGCTCACTCCCAGCCATAATTCATGCAGTTTGCTGCAAGTAGAGATGTGAGTAACATCTCCCATCTTGGCTCCACCCCAAAGAGTAATGACTTTCAGTTTTCATTGTGTCCTGACCTAGGTTTCAGACACTGGGAAAGCTGAGAAGAAGGTTTAATATAACTAGTTCCCAGTACATGTAAGGATTTTGGAAAATAGCTTCTTTACCAAGAAACAAGTATTTTTTTTTTCCCTAAGCTGAATATCCAAACTTCAGTACAATACAAAGTCTGAGTCACTTCACATCCTTTCTTACAGCATGTATTTTTTGTCTTAATTTAACAACTTACAAAGTTAATAAATATTCTGAGGTACAGTAGGTTAAATGGACATTGTTCTGTGCCTTTACTCTTGTGTATAAATAGGCATGCACATATCTGTACACTATGTATATGTATATACACACACACACACAAATGTTAAGATAAGCAGTGTGTCAGTATATGAGAGAATATAAAGCCTTAGCAATTACAGTAGAAATGTAAAATATAACAAAGCCAAGTTTCCTTAGTAATTTATCTCAAAGAGTGCAATTAAAATTTGTATTTGCTTTCTATCTTTTATATGACTTTTGTTAGTAAAAAGGATTAAAAAAATAGCATTTTGCTGCCCATACCTGAATTTTTATATACTTGTTAGCCATAAGGTAGTATTGGCAGAAAAAAACCCAAACCGAAACGAAAACCAAAAGGCATATCTTCTGAAGAAGACTCAAAGGTGAGCACAATTCTGCAGTCAAGCAAAATTGCCAGCACATGCTTTCTCCGTTGTTCCCAAAATAAGTGAGTTGTCAGTAAAATTCCAGTTCACACAAGGTCATAATGAGTTCCCCCTCCAGAAATTACACCATGATTTTAAAAGAGAGAAAAAAATCCATGTCCTCTCCTTGACTGTGCCTGCAATACTAAGAGTGTACCACAGGTGATGGTCCTCCAGAACACAGACCATCATAGACAGTAAGGCAGGTTTTCCCGGGTTCATTCAAACATTCGGAGTTCATACCACAGAAAGTCAAACTGAGGATTATGGGAAGACCTAAGGAAAATAACAAGCCAGCCTGTCTAAAATTGATCCTGCAGTCTGGACAATTGTAGTGCTATAATAAATAGGCTGCTTTGTTTTCACATCCAGACATTGTGTCCACTGCAGTCTTTTTTGAGCATTCCATTATTAGAAGCTTACAAGATTTTCTATCTCACTGGTCCGCATTTGCTTCCTTCTTTGCACGCAGAAAACTGCCTGTAAAATATTAATATGCTGTCTGTAAAATATGGACAAAATCCAAGTAGGTGCAGGTGAGATCACCTTGATAATTGCTTATTATAGTGAAGACCCAGCATAATTTCATTTAATGTGATAAGCACATAACTTCCAATTTTCTTGACAGTTGCTTATCCGGTATTTCAGTTCTACTTTTCTTATTTTAATATTCTTTTGGGTTAAAATATTATTTTTGTCAGATCCACAGTGGGTGGATAAGATCAATAAAATATACATACCATTCACAAAAGTGCCAGGCTTTTCTTTTATTGAAAAATGTAGTAGTGATGTGTAATAAAAAGCATTCTCCCTTTGTGGAGGTAGAGAAGCAGCTAGTAGCATTCCAGAAGGCCTTGTTTTTCTGTACTCCTGCATTTTAAGAAGAGATTGCATCCATTCTCTCTTGTTTTTCAGTTTTGATTGAAGCCAAGAGACACAGGCAAGGAATTAAACTTCCATAAATCTGACTCTGCATTGAAAGATTTGTGTATATTACCAGCTTCTCACTAAAGTTTGGGAACTGTCCCTGAATACAAAGTTGATCTCTGTAGTAGTCACTGTCAATATAGCTGTTTTGCACATATTAATTATGTTTTATTTACTGGATCCTCTTTATTGTGATTGCTTGGTGGGTTTTATAATGCTATAAAATATGCTAGGCATATAGCATTGTCACATAAACATTCTCAAAATTATCTTGCCTTTTGGAAGCTCCCAGTTCTGCAGTGCTGTCTCTGTTGGTTTTTATACCAACCTTTTCTATTTTAACTAAAGCATCAGTGGCAGTTCCTGGAACCAGCCTCTCTCAGGTATCTGCACACCAGGCAGTACACAGAGGCACAGGTTGCCATACCAAATCACCAAGCAGCTAAATATGAATCTCCTTCACATGTTAATAAGGACTTGTCCCTATCCCCCCCTGTGGCACAGGGGTATGTCAAGATGATGCAGTAACATTTGATTTCCCGTGCATCCCATCCAGCTGCACACCAGTTGCAATAATGGATGTCAAAGCCCCTCTCCCTGCACCTCCAGGGGATCTCTGCAACCATTCCTAACCAAATATCTCTTACTTGGCAGGCTCCTTACCGTCACATCCAGGAGACATTAGTGTAAAGCCAAAAAGCACTGATGAAACAAGGAAATTAAGGAGAAAAGAGCATGAAATTATCAGCCTGTACAACCACGCTTGGCCCCTGCCCTTTTCCAGCCTCAGTGCAGGCAAGCCTGTCCATTTTATTTGCATAGACAGTCAGGGGTCAGCACAAAGCCTATAGATCATTTAAGACCTTGGGCTGGCCTTCTGGGTAGGGCTGAATTTTGCTCAGCCAACATCTTTATTATCTTGAAGTAATCTCTATTCTCTTGGGTTAAGGGCCACATGGAAAAATACCTCTGCTGGGAGAAAAAAGCCCTCCCTGACTATTTGAAAGGTCTGGGTTGGGTGGAATTCTGTGTTTCCCTAAAATTATCCCCATGATATTGTATTGTAGTTTTGATCTATATCTGTTAAGGTTATATTTCTGCTCTCACCAGGGTTTGTGGCTAATGCTTCCTCAATTGTAGGAAAAGCAAGCCCTCAGTCTGGAGGGATTTAGACCTCCCTGGAAAGAAAAGCAATTATGAGAATATTTTAACTTCTTATCTATGGTAATAAAAAAGAACGGATCAGATAAAAAGAATTAAAGGAATGTCAAAGCTTCAGGTTTGTAGGCAGTTTATGGAGACTATTGTGTCTTTAACAGTCTCTGTCTTAAATGATAGACTAGGAAATCAAACTTTGATCCAGTAGTAAATCAGCTGGTTAGCACAAAATCTGATGCATTTAAAATCTGCCTTCATAAAAATGTCATTCACTGGTGCAGTATAGAGAGACTGCCTGGTCTGTCAAACACCTTCAAGTAGGTCATCTTTTAGGGATTAGTCTAAGTTCCTATCTGTTGACATTTCACGTGTGACATCATAAGCTTCTTAAAATGAATGAAATTCTGTTTCTTTTCTTTTTTTTCTTTTTTCTTCTTTTCTTTTTTCTTTAAGGCAAATGATGGTTGTAATCTTACGAGGCAGAAAGATTTGCAAAATGAGTTAGTGATTTTGGCTGTCTCACATTTGAAGTATCCACTTCAAGAAAATGTGAAGAGTCTGTTTAATCAGGAAGTGAGTTTATTTTTTTTCTGAAAATCAGACCTTCTGTCTCAAACTGGAACTCAAATCATGAAACATTACAGTAATGAAGAGTGTACTCTGAAAATCCCTAGCCATCATCTTCCAATTAATGATGTATTGCTCTAGTATTTGCCAGAAAAAGATCAGTTAGGAAGATGGATGTGAGTTTGGTACTCTAAGTTTCAGTACCAGTTCTGCTACTGATATCTTGTGCGTCCTGGAGCAAGTCATCTGTGTTAGGCTCCTGAGAGGTGCTCACTGCTGGCCTGATCCCTTGCGCAGTCCAGTCCACTTTGAAATGACCTGTGAAGCTTCTTGTGCCTCAGTGTCACTGCCTTCACAGCTGAGGATCCTGTTGCAGAGAAGCATTGTGCGTAAGGCACTATCCATGTGTAAAATAGACCAGCGAGACCTACACATGTCTATAGAGCATTATAACACATGCAGATTTTTTTTTTTCCAGTTTATATTTCAAAAACCAGACAAAAAGACAAGAATGTCTCTGAGCTGGGCTTCCTAATGGAGTGGAGTGGCTGAGAAGTACAGAGGGTGGCAGCTTCCTTTGGTTGCTCCTTTCCCATTTGCCCCCACAGTAACCGTGGGCTCTGGTGTTGAGGACAATGAGAGAAGTTGAACTACACTGGGAACTGAGGCTGCTCCTTGCTACTAGCAAAAGAAAAACAGGAGGATTTTTTTTTTCATTAGTGAGAATAATAACTTTTCTGAATGCATTAAATTAAAAAGAGAGACACTATACAGGAATGTTTATTTTTACCGTAGGGAAGCAGCATCTTTTTCTTGTGTGTTCTAATGCACAATTGTGTTGGCCAGCCTGAACACAGTCAAGGAAAATATGCTTATGGAAAGACTTTCTTTTAAACAGTAACTGGAGAAAAAAGCTAGTACGAATAATGGCATACAAGTATACTATTAATAGATGTAATTTATTTATACATCCTTTGTATATTTGTGTATTCATTGAGACCTTAATTTCTCAAGAAACTTATCTCTGTATCTTATTTACTCATTCTGGAGTGGCTTCCCCTTTCATACCAGTCAACTAAACATATAATTGTTTAGAAACTCTACAGACTTGCCAAAATATGAACTCATGCACATGGAAGGGGGCAGAAGTTCAGATTTCAATCTGGCCATGTAGGGCGGCACGTGCTGTCTTAAGCTACTCTAGCGAAGTTGTTCATCTTAGTTGCTCTCCAGAGGCTCTTTTATTGGGAGAGAAAAAAGATCTGACTGCCAAGAAGGAGGACGATGCTGCCTGAGGAGATATATCAAGGCTCTAATAGGGAAAACAGAGTATTTCTTTTTCCCTCTTTCTCCCTCTGTTCTGAGGGACTCTGGCAGAAAGCATAATCCAAAAAATGGTAACTCTGCAGAGCCACATTTTCTACTCCAGGCCATACTCTGGCCTTCCAACTCACTGTGTTGGGCCACCGACTGCCCCTTTCTGTTTCATTTCTTTGTCACTGGAAAGGAGCCCCTAATTCCTGGCTCACATCCTTCTCCTTTTCTTCTGTGCTTTTGCAGTCTGTCATTCACCAGCCAGCTGTAACCAGGATAGCAGTCTGCTTTACTGACACACAAATATTTTCTTGCATCTTAAGCATAACTCATAAGCAATATGCCACCATGCAGCTCTATAGTGGAACAAGACACAAAACATCACTACTTTTTTCCTTGGACACACATTCAGAGGTCTAGTCACCAAGAGAAAAAGCTATGGATTCAGGAAGATACTATGTTTTTCACCTTTCCCCAAACGCAAGAAAAATGTTTACCAGCTGCATGGAGCAGGAAAAAAAGGATCTGCTGGTTTTGATTTTAATTGCACAAAACTGTGTGAAATACAAATTACTAAAGAGCACCCTATAGCTCTCCCATGACATTTAGTGCTTTGGAGAATCAGCTTTAGAGCAGCCTGTGAGCACAGAGCACAAAGGGGGAGATCACATTTTCTGCCTTGCTTTCACAGCTCCAGGGTCATTCTTTTAGAGTGTTGAACAGTACCTGTGCTGGGAGCTTCCAGATCTGCCACAAAATGTGGGACCAATGTCCCTCCAGGTGAACTTAACCCTGTGGTGTAGTGGCAAACCAAAAGATGGTTGCATTTTTCCTGCCAGGTACACCTTGTATCATTCCAGCTGGCACCTGTGGTGAGCAGCAGCCATGCTGCCGACTGGCACAGCATTGATCCAGGCTTTCTGGTTCAATCAAATTGCTCAGTGTAAAACGCCAAAGGACGCTGCTGACCCAGAGTCAGCCAGAGCACGTAGTGAGGCAGATATGCTGTGACTCCTGTGAGCTGAGGTCTTGAGATGCTGTTCAGCAGCAGCTGTTTTGTGCAGCTTCAAGGACACGTCATGATAAAAGAGCATTAAAGCATCTTCGAGCCTGACAGCATAGCTTCTTTGCCACAGACAGTTCAGTATTCAGGCAGCATTTCCCAGCACTTTGGAAGTCAACAAACTAAAGACAAGCATCCTGCAAGCATGCACAAGATGCAAAGGAGCCATGCAACGTGAATGGCACACAAGAAAACTCAAGCTAACCTTCATTCACCCCAACATTAGGATGAGCTGGAATAGGTCATTGCAAGGAAACCAGACTGTGAGAAGACCATTGCTGCTCCCTTCTGCAGAGGTTTGCCATGTATTATGGCTCATATGCCAAATTGTTCATCTGATTGAGTTTTCTACCCTTCCTTGGAGGATATATCCCATCCATTCCGCATTTGTTATTGGCATTGGTGCATATGGCAAGGCTTGATGCTCAGAGGGGTGAGAGGAGGTAGGTGTGCTGTGCCTCCTCTGGGCCAGCATGCTTGTGAAGGCTGCAGGCAAACCCCACAGCATGAAAGTGCTGTCTGGGAAGAAGGCAGGATGGCATAGGATGTAGAGTTGCTAATGGCAGGTTCTATAAAATATGTGTCTTTTTGACACATTTTGGGAGATAGCGCAACAGAAATGCATATGCCACCTAGCACACTTCTGGGAGCATGGCAGCAGTCCAGTGGAGTTACAGATTAAAGCTAAAATGGGATAAGTGTTATTGCTCGTTTCAAAGATGTGTATCAGGCACTCAGGTCAGGCCCTCTGGGTAAAATTTGTAACTAAAAAAAATTCTGCAAACGATTTTGTAATTTTTCTTGTATTAATGATGACCTGTATTTTATCTTGATCAGCAGATATTTCATCTCAGACTAATTATGTGCTCCCTGAGTTCTAGAAAGGACGCCGAATCAAACTCCTGGAGAATGCACGCTAGCACTTTTAGGGAAGAGGTGGGGGAATGATGTAGTTACAGGGACATCTGGGTTATGCTTTCTTGGCTTTTGTCCGTTACACTGATTTCATGTGCAGCATCTGAACATTATTTTGTGGGCAAGATTAATAAAAAAGGTAGTTGCAATTCACTGCAGATATACCGGGTGGTATGTGTGGTGGAGGGGAGTCTCAAAACCCCAGCCACAATCCAGTTATTTATCAGAGCTACCCTTTCACCACTAAGTGCTCCAGTCTCTTACCTGCCAATATCTTCTAGAGGGAGAAAACTGTATGGACAGCTCTCTGTAGTCTTTCTCAAGGTGTAGCACAAATTCAAAGAACATCTGAAGTCTGATAGAGAATCTGTATGAGGATCCTGACAGCTATTCTGGTTTTACACCTCTTTGATGTGTGTCAGCATGCTTCCTTTCCTCATGCATCCATGACTTCCACACACATGGAGGTTTACAGTCCTTCTAGGAGCATGCCACCAAGGAGGCAACATATGAGTTACCTGACTGCTATTAGAATTACTCTCTATCCTCCAATTCTGCATTGCTATTGATTGATTGTGTGCTGGCTGACTGAATCTAATACAAAGCTTGTTCATCACCTTTAACTGACTGCAAGTTCATCATCCATTGCCCAGTACCCTGAGCAGATTGCCATTGATATTTATTTATTTCACAATGCTATTTATTGCTATCTTCCTTCTCATCAGCTTTTTCTTTCCCTCTCTTGGCCTTTTTGCTCTTCCTTTACCCCGTTTCTCCATCTGCCAGCATCTCTCCTTTTCCCCCTATTGCTACCCTGCTCTCCTACATCACAAACCTGTTTGTCATCAAGTGTATTGGGTCTGGCTGAGATGGAGTTCCTTTCCCCATAGCAGCCCTCACAGTGCTGTGCTTTGCATTGGTAGCTAGAAAGGTGTTGATTACATACCAGTGTTTTGACTACTGCTGAGCAGTGCTGGCACAGTATCAGCACTGTCTCTCAACATTCCTCCCCCTGCAGTCTAGGGCAAAACCCTGGGAGGGGACACAAGTGGGCCAGCTGACCCAAATTAACCAAAGGGATATTCCATACCTTATGATGTCAGCTCAGATATAAAAGCTAAAAAAAGGAGGAGGGAGCAAGGGCCATTTGTTATTTAACAATGTTTGCCTTCTGAGCAGCTGCTCTGTGTGCTGAAGCCCTGCTTCCCAGGAAGTGGCTGAACATTGCTCGTTAATGTGAAGAAGAGAACAAACCTTGTTATTCTCTGCTTTGCTTGTGTGCATGCAGACTTGCACTTTTGCTTTACTAAACTGCCTTATCCCAACCTACAAGTCATTTTCCATCTTACTCTCCCCTGGGAAGGGGAGTGATAGAGCACCTTGGTGGGCACCTGGTGCCCAGCCAAGGTCAACCCACTACAGCATGGTCTTGGTGAAACTTGTGCTTACCACAGTCTCCCTTCTCAATGCCACCTATCTTTGCCCTCTTTGTCTTCTGTTCTGGGGGAGGCAGCAGCTCTCCTCACCTCCTGCCACTCATGCCCACAGCAGCTCCCAGGAGAAAGAGATGGGCTGTCAATGAGCACAGTCCAGGGGACCACAGGGACCTGAGCCCACACCTGAACGATATGCAGTCCTGAGCCCTTCCTCAGGGGCTGCTCAGATGTGCGACTCACAGCGCACCAGAGGAACCAGATGAGAGTGGGAACAGGCAAGAATTAAAAGCAGGCATTCCTACAGTACAAGGAGTAAGACACTGAGTGTCTGTGCTTTTGAGTGCTGGTGATTTGACAACCCTTTTGCTGACCTGCACTGTGGCTGCCAGTGTAAGGGCACAAGTCCTGGTGGGAAAAAAAACTACAAATGAGCAAACAGCTTGTCTGTTGGGTAGTGACCCTCTTGCTGTTGTGAGTGAACAGTCTTCTACGTGGCAGTGGTGCATGTGTGTAACCTCAGGAGGTGACAGGCAGCGCGACCATGGGCAGCATTATGCTGGTGGACACCCACTGAGAGCCGTGAGCCTCCAGTATGTCCTGCTGCACTTGACAAGAGCTCAGCCAGAATGCAGCCCGGAGACAGGCACATCTGTCTTCAGCACTGCTCATCAGCATGCAGAAAGAGCTATGCCTGCACAGCAGGATACAGCTACTGAGAGCTGAAGCCCAAGAGAGGGATGCTGGGGAGAGCATGTTCCAATCTGACCCACAGCCTTATGCATTTCATGGATCATCACTAGGGAGATTTGTGCATCTTCTCACCTGCCTTCCCATTCCCACACCTGCTTGGTAGTTACTGTGTCCTCCCAGGCAGTGGCCATCACTGTAGCAATGCAATGCGTGGATGCTATTTCACAGTTAGGAGGAAAGGGCACAGGCAATTTGCCCGCAGCACTCCCCTTAGGCTTGTGCCCAGTCCCAGAGACACTACAGAGCTCAAAGGAAAGCTACCAAGGACACTCAGAATGCTCAGAAAGAAAAACTAACAAAAGAACCCCAATCCCCCCCCCCAAAAAAAAAAAAAACCCACCAGAAAAATAAAAGACACGTTTTAATAACTCAAAGCCTTGCACTCCTGTATGTCTTAGAAGAAGCTCTATTGCTCTCCAACCTTTAAAAATAGCCTTGTGTTTGGAAGTCATCATAGTGCAGATCCTGCTTTACTGGAGGGTTGATAGCAAGGTGTGAAAAAAAAAGAGCAGACAAGGATCTGGAATCAAAGGCAGGGAAGCACTTAGAGACATTTAGAGACATGTCAAGAAGTGCTATATAGATGCCACATTGAAAGGACTGACAGATTTCTGTCTAAGCTGTTCCTCCTCCTGGTTGCATTCATCACCCAGCACAATGCTTCTTCATCCATACTATTCCTGTGACTGCGATGCAGCTTTCAGAGAAGACCATATTTTGACCAGAAGTATGCAGTCCTAGCCACCTTCCGTGTTCATAGATCCTTATCTAAAGCAGCAAAGTGCAGTCTTTGGTCCCTGACCTGTGCAGTGAGGCAAGGGTACAGACGGCATGTGGAGTGCCCCTAGCTCAAGTCCATGCGTGTTTTACTCCTCCTTTCAACCCATGATGAAAATAGGTCAAGATTTACTACTCATGCAGAAACTGGAAGATACCAGTTCATAGGCATCAAGCAAATACCTCAAGTAAATGTGGAGGACCAACAAGACAGTCGAGAGCTTTTTGCTCTGGTGATGGCACCTCACATGCCAACACACTGCTGCAAGGCAGCGCTTTGGCCACGCTCTTAGATGAAAAAATTGAAGCTGTTTCTCCTGCCCAGCACATGCCAGAAAAAGCACAAATGAACCGTGCTACTTCCAGTTCATTTGATGGAAAAATTACATCTAATAAAGAAATGGCACAGGTGGGACTGTTGAAATGAAGGGTGTGAGGAAGGAAAAACTGCAAGAGGTGCCTGGGCAGGTCACCTCAGAGCTGTGAGCGGCAGTGGAAGAGCAAAACCTTCCTGCACCAATCCCCACATCTGCCAGGTATGTGGGGACTCCCATAAGAGGAGGGGATGGCACAGTGCTCAGTGGGATGCTCAGGCCAGGCAGATCACCCTGGTTTCAGTGGAGGGGCCAGAGCAAGTGGCTGCTGGCTGTGGACCACTGCGGCTCACTGGCACAGTGGGCACCAGTGTGTCGCTGATGAATTTGGCAGTCATCCCTCTGCAAGCAGCAGGTAAAGAGTCAGGAGGGAATCAAAAACTCATATTTTAAACTGATCTCAGAAGACATAGCAATGCAAATTTTGGACAAAAAATATCAGTTTTGACAAATTAAAATTGATGAAAATGTGATTCATCATTCTTATTATTTAACAGTGAGGGAAGATGTAAAATTCTCTGGAGAGAAAAGGCATATGGCCAAGTTTGGGTGTGATACAAAGGACTGTAAATTACCCTTCCTTTATCTTCATTTTCATCTTCTTTTAAATTAAAAAGATCATTACTTTTTTTTTCATCAAATTGGTAGAATTTAAGCTATGAGCAGGACAGAAGATAGGCACCTCTATCATAAACAAAAGATGATTTGTGGAAGTTTGTATTTGACAGCTGTCTTCCAACAGGTAATCAGATTAAATAAATGTGCCAGGTACTCACTATAAGAGAGCTAACAATTACATACAGGAAGATGTGACACAGTTGGTTTTGATGGTTTCCTCTGTGGTTTTTACTTCTCTTTTTGGTGAAACCGAGGCAACTGTGATTTCTTTCGTTTCTACTCTCTTCAGAAATTGTGAAAGTATCCTGTCTATTCTTCTTTTTACATCAGCATCTTTGTTTTGATGTCAATTCAGAAGCAAATCCAGTTGTACAAACAGATTAAGGCTGAAATGAAACATGGCTAGAAAACAGCATTTCTCTCAGCCAGGGAGGTTTTTATGCATAAAATCACCAAGTTACAGAATGACAGAACAGTTGAAGCTGGAAGTAACCTCTGGGAACCTTCTACTTCCCCCCTTGTTGCTCAAAGTAACTGACATATGGGGACCGAAAAATAGGAGTGTGCTCTGCCTGTCACTTCAGTGAAATGCATGTCACAATTTCTGTAAAATACTAGCACTTTCTTAGTGCATCTAATGAACAGTCCCTTGTTTAGATATTTTGGAATACAGATGGCATTCAGAATTCTCAAAGCAGGCCAGAAGCACTAGTCTTCATCCAGGAAATTATCAACACAAATAAAAAAACCAAATGAATACTTTTATACTCATGCCCCAAATTATACGTTTTTGACATAACAGCACACCAGTGAAAAAGTACTGAGTGATTTTCCATTAAGCAGAATGAAGTATATTGCTTTTGTGCTTGCAAGCTCCTGGCTATGTGAAGACTTCTGTCTTCTCAGTTTCCTTAGCCACCAAACTATAGGAGATGCACTCTCTCCATCAAGGTTTAGGTACAAGGAACAAGCATAGTGGTGTTTTGGAAAGAACATGCAAAGGCAGCTGCATCCAGTGTTTATCTATGGGTACACCTGGGCAGCAGCACACTGACAGTGGCCACTACCTCATTCTGTGTCCCATTCTGAGTCACTGACCCCTCTCCTTGCTCTCCCAAGGCAACCAAGCCCCTTAACATTGGTTTATTTGCAAGGTTTTATACCTCCTGGTTTAAGTCATCTGAACTCCGTTGAATCTAGCTCTTCATGTCTATACTGTGGGAGCCAAATGCCACTGTGCGAGCTAAGGCCACCAAACATACCTGTGCTTGTGCTCACATATGGCTCTGCCTAAGCAAGCAAAGGGAAGATCATTTGCTTTAGGGGACAGGTGGTCTGCAGCAGGGCTCTCCATATGGAGCGTGTCTTTCCCATTTAATCCAGCAGCACCAGACTTATCTGCAAACTCTTTCCTCAGGTTAAGATTCAGTGAAGTCTTTTGTTGATATTCCCCTCACAACTCACTGGGAGATTTTCTTGCCCTCTTTTTCTTGTCACCTCTCTGCCAGCTGTCACCATCCCCATAGCAGAGTAAGGAAAACAGGCCTCCGCATCTGTTTCAAGGGTGCACTCTTCTAAGAAATGATGCCTGAGAACTTAATGCTCTAGATGTCTTCCCCATGCCCACTATACCTGGCCCTGTGCTAGCCATTAATCAGCTCTGAGCTCCTGTGACTTCCAGTTGAGCAGCAGAAAGCAAAGCCTCATGGATTTTGACTTGCTCAAGACTTCCCTTTGTGAATGGCAGCAGCAGAGGGCCTGTTGCACAAGCATCACAAATAGGACAACAGAGGCAGTGAGTAAGAAACTTTGTGAGTCACACCGAGGTAAGTGGCTAAACCAATCTCATACATCTACACTGGTCCCCAGTGATTTCACTGTCATGTCAATGGACACATGGATGGGCAGCTAGACACTGCCTCCAAGCACTGGTGGGTTTGGGCATGTCTTCTCTGTCCACAGCTTAGGTGCAGTTTCAGTCTGTTCCTGAGAGCCTTGAGCAATCTTCAGCCTAATGCAGAAGATCTTACACTTAAATATTTTAAATCAGAGCTTTTTGCTGTTCTTAATCAGCCTTAAAAATGATAGCTAAGTTCAACCACCACAATGCGGTAGGTGGGAAAGTCCTAGGATATTGGATGGAGATCAGGAAAGCTGGTCAGGTGTTTAGGCTGACTGACTGATAGCGTAATAGGTCCCAAGTGCTGCAAGAAAGGGAACTCAGTGTCTACTCTATTCATTAATTCAAGCACTTAAACAAATGATAAAATTAAATATTGTTCTAATCTAATCTAATAATTCAGAATTAATTACAAGTGTCATACCAAACTCAGATGACCCTCAATATTATACAGGAATTTAGTCAAATAACTTCAAAAATAATCAGATCTTACGCATTTTAAAAAGAAGAGTGAAGTCCTCTGTCTAGAAAGTAGGAGAATTTTGCCAGTGCCTGTAAAGTTGTGATTGAAAAAGTTAACCTTCCTTGTGCTGAAATAGAACTACTGTCTGACAATCTGATTGCCTCGGGGATGATGATTAAAGCTTTCTTCTTAGAATTATGTTACTGAATGGTTGAGCATTTATACAGACAGCCTTCTTTGTCCTTCTGAAAATCATATTGGCAACCTTGAAAATCCAGTTGCTGCCTTTCCCTGCTTCTCCCCTCAAAGATGTTTATCAATTTTATAAGAAGTTTGAAAACTTTATTTACCAAGAATTGTAGATAATTGATTTTTTTCAGACTTTTAAACATAAAATATACTCTAAAAACAAACTTTATTAAATATTATTCAAACAGCAAAGCCTTCCCTAGATTGACTTGACATGCTCATATGCATGCATTCGATATGCCTGTTTTCACACATCAGATTAAGGAACATTATAACACCACGACATTTCACAGCATAGAAGAATAAAGGGAAAAAAAAAAAGGAATAATAAATTTCTGAAGATAGCTGATGCCTGAGAACATATCAACTCTTTCAGGCTTCTGGATTTGTACAAAGTAAAACCTAGGACTGCAGCCAGTAAGGCAGATGGTGATCTGCAGGACATCACATCTCTTGAACAGACTTTTGCTCCATTCAAGATGCCTAGCCACAGGCTGGTAGGGGTACTTTTTAGTGCTGTGACTTTTCTCTGCCCAAGGCAGACGGTCACGGAGATTTTAGAACATTAATTTTTCTTTTTCATTTTGGGCTGATTCTTTTTGCTTTCCAGAGAATCTGTCCAAAGTATTTAGACAAATCTGGTATGAGGCCTATCTTGAAGCCATGTAAGTTACCCAAAACGTTCAGGTTGACTCCCTAACTAAGTCAACTTTTAAGAACTCTGCTTTAAAAAGTAATTTAAATAGTCAGTGTTCTTCTTCCCACAGTGCCTTCACAACCCAATTAAGTTCAAAATCCATAGACAGACAACCATTTTTGAGGAAACTGGCATGGTCTTATCTGACTGAAAGGTCTTGAGATAACATTGTGTCACTAGCTTAGAGAAAGTTCAGTGTAAAAATAGAAGTTGCTACTTGAAAGGAGCTATGATAAACATTCATCATCAAGCATTTGCCCATTTGAGGTATTTAGCTTGTTTATTCTAAAGACAAGTTTCACTGTGGTGATTTCTTTTCCCAGAAAGAGCGATACACAATGTTTTATAAGCACACAAATGGGCTCCAAGTCAAGCTGTTTGTCAACTGGAAATTTCATCTTGCAAGGGAAAAGTATTTTAAAACCATTCAGTAGTGAAATTCATGTAAAGCAATAAGCTGTATATAGCAGATTTGCATTCCTTCAGCTGATCTTCCTTGCCGGAAATCTGGACTTCACAGCTCCCTCTTGTTGATAGAAGAGAACGGTTGAAATATATAGCAAATACTATAAAAGTTTCTTCCATTGTGTTATTTCCACTGGGAGCTGTGTTCATAAGAATGTTCTCATCTTGCAATATCACCAGCAGTAGAAAATATTATTTACATGAATCCACACAGACATTTACATCATTCTCTCCTTGCATCCCATAGCAAGCCACATTTTGTCCAAAGTTAGAGCAAACAGAGGAAAATAAACATTGTGCTGGTGACTCTTAGAAGGGAATAGAAGCATAAATGCCAACTAATTATTTGTCCGTCCTGAAAACCAGAGCTAAATAATGCTGTTGGCAGAACTACTGGTGCTACAAGTACTCTTGTACTAGTACTAATGCTACGACTCAGTTTCAAAGCTCTGATACTTGGATTTGGGTGAAAACTTTTCCCTACAATTTCTTAGAAACTTATTTCTTTGGTCTCTGCTCTGACACAGTTTGCCACCTCTCTCTCTGCCCACGCCTCTTTGGTCTATGTGCTTTACCTTGCATCTCTTGCCTTGACTAATTCTTGTCCTACTGTCCCTCACTTTTAAATCTATATTCCTTACATTTATGTTTCTTCTTCCTCCACCAGAAGGGTTGGGATGGGGTATTTGATACTTCAGGGGTTGGGTAAGCCAGGAGGCTCTGACCAGGGTTGTTACCACAGTCAGAACAGAAGGAAACCTAGGCTGATGGACAACTGGAGCTGATGGTCACATCTTTGTGAGTTTCCATACCCGACTGAGCTACAATTCTCATCACAATACAGAGGGAACATGAGTATTGTTCCACCCACCTCTATCTACAGACGCAGTGGCACCAGAAGTGGCACTCCTAAGGAATGAGTGGACTTCAGATCACTCAGTTATACTCTCTTAAATTAAACCTGTGACAAACTGGGGGGAGTAAAACACATATTTATACCTTTTTAGTTACATAGCCACATATATATGTGTTACAGCCAAGTATTAAAATTCTTATGTATCCATGATTTCACACTGACTTTGCACTGTATTTATATCACTACAAAAGAGGCTTAAAAAATTCACTAGATTTTCAGCAAGTGTAAATCACTTTAGCTTCACTGCAGTGCATTGCCTTGACTTTGGTGAATTTAATTCAGACCTGAATCACCGAAAGCACACTGACTTGTACCAGCTAAAAGTCTAAATTAAAAAAATCTCATAAAATAACTAATACATATTATCCCTTAGAATCAAAACAAGCTTAGGTGAAAACAAGCCAGTGAGTCTATCTGTATACATACTACTTTCCACAGGACTGACAAAATTTTTTTGTTTAGAAAATGTGACTGACATATTTAATTTTCCATGAGAATCAAACACAAAATTGTTAAAATTGCCTCTCTGCTGCTAATTACTTATCTCAGTTCTCATCCATATGGCTAAGGTTTTGCCCGTTGAATAGCTAGAGTCAGAGTACTATCGTATATTGCTAAAGGAATTATTTATGTTGAATTTAGTAACAAAATAACTGGCTGATTTCTTCCTGTCTAAAGGACAGGTCAATTTGTATTGAGTTTGTGTTGTTTTTCTTTAAAGCTCTGTAAGAAAATGCATTCATTTTTTAGGGAGCTACAAAGTGGATTTAAACTGATACTCAGCAAGGCAAACCCTAGAAGGCAAATTGCCAGCACTGCTGACATACATGAGTATATAATCTGAGTAACCCTTAACACTGTCTCTCTCTCTGCAATCTATTCTGGCTTCCACGTTGGCATTGTGGACTTTGCTGCTGGCCTCTGCCAGACCTTTTTTCAGCAAGATCCCTCGGTCTGAACTCCTAGGATCTCATCTCTGCTGGGGGCCTAAATTAGAGGGTTTTTTCTTTGATTGTAACACAGCTTTTACTGAGTAAGTCACAACAGCGTGGTGGAGTCCTGCCTTCGAATGGTTGTTCTGAGGAGGGTGCAAATGGAGCTTTTGCTGCTGAGATTCAAACACTTTCGTTGACCTCCCTGTGTAACAAAACTCTCCACCTGGGAGTAGTACACTGAAGGAACAGATTGTGAGTGGGGAGGTCCTCACGGAGTCCTTTCGGGGAGAATCTGTTGACAGAGGGGCAGGTGACATGCTGAGGTTGCTGCTGAGTATGGGAAAGGCACTTGCACCTCCCTCCTGCCTTCCCCACAGCCCCCAAGGCACGGAAACTATTTGGACCAGCACTTGCCTCGGTCCCTGGACGTATCTAGGGTACTTGACAGGTATTCAGCCCAGGGTGGTGTCCATGGGCTCTGCCCAGGGACAGCTAAGAATAGCTGTGTTTACTAACACCTCTTACAAATGCCAGCCAAGAGCTGCATGACAGGTACTTATGGGAGACATAGCGGGTGAGTGGATAGGGAGGAGGAATCAGGCGTTTGCCTCCTCTTTCTGCTTCATTGATTCACTCAGCATCTGCTTCCTTCTCTGTACAATGGGAGTTTCTAAGTTCACTCCCAGTTTTGATAGCTGGATGAAAAGAGGTGAAGCACATTATGATTAATTTTCATACCCTAATTTTCATAAGCAGCTATTAGGCTTGCTCATGGTTTTGAAATGCTCTGTCAAAGAGAAAGTCAGACTGAGATCACGATCTGACTCCTTCCCCAGGTCCGGAAAGACTCAGTAGTCAGTGGACACTGAAGTTCTCATGCAGGAGGTTTACATCTCACTCTGAGATATGGCAGTTTCAACAATGTAATCAGGCTCACTGGTTGGGCATGTCAGAGAAGAGCAGTATTCCCACAAGAGAACGTGTTTACCTGAGTTGGATATTCAAATTTTATCAGACAGGATCTCCCTCTGCACTAGGCAAATTTCCTTCTGTCCTGTCTAAGGAGCAGCATTGGCATCTGTTAAGGAATACGACATCATTAGGTACGTCAGTGAAGGAACAAGGAGGGTGCCAAGATGGGGGCACAGCTGTGAAAACGTCAGGCAATGGAGAATCCAGCACAGCATGAAACTCTGGAACACCCAGCTGTGTCTTCTCCCCTTCCTCATTGTTCATGTGTGCGTGTGCTATGCTTATCCTATAAGAAAACACAGTATGATAAATGTGATGGACTCATCAACCTCAGTTTTTATTCAGTGCTCTCTCCTCAGAAAGGGCCGTCAAAGGGATATTAGCTGTGCCTGACATTATTCTGAGGGAGCGGGCATCCCCCAGCTCTCAGGGATGAGGTAGCAGTGAGCTTCAGGCACATTGCCTGCCCCCCTGCCCTGCATCAGGCTCCTTTGCCTCTCCAGCCCCATGGGGCCAGGGACAGACACCCCACAAACAGCAGAAATGGTGACTGAAACACCTTGCTTCAGAGCTGATGTGGGACTTTCCACACAAGGGGTGTGGGGTCTGGTATGTGATGAGAATTGAGGTATGTCATATGGAAAGGATTTCCTATCATTGCTCCAACATTAAGAAGAGAATAATTTCCAGGGGTTGATTCTGAACAGCAAGGACAGGATCTTGCCCTGAAGTGCCCTTTGTGAGAGCCTCTCTTTAGCAGCAGAGAAGCTGCAGTGAGTGTGGTTTTCCCATAGTAAAGGCAGCCTCTGTTATCAGCAGCACCTTGTTATCAGCTGGAGAAGTCTTTAAAGATTCTAATTAAGAATTCACCTAAATATCTGTAGTCGTGAAAGATATGGAAGCATAGGCATAACTTGGCATGCACTGAGTTATATTCTTCATAAAGAGGAACTCAGCAAATATGCAACTGTCTTCAAGAATGGGCAAGGCTAGGCAAAGAAAAGCAAGGAAAAGAAAGGAAAGGAAGAAGGAAGGAAGGAGGAAAACAACATAAAAAAATGAAAAGTAGAGTGGGAAGGGGGACTTTGTTCTAAAATGGACAACGTTTAATTTTATTCTACCATCATTCCTTCTCTGTGTATCTGTTACAGGTCCAATGTTGTTTTTGTTTTATCACTGTGCATTAACTGTGCCAAATCTCTTTGTAAAAAGTCTTGAACAACAAATGAGCCTCAGTTTTGGTTGTGCTACAGTCAACAGCAAATTCATTTATATTAATGGCTAAGGATCATTGTGGCTTTGCTTGAAAAACATTAAATCAGTAGTGAGAAGGTGATTTTAATGTGTTAGGCTGTGTTCTTAACTACTTAATTCAGTTTGAGTGTGGTGTGATTTTATTTTTCCACCACTGGTGTGAAACCTGGAATAACCCTTTTAAATCCCCTGTACAGTTAATCCAACAGGCTGCTGTATAGATATCAGAGTAAAGCTGAACAGTTGCAGTCATTTGAAGATGTTCTTTAAGGAAAATAATTATATTTAAAGGCATAATACTTTCTGAAGACTTTTTTTTTTTTCTCTGCTCAGTCTGATGGAGCCCTTTCAGCTCGGGACATTATTTGTATATGACAGGATTAAATTGTTATTTTCTTTTAAATCTGTTTCAATTTCTGACCCCTTCCTGAAAGGCTGCAGGCTGTAACACTGGTCTATCTGCTTTCCAGGGACAAATGCAAGTAACTAGGACTTTGGAACATTTTGTAAATATTTCTGAAAGCACATTTCATGTCCCTGCATAATGTTTCTCCTTCTTCAAGTGTATGTGCTGTAGCTTGTTTTGAGACAGAAACCCCCAAACTGATTGCTGAGCAATGCTATGGATCAGAGGGATTTTTAACAATGACAGTTCTCTCTGACCTGCAGTAATATTCCTATTGCGTTTAACAATAATAGAACCGCCTATAATCCTTAACAAGAGAAGAGTTATCATATATATACACAGTCTTCAGAGTTCTTGCAAGCAATCTGTGATTCACTACTAACAACCACCACTGCTTTCCTTAAGGATGTCTTAGCATTTTCTCCACTAGCAACCCATCAGATCATTGGGACTGAAATTGACACCATCCCTGATGTAACTTAACACATCTTGGCCTAAAAGCTTGACATGGGGGAAAAAAATATTGACTATATAAATTTATTTCCATTTAAAGAGATTTGTTTAGAAGCTTTTTCACACTTTCAAACATCAAAAGCCTGGTTTAAGGAATGAAATTAGTTGTATAACTGCAGACAGAATTTATTCCTCCTTAAAATACTTTATGTTTGTTAAAATGATGTATGGCTAGAAAGAAAACTACTGAGCACATGAAGGAATGTTGACTTAATATTCTTAAAATTAATTTGGTAATGCTTTGTACTCTCAATTGAAACAATGCAATTCTGGAAGTTCAGGATGAACTTGATATGAGAAGTATGGCCTGATTTATGCAGAGCTAACCTTCATGCCTGGAGGACTTGGTCCATGCTCCAAATTCTACAGCCAGAAAGAAAAATTGTTTTTCTGGATGCTCGTATCCCCTTTCTGAAAAGTCAAGACATGCTTGAAAGTGCAGTGAACAGCCCTAGTGCTTACTTCCAAGCAAGAAAAAGTGTGCTACAGTGAGAGAGAGGGTTGTCTGTTTAGCTTGTTAAAAAGAAGATAAATTGTTATCTTTTTAAACCAGCACATAAGAGATGAGTGTCTTAAAAGGGAGAAAATATGACATACCAAAGGGCTATTGAACAAAACACAGAAGTGTGACAAGGGCTAGTGCCTGGAAGTTGGATTTGGACACATCGAATATGACACACCTCTCAGCAGCGAGGATGATAAACGTCTGGAACAAACCCCATGAGGTTCTTTATCCTCTGTCTCTTGCTATCTTCAGTTCAAGTCGTTATGAAAGATGGGACTTCACCAAGTGTAAGTCACTGAATTAATCTAAAGACCAGTTGAATTAAATTCTACAGTTTGCATTAAACAAGCCAAAACAAATCTGCTGCTGATTCTGCCTCATATAGATGAGTTTTTCTACGGCTCCCTCTGCACTGTGGCACTTGTGTCACAGTCTATGCCAGCAGCAGGGCATTTTATATTACATCTCCTTAGCAGATGATGTTCTTTTAGTCCACTGTAAATCAAAATTTAGGATGAGAAGGAGCTGTAATCTCACCACACTGCTTTCTCACAAGTTGGTAATTCTGGTGTCAGGTTGGGGTCAGTAACTGCATGGAAATATAGCACAGGCTGGGAGTTTCAAAACACCCTACTCAGGCTGAACTGCCCATGTCCTGGGATGACTACACTGCCCTAGCTGTCAAACACTGCTACCAGTATAACCCTGGCAGCAAAGAGGCCTCCCAGACTGACCCCTTGACTCAGCATTGTGTTTGGTGAGCTTTGCCGAGCTCCGGGCTGTTACAACATCCTTGCTAGTGACACACAAATGGGCCAGTGCAGCCCCATGAAAATACATGACAGCAACTACAACATAGATGGGCCCAGAGCAGCTGATCTCCACTGTGGTCAGGGGCCAGGGCTGAGCAGGCAGGACCCCTGGCAGGGAAAACCCACTGGGCAGTACAGCCCAGCTTCAGAGCAGAGCCTCCAGACACTGGTGATTTGTCACACTAAGCAGTTTACATCCACCTGCTGTAACCATGTCAGGTGAAGCAATTTTGCAGAGCCTTTCTGTTGAATTCCCACATTTGGATCCATGTTACCAGAAGGCAAAGGACACATTTTTCAAGCCTTGTGGTCTAAATTCATAAATGAAGACTCAAGGGTGCCTTTGATGACTGAGAATTTATGGCGTTGTGGAAAACAGGTCATTAATCTAGGTGCCTATTTCTGTGCATGTGTTTCTAACTTTAGTCAGAAAAAGAGAAAGCGGTGATCTTCCCATGTTGAAATGTAGAAGTAATGTGATCCAGGAGATCCTTCACCCAGAGAGAGAGCTGTACTTCTCCGTAATCTTTGTCTACAATGATCTTTGAATTCTTGTTTTATCATTTGCCTGGTGTGCAGGGCTGGATCTGAAAAAAAGTCCTTGGTATAGATGCCTTGAAAACCGTAGTTTGCTTATGTCAGATCTACTCCAAACTATCCATGGTTTGATTTTTTTTGTCTGGTAACATCTAAATGCACTTTTACAATGTGAAAACAATGTAAGAATACATTTTGCACTTGGAAAAAATGCATATGGGAAAGTGTGTCTGGGAGGTGTTGACCCTGAAGGTGCTTACAAGGTATACTGTCTTTAGGATGCACTTAAGTGAATAGATCCCACAGAGCCTTGCTGGATAATATTAAGTAATGACACACATTTCTTAAATGACCTATGAGGGTCATTAACAAGAAGGTGTAGCTTCTATTGTGTCAGCCTGACTGTACTGCCAAGAGATGGTCTGCTTTTTCCATTCCCTGTTGTTGTACAAAATTGCACTCATGGAAGAGAGAGCCAAGGATACAAAACGCTAGTGATTATTGTACCAGGGTCTGGTAGTCACACTTGCTTTCCAGCAAGCTTTGATATTTATCACATGCTGATGCATCTTTCCCCTGCTGTCTTGAGCTGTGATAACTGCTGCACGTGTGCACAGGTAAATGGTCCCTGCCTCAAAGTAATACGCAAACCTCAGCACATACTGAAATATAGTAAGGAGTAAAGGAACATAATGACCAGATAGAAAGGGGAAAGGTTTGGAAAACATTGTAAAAATGTGAGGTTTGTGGTTCACATAGCAAACAGAGGTCACAGCACACCAAGTGCCTTATCCATAGACTAGTATTTTATAAGCTTCATGACTGTAGTGAATTTAGAAAGGTCTGAAGGAAGTAACAAGTATCCTTGTGATTGTGGCTGTATCTTTTCACAGTCAAGGAGTGGCATGGGATAAAAAAAAAAAAAGGCACAACCTGGTCTTAAAAGTTGGTCTCAGAAGAGACACAGCTCTGTTATTTCAAAGTGCAATTATTGAGTATTCCTATGCTGGTAAATGCAGTGCTGAGCACAGACATCACAGCTAGCTGTCCAGGTGAGATAGAAAAGAATTCCACGTGGACAAGTTTAGCCACCTGAAAAGGACACACTTTAAAATGTAGCCCAAGTATCTCTATTTCTCTCATGTAACTACACTTCCTAATATGCCCCCCACAGCTATTCCCTTCTTTATCCATTTGGGCAGGACGGAGCTGTGACATCCATCAATTGAAAAACAGGTCCTTCCCTGAGTTTGATACATTTGGTTTAACACAGATGGAGCAACTCACCTTTGTGTAAATGAGATGACCAATACAGTTGTACCATGCCTGATACAAAAATCAGGCTAAATCATTGGCTAAAGCAACAGAGAGCTTGGAGGTGAAGCCTATGCCACAATGGAAAGATTGAAGCTTTGAAGAAACTGAGGAGTGGCAGCATTACTCTTAAGGAAGGATTCATCTCACTTCTCTGTACCCACATAAAGTTAGGGTTTGATCTGTCACAAGATAGGTGTCAGTTGCTCTCTCCATTACCCTCTTGGTCTAACTTTTAGACAATTTATGTTAGCTAATATAACCCACTGCAGATTTCTACAGAGGAGTTCCCTGATGCTTTCTGTTGCTTTTCATTCATACACACAAACCTCACTTCTATTCCATACTTGTTCTTGATGAGGACCTCAAAAATGCAGAATCATTACTAAGGAAAACTTGCAGCGGAAAAGATTGACTTTTTTTTTGCTAAGCAGGCACTTTAATTTCACAGGTTTACATCAACGTTTTCACTTAGAAGCTTCCAGAAGTATTTGTTTCAGGGCTAGAGCTCTCCACATGCAGAACTTATATGTGTATGAGTTAAAATAGCAATTGCTGGACCAAATAATTGAATAGCCATTATGTTCTTAGCTCACTGTATATTTCTAAGTGAAAATCCTTTTGGTACTTTTGGATTGATTCTAAAAAAGTGAAAGAAAACCAAAAAAACCAATAGCATGCTGACCCGGTTTGCTTCTAAATCAGACTTTAAGAAAAACTCCTCAGATGTGGCCAAATGACTTCTGCTACCACGTGAAATGTATGTACAAGTTATAGTCATGTGCGTGAAGACAGATTAAAATTAATGCTCTTTAAATTTTCTATACAATGTATGCTTTGAGTGGCGTTATTTTTTCAGTCAAGTAATTACAGGGTGGAGAGTATGGTTGTCCAATGGCAGGAGGTTGACTGCATGATCAAACACCCACTACACCTTGCACAAAGAGCCCTGAAATGATTACACCTGGTTGTAATTAACAGCCTAATTTGGACTGCTGGTTGGAGAGCTACCCTCAGCTTAAAAGAAATTACTAACTTCTATCTAAGAATTTTTACAAAAAATGCTGTATACCACAGAGCGATTATCTAAGTTTCTGGAGACAGGAGATGCACTTTATTTACATGGTCCAGTTGACAATTTTACATAGAGTGTGTTTCTTTCTTTCCTTTCTTATCGTCATCCAATTTCTCATCTTTCACAACACGGCAGCTTAGAAGAAAATACTTTAAAGCAGAGAACTATGGTTAAAAAAAAAACCAAAACACCTATCAGGAAGCTTTTTTCATACCTGCAGCAGCTCTGAACTTTAACTGATTGCATTTTAAATTATATGGGATAAGGCCAGAGGAGATCATCTGATAATCTAATGTGTGTATCAGCCTTTAAATTTCCCCTCAATACCTCTACATTGAGAAGAGCACTCCTTGGATAAAAAGTGTTTCCAAGAAAAACATTTGGTATTCGCGTGAGGATGAATCCAGCAGATATTCTTGTATTAGGATGACATTTACAGCTAACCTCTCACTGGGACCTGACTCTCTTCCCATGTGCTTATTTCCATGAGCTGTTCATCTGAGGACAAACATATATCTTGCTGAAGTCAACATGATTGTTCACATGCTACAAGACAGTCTACCTTGTTGAATGTGCATCACAGCACACTTCACTGAAAATAGTGTGAAGGCTGTACATGCTCTGAACCTACAAGCACAGGTATGCCTGAGTACCTTGCCTTGAAGCCGAGCTTCCAGTCTCTTTCTCTGCTGCTGAATGGTCCCCTGGACCACTTCAGCATCCGCACCCACTCATTCATGCCCAACTATCTGTAAGTTAAAAGGTTAGCAAGGTCTGGCTGAAACAGAAAGCTCAAAGACAACTCCTGGGCACGGACTAGGAGTCAGCATGTGGCAGCAGGCAATTTGCATGCAGCCAGTGTTTTAGAGGTAAACCAATTTAAAACCATGGAGGGAGTCTTGCTAAGTCAATTGGCTGGAGGGCTAGAGAAAGGTTCTTACACTGTCTATTTTATTAGTACAACTATAACTCAAGAGGTTTTGACCCAAGAAGTATTTGCTAGTAAATTCCTTTGAAAGATCTTCTATATAATAAAGCATCTTCCTTAAGGGAAGTTTCTTGACAGTTTTTGTAATTCATCCACCTATAAACCGAAAAGTAAGATAATTTATTAAGATAGCTGCCATTTTATAGAGTTTTGTGCTCCCTTCCCCCTAAAAATAGAGCAAGGATAATTGAACTGAAAAACCTAAAGATTTCCAAAACCCAATTACATAACTTGCCACACTTGCTCTGTTTTCCCCTCTTACTTGTATTTTAAAGAGGTCAAGGTTATTAAACATAAGCTCGTATATTCATACACTAAAAAAAGCAGGATCTAAACATACATTAAAGATTTTTCATGCCCACATAGCCTATATGTACTGTTTGTTTACCAATTAGGCTATGAAATTGATACTTTGATGTACACAGTGTGTGCAATTCATGCAGGTGAGATAATGGTGCAATGGAAAACTTTGTTTTCCTCCCTGACTCATGTGTTTAGTGGTCAGAGCTGCAATCCTTATTCCAGCTAATTTATTTTCCTCAGTGGGTGTGTCACCTGTGTAGGGACTGCAGTTTGATGACCCAGCTTTGTACTGTTAATGTTGCTCTAACATAAGGTTTTGCACTGCATTATGCAAAATTACAGCTCCGATACTTCTGCTCTAAAAACACATGCACGCTTAGGAAGCCACGAGAAAGGTTACTTTAGTTATTTCAATCTTATCTATGAATTTATAACTTTCAATAGTGTGCTGACTTGCACAGTGTAGCACTATACATCAGATGCATGCTGCTTCAGAAAATTAATGCTGCATTCTGGCAACCATATGGTCGTCTGGCGAGTGGCCAGGAGACCAGCAGAGCACGACACTACCTTCACACAAACCTTCCCCATGCAAGAGAACTGTCTGTCTGAACTGCACCAGCCAAGAAGCAGAAATAAAGGGATCCTGTACGTTGTTGTTGCTCATAACCATCATATTCCCCCAGGGACAGATGTATGCCATGGTGATTAATGAGAGAAGCTGCACAGACAGCAGACAGACCCTTGCAGCAGGTAACCACATGGGCACCACACTTCTTGATGTCTCAGGGAATGGGGAGGATTGTAAAGGCCTTCTTGTGCATCTGTGTTTCTTCTTTATGGGTCTCTCTTCTCATTGGTAGTCTCACCTCTGACAAAATTCAGCTTGCAAGCTCTACAGGGAAGGGCATTTATCTTATTTGTTCTGCAAAATGCATATTTTACATTGAGTGCTGAACAATCAGAATAATGTCTTATGGTAGCTTAGTTATCTTTAGCACCTTAAAAAAGAAAAGAACACTGTTCAGTAAGGAAATAAATAATAAAAAAAAATTATTATCACTAGCAAGTAAAGCAGTTTCTTTTGCTTTGCTTATCCTATTATTTCTTATCAAGCATGTGATCATTTAAAGACTTAAGCCTAACTCTTCCAGCAGGTTCAGTCAGATCTACAGGAATGCTAGCCTGAACTGGAAATTCTCCAAATAGGATTCTTTCTTCTCACTACGTAAAGGATAAAAATATCAAAAAGAATATAGAGGAAAATTTATTTTATTGGTTTCAAGTAACTTTATGCAATACCTTAAATGGAAAATGCCTTAATGGTAGCTCAGACAGACAATCCTGTTTATACTGTGTTTTATGTGTATAATTCTTTCCAATGATAAATTTATTTTTTTTACAACTGTTCACAGAAATCACGTCACTCTCCAGGCTTTACAGCAACTGTTTTACTTCTCATTGCAATAGCCCTATGAAAAAAATAGGGATTGCAAGTGCAATAGCACACATTTTCCACTGTAAACTAGCTGGTACACTGTAATTTCATGCTTTAGTTCCCTGCACACTGGCATTTCCAAGGAAATCAGGGCTTATGCTGTGTATCCCACAGTACAATCTCCGTAAGCATACTGTCCTGCTGGTTCACTCAGACAGCTAAATTTGTGTCTTCATTATGACTTTTCTTAAATCCTGATTCTGTAGCAAAGTTGCTGTCATTTGACTGTTGATGCCAACAACTTGTTCAGCAGGTACAATCGGGCCTGGTTTCTTTCAGTGCTGCTTCAACACTGTCCAGCCATGGCTGAGTTAATCAGCAGCATAGTTGCTGTCGGTATATGACCGTCAGTAGCATTTCCATTGCTCCTGCCACACAGAAATACCTGATAGTCACTTGGGATTTCTGAGAAATTACATCTAAACATTATTAGCCTGCTCCAATTCTGCTCAGTTTGAGAGATTTGTTTCTATCCAGGCTGGAGTCTAGCTATGGTTTAAAAATTCTGACTAGATGCAGTTCAATAAGAAATAAATAAATTCACAGCTGATTATATACACCATGTGGGTCCAGCACAGTGATAATTTTATTCCTAGTGCTCCTTGGCATTTGAAAACCCAGGCATGCCAGCAATGCTAAATGAACTACTTTCAGTAGCCAGTTTTCCCAGAGCAAGCTCCTCTTTTCCCCAGGAAAAACAATTTTATCTATGTAGCTTGTAAGAGCAAAATGGTCATCTATGCACACCCTGTACCTAAAAGTTTCCTTTCTAATCCTGAAGCAGTCCAGCCACTGTTTCTCACCCTGTGAACTGAACAATCCAATTTCACCAATATCCAGACAGAGGCAAGCATCCAAACCAACACACTACTTTGCAAATGTCATCTGTGACAGAGCATGCAGCTATCTGCCTGGGCTGTGGACTATCACATCACAGATTTTACATGGTTTCTGGCAGGCACTGCAGAACATCCAATGCTACCTGGTAACACACCTTTTATAGATATGGGGAAAAAAAAATCAGCATATTTCCTACCCCTCCCTTTAATGTAAAAGAGTTATGTTTTTTCCTTTTCTCTACACTTTACTTCTAGTAGGAATATAGCACAGGTTTAGGATGATGGTCTTACAAGAACTTGAGGTTTTGTGTCCTCCATCTCCAAGTTCTTCAAAGGCTCTCAGAAGACCTTTGAACACCTCCCAAGCTTCAGGACCCAAAAAACAGGATCCTTGTATCCTTGGAACTGTAAAGCCCAAACATGGCACAGTTACATATGTAGGGCAAAAGTGTAACTGACCGTCACCTGCAAAACCAGAACTGCTGGTAGTTATACAGGAGCAATACTGCTGGGTAAAAACAATAATTTAATTGCTTAATGTTGACTCTTAGGAGTCGCCTTCTTCAAAAAACTCAGCCAAATCAAAACTTCATAAGCAAAACTCACTCCTCTGAACTAACTCAACAAAGAGGAACTCGAAATACTTTGCGAGGTACAATAAAAGGAAACAGTATTTCCCCTTTTTAACCACTTGAAGGAACCAAAAAAACACACACTTGGACAACCGAGTTCAAACAGGATTGTTCAAGGACCAAGTTTTAGAGGATGTCCAATGCACAGTAAGTACCGGTGAAGCATGAGGATGCATTACTTACTTCAGCGGGTTAAAAAACAAAGCCAAACCCCCCGAGCTGGACTGGATTCCAGCGTCTACACAATGGGCGATGCCTCTTGCAGCAAGCCGACACGTTTCGCGAGAAACCACACAAAAATTACGCAGCCAAACTCCACTACAACGCATCTGATTGTTTGACTTTCAGGTTCATCTCGAACCGTGGAGACGAACACTGGAATCCTGCCAATACAGCCTTTTTAGACCATTCCTTTGGCGGGGCGCTCCCCCCGAGGTGGCCGAAGGCAGCGGCGGAGCGGCGCTCCCGTGTCCGTGCCGGGGGCG
>JAWWMP010000116.1:40180049-40279956 GCA_035047865.1 Dendrocincla tyrannina
GCGGGAGGTGACGGGCGGCGGGAGCGCGCGCAGGCGCGCACACGCCCCGGAGGAGGAGGGGGAGGAGGGCGGGCGGCCGGGCGGGGGCGCGCACGGCACGGCCGGTGTGTGAGGGAGCGAGCGGGCGAGGGCAGGGCGATACCGGGGCGGAGAAAGGCGGCGGCAGCGGCGGCTTCGCTCGGCTCGGGGCACACGGGCGGCCACAGGCGCTGCCGAGCCGCGAGACACAGCGGCCGCTGCCGACTCGGGGCATCCTTCCCCCTCCTCCCCGCCCCCTGCCCGCCCTTCCCCCTTCTCTTTCTCTCCTTCCCCGCTGCCCGCCGGGGCCGATCGCTGTCGGCGGCACCGCGACCCCGGGGCGCTTCCGCGGCGCCCGCGCCGGCAGCGGCCGCGAGGAGAGCCGGCCCCTGCCCTCCCTGCCCCGGCCGGGACCGAGGGACCCCCCGCTCCGTCCGGGGCTCGGCGGAGAGGGCCCGGCCCCGGCCCCGACTCGGCTCCCCGGTGGCGGCGGGCGCAGCGAGGATGTCGGGCGGCAGCGGCGGCAGCCGGGAGGAGGAGCGGCGCAAACTCGCCGACATCATCAACCACTGGAACGCGAACCGGCTGGACCTGTTCGAGATCAGCGACCCTACCGAGGTGAGCGACCCCGCCGGGCCCCCCGGCCGGTGAGGCAGGGCGGCTGGGCCAGGCCGCGCCCCGCAGGCAGCCGGGCCCTCCTTGCCGGCCGGGCACAGGCTCGGGCTCCGCTCCTCGGGCAGCGAGGCCGGCCCCCCGCCGTGCTCGGCCGCGGGCAGGTTGCGGAGGACGGGGAGAGGAAGGCAGCGCAGGGCCGGAGCCCTCCCCTCCTCCCGCAGGCACATGCCGGCCCGACCCTGCGGGACAGGCGGCTCCGGGGCGGGCGAGAAACCCGCTGGGAGCTGGAGGTGGCAAAAGGGGGCGGGTGAGGGCGAAAACACAGGAGCAGCCCCCCTGTCCAGCCCGAAACCGGGTACCTCCGTGGGCTTTTTTGTGTGTCTGCCTGTGACTTTTAACAGAGCCGACAGGCGGCTGGTGGAGGGGGAAGACTGAGAATCCCGGTGCTGGGCGCTTTTTTTGTTGTTGTTTTGTTGCTGGTTTTTCCTTTAAACGTTCTGCCCTGTGCAGAATGCGCCTCGTACAAAGCAACGTGCCGTAGTCCGGCGGCTCCCCGGGCCGCTGGTGCAATCCCCGGGGTGGCTTTCCCAGGGCGTGACGGACGGAGCGCTTTGGCTCTCCGAGCCTGCAGGCTGCCAGCCCGCCGCCTAAACTAAATACCAGGAGCAGGTTCGCAGTCCCCAGCTCACATGTTGTACTGGAAAAACACAGCGGGTAATTTCTTCCTAATGAAATCGGTGTTTCTGATGGCTGAGAGGCTGGGTTTTGCTCTTTTATTAAAAAAAAAAAAATAATAGTCAAACCACACCCTCCCGCTGCCCCTTGTCATGTTCCCTTTGGCTGGTTCGTGCTGTGCGTCTGGTTTGAAAGCGGCGGGGGGGGGAGGGCTGGGGAGGCAGGTTACAGCCCTGTTTGTGTGTGACAGCGGACTCCCTGCTGGGAGGGTGGAGGCTGATCATGTGCGTGTTCCCGGGGAAAAGGAGGAAATTCACACTTGCTCTTGGCCTGGACCTGGTCCTTGTTGTTTATTAACAGAAGCCTCGGAGAAATCACTTTGGCTTGGTCTTGGAGCTTGCTCCTGTTTCTGTACCCAGGTGCTGACTGTTAGCAAAGCCACGAAAAAGTCTTGAAAGCAATTTTAAGAATATTAACTCCGATAGTTTGAAAATAATTGTTTTGTGTGTTTTCAGTTCTGCTCGCTGCAGACTGTTTCTTGAACACCAGGATGAGGGTTTTCTGTGATTATTTCCTACATCTTGCAGTATTTATCATAATTAGGGTTCTTTGCTTACGTTGTTTAGGTTTTAACAGTATCAGTGTTGGCTGACAGTCGCTCGTTCGAAAAAGTGAGCTGAAGCTGGTGTGAAGGAGCCTTCATAATTGTGTTTGAGTACATAGCACAGTCTTTCTGGAACTGCAGGTTGACTGCTAACTGCCTGTGGCTGAGCTTTTTGTCATATGCGTTTGTCCATTCCCAGTACATTCTAACTCCAGCCTGTTTTCTTTGTGTTTATGGCAGACTGTGCTTCTGTAGTAGTTTAACAAATCTTACAGTTTTTTAGGTCAGCCATGCATGCTTGTCGTAGTTGACTAGATTTTTGCACTGAAGTTACCAGCTTCATTACAGTTATTCTGAAAAGAAAAAAATCATTTTACTTGCATTTGATCTACACTTCTGCAGCTGAGTCTCTGAACCTGTATAGGGGCATACTTGCCACTGTGATTGTCAGCGATGACATCTGAGTTGAACTATTGATACTAAAAAATTAAGTGCATGCATATCTCCCTGAATGCACAAGCCTTAAAGCCTGCTAGTTGTAAAAGTGTTTGATAAGACTGCAGGTGCATTTACATCAAACTGGCAGCTGGTAACAGTTTTCTAAATAAAGTATATTTTCTTTTCAAGTAATTACACTTAAATATGTTTGCATTTATTTTCATTGTTTCCCTGAGCTGACCCAAATTTGGCAATATTTTCAACCCAGATGATGGTGTGATTCACATGTGTACTATTTATCAGCTTAAATGAAAGCCGTTTTACTAGACTGCTTGAGAACTGACAATCCTCTGTTGTTTTCCCCGTTTTTCCAGGCTCAGCCTGACTGCAAGGCACATCTTGCTTATTGTAAGGACTGCAGCAAGCATGGCATCTGTGAAGATGCAGTAACCTGGATATGATTTTTGGTTGTGTGTGCCTGAGCTGGGTCAGACTGTATCATTTTAAACTGTTCAGACATGGTTGTTGGCCTGCTGTGTTAACTTTGCATCTGGCATGCGCCCATACTGCAGACTGTCATCCAGGAGCTGCTGGCTGTGTGTATCAGTAGACTTAATGCCTTGTAGTGATTCTCCAGGCATTTCTTCAGTGAAAACTATCTCCTTTAAGTGACTTGTCTTGCCAGTTTCCTATATGTAGGGAATAGGATTTTCCAGAGGTGGTATTCACTTCCTTAATAGTAGGGATTCAGGAAGATTTATATTTTCAGTAAAGGAAAGGAAAAGTGAAATCTAATGTAAATTGACAAGAGTTCTGACTACTTAGGCAGTGACAGTGAAAGGTACTTGTATGTGACCAACTGATGCACCTTGGTATTAGTTTGAAAGATCTCATTCTTTGGTGAGGCACAATTGCTCCATCTCCATGGTGTCTTCATGACTTCACTGCAGAGTGTAAAATGTGACTTTGTTTTGAAGGTAGAGTAGTAGTTTGAAAGATTAAATGTGTTGGGTTTTTTTCAGGGAAGTGATACATGAAATGCATCTGTTTGAATTCATGTTAATAGTTTATTGGGTAGACTAGTCCTGAGGGATTAGAGATATAGTTGTCTACTTGCTTCCTTTGAGAATTAGAAACAAATTATTTCTTAATCAAAAGTCTTGGATAGGGCATATTGTTGAGTTCTGTTGCTAACTCTTTCTTAACTTCTTTTGTGATATTAACAGCAAAGTCATTCAGTGCTGCTTTTCCCCAGCAAAATAAGAATTAAAACTTTGTTGCATGCTCAGGGTCGTGTTCCTCTGCATCCCATATGAGGGAGACTGAAGACTTGGGAGTGAGGGTTTTGTATCTACATTTATGCTTTCACTGAAGCCATTTGTGGACTCATGCTTGAGAGCAAAGTGGTAATTTTGAGTGTTTACTTGCTCTAACAGTTTTCGCTGTTCTGAGAAATCTGTTAATTTGCATTATTTTCATTCTAAAGTGTTTTTTTAAAAAAAATTTTTATTCAGAAGGTAGCTGAGAAAAGATCTGTGGCTTGAGAACCTTATAAATGAACAAAACCAGAACTCCAATTTTAAAGGTTTAGCAGCAGTTTAAACTCTAACATTATCAGGAGTGCTGATAGGTACAGACATTTCCTAAAGGTGTCTGTAATACTGGTCATGATTTAAACTTGATTAAGCTTTACTGTATCTACTTTTACTGGTGAGGCAGCCACTTATTTTGACAAGTCTGAAAAGTATACAGCAGTTTTTGGCAAAGTGTGGGGTGAATCATGTTTTTGTTTGTAGATAAATTAACAGTCATATTCAAAATGAAGCAGTGTGTTCACCCCTTTATTTAAATGTTTCCTCTTCCCCTTGGTCCAAGAACTACTGAGTTTTTGGATCCTTCTAATATTTGGCTTGCTTTTTCTCTTGGGTTTCCTCCTCTCCCCATTTTAATTTTTTTTTTTTTCCTCGGACAGGGATAGAAACGCTGCAGAAAGTCTTAGACCTTTTCCAGTAGGAGATGAATTGATATTTTGCTCTTGATTTAAGTCTTGGGTGACTAGAGCACCCGAAGTTTTCAGACAAGACTAAGTTTGAATTAATGATTTTGTAACAAGTGCATAGAGCTGTTCAGAAACTTGTAGATAGGAAATGATTTGCATTTATACAGTTCAACATTTTTTCCCCCTCTTTAATACAAGTGCTTACTGAAAATAAGTGATTGCTTATATAAAATAACGGCATATGGATGTTTTGGGGGAGAGCAAGGAATGAAAAGGTACTATAGTGCATTTATCACTATTGGAGAGAATACAATAGTATTTCTCTGAGATTCCCCTGAAAGCATTTAAAGCTTGCCAGTTTAACGTGCCATACCTGAACTATTTACAATTCTTGTTGATCTTGATGGCAAAATAAGGTTTTGTCTTTAATGTGTACTACGAAAACTGTTTGTGAGAGGAAGAGAAGTTCTGTGTTTTTTCTAAACATAGTTTTTGGATTAGGAATGTGAAATGCATTTAATTTTATTGAGACAGACACGTTTTAGAACAAGTGGGATTCTTTTCTAACAATTGCCCAGGGGCTGGGGGATTGTTGTCAGAAACATTGATCTATTGTAGTTTTGTTGTCTGATGGAGAATGCTGGTCTAAACTGATCTAATATACCTGTGTATTAACAAAAGTGGAAAGGTCTAAACAAAAAGCTTAGAGTAAAAACATGGTTTACATTAAGAATACCTCCTGATAGAGCTTAACTTTTAAATGGCTGTTATTAACAAAAAATAAAAGAAATTCGGAACGTTTTTTGTTTTGTTTTGTTTGATGTATTAGCTTTTTCTTGGTTTTGTTGGGGGTTTTTTTTTTGTTATATTCACTGTGTGTTCTGGTGTTACATATCTCTGGTCTAGTAAGTGTGTTTTAAATGGTTTTCTTTGGCTTTAAATACACATAAGCGATCTGTTTGCAGAAAATGTTGCACGGTACACTGGACGGCAGGATATTTTTGGAGTGGTGCAGTTTTTGTCTTTACTCTTCGGGTTCAGATCTGATTCTGGTTCATTAAGTGTTACAGGGAAGACTGATATGACATAAGCTTATAGTCTTTTCATGGTAGTTATGCAAGCTTGTTTTTTAAATCTAGTTAAAGCAATAAGAAATGAGAATTTTTAGGTTTTAACCATCCTGCAGATTCTTACCTGCATTGTTGCTCAACCATAAGCATTTAAAAATGTGGCTCTGGGACTTTTTTAAGAAGACTTGTGTTTTAAGATTGGGAACCTATTGTGTTGTGGGTGATACTAGTTAGTGGAAGTGCAAGTCTGGAGGTAAGGAAACATCAGCTTAATGGTAGAAATGCTTGTACCTTCTCCCCTTTTGGATTCTACAGCTCTCAGTAGTTTTAGCAAGTGCAATTCTTCATGCTGCAAAGACCTCAAGAGGCCTGATAATATATCTGAAAATACTGTAGTTTTAAGTGTGCTAAACCTATAACATGGAAAATAAATTTCCTTGGAGCAAATGTTTAAACTAATGTTTAGTCAATATGGAAAGGTGATTGGAGTCCTGAGGACTGGTACTTGTGCTTTTTAGTGAGCAGAATATTTTAAAATAATTGCTACCACTAAACAGACACAGTTCAAGAGGAGATAAAAACACTGAAGTGCTAGTTAGAGATTTGGGATTACAAATTGCAGCTTACTGAGTGTTGAGCTCTAGTTTTACACTGAAATGGTTGGAGAAACGAAGTAAGGAAGGCAGGTCTGCTCATTTGTATCAAAAGGACTATTTGGAGACCACTTTTTCTTTAACTGAGTGAGTAGTTGGTCTTTACAAATGAAATCTTACTGCTCCCTAGATAGTAGCATTGTAAGTTTTAATTAAGGTATTGATCACAGTCTACAAAAAATGTAACTTCTTCCTGGAGTTATTTTCGTCATGCTTTATGCTATGCTTTTAGGATTCCTTATGTAAGTTATTTCTTAAGTTAGTGGCTAATTAGGTCCATACAATTCAGACATGCTGGCTTTAAGATTTCGCTCTGGATGTGTAAGTCTCTGACTAAAATGCCATTGATGAGCATTACTTTTCAGTTAAAAAAACCCTACTCCTCTGGACATGTTAGAGATTTGCTTTGTTTGTGCAAGTGTATTTTTTTCTGTCAAAACTATTTCTCTTTCAAAGAGGTTTATACAACGGAAGTGGAACACACTTTCATGATTTTTGAGGAAAACCTAGCTTTATAATTCATGAAATTTTGCTCTTGTCTCTAAAATGTTTTCGTCATCTAAAGTGGGTTTTGTTATCTAAAGGGATAACAAAAACTCAAACTTAGCTGAAGGTGTTCAAAGTTGAAATGAACTGGTTTTTGTGGTAAGGATGTAGACCGTAAAAAAACCACTCAGAATTTATCTTTGTGTTAACACCTGTTTGAGCAGTTACTTCGTTATAAATGAAGGGAACTAGATTGTAGCTATGCAAAATTCAGAGTGTGCATAAAGAATAACTTGTTTTGACCAGTGGTTCTGATGAAGGTGGAATTGAAAAATCACAGTGTGAAGTAATAAATTAAACGTTATGATAAACATAAGAGAAGTCTGATTTAGCAGATATTCCAGATAAGTAATGGAATGTTTGCTCTGTCTTCTGAAATGAGCTTCATGCTAATGGAAGTCTCTTCTGAAATGTATTTCAGCGAAGCACTACTTAGGTAATTCTTGATTTTTCAAGATTTTTGGCTAGGAGAAATATTTACATATGAAATATATATTGAATGATGCACATTTCATCTTGTGAAAGTGCTAGAGCATGTTAATTTCTGCTGTTAAGGTTGTTAGATTGATAAAACCAAGCTAGGTATTAAGAGTTGTTCTGAATGCATGCATGACTTGGCTCTTAATTCTTGTAAGCTTTTTGCAGAGATTCCCCCTTCCCCTCAGGTCTTTAATTGCAAATAAAAATAACTTACTGCTTTTCTGTAACTGTCCCTGTCTGGAAGCTTGATAATGTAAGATGAAAACTGGACTCAGCAGAGATAAAGCTCTGTAGTAGTTCAGATCTAGCAGTAGCATTTAAGTGAACTTCCTGGACTGTATTGCCTTTTGAGCTTCTGTGTAATGAAAATGTGCAAGGTTGTGACATAATGTTTTGCAGTGGAGTGAGTACGTTTTCCATGTGATTGGTTGCCCTCAATCATCAGGTTCCAATTCTGCCTTTCATTGCTGTCCAGTTTAATTCTCTAGTAAGACTAAAAAAATCTGCTTTGGTGTGAAGTTTATTGCTTTTTTTTTTTCCTAGTACTATCTTATTTTGCTTATACCTTCTTATTGTAGGTGGTTTTATGTTTTCTCAGGTATGTGTAACTTGGTAAAACCTTTTTGTGTAATGCTTCAGGATTATGGTCGTCTACTTCTGATAGATGCATTAACCTCAAGGTTATCAACTGTTATTGTATGTTACATTTCATTCCATTTTCTAGAGCTGCTTTCTTCCCTCGTATGCTCTCCTGTAAGTTAGACACTTTGCTCAGCTACTCTTCAGATCATCGCATAGCATAGATATTCTTACCGAGGAACCATACCTCTGATTCCACCTTCATTCTTATCTCCTGTGCAGATGCCCTCTGTGTAGATACTGCTTTCTTAGTTTCTCTTCATACTGAACATAACAGGGCTCTTAATTGCCCTGATCTGTTTTGGACAATTTTGGTGTAGAATACTTGTTAATTTTGGAAGTGTCTTTAGAGTTTGAATCCTGAAAGAACTGGAAAAAACTTTGTAGGATGAGGGTTGTCATCTAGAAAATCAGGGTCTTAGTTTCAAGTGCAAATGGAACACTAGGAAATGTAAATTATGCTCTGATACATAGTTGTAATCTGTCTTTGAATTTCATCATATAAATAGAAGACTCTGTTAATAGACTTTGACTGTACTGATGAAATTGTGTATGCTTCTGTGTGTTCATGTCACCTGTCCCAGTGAAGAGCAGAAAGCACACATCGTCAACTTTGCAATTTTTAAGTGTTCGAAATTTACTTTACTCGTGTATTCCAAGAATATAAAATACACTTGAATCACTATAGTGATTCTTTTTAAGGATATTGGAAAACCTGGTTTGTGATGGAACTGGAAATTGAGCATTCATTTGGCTATGACTCCTAATGACAGGCCAACTCTTGGGTAAATACTTTTGAATATGTTTTGTGCACTACAGTGCTAGTTGCTATAGAATGGTGGCAGACTGAAATAATGGCCTCAGGATGTTTTTCTTTTATTTGTTCACTAGTCTTACTGCTACTTTGATAATTTGAACTATGTTTTAACTAGAACTCAGGAATATAAAAACTCTTACAATAACTCACTACCTAGTACTAGATGATAGTTTCTTGATGTTTTAGGGTTCCCCCATGGTGATTTCTGTTCCAGGGCATGGCTCAGGTTCTACTGTGTAGTGAGAACACCTTTATAGTGTGAAAAAGTGAAAGAATGAGTTGTGTGGCAACAGGATTTATTTGGCTAACAAAGTATGTTGCCCACAGCAGTGCCTATAAACTAAGGTTTCAGTGCCTAGATTTTTCAAGCACCCCATGATGCGTTTTTAGTAGAGCTTTCTCTTTGTTAGTTGAGTTGTCTTGTCAGTCCACACACCTGTATTTTCTTACAGGCAAGATGCACAATTTAATCACAGTGTCATACATTTACATGTGCATTGTATTGCTCACAAAACCCAGTGGAAGACCAGAATCCCGCTTCTTAATGAAGATTAATTAGTGGCTGTTGGATGGCCTATGGTTGAGCAAGTGTTCAAAGAACAAAGAAACCCTTCCTCAACGAGTAAAACAAGAAGAGGTCTCCTTCCTGCTGCCCTCCCAGAAGGTGTTCTACTTTGAGCAATCCATTAGCTTGAAATGGAAAAAGGCCCTTTAAATATTTTGTTGTAGTTTTCAATTTTAGTAAAACCAGTTATGCCATGTTGTTGTTTTAGAAAAATACCAGGACAATGTTCTCTGTGATGTAGTGTCCTTCTGAACAGGAAAATGTCTGCCTGGAAACAAACCACATTGTACCAGGTTCTGTTTTAGAAAGCTTTACATTGTTAAAATGGTCTTTGTAGTATCACTTGTTTTACATTGAGAAATCTGGTTTGTATTCACTTTTCATGTATAGTTCAGTAATATTTACTGCATTCGGATCATATCCAAGCATTGCGTATTTCTTGTAGAATGCTGGGTGTTTTATTAGGAGACATATAAGTTGTTTCCTCTTAAAATGGTAGTCTTACTGAACATGAATATTACTTATTTTCAATGTAGGCAGAAGGGAGGTTTTAACAGTTCTTTAATACTCACTGTATGTATTCTGGCTATTGAAGGACTGGGCTAGTTTGTTTTCATATGTGGAGAAGGTAAATAATCTGAAAGTTATGATGGAAGGATAATGTTCACAAATGAAAACATTGCTCAATCCTGCTGATTGGTTTTGATGGATTTGCCTATTATGTCTAGTGTTTGCTGTATGGTGAAGAAACTCAAAAGTGGCATTACTTAAGATTACTGTGTTTTGTGATCTAATTCTTCAGCTTTGTTGAAGTAAAAAAAAAAAAAAGAAAAGGAAAAAGGGCCAAACAACTGTTTCCTTCTTTAAAAATCAGTGAAATATGCTAACAAGGCCCTTCTTTGTGTAAGAGATGTATTGTAATACTTTCGATAAATTCTCCAGCAATACTGAAACTGTATCTGGTATTACATGGAAGTTTTAGTTGTTGCCATAGCACAGCAAGTACTATTTCAATACATTCAGTTGTTATGCCTATAGCAAACTGAACTATTTTCAGACAGATATAGATTGATATGTAGACTACTAAAAAAAAACAAAAACCAAAGAACAATGAAGTAATTTTATGGACTGACTGCTGGTGTATTCACTGAAGCCATCTACCAGCATCCAAAGACTTAACTGTCCCAAAGTGATGGAATTATCACAGTTCCGGGAAGTTCTCAGTATATGGGTTGGGTTTGCAGTCTGTCTCAGGTGTTCTAGCCATTTAATAGCGGGGAAAAAAGAAAGGTCAAAGAAGAGATGAATTGTCTCTCTACTAGAGACTTTGTCAGGATTTACAGTAAAATAGCTAGTTTTCTATTACCTTCCTATTTCTGCTTATATGTATGTAGCTTTTGACTAAAGTTGGAATGTAAGTTGGGTTCCGTCATGACCTTACGGTGATTTTAGCATGTTTAAAATTCTAGTAGAGTTTTGTGATGCAGTAATGAACAAAATCCCTTAACATTCTGAAACTGGCTCTGTATCTTAAGTATTAGTAGTTCTGAAGGAGTTACTCATTCTTATTGTTGAAAATAAATTGTGTTTTACTACAGCTCTACAATACTTTCATTTCATGCTTTGCTTTCTCACCTGCATTAAGATTAAGCTAGAACTGGGAAAATCAGTGCATCAAATTTTTGAGAGATTAGCCACATTTTAGGACTTTGCCATCTCAAAGTAGTCTTCGTTCATCTTAAGTGGCAGCACAATATTTGGTAGCATTGTGTGAGACCAGTGTGAGACAGTCATGTACTGAAGCAAAAGTATTGAACAACATACTGACACTGGTGGTTTGTAAAAACCTGGTGAAATCCGGCACTTACCTTAAGTGTTTGTGTTACCTGTAGTGTTTCGTGTTTGTCTCTAGACCTTTGAAGATCCTTATGTGTATGGATGCTCATAAATATCCATGTATATAATTATAAATGCACTGATCTAGCTCTCTTAGTAAACCTACTTGTGTTTAAATATTTTCTTCCATGTTTCTTGCCCTTCCCCCTCAAAAATCTCATATCCACAACCTTAAACCATTCTTTTACTTTAGGGGAAAAATGCCAACTAAAGAAGTCTTCAAATGTGTTTATTATGCTACTTTTGCCTCAGAAAGACCCTGGGAGCAGCTTTGACTTAGTCAGGAGCTTCCCATGAGGTCACAGATCACCCAGCCAGACCTCTACACCTGCCATGTGGACTTTGGAGTTTGGAGTGGCATACTGTTGCAGTCAGACCTATTTATAACCAGCTAGTCCTGGCTGGTAGTGGCTATGACAGCGGGATTTTCTTCTAAGGCAGTGCTTTCTTGCTTCCTATACTGCTATAATCATAGCTACTTCTTCCTTATTTTGAAAAGGCTTTCTTCTTCTCATCAGCTCTCAGCTTGTATCATCTCTTTTGAGTACCTGCTAGGTAGAGACAGACTAAGTTTTCTGAATTAACCTTACACTGGATTCCTTATCTGTTGAGAAGGCAATCTTGCACAAAGGGGAAAAATTCCTTCCTAACCATCTCAGTGGTAATTAGAGTGGTACTCAAAGCAGGTAGAGCTAAATTTATGGAAATTCTGAGGATAAACATGGTGTTTGTTTATGGTGCAAAATGGCCAGGATGATTTCTCTGATCCTTGATACAGGTGCCTTTTTCCTAGTGTCAGCTGTCTTCCTGCTATGGTAATACCGTGATGTTATCAGTAGTAGTAGGTCTGCAAGCAGAGTGAGATACCATCATATTTGTGATACCTTTATATTCTTAATTTATGCAGTGAGTCATTGAACAGCACTGTTCTTTGGCGTGGCTGATAGATGCGTAAGTAATCTGAAGCCTTTACCACCTCAGCAGCTGTGAGAGGATGAATGCTTTCACATGTATGCAGGTACTCTGTTCTGCAGCCACTTCATCCACCGCTGAGCACTTCTGAAAGAAAGTGGGTAGTGTTGACCCTCTTTCTCCCATTACTGCCATTTGATTGCCATCATGGGGTTCTGTCTTCTGCCACGCAGATCTGTCAGTCTTTGATTGTCTTCCAACTCTGTGGTGTTGATTATGCTGTTGACTTCTACAGCAACCACAAGTACACAATGGTAGCAGTTAAATTTGTATGTTGTTTTTTACTGTGGCTTTCAGAAACTTAGGTCAGCCCTTTCTCTGCCTTACTCTTTACTCCCATTGTTCATCTGACTTAAAAGACATTGAATGTTGACAACATTTTAATTGGTGCTTAGTTTATTTCAGAAATTTCTTTCCATATTTACGTATGTGGAATCTAGGTCAGATGAAGAAAAAACTCTGACAAGTTCAGGTTTTGCTAAAGCTTACTACATTTGTTGGGAAAAGCTGCTTACTTGCTATACACGAGTGGACTTTCTTCTGTAATTACTGGGCTTTCCTGTTTATATGTGCCAGGACAAGATGACGTGGTAGTCTTTTTCCTTACATTGACTATCTGTCTAAACCAAATTTGTAGGCAGAACATTTATGATACTTTTTTTTTAATGTAATGAGCAGTTTTGAGTCTCATTCTTGAAAGTGGGCAATGTCAATGAAATATGCTTGGAACGGAGTTATATTAGTTGGGCGGTTTGTTTATTTTTTGTTTACAATGATTCTGCAAGTTATTAAACAAAATTGGGGCTTGGGACTAGATGGTCTTTAAGGTCCCTTCTGTCCCAAGCCATTCTGTAATTCTGTGACTTTATTTAGATCATACTTGTACTTTTAGGTAGTTGTATCCTCTTCTTAAGCTGTCTTTTGTTGGTATAAAAAACATCTAGCATTTTTACTTTGTGAAATGTCTCCAGGACAGTGGGATGGGAAAACAGTGATGTAGATACATGAAGTAATGTGTTTGAAAACTCTGTTGTAAATTTAGTTACTACAAAGCCAGAAAGAAAGGCCAGCTTTTTATGCATGCATGCAGTTTGCTATTTGCTGGGTCATGCTAATTTGAGATTTCACTTTATAAAATATGGTGGGGAGGGACTCTAATCACACTTAGGAGGCCATATACCAGCACCCTCACACCACTTCTGGTTTAAATCTTAAGATGAGTTGTATGGGATAGCAAAGAATTTCCTTTTTCTCTCTTTGGTGGCTGGGAAGTAGCTTATGTATCTTCATAGAAAACCTGAATAATTTCCATCTTTGGTTTTATTTTTTTGTTTCAGAAATACTTATATATCAAATGTACATGAGACTGCCCTATTTCAGTAAATAGATAACTGTTCCAAATTTAGAATCTTAGAATGTTAAGGGATTGGAGGGGACCTTAAAGATCATCTAGTTCCAACACCCTCCTCCATGGGCTGGGACACTGCCCACTAGACCAGGTTGCTCAAACCCTTAACCAAGCTGGCCTTGAACAGTGTCAGTGTTGGGGCATCCACAGCCTCCCTGGGCAACCTGTTCCACTGTCTAACCACCCTCAAAAATTTCTTCCTAATATCCAACTTAAATCTCTCCTCTTTCAGTTTGTACCCGTTGCTCCTTGTCCTTTCACTACAGTTCCTGATGGAGAGTCCCTCTCCTGCTTCTCTGTAGGTCCCCTTCAGAAACAGTGGGTTGCTCTGAGGTCTCCATATGACCTTCTCTTCTCCAAGCTGAACAGCCTCAGTTTTTTTCCCCCAAAATTTTCATTTATCACTTTCTGATATTCAAACTGGAAGGAAGCTTGTAAGCTGTTAATTAAGACAAGTATATATGTTTTATTAATGTTTTTTTAAGTGAATACTGAATACAAAGAAATTCAAAATCCCCAAATGCTTTGCAGTAATAATTAAAAAAAATCTTGAACAAGTTACTCTAAGTACCTAATCTTAAGGAAAGCTTGGTTCTCATTGTGGATAGTAATAAAAAATACACAGCACAAATAATATGGTGTAAACTAAGAGTATACAAAATGTGCATGTGTTTTTGTTTGTTTGGGGCTCGTTTTTTGTTTCATTTCTTTTTATTTCTTTACAAATAAAATATATTTATAGGAATAAGCCTAGAAAAGTTTGCTGTCCTTAGTAGTAGAGAAACAAAAGTAATCAGCATATGCACTACACTGGAAGATACTATTGGTTGTTAATTAGAAGGAAAAGAAGCTAGAGACTCTTTAGATTTTTAAATTCCTTTCCACTTCTGCATACCGCTGTTTTTGCTTCATGACAAGAATTTTTGCTTTGGGTCATCTTCTCATGTTCTTGTGATGTACTCCCTCACTAATGATAAGACCTGGCTTCGGTGTAACTTTTCAGCTAAATTAATCCTGATTTCCTGCAGATCCTTTGGGTAATACCAGCAGTTAAAGCCTAAATTGTTTCACTGTGAGTCAGAGTATACTTGAAATCTTTCATGGTAGTATCACTTATGCTTTCATTAGCTATGTTTTAATATCTGAGTATGCTAAACCAAGTTACTAAATGCTTTTGTAATCTGAACCTGTTTAAACTCGAAATAGTCCGGTTAATCATCTGCGTTAATGTTTGTATTGTAACTTGTCCTTGGTCTGTGTGCCACTGAAATGACGGCCCCTTGATAAGGATAAAATTAAGGGTATTTGATAGAATTGTATTTCAGAGGAAGAAAATGTCTGAAAGTAAGCAACCAATTCATTTTTACGGTAGTTTTTTGCAATGTATGGATGATAAATGAAAGGTGGGAATTTTTTAAATGGAGTTAACTAAACACACAAACCATGTCACTGGCTGCAAAAGTAACTACAGGGCAGAAGGGCAAGAACTTGCTGAAAATAAGAAATCCTGCACAGTACACTGCAAATGCATTCTTCTGGCAACTCCTGATTAACACAGCTGTAGAGACCTGTTTTGTTAACCAGTGCTATATAATAAAACCAGTCATTTTTTGTCTTCTAAAAGAAAGCCTTAAAATAGAGCTGGTAGCATTTTTAAAAACATAGCTCTTTGGTAACCAAATGTGCCATTTGAAGGTAGAATGATCATGTTCATGAGTGGATTTCTTAGAGCAAAGCTGCTTTCCTGACTGGGGAAGCAGTTGTTCAGTTTGTTATTCTACATGGTGGGGGGAAGTATGTGTATTCTTTCTCTGTATTTGAGGCAGATTATAGCAAACTTCAATGCTGCAAATTGCAGAATAAAACTTACTTTGATAAATTGAAAGGCTTGTATTGTCTTTTCAGACTGAAAAGCACTTAGAGAATTCTTTTCATATAGATGAATTATATTTCAGAGGATATGAATCTTATGTAGTGAACAAATTTTAGTTAACCAGAAAAATAGCTGCCTTGCTTTAATAAAAATACATCTGATCTGGGCCTGATTATTGGCAAAATCTGCTCCTGGAGATTACTTTCTTCTTGAAACAAGCATGAAAAGTTTCATTGCTTAGCTGAGTAAACCTTACCGATGATGAAGAGTGGGTAGCCTTTGGCACAGAGAGGAATTACATGTCTGAGCTCAGTAGTTCTTGATCACAGCTTAAAAATGAATGGATACTGGAATTACTATTTCTCACTCTCATGTTGCAGATGAGTCCAGCTTACTCTATTAGTATGGGTCTGTTCAAAAAGAACAGCATACGGAATGGGTACCTATATCCTTATAGAGAAAATTATACTTTCTATTCATTGTCTTCAGAAGAACTTCTGAAAAAATTGGTCCTTGGGTAAAAAGATGTTCTATTTCTGTTTGCTTGCCTTTAGCAATTTGAGACATTATATAGCTTGAAGTTTTAGGCTGAGTTCTTGAGAGGGAAGAGTGTTTATAGTTGGTCAGGATATATGTATAGTGTTGTCATGTATCTCAGTTGCAAATACGCAAGTGTGGGGGTTTTTTTTAACTGTAAGACAATTTGATTTAAAGACAAATGACTAAAAATTTGATTCCTGTCTTCTACACTAAGTCAAATTAATTTACTAATTTAATTATTCCTAATTTCTGTTGTATGCAATTTTAATTAAAAAATATGCTGCACTGTAGCATGAGGGCTGAAATATGTGTGGTCTCTTGGATATGAGTTTGAAAGATATATGAACTAAAAGTCAAAACCAACTGTTCTTCTCTGTGTGACATAAGAAACCTCAGAGCTCATTTTCCTGGTTCGTCAGTGCTCAGGTAGCTCACTTAGCATTAAGGAAAAGATTGTTCAATTATTGCATTAAATAATTTGAGAAGCAACTGATAAAAATGGCACATGGGCAACTACCAAAGGATTCTGTATTGAGGATTTCTAGACTTCTGATGTCAAGGACCATGTTTCCACAGCTGTGAAATGGAGAGACTCATCTATGTCATTTTGTGGACACATGTATCTTTCAGATATTTAGTGAGTAGCTGACAACAATTACTAAATAACAAGTTCCTCCTAAAAGATGACAAAGTGATTCACATATTAAAAGTACTGTCAGTGACATGATTGACCCTGCTGGCTGTGGAGGACAACTCATCTTGACTGCTCTGGGTATCCATATTGCAGTTTGGAAGCAACTCATTACCGGCGGACATCGGCCATGTCGGTGTTGCAATGAGTTATTGTTAGTCAAGTACTTTCAGTGAGGGTGGATGCTTACTTCAGAATTTTTGATCATGAAATTATTGACAATGATTAGGAAGAAATATCTGAATTTTCAGTGTAGTTGTTTTCTAGAACCAATGTTGCGACAAATTCACATGATGCAGATCCTAGATCTCTGTTGTACAAACAGCATCTCCATTGTCATACGGTTATAACTACACAGTGGCATGTGGAAAATAAGTCTGTGACATTTTTCTGTTGTTACTTACAACTTATTAGCGCCCTATTCATGTGCCATCTAAATAAAGTCCAGGGAATAAGATCTCGCATCTGCAAATTAAGGTTTAGGAAAGATTTATGTTATATTGGGTGCCTAGAATTTAGATATTGATAAGGTAAGCCACAAGTGTATTTTTTTCTTTAGAATAAGACTACTAATTTATTTTCTAAATCTATTTATGTGTGCAGGAGGAAGGCTGATCCTCTAAATGTTTCCGTGGATTTGGGGCTTTTGATTTCATTTAGTGGATGTTTTTGTTCATGAGAAGACTGCAGCAAAGATGCTTCTCTTATCCTAGATACTGTTGGGTCATCTTTCCCCCATCCTGCCCCCTACGTTTACTTGTATGAAGTGAACAACTGAGAAGCTTGAAATGAGACTTAATGTAACTAGGCCAGCGTTTCTTCATTAATTGAATTGTAGAATGGTTTGAATTGGAAGGGACCTTAAAGGGTCACCTAGTTCCAAATCCCTGCTATCCTCATGGACACATCCCAGTAGACCAAGTTGCTCAGAGCCCCATCCAGCCTGGCCTTGAACACTTCCAGGGATGGGGCAGCCACAACTTCTCCGGGCAACCTGTTCCAGTGCCTCACAACCCTCACAGTAAAGAATTTCTTCCTAATACCTAATCTAAACCTGTTTTCTTATATTTTAAAACAATTCCCTCTTGTCCTATCACTACATGCCCTTGTGAAAAGGCCCTCTCCATCTCTCTTTAGGTACTCTCTCTTTAGCCCCCTTTAGGTGCTGGAAGGCTGCTGTCAGTTCTATCCAAAGGTTTCACTTCTCCAGCTGAAGAATGCCAACTCTCTTTAGCCTGTCATAGGCGAAGTACTCCGGTTCTCTGATAATTCCTCTCTTGATCTCTTTTGTCTGGGTCTACTCCACTTTCCTTTCATTCCTGCTTTCAGAGTTTGTTTTATTGTCATGTTCTGTTGCTTTGTGGTGTTCTCAAAATCAAGTTGTATTGCTGTGGTTAGCATGTGATTATTATTATTAATAATATATCCACCCACTCTTGAACTCCTGTGCCCCACATACCCTGTAGCAACTAGAGGATAACAATGCATTGGTATTGATGGTAGTGAATCACTGTCCTTGTTTCAGTCAGATGCTTGTCTGAAACTTCAGAACTGAATTGTGTCCAAAAGTAGCATACACAACCTATGGAAATCTCACTGGTTGGAGGATATAGGGAGGGTGGGTAATACTGAATTTATTTTTAATTTTTTTGGATGCCACTTCTGAGTATTTGCCTTAAATTTCTGTGTTTCTCTTGCTTTTTCTGATCTTTCGTTGCTTCTTCATTGCTATGTTAAAAGAATTATCCTGAAAATTCCTGATAACCTATTCATGTTATAAAATATCACTCTGTATTCTTAAACAAAAAATGAGAGGCTAGTCTTAGTATTTTGCACTGGTATATTGAGTAAGTAAGCTTATTTTAGAGTGGCTTACCTGGTAATATTTGAAAAAATGTTTTCAGGCTTACAGTTCACTGTATCTGTATTAAAAGTGAAATCATTATGCCGTCACTAACTACAAATGTATTCTGCAAAATAAAATTTTTTTCAGATGTCAGTGACTAGTCAAGTAGTGGAACAGGTTGCACAGGGAGGTTATGCAGTTTCTGTCCATGTAGGTTTTTAAGACCAGACTGGATGAAGCTGCAAAACAGTCTGGTCTGACCTCAGAGATGACCTTTGTTTCACCAGGAGGCTGGATTGGAAACTCCTGAGGTACCTTTATCCCTGACTTATCCTATAGATGGATCCATTGTGTGTGTACCCTTCCAGTTCATTTCCATCTGGGATGGATTGCATTGCATTATTAATGTCTCTTATGGGTAGCAGAATCACTTATATAAGCTTTACTGTCTAATCTCTACCAGTTGGACTCGTACCTGAAGAGAAATATTATTCTGCTACTTAAACTATTTTATTTACCTTTTTTCATCCCTTCTTTTGTCATGGCCCTTCTCGAGACATATATGTTGGGACATCTCAGTATTGGAGCTCTCCTGTTGGTCGCAATCTCTATTATATGCGCTTGGAGATTAACTTGTCTAAATTAAGGATATCTGCTTGCCTGGCTGGTGTAATAAGTGGTGTTTTCTATAGGAGAGCACACTTGGAAAATCCATTAGCCTGTCCTCCATAGATATTTAAATAAGATCATAGGATATTTTGGTTTGGAAGACACCTCAGGAGGTTTCTGCTCCAACCTTCTCAAAGCAAGGTCAGTCATGGGGCTTTATCCATAAAGTCTTGAAAACATCTAAGCACCAGTTATTACACAACCTTTCTTGGTTGGCACTCTCCTTCAGTTTTTGACTGTCCCAATGGTGAAGAAAGTTTTCTGCATATTTAGTTTAAAGTCTGCTTTTGTTTCAACTTATGTCCAATGTCTCATGTCCTCCTACCATGCCCTGTTGTGAAGATCACCGCTGCATCTTCTTGATGGCCTTTTGCAGATAATGTGAGCTACTTTGTAGATCTCCCCAAAGCGACTCTTCTCCAGAAAGAACAAACCCAGTTCCTTCTGTGTTGCCTCCTAAGATGGTTCTCCAGTCTCCTGATCATCTTGTAGCCCGCTGCCAAACTTTGGCTTATCTTTGTCCTTCCTGTATTGGCAGCCCAAAACCAGACTTGATGTTTTGCTTGATCTAAAGCATTTATTCCTCCTCTTAATGCAACTAAGGGTGATGTTGACTTGCTTTGCTGCTAGGGCATGCATCTGAATCATCTTTAGCTTGCTGTCCACCAAGATCCCCAGGTCCTCTTTAGGAGAGCTTCTCCCCAGCCCGTCATTCACAAGCTTGTCTTCTTGCAAGATATTTTTCCTTTCAGGGTGAGGACTTTGCATTTACCCTTGTTGAATTCCATTGCATTAAAAAGCCGCGCAAAACCCCAAACAAAAAACAAAGCAAGAAACCCCCAGCCAAACACTAGACCCTCACTTAGTAGAACTTCCTCTGGCAAAACTTTTAGGCATGTACTTGAGTGCTTTGGATATTGAAATGCTTAGATTCTTTTGAAGTTGAGCACAGCATTCTTCTACCTCTGTCCCACCTAACCTTTGTGACTGAAGTACCTTAATGTTTCAGGATTGCTTTGTGTCCTTTGACTTTGATGTAACAGAGTTTGCTTATGTGATAGATTGTCCAGGGGAGGGAGAATGAGGTCCTAATGCTGCAGGACAGGAAATGATTTTGAGTTGTGTAAATTGCACACAGTTTTGCTCCCATTTTCTGTTCCTGTGCTTCCTCCTTCTCCAGTTCGTATGCCTGTATCAGTCACTTGCAATGAACAAGTTGTGCTGTATTATTTTTGTTGACGTGTGTTCATTGGGAAGAATATTTGCTTTTACTCTTGCTTATTGTTAGCTTTATAATACTGTATTTGTATAGTACAGTGTGTTGACTAGTTAAATTATTTGTACCGAACCTCACGTTCTTTGTATTTTGAATTCCACTGTTGTGGTACTGGTCTCTGTGGGATGCCTAAAAAAAGGTCTTAAAAAACACACATTGCTTGAGGCAAGTGGAGGCTGCTAAACATATCTTGCATTTGTGATGCTTAGAAACAAAAAGGTTTGTATATGAAATGTTATTTTCAACCACAGAAAGGTCTATTTTTCCCATGGTATCAGAACTTCAAAACATCTGGTATAGTTGGTTAGCTATGGAAATTATATCAATTGCATGGAAATATGGCTGTGCTGATAGTGTGCCTTTTTCTGATGGAAGAAATTCTGTAGTACTAGTTCAAAAGTAGACTATAACCTCATCTGGCCACGGACATTTAATACTACTGTTTTGTTACTTCAATGGGACATTTTTACTGTTTAAATTTAAATTACTACTTTGAAATTTGGAGAACACGAACTGGTTAATTCTGCAAATGTTCTTAGGCCAATATTAACATAGCAGGAATTTTAAACTGAAATAAATCTCAGAAACTTGACATTAATTTTTTAATGTTAATATTAAATTTAAAGAAGCTTTAAATCACCTTTCTTGCATGTTCTATTTCAGTCTACTTGATTCTTGCTACCCATTCTTAAGTAGCTAAACTGTCACTTTAGCTGGTAAACCCCCAGTCAAGATACTTGTTTTTGGATTTCCTTCTAAAAATACAAGGTTAAAAATGTTTACTGCACACTCTGGGAAGTCATTAGTTTGGGACTGGTTTGTCCCAGAAGTTCAGAAATCAGAATCTGAAGTTCGGCAAGAAAAACAGCCTTCCAGAAGTCTCCTTTCATAAATGGAAGCCGTTCAGCTGAAGACAGCCACAGCAGTGAGTGGTGGGGAGAGGCTCCCTATGTTATGATAATATGAAGTCTTAATGTTGAGTGAGGGAACTCTTTCAAGAGCTGTCGAATTGTATTCTGTAAGATCCGTAACCATCTGCTCTCTCTGTTCTAGAAATGGAGCTGCTGCCTAGTCTAAACAATGCATTTCTCTATTTATATAGTGCTTATTTTTAAGTGCATTATTCCAGATCAGGGGTGGATATGAAGGGCGAGGAAGAAAGTAGTAATGTGAAGGATTCCTGTGTGATGATTAAGCATTCAGCTTTTCAGTCAGCTTTATGTTGTTCCTGTCTCCTCCCAGCTCCACATACCCAATCTTTTAACTGTTGTTCTGGCTGACCTGCCCTCTGAAACTTCCTCACTCTTCCGTAAGCAGCCGGTGGCAACCCGTTGTGAAACAAAGAGCATGGCACCACAAAATGATGGGGCAATATTAGTTTGGTTGCTGATCTGTTGAAGTGGATGTATTCTGATATTTATATGAGAAGTGAGCGAGTGATTCTGGCTACTTGAAATTTTGAGCACTTAATCAACTGACTCAATCCCGTATTTGTCTTTCAACCCCTCACCATGTCTAAAAGTGAAGCCAGATTCTTTTATTAACTTACATTGCAACACAATGATAATTCAATATGTCTTATATAATTTTAAAGAAGTAAGGACATATCAGTGTTTAGGACTGGGAAAAGAACAGCCTTGTTTCTGCTTGGAAGTCATGATTTTTCATAAAACGTGAGTAGTCTTGCACAGAACACTTAATCTATTAGAGGCTCAACCTCAAAATATTTGAGAGGTTATGATCAAGAATTATAAAATAGTAACGCAAGGGTTTTTTAAACTAGGGTATATGTATCTTGGCTCTATTGTTTGAAAAATTAGTTGTGATTTCTGACTGAATTCCTTCTGACAAAAAGTTGCTAGAATTGGTCTTTATGCTTGTACCACATGATACCTTTCTCTAAATTATTTATGCTATTATGAAGAGAACTGCAAAGGAAATGAGGAGCTTCCTATGTAATCAAGTGGTCAACTGCTGTTTCCTCTATCGGGAATAGTGCTGGTGATTACTCAACAGTCACAACATTTGCATTGTTGTCCTGAAAGCGGTATAAGAAGCTCTGAAGTAATAGGATGGAAAGGGAAAATACAGTGGCCATGGCTGAAATACTGCAGTTACAGATAGAGAATGCCTTTTTACTGTCATAGTTAAGTTTTTAGTGCTTCTTTGTTTTAATGACCATTTGGTGGCGCAATGAAATAGTTACCTTTTGCAGATATAATTGAGCTTTTTTAAACATGTGTAACCCACCCTTTCTCTGGACTGACTCTTAATTGTGACTGTTTGCTTACTTTCCTTCCCTGACTTGTTTTTTTGAAATGTTGCTACTGTTGTCTCTGCAGGACTTCAGAGGCTCTCAGAGCTATAAAACACTGTGTCAGTATTTGTGTGTGGACAACATCTGATGTGGTGTTTCTCAGAAGATCTCATGGCACCACTAATTCCTCCACCATTTGTGTCATTCCTGCTTTAGCCGAACCTTTGTCTTTTTATGCCCAGGACATTAAAGGTATTTTGGAGGCTAGTATTAGCAGCTGATGATTGTAGCTCTAATGTGCTCTGTACTCAGTGGCTTCTACCCTTTTGGACAAAACCATGATTTACAATAGAAAATAATATCACCTTGGTATTTGATAACTTTCATTACTTATTTTGTTACTTTTAGTTGAAACAATAGAAAGCAGTGTTTATTTGTATGGAGTGCTACTTATAGACATTGATTGCTATGTCCTCTAGTACTAAAGCAAAATGATAAGTTTTTCACAGCTGAAATTATTTTAATAATTGAGTTGCAGCCTGGTTTTATTTTAGTAGCCTTTCTTAGACCTTTTGCACTGAGTTTCAAATACTGTATTACTTTTATAATGTTTGGTTTGTTCATCCTTAGGCAAGTGAAATAGTCGTTCAGACAGGGTGATGAAATTCCTGCATTCCCATAGATAACCAGCATATTCCCACTAGATGTTGTAGAAGCCAGCCTCTAAAATACTGCCAGTTGTTTTGGGTTCTGTGTCTGCAGAGGTGTTCCTTGCCTCTGTAAACTATTGCTGTTGTTTGTATTTTGGGTGCCAATAGCTACAAAAGGGAGAAGTGTGAGAATGAGATTTCGTATTTATAGCTTAAGCTGGTAGAATGGCTTTCTAGCAGCAAAAGAGTGCTCTATTCACCCCCTTCTTCAATTGAGCAGGTTTTTCTTTTTTTTAATCCCTCCTTTATGCTGGCATTGGGTTTTATGTGACTCCATGGTGAAGTTCTTAGGAAAGCTGGGGGACTAGGATTAATTCTTCTTGGGCTTTTCTCTCTGAACTAGCTCATTAGAGTTTGCTTAAATGCTTGTGTGAAGCGATTGAAGTGACACACAGCTGGAGTGGGGGTAGATAGGGAAAAGGAAAGCTTTTTCAGATATAGCTGTTGGTAGCCATTGGATTAGCTTAATGTCATACTCTCCCTTGCCGCCACAAGGACACCTGGAGTAACGTTTCTCCTGAGGTTACCTTCTGGTTATGAACTATTAGGGACTTTTCAGGGAATTTATTTCTAGGTCTATATGAATAGTACATTCCATGTTCTGTTCTAATAATAATAATTATTGACGTGGAGGATGCATAAAAGAAGAACATATTCAGCTAGAGAGATTTTCTTGCTAGATGAACCTGTTTAGAGAAGAGGACATTTTAGCCAGTGAACCTGCTTCCCGTCTGGTAAAAACAGACACTATTGTAGATGGGAGCAAGTGTGGAACCCCATTGGAGAAAAGGAAATTGGTGGGTAATTGAAGGTAAGATGCTTCTTTGTGAGAAGGGTGCCAGCTCAAGTACAGAGCATTAAAGTGTATTGTTACGTTGATAGCTACGTGCTATCTTCTCTTTCAAATCCAGAAGTAAACAGAGTATCAAGGCAATAAAATCAGAAGCAAAGCGATGTTTTGGTTGTGCAGGTAATTTAGGAAGAAATCTGTTTGTATCCTTAGGACTGCTTTGAGCTAGTTTATGTGTTAGAATGGAGGAATTTGTAGCATGAGAACAGTCAAAAGAAAACGTTGCAAAACAGGGAGTGCAGAACCACTGTCAGCCTGAACTGTATATGGTGTTGCTGCAAAGACAGACCTTTTTTAACTTGTCAGCAGTTGTTTTTGAATGCAACTAACTGAAGCTGAATGTCATTCACCAAGCACAGTGCTTGATGAAATTGCTGCCAAAGATTATACAACAGGATTAAGTAGGATTTGCAAAGAAGGCTATCAACAGATAAATTTTAACCAAACTGCTAGAACTCCTATAAAGACTTTTCCCAAGCAGTTGTGGCCTTGGTAGTCCTGTCAACCAACATTAACATAACTAATGGCATTAATAAGCTGCTTCATAGCTTTTAAAAAATGACCCAATTCCTTTAAATGTGAAAATAAAAAAGTCCTTCAAAATGAGAATTCCTGGGGAAGTTTTTGAGTGACAGAATAAAAAAAAACCCAAACAACAACCCCCCAACAAAACAAAAAAAACCCACAACAACAAAGAAAACAAAAGACACAGCTCTTTTTGAGATGCTCTCCTGTTTGGAAGTTCTAATGTGGACTCTGTATTTTGTTCAAATGTTCAAAAAGTTTACAGTTAATGCATCTAATGTGTGTGGTGACTTCATGTGTAAACTTGACTGCTGGTTTGGTGTATCTTTAGTGAATGAATATCCTATTTTCTGAGTATATAGTAGAAGTAAACAGAAGACTGTTTTAGCTTGGGTTTAGGTGAAGCTACGTATAAGTACTGTAGTTGTTTGTCTTTGGCTGTGTCAAATCTGCACTGTGGAATTAAATTTACAGTTTGGGTTCTTTTCAGAACTATTATAGTAAATATTGATTATTCCATAGCCTGAAGTGTGGTTGTTTTGTGATTAAAAAGGAAAAGGAAAGATATGTATTTCAGGTAGGGAGGAAAATAATAGTTCAAAAATAAATCCTTCACCCTATTTCCATGGAATTTGTTACAGCAAAATTGCATTTAGGGATACATTTTGAAGTTATATTATTGTTTCAAACCTGCTCGACTAACCTAACTTGGAAAAAACATTTTGAAATCCAGACAAATACTGGATTTGAATCTGAATGTGTAGATGTGATCTAGAATATATGAATTGAATGTTGGTAGACTGAATTCCAGGACAATGTAGTTGTGCAACTGGAACAAATTTATATATTGCACATTAGTGTCTCTTGAGGTGGTAAAACAGGTAGAAAGGTTAATGAAGCTGGCAACAGCCCAGTGCAATTCCTGTGCTATCATGGTGCTTTTTGGCAAGATCTTGAGCTGCTGTAAAACCTTTAGCAGCACCAATTTTGCAGTGAGCTCTCGCCAAGTGCTGTAAACAAGAGAAAGAAGGTTGAGAGGGGTTGTTGCATTTGGCCCCCCTTTCTTCCCAAATTTACATGCACAGTAATCCCTTACAGGTCTGCCTATTTCTGCCGTAGCATCCTCTTACGTTTTGTTTAGTTGTGTAATTCTTCATATCTGTAGCTACCCTAAGGTCTCTCAGAAAAGAGTAAATACTTTGCTCCTTTTTAAATGTTTTTGAAGTGGGTCCACCCCGCCTCAGAGGATGGAGCAGGATATTTGGAAACTAGGTGTAGTCAAGAATAATTGAAGATCTAAGTACATTTTGGTCATGTGCTGGTTTTGACCCTGAACCCCCCCCCGGCCCCGGTGTTGTTGCTCTTGTTTAGTTTTGAGGTTTGGGGTATTTGTTTTCTGTCAGGTCTTCAGGTCTCTTCATGTAGATTCCGGGCTGCAGTTTGCTCCAGGAGAATCAGGTGCTTGTTTCCTATTAGGCTTGTTAGCATTCCTACTTTAAACTCCTGACTAATTAGCCTGGTTGCCAAAGCTCCTGCATGCAGGGTATCAGATAGCACCCGAGTTTTTCTAGTTCAGTCAGTGTAGCTGGTTGTCTTAACCCTGTATGGTGCAGAGAGCAGCTTATCCCACAGGAGTGAGGATCTAATGTAGCACGATCAAGTTTATAATCGCAGAGTAGAAGTTGACTCAATCTCTTCTGGCTGTGCCAGCATAAATATGACGTGACCCCTTGTTGCATTATGTAAAAATGACATTGTTTTTTATGTCTACTTTTGCTACCCTGTTGCATCATACTAAAGCCTGATACCAAAACAGTAAAATGCTGAAAGCAAATAAAAATTAATACTTTGTCAAGTGGTTGAAGTGAGGGTGGTTTCTGAGCTGCTGTGTGTATTTATTGGTGTCAGCCTGTCAGTGGGCGCTAGCTTATCAAATTTGGGATTTAATTGCTCTATTGGTTCTTTGATTGAACCTTCAGCCCGTTTCAGGAATGTGAAGTTGCCACATAAAAGGCCAGACAGAGACAAAGACATTGGATTTAGTTTGTACTGTGTGGTCTATGTACTTCTGGACACTAGAGAATTCATGTGGGAGGGAAATATTAGGAATAATTTTATTTGTGTTATCTATAGTAAAATTGTGGTCAGCCTTGGGAAGACAGCCACAAGAAACTGGGCTTCATGAGTCTGATTGCTGGTGGAAATGATTATTTAGATAATGCAGCTTTGCTATAAGTAGATTGACATTTCTGTTAGTTTTCACTCAAGAAGAAGTAGGTGTCCCTATCTTTTCCACTTTTAGTAGTTTCACCAGTTAATTTGAAAACTAGTTGTATTGTCATTTTTTTATGGATTTAAGATGATTTCTAAAAAGTTCCTCTGTCAGAGTTTTATTATAGAGTAAAAAAATGCAATCTTTTTTACTTGTAGAGAAATTATCATGTAGCTCTGGAATCCAACAACTCCTGCAGGATGTTTGTTATAGAAATGCCCGTAAGATTACAGTCTTCTAAACTTCTATTTTATGACTGCAAAAAATTTCTTTTTTGAAATGCCATGTTTTGAAATAAGTCTTTTAAATTACTTTAGAAATGTGCCGTTCCTGTAACAAGCTACAATTGCTACTTAGCTGATCGGGACTGTCGGTCTCTGCTAGGCTGCTACATTTCTGGTGCCTGCTTTGGTCTGGCTCTTGCCTAACCTGTGCAAAGACTTCCCAGCATGCCAAGCCAGCATAGCCTAAGACAAAAAAACCGAAGTGCCTGTTGACTTATAGTGCTGGAGCCAGATATGTGCTGGTTCTAGTGGAGATGTGGAAATAAAGGGTTGAGCCTGACAGAAGTTGCTGTCACATGGTTCTTTCAGGTTAATACAAGGTGCCAGCAGGACAACTTGCCTCCAACTGCTAGCACTGACAGTTTCCTCCACATTGACTGAAGGGAGGGGAAATATCCTTTGAATTAACCTGATTCATGTTGCTGTACAGCTGCAGAATGCTGGTGCCTGGCATAAGAAAGGAGATGGGAATGAGCGTGTCAGTATGAGGAAGTGCTTTCTGCAGCACTAGTTTCTGTTGCCTTAAAGTGACTGTGTGTCTACACTTTTAATGTTAACATGAGTAAGGGCAGTCTTTTTTGTGGCCTGATTGATGCCTGAAGATGCCTTAAATACAGGAATTGCAGCTGTGCAGGTTGGCAAATACCAGTGCCAATGAAAAATCAGACTTCCAGTGCCTCAACTTTCATTCTCCTCCTTTAGTTCTCCTGTTGTGTTTTGGTTTGAGGTGGATGTAGTAAACCATTTCTTTTTCTCCAAACGGGATGTTCAAATGGAACAGTCTTTAATACAGTAAATAGTATGAAGAACTCTATTTCAGTGGGGTTTTTTAAGACTTATTTGAAAAATGCTGTAGGGGATTGTCAATACTTATAATTCTTCTCTAAGTTTTCTGGAGTTGCTCATAAGCATTTGTCTCTTAGTTCTACAACAGTGACAGGTTGTAGATTTAATAGTAGAAAGATAGGCAATATTTTATTGAGGCTCATTACTATATGTTATTTTTCCTCTTGTTTTTAAATATGCTACGATTAATTTGAAGGAGGCCTTTGATTCATTTTGACTGTCTTCTTACTTGCTTTCAAATATGATTGAGCTCTGCCTGGACCTTTGTTCTGTTGTTGGAGGCTTTCAGGGTATTTTGATATACCAAATGCATGTCAACTACTTTCCCCTTTTGTTTCTGTCATGTCAAACATCCTCCTTCAAACGATTTTCTTAACAACAGCAACTTTGTTAACAAACTTTTTTTGGGTATATTTTTTTTCAGTGTCTGTTGACAGTATCTCTGGCCAGATCTTTAGTATTAGGGTAGCTAATGATACCAACATCAGTGCAGTTTATTAAGGGTAGTATGCTTTAACCTGGGGGCATGATTTAATTTCCTGCACCTTTATTTGTTGCATTTTTAATTTAATCAGTCTAATGAATGATTACATAGTTACAGAAGTGTAAGTAGTGGTTATTGTTGAAAACATTATTGGTTAGACTTTTTTCAGTTAATTGCAGTAGATTTCAGTTTGTTTGAAGAACAAATCTACGTGTTCTCTGGTTGATTGTGTAAATGATGCTGTCCACTGCAGCTTAACAAAGCACACCCTGCAGGTGGCAGGCTGCACCTGCATGTCGCAAGTGTGACGCAGATTTTGCCCATCACTTACTGTAGGTTTGAAAATTAGAGTTAGAAATTAACACCTGTAACACTTTTGAGCGAAATTTTGGTGAATTTTTTTTCTTCTTTTTTAATGGTAGCTGCTTCTGGAGTCATAAATCTTATGTGAAGACACTTAATGTTGCTTGTATAAAAATGTCTTTTGTAGAAGGTTATGAAAATTTCAATGTAGTCCAAATAAAGTATGGTTGATGACTGCACCACAGAGCCAGGTGGCTTTGGTAAAAGACTATTCTGAGCACAGCTTTTTTGTTTTATTTCAAAGTCAGTAGGAAATGTTCTGCTTCATCTACCTGATATAGATAGGTCTCTTTTGAAATTTCCTGTTTTGATCTGTGAAGTGTAACTCAGCAGGAGAATATTCAAGATAACAGTAATGTTTGTTTCATCCCAATAATAACTGCATTAGTCAATCTTGCTGTCAGGAGCAGATAGGTCATGGGAAATAGGGGTAATGCATATAAAGTATACAATAAATATTTACATCTGTTTTAATTCAAGGCCAACATAGGCATTCAAGCTGTATTTATGAAAGCTAATCCTGTTTTAGAGTATGTGTTAGTTACAGACTTGAATTTTGGCTTTAGGTTTAAGATTTTGTGTAGTGTTAGTCATATGCTGAAACAGGCTTTGCATTGACTTCATTACATTACATTTTTATTGTGAAAATGTTTGTAGTACCTCTTGTTTTTTGATCTTGTGGCTTTTTTTCATGTTGTAGTGGGGCTGGTTCCTAAGATGTAGTTTTCCTCAGGAAAATAAAGAGGGAGTTTCACTCAGTTAGGATCTTTGTGTTGTGGGTTATTGGCAATTCTCTCTGACAGAAAGCTCAGCTGTTGGTCCTGTGAACATTACAGTGCCTGTAAATTGTTGTGGCAGAATGAGTCATTCTGTAGTGGAAAGTGTTTGTTGATCCAGGTGTCAAAGGTTTGAAAGGGGAAATAAAGCTGATGATTTTTTTTTTATAGGAGCTGTTTTTTCATCTGTATTGTTCTTCCTCTCTTCCTTTAGAACCATTTAATGTAGTCTATCTTTAATCATGAAGCTGCACTTTTTGAAGATATCTGAAGAAGTGCAGCTTAGCAAGAACACTGCTTTTCTTTGCTACATGGAAAAACGGTTTATAACAGTTACCAGAACATTTTTAAAAGAGTATTTGGAATTCCTTTTTAATAGTATTTTCTATCCTTTAGTTTCAAGTTGAGGATTCATTACTGGGAATGAATGCTAGAAACCTGACCATCATGTAATTTCAGTGGTTACACCCTTAGTGATTTAAATGGGTTTTAAAATATTTTAAGATTATTTTTTTAATGTTCTTGTATTGATTAGAGTTCCACACATTTGTTGCATACATATGGCTTTTGGAGTGGCAAAGGAAGCAATTCCATTTTATTCTGTAGACTGACAGGAGGTCAGGGACAAAGGTGTTATACGAATGTTTCAGAATATCCTGCAGTCATAATACTGTGGCTGTGCTGACCTGTTATATCAATATTGTAACCTGAATTCATTTGAAAACAACTTTTATGGGCTTTAATTCTAATTTTTGCACTGTGGATTGGTTTTATTGTTATTAATATGCTGTTAACAAAACTCCTGAGCAACAAGTACGTGTACCTGAATAGTAATTGCAGCTTAGGTTGTCTTTAGATTTTTGCCTGCGGAATTTGAATGGGGCAAGAAGAAAGATGTGATGCTCTTCATGCCGGATTTTAGTATTTTCTAGATGCAGTCATGCAGAATGTGTGTGTAAGGCAAACAGTGTTATCAGTGCAACCGAGAGAGATCAAAGATAGCCTCTTGGAGGGAGTACAAGTGAGGATTTCTGAAGGGAAGCTTGTATATTATCTACTGCTGCAGAGGTTGTATAGTTCACAGAATGGATAGTGTGTAATATGCTTAAGTATTGAAGTATGTAGTGCTTTGTGATTGATACAGGTAGGATAGCAGTTTAAAAGCCTACGAGTATTCTTTGCTTGGCTTGCGGGAATAGTAATCCTGATCTCATTTATTGCTTGTGCCCTACATATTGTGATAATGCTCTCTCATTATCTCATCTGACACTTTAAAGGAGGGGTTTCCTTTCTCATATGTGAGCATGGCTATTGATTATGGCTCCTGGATATTACTGCTTTGTTTGCAGAAGCCTCTCTGATTCTTCAGGAAGTGCAGGTTTCCCTCTTACAAATCCCATTGTGTCACATTGCAGGCTTTCTCTGAACTTCCCTTACAGCATAGTCTTTTTATCTCTTTACACTTGTTTTTCATATTCCTTCTTGATTATGATATTCTTGTGTGAAAAGAATGGGATGATTGGCAGAAGGAGAGGTTTGGGAAAGATTGGGTTTTTGTGGGGAATTTCAAGTAAACCAAGTATTAAATACTTTTGTCTTCCATAATTAATAACTCTTGGTATGTGTGTGTAACCAGTCTTCATAATCAGTGAAGAGAGCATGAGATGCTCTTCTCTGCATCTTTTACTTTTTTACACTTCTCTGTAACTTCGAGTGATCTTGATTATTACTGGTTACTGCTTTAAAGCAGAAATCAGTACTAGATTGTAAGTAACTGGGAGCTGGAGTTAAAGATCAAACAAACAGTTTTGAGAAACAGGGGTCACTTTGGTGAACCTTCATGGAAAACAGTGTTGATGATTGATTTGGAAACTTGCATGTCACATTTTCAGTTTTAAGTGTGCCTTAAGTGTTCTGTGTGACTTTGTTATGTATTAAAGTTTGTTTGCTTCCTGCTTTTGTAGTGCTCTTTTTAATTTGATGATGGTCTGAGGTTCTTGAGGAGAATGTCAGAGGAAGGCAATAGCACTGAGAATGCAAATGTTTTCTGAGAATGTTTAATCAAACCTTTCCACAAGATTTGATAGAATTTTGAAGTATTTTCACATTGTGTAAGTGTTGATGTTGTTTCAGGTGTTCCATTCTGATGCTTTACTGTGTTTCTTTTCATTTTCTAAAGACATACTTTTGTAAGACTTAACTCATTGGTTTTGAAGCAGTTGCTGCCAGTCATTGACTTTTTTACAAAAAGTCGTAACTAGGTATTTGAAGTGCTTTTATAAACTCTTTCTTTGTGCCTCATGACGAGGGGCTGCAGCTTCCTTTTGTTTGTAAACCCAAGAAACAATAATTAACTGGCAATTATTATGTAAGTTGAAACCATCTTTTGAGTAGGAAACTACCGTAAATTCTTTTGATAGTGATAAAAAGTAATCATTAGGCGTTGTATTTAAGGAATATGGCTTTATGATTTGAAAGGCTGACTTTTGCTATGTGCTTCTTAAAATAAATTTTGCGGTCTAGGTGGACAGAGTTAAAATTTTGTGAAAATTGACTGTACTTGTGTAGCTGAAGACTGATCTGTATCCTCACGTTCCTACATAAGGAGCTATGAACTTGCACAGCAGATACATAAAATACCTAACGTGATCAGAGGAGAGAGCTAAAATTGCTTAAGATGCATTTAAACTCCAGACAAGAATTTAAGAGTGTTCATACACTTAAGTAATTAGTCACACTTGAAATCCAGAAAACATTTTTATTTCTTTTTGATGATTTATAAATGGCAGTTCTTATCTTTAGAGAAAGATGCTTTTAAGAGATTTGTAAATGTTTTGGAGAGATTTCTTTGCTTACAAGAATGTTAGGCAGTAATAAATACTTCAGTATCTATTTGGTTTAGGACAAGTGATTTTTTATTATTTTGCCTCTTCTCTTGACGCAAATTTGTATTATAAACTGCACCAGCAAACCTGCCTAGCAGTCTTGACAAATTCAGAAGTGAATGAGTTTGAGGATGAGATATACCTCTGAAAAATAAACTCCTTAATGCAGAATTAGAATGGAGAGTGGTATAGTGTCTACCTTGCCTGAGAGTGAGTGGTGGCATTGGTTTCTGTGTGGTTGGTATTCATCTGCTGAGTACATGTCCGGAAAGTTAAACATGGCTTGAAATGCAGCTATACAAGCACACACACACACGATGTCTAATAATAATAATGACCAGAGGTTTTTTTTCTTTTTATAGTCTCCTACTTTCATGATTTTTTTGAAATGTGAAACCAATTACTTCCATGTCACCACTTTTATTTAATTACTGTGGATATTTTATTTAAATACGGATATTCTTGAAATGTCCAAATGTACAGTTTGGAACATAGTGGAAGTGAAACATTAAACTAAAGAGAGTTTTTTATAGAGAAGTGGTAGAACATTGTGATGTAGTTTAGCTGTACAGATTATCTTTTTTTTTTTCTTCTTTTCCTTCAAATAGAAAACTTCGGGAAAAGTGTGTAGGGGAGGGCATCCTGACATGGGCTGTGGGGACACTTGAGAAGCTGCTATGGAAGACTTGCTTTATACAAACATTGTATCATGAAAATTCAGAATGCAGTTTTGGCTCTTCTGCCTTGTTAGTGTCTTGAAGTAGAAATAAGTTGTAACAGTAAAACATTAAATAATAATAATAAAGTATGATAGTTTAAAAAAGCTTCCTGAATTGTTTTCTACTTCTCTGAATGGATCTGTATTCCCTTGCTCTTCAATCTCTGCTGTGTTGTTAGAAAAGTCTGTATGATTAAAAGCACGGCTAATGGGCAGTGGAATGTGTCCTCGGGAAAACAATCTCCTCTCCTTAAAAAAAGAAAAACAAAAAGGGAAAAATCAACTGGAACCTTATCTCTGTATGTAGTACATAACACCTGAAAAAGAATAGCAGTGTTCTCATTTTTCTCTCTTAATTCTTGCTTAAGCACTACCTTGAGATGGTGGTGGAGAAAACCTTGAATAAAGAAAATGAAATATTATAAATGGGATATGATTGTGCTTCATGATACTTCTATAGAAAGTTCATGTGTTGTTGTCTTTCGCAGTGATCAAAACCTTAAGCTGATTATAAAAATATGGCTGTTTTATGAAGTGTCATGGTTAAGTAGTGTTAACAGAAAAGGAAGCCTTGTAAATCAGTCCAAAAGAATGTGTGGGATGTGGCTCAAAATGTTCCCTGCAAGAATGCCCTCCTCACTAGAGATTGTGACATACTTAGGTTCATTTTTGTTGCAAGAACTAAAAACTTTCCAACCCAGTGGGAAACACAGGATACCTGCCCTGGCAAAGCTCGTTAAAGCTAAAAGGGGCAAGTAGTAGCAAAGTGCTTACTGTTGGCTGAGAATTAAAGATGCCATGCTGGAGGTACAGACCAAAAGCATGCCAGCTGTCAAGGGAAGTGTGAAAGGAAGTTGGCATGGCTGAACATCAAGCAAAGAGAGTTACTAGAAAGCTGAAGTAGTATCCATATGAGGAAAATTGTAAGGATATAAAGCCTGACAAGTAAAATATAAAAGCATAAGATAGAACAAAAGAATTTGAGCAATGCTTTTCAAATCAGCATTTGTTAAGAGTTTAGAGAATGAATGGATAACATGAAAGCAAGTTAATAGAACAAGACAGTGGTTATCCAATAACTCTTATAGGAAGTGAAAGATGAGATAATTTTACAAAGTGGTACATAATGACTCCATTAGCTGGACACCTTCGGGTCACTGAATGTAAATTCACGGTGAGACCAATATTAAAAATGATGTTTACTTGGGATGTTCTCTGTGTGAGTAGAAACTGCATTAACCTGGAGAATTCATGGACAAATGAACTGCAGAATTCATGGACATGTGGTAATTATAATAGATTGTGGAAAGGTCAACAGAGCTTTGAAAAGAAGTTGTGCCTCAGACCTTTTGGGACTCACTGAAGGCGTTAGCAAGAATGCATGTAAAGAAGCTCCAATTTGCTATATTAGGTAAGATTTCCAGAAGTTAGATGGTAGCCTTCTGCATGAGAGGAGTAAGTCCTTATATGGATAATTAGTTAATCATTAGATACAGGTAATTAAAGACAAGAAATGAAGTGAATAGGATGCTTTTCAGAGGTGAGTAGTAGCTGTTACACAAATATTCAGGGTTGAAGACTTCAGATCCACCTATGTATAATTGCAGTTAAGTTCAGAATATATGAGGGGGTGGGAATTAGCTGAAGTGAGGAGTGTGGAAACTGTAACTTGTTGCAGGAAGGAACACTAGTTTGAGAATATAATAGTTCTGTGGGAGCACACTAGTGTGGGCTCCACAAGATTAATTCTGCAAGTTGTGAGGGTAACAGAATGAAACACAATTGGCCATTGTCTGGGTCCATGGTGCATTTGCCTTGTACTGCTGTACTGATGTAAGCTTGGGAGTATCCTGGGAAGAACAATGCTTACTTCTGCATACATCTAGGTGACAGAGATGTTTATCTTAGTGTAGGTTATGACTCTTCAACTTTTTAATTTTTTTTCAAATATTCGTTTTCTTTTCTTGTGGTTTTCCAAATGAGAGGACAGCTCCAACAAATTTCTTGGGTCTTTTGTGTTTCAGTGAAATGTTGTGATGTGTACCATATGATCAGATGTAGTGCTGGAAAGGGCTGTGCTTTGTGTGAAATCTGTCACTGTGCCGTACACCTGAGGATTTGTCTGTTTCAAAGCCTTTGAAAGGCTTTACATCCAGAGACCTGAAGGTGTCCAACTAACTGAGTCATTATATTTCAAAGCTTTTGAAATTTGTCTATTTCGAAGGGCAGACAAGAGCAATGGTTTTTAAACTGCAGAGTAAACCTGGCAAAGTCAACTAGATACTTGAATATCCTTGATTCCCCTTGAGTGCAGGACCCCATCAGTGCTCTTTATGCAAGAGTTGGCCAGGTGGAGACCACTGGGAAACTAAAATTTGAATTTGCTCTTGGTGTTCAGATGAGTAATGGATTAGCATGAGCAGACAGTATCCTGTAGTTTTGTAGGCTGGAGAGTTGAAGCACAGGGCTCTGGTGGCTGAGGAAAATACTTGAGGAGGTGAAATTTGCAATAGTTTGAACAGATGGTCGTTGCAGTTGTAGTGTAGCCACCTGGTTGACAGTTGCAGTCCCTTTCTTTACCTTGTAGTGGTACTGGAGCTTTTCATCCCTCCCAGAGTGTTTAGGGAGCTGTACCAAAGACTAACCTTTCTGAAAATGTAAAACACAAACAAATCAAATTATTTAACTTCCTGAAGAGGTGGTTTCTGGGACAGATGCCAGCATGAGAGAGGAGAGAGTGCATGAAGGGCTAGAAAGAGGAGAGAAAAGATGATTCTTTGACTTTTGTGACAGTAAGTTGTTCTCTTTGAAACACGGTGCTGTTCCTTGAGCATATGCTCTTAACAGGCTTTGGATACAGAGGCCTGCTCTCAGTAACAAAATATGTTGAGACCAGTCTTCAAGACATGTTTCTAGGTTTAAGAAAAAAAAGTTTTTATTGATATTCCTGACAATAGCTGTAAATATGAATACTTAAAGGTTCAAGTTCTTAGTATTTCCAGTAATATAAAGTACTTAATTTCTTTTTGCAGAATATTCTTGAAGTTTATAGCATCCTCGTTGTTAATTCTCTAGTCATGAAAATTTTGAAAACCAGTGCGATATTTGAATGTCTTATATTTTCATAATGTATTTCTAACTAATAAATAATAAAAGAACTCTGATCCTTTTAACTGTTAGCCAGCACTCAGATTAGTCTTTTCATGTCTTTACAGGATCTGGAGTTTCATGGAGTGATGAGATTCTACTTTCAAGACAAAGCAGCTGGAAATTTTGCAACAAAATGTATCCGTGTCTCTAGTACTGCCACAACTCAAGATGTGATAGAAACTCTTGCAGAGAAGTTTCGACCAGACATGCGAATGTTGTCATCCCCTAAGTATTCGCTTTATGAAGTGCATGTCAGTGGCGGTTAGTATTTATTCATGAAATCTTTCCTCCATCCACACCACCGTCCTATCTACCCCCAGCCAAAATATCTTTAGGTTGCCCCAGCTTCTTATGAACCACATAAGACTTGAGTTTTTTATTTCGAAGCACATTGCTGCTAATTGCTTTTTGGGGGAGGGGTATTTCAAAAAGTACTTGCACTTATCACACCTGCAGTTTATGTAAATTTTGACTATGATCTATTAAATGCTGCACTTGACATCCTGTTAATTTGTTGACATTTATGAGAGAGTTGCTATTTTTAGGACTAGTAGGTGAAGACTAAGTTTATGGTGAGAGACTAGGAATGTTAAACTGGAGCAGTTAAGAGTACATCCTTTGTTCTTTGAAGTTGTGGGCCTTTGATAGGTGGCCTTATAATGCATGTCTTTTTACTGCTAGACTGGGGGAAGTTCAACTTAGTATAGTTTAAAGCCACTGTGTTTCTTAAACAGATCCTTTATTCTTACCTATGAAGAATCTGGATATCAAAATTGTCTTTGGTACTGCTAGCATTTGTGTCTCCTTCAGGCTGGAAGGTGATTGTGTGGTAGGGACAGAAATAGGCAAAATTAGCTTTTGGTTGTGCTTTTTCTTTTTTGTACTTCAGAAACTTACACAAATGATTGAAGTACCTTAAATTCTACACTGAAAATAATTTAAGATACAGAATGGAAATTTATTGGGATACGTGTAAGTTTGAATGATCTGTGAATGATGACTTGATGTGAATTATATGGGATTAGGGAAAAGTTCCTGTGTCACCACTGATGTTTTAAACATGACTGAGGCATGACAGGTGCCTCAATCAATAGGAGTGTTTCTTACTAAATAAAAATAACCACAAAGACATTATTGTTTTCCTGTGCATATGTGATGTCTCCTACTTCTCAAAGGGAGATCAAATGGCAAAAGTTCGTTAAATTTTTTAACCACTCTTTTAAATTTTTTCCATAAACTTAAAATAGATGTAATACACTAAGTGAAGTTTTGTTTTGTACATATGCGTAATGTTTTTTGTTGGTTTTTTTTTTTAATTTTTTTTACTTTTCTAATTCATTTATTTTTGTCTTTTTAGAATATTATTTCTAGGCCACAATCAGACTGTGGTCTAATTTAAAGTAAATTTAAAGTAAGGAAAGTTTGTCAGTCTCATGAAGTTATAAAGTTTGAAACATTATAACTCTGGATCTAACTGCTCCTCCCAAGTGATAATCCTGTGTCCCCAGACTTAGTTCTGACAAAGGAGTTGTGAGGACAACTTTATGGGGACTTTTAGCTTATGTAGACAGATAAAATACACTTAGGTTCCTTGCTGGAAAATGGACATGTAGTTCCACCTTCCCAGGTTTTCTTTCTGTCCCGATACTTAACAAGAATACATCAACTGATGCGTACTGTTAAGTGAAGCTTTTGGGTTTTTAAGAGCTTAGTTTATTTCTAAGTATCTTTGCTCTTAAGATGCCAAGTAACTGCTACTGCTTTTTATTTTTTTTGAAGAAGAAAGAAGATTAGATGTAGATGAGAAGCCTCTTGTTGTACAATTGAACTGGAACAAAGATGATCGAGAGGGAAGGTTTGTCCTCAAGAATGAAAATGATACACTTCCTCCAAAGGTGAGCCTTGAACGAGCACTCTAGTGGTAACAGCAGTTTTGAAATGTTACTAGCAAACAACAAAATATAATTTCTGCTTTTTAATTCCTGAAAACAACTTCTGCTGACAACCTTTGGTATCTGGAGCAAGTATTTTTAAATACTTAAAGTGCTCTTTGCAACACAGCGTTTTTGTGATCTTTCACATGGCTTGTGATGCTGTGATCCAGTAGCTGTCTGCAGCACATAATGCCCAGAGAACTTAGACACTTAGAATTTAAAATTTCCTTGAATAGAATGTGATGCCTACCACCAGGAGGTAATCCTGCCTCCTGCAAAGCTTTTAAAAGGGGATGCCAGAGGGACTTAAATAACTAAAAATTGATACTCCCTTTGTAACATTCTGTTTCTTGAAAAAACTGATGAGAGACTGTTTCCTTCTGTGGAGGTTTTTTTTTGTTGGTGGGGTATTTTTTGTTTGTTGGGGTTTTTGTTTTTATTCTCTTCCAAATGCAAAATGAAGGATGTGCCAACATCAGCCATACAAAAGTTTCTTTTGATATTAGTAATTTAAACAGTAAATTAGATCAGACTTTGGCTCCTGAAGTCGTATAATTATATATATTATGTGTAGCTTGAATGCTTATAGCTATGGAAACCATGCTGTTCACTGTGAATTATCATAAGGGAAGTTTTTCATTTTGGGCTGAGCACAAAATTTCTTTTGCTCTTGGAAATAGAGCTTGTTAATTCTTAAAGTGCGCTGGGTATAAGTACATGAGCTTGTACTGCGGTTTTGGCTACAGGATATGTTCATATTACAGGTGGGTAGTGAAAGTTAATGATGTGTTGCACAACATGTACCAACATTGCTATTCCTATTCATTGAATTAAATGATCTTCAATCTTCATTCTCTGTGTTCTTCACTTCCTGATAGAAGCAAGAAAATCTACATTTTTCTCTCATGGTCTGTAATGTACTCTATCTACAGAGGGCAAATGAGCCTAGGATTATAGGTATCTTGTGTATGCAAGGAGCAGGAACTGGAGAAGAGAACACTGGAAGGACAACTTGGAAAAATACACCATCGGGAAAAAGTCCTCTGTAGTTTTTCCTTCTACAGTTTATTCTTATGTGGCATTCCAACTCAGTTGTCTTGAAAGCAGATTAAGCACAGTGTTGTTATGAAGTATTTTTACTGGGAGGCAGAAATTTGTTTAGCAGCCTTCAGTTAATCTTTTGAGGCCAAGTAAGGTAGCAGGTGTTACTCGAGTAAATTTCTGCTGCTTCTTCAGTTTCTTGAGTAGAATCAGTTCATAACTGCATTGGAACTTGACATTATATTTGCCTTCTCTATGCTATTCTCAAGAGCATTGGTCCCAGCACTGTGTAATGGATTATTGTTTATGTGTTAGTGATAATATGCCTTAACCAGACTGATCTGAAAAGTTAAAACCAATAGTAGCTTTTCACTGGACTAAAATTGATGGAAGTTGTTTTAAACTGATTTATTTCAGAAAGCTCAGAGTAATGGCCCTGAAAAGCAGGAAAAAGAGGGAGTAATTCAGAATTTCAAGAGAACTCTTTCAAAAAAGGAAAAAAAAGAGAAAAAGAGACGTGAAAAAGAGGCATTGCGACAAGCATCAGATAAAGATGATAGAGTTCTTCATGGGGATGATATGTAAGTGATTTAAACTTAAATACAATGTAATTAAAAAAATATGAGTGCTTTAGCAAAAGAAAAAGCATGAGTTGGAAGCATGTGCTAACTCAGCTTCCGCATGCTTTGTAGTATTGTAAATCATAATAAGGTTAGGGCTACAATGTAAAGTTCCTTTCTACCTGTCCACATCTTGAAGAGGTAAGTCTCTTTTTTTCTTTGAAAACTAGCAACTATCAGTATTTAAATTGGTTGTTTATTTCAGGTGAGCATGGGTACATGAACAGTGTTAATCGTAGCAAAAATGAAATTCATGTAGAAACGATCTTCTAATAATTAGGCTCCTGTGTGTATGGATCCTACTGCCCTTCAATACTTCGTGAAGTAATGAGGTTATATGTATTTTAAGCTCTTGAAGACAATTTTTAATTTTTATTTAAACTAACTTGGCAGTGAGAATTTTCGCCTTGCAGCTGAGGTTTACAAAGATATGCCTGAAACCAGCTTCACTCGCACAATATCCAATCCTGAGGTGGTTATGAAACGGCGGCGACAGCAAAAACTAGAAAAGAGGATGCAGGAATTTCGCAGTTCTGATGGCAGACCAGACTCAGGTACTTGAATTTCTTCTAGTTAAGTTATAAAGAGTAAACTCTTTACAGAGAGAATATTCTGAAGGGCAGTAACTCCTGTAAATTTGACTTTCTCCAACATTTTTTGTAAATGGCTAATTTATCTGTGGTATATGCTGTGAATGCAAGATTTGTAAAGGTAGAATTCCAAAGGAGTGTGTTTTGTGATGAGTACCAGTCAAGGCTTTCAGTGATGGGCAAATCGATGGGACAGAGTATGTTCATTGGTCCTGCTAGCAGTGCTAAACTGGGAAAGAAGGAAGGATGCACTTAGACTGACAAACTGAGGGGGCCTTCTGAAATAATCATCATTCATTGTACTAAGAACAAGTTGAATGACCTGAAAGTGAAAATGCAATCAGTAGCACAAATAGAGGATGTAAAGGAGTGATTGTTTGGCTCTGCACAAAGGATTCTGGTAGATCTTGTGAATAAATAACAGTGATTAAGTATTTCACATTCATGGGGCAGGAATACAACAACAGTGATTGTATAAACGTCGGTAGAAAAGAACAAATGAAGCAATGTTAGTACTGATAAAACCTCAAATGATGTATTCTGTCCATGCAAGAGTAGTGAAGAAAGAGTTAGGGGTGTAGAAAACATCATCTGGGGGAAATCTGAAATGGGCTTTTTAAAGAGAGAGGAGGTTCTTGAAGGTCAACACAAACTTCCTATCAAGATGGGAAATGTCTGTTCTTCAACCAATCATTGTCACAGTTTCATGTTAACTTCAAGTAATATTAAGCGTGATGAAACACTGGGAAAAAGACTTGGTTGGATAAAGTTTTTTTTACCAATGGCAGAGATAAATTTGAGTATGTTATGCAACTTTTCTTGTATTAGTAGATTGACAAAATGATTTCTGAAGGAATTTGTTCTTATATTCTGTTAGAAATATAATAAATGACTGCATGCCTGTCTTTTTATTATTCATTAGTAGCATTGTTTATGCCATTTTGTTTCCAAGGTGGGACACTGAGAATTTATGCAGACAGTTTAAAACCAAATATACCATACAAGACAATCCTGCTGTCCACTACAGATACTGCAGACTTTGCAGTTATTGAAGCACTGGAAAAATATGGTCTGGAAAAAGAAAATCCCAAGGATTATTGTATTGCTCGTGTAAGTGAAGTTACTAAGACACAGTGTTCTGATATTTCACATTAGTTTGGTTTTGGGGTGTGGTTTTTGGGGGGGGGGTTTTGGTTGTGTTTTTTTTTTTTTTCCTCCCCATGCTGTAGCTTCTAAACTTAATGGAATTACTCTGTTAGTTCAGTGACTTTCTTTTATTTTTCTTTTTTTTTCTCTCTTTTTCTTCAGTCCAGCAGCCTCAGGAATTCTAAAGTTACTTGTCAGGTTTTTTGTTTTTAAAACCTAAATATTCCAGTCTTTCAAAGTTATTGCTTGCTATATGGATAAACATTAATACTGAATGTAACATACTTCTGTATTTGGCACTAAGTGTGCTTATGATTCACAGATATGTAAACAAATAATGGGTCTTGTGGGTTCCTGAATTTGTGCACAAAACTATTTATCTGAACTAGGAGCATCTGCTCACAAGCGGAAGTACTGAGGCGAGCTCCATTGTAAAAAGTGTATATTGGATACCATTGCCTTATACCTTTCAGTGGTAGCTTACCCTCATTGCACATCAGAAGAGATTAAACATTTAAGTGAAACCTATGCTTGTTTTCAGAATTTAATTATTTTAGAAGTTCCAAATTAATTGTATAGAATTGCTGTTTCTTAGAGGTACCGATTAAAGGTTCTGACCATGTCTTCTTCTCAAGGAGAATTGTGAGACTTGAAAACATTTGATCCTTGTTCGAACCCAATCTTTGATTACATTTTTGGCTATGACTTGGCTAATAAACTTGCATTTATTGCTCCTGCTAAATTGGACATTTAGTACTCGTTTATATTGAAGTCTCATAGCTGTCCTTTACCCTGGTAGGGATTTTGCCCCTATTCTTCTAACATTTCCAGTCTTCTGTGGAAGTCAAATCCCACACATCTTCCTACGCTTCACATTTTGTTGGGTTTCACTATGTATAGTGGAACATAGAACTTCAGTTTCTTACTGGTTGAGATTTTTAAACATTTTTTGTTCTTTTTGAGTGGCAAGTGAAGTGGCTTCAAAGAAGACTTAAGCAGTTGATACTTAACTATTAAGATGGATTTTAGAGTTATAAGACAAGACCATTATAAGGATGCATAATTACCTGTGATAAGTTCACTCATTCCTGAAGTTTCAGTTGAGAGATGCAGAATTTTTTGTAACACCATTGACAATTTATATTGTAAATGACATTTTCCTGTAAGTTGCTTGCTTTTATACACTGGTTTGTTGCATATCAGGCTGTACCTCTCTGCCCACTTCTAAACTGCTTTTCTGTGTAAGCCAGTAAACACAAGTTTGTTCCAGTGTGTGTTTTACTTGTTTCACTTTGCTTGGTTGGAGTTTCCCTGAGTAATACAGGGTTCACTGCACATCTCTGAAGACGTCAAATTAATTAGACAGTCTTCCAAGCTACCTGTGCATATTCACTTAGGGCATAAGACTTCAGGCGTGCAGCAAAGCAGTTAACTCTTAAAAGCAGAATGTTGATTAGACTTTTGGTTTAGCATGCACTTATATTTTACTTGAGGGTAAGACATAAATAACTTTTTGTAATGTCAAGCAAAAAGATGCTGTTCATGGTGAATAGATTTTTTTTTTTAAGAAATAGTTGTTGCAGACATAAGGCATTAAGTATTTTTAGCGAGATTCATTGAGGATTTTTTTTTACATGTTGTTGTTTTGTTAGATTTTTGTGTTTTGCTTTGATTTTTGTTTTTCATTAGAGGCATGTGCAGAGCCCGTGTTCCCAGCTTGTAAAGAAAATTGAGGATTAATTAATTATAATAAGCAGATATGCTCAAGTATACTGTAGATATGAAAGGTTTTTTTACTTAAAAAAACTTTAGAATGACAGAAGAGCTTATTAAAGACCAGTTATAGCAGAGTTTTTTCTTGCTAAGGACAGATGTGATAACTTTATCCATATATATTACTTAACCACAGTATATATTAGAGAATTATACTTTCTTACTTGTTTATTACAGTAAATGCTTTGGAAGGTAATTCTGAAGTTGTTATGGTCTTATTTTATATCTTTTTGGCTGTATTTTCTGCATTTTTTGGAGCATTTTAAATTAATAAATACAGAATGGAATAACTTTATGAAAACTATATATGCTTATGAATACACTTATGACAAGGCACAGTATGCTTCCTAATTCCCTGTTTCATATTTGTTTCAGTTTATGGGTTGTCAGTTGACAACCTGCTTCTAAGATTTGTGATCTTAAGCTGGTTTTACCTATCTGTATTTCCTGTGCAGTTGCAGAAGTCAGGGAAAGTCTGTGCCTGATCTCATCAGTCTGTATGGATGCAAATTCATGAAGGGGTGTTTAAGTACATCTGTCTTTAAAATTAAAGCAAACCCCTATCCGTGAGCCAAAACTTAGTCATAATATAGACTTATTCCTATGTTTTTCTGTTATTCTAAAATATAGGAATTTCAGTTTTGTGGGTGACAGAATGCTATTGGAGGCAGTATTCACCTGTAACACAGAGGTGTTTTCTAAAATGGCATCATAACAATCAGAAATGTCCTGGCCTGAATAAGCTCATATGTGGCATTTTGTGTCTTTCTCCAGATTAGGTCTCATGCTTTTTGAAGTAAGGTATGTCTGTGTTACTGGCTCTCCCTGAGAAATGAAAGGAATGGTAACTGGCTGGGAGGATGAGGGGGATTAGTGCTTCTGTGACCCCTCTTTAGCTTGTTTAGTTTACCATTGCTGCCCTTAAGCCCAGCACCAAGTACAGATGTTTATCCAAGTTCCACAGCAGGAGTAATACCAGGCACAAATAGTAGCACCTAAGCATTTATATATCGCCTGTTCCTCTGACTTCACTGCATTTGGGTTTTCTTTGGTTTGCTCCTCAGTCCAGTATTGGTCAGCCCCGGTACGCATGCTGTAGCATGTATTTCTTGTATTTTAACTAGTTACCCTCTGTCTCAAGGGCTTTGGAATTTAAAAATTGTGGCTTGTTAAATAAGGCTTGAAACACGGTGTTACCTTAATCAGCTAATCAAAATTATCCTGTAGGTATAATTGATTTTAAAATATGAGATGTGAAATAGAGTGGTTTAACAAGATAAGATTTGAGTGTAGGTGTGTTTCTATTTCCCTCTGGTTTATACATTTTCATGTTTTTCTCCTTTTATAATATCTTGTCTATTTGAAAATCTAATTAAAGATAACTTAATTAGTCCTATGTTTAGCCAGGTTTTGCATAGAAAATGTTTTAGGGATTGCATACTTTTGATCTTAAATGTAGTTGTTTCCTTCTTGGAAGAAGATGAAAGAATGTTTGAGGTGGATCTGTGAGAACTTGGTTAACACAGAAATGGGTGTGGAGAGGAGGCAACAAATGAGAGTGGAAGGCCTCTTGAGGGCTGCAGCGTAGTAGGGTGCTGTAGCCAATAGGTGCATCACTTCAAAAGGTGTTACCTTGGTCATAGTTCAGAGATGGGAATAATTTGGAGCAGTTTGTTTAAAATAGAACCATATATGAATTTAAATAACATCGTTAGGATTACAAATGAGGGAGCAAAATACATTTTATTTAATTTTTTGATTCAGATTTGAAAGATTAGTCTTACTTGGAAGGTACTTGTGCACTGTAATACTTCCTGTCATTGTTACTTGTGCTTGATCTCTGTGACGAGCAGTAATGCATGAAATCACAGGCTGTGCCTCCTTTAGAGTCAGACTTCATGAATCAAGGTTTCCTCCTTCCTCTGACTTGCAAGGCTATTGCTGTAAAAGGTTTGAATAGTCCATAGTTCTGTTCCAAAAGTATGCTTAGTTTTCTGTCTTCCTTAAAGCTAGACAGCATGAAGCAGTTGTATGAAATGCTCCAATTGTGCCCTTAGTCTCCGTGTAGACCGGGTAAATTCTGCATAAGACAAGAATGCAGGACGTATGATGTCTTTGCCAGCTTGTCACGTAATTTCTAAAGATACTTGTGTTGTGTTAGTGGAATGGCGTTAGCAAAATCAAAGGCTGATTCCAGTGTATGAAATAGTAAAGGAAACTTCAGTTTTATTTTTTAACTATTATCTCCACAGTTTGGGGATTTTTTTTTTTTTTGCTTTGGCTGTTGAGAAATTGGAGTAATATTTTTTCACTGGAAAATTATCTTGTCTACCTTAAGTGTGACTTCCTTTGCTTTTTAAACTGTATCTGGTGTTCTGGGAAGTGTGATTTAACTGCAGCAAAAGGCAAGAGAGGAGAGTTAAAATAGTCTTGGAAAGCAAAATACATTTCTAGTTACTGCATTCTTTGGCCTTATCTCTTGTTATAAACAACCCATGCAAAAAACAAGGTAATCAGAGGATATCCCCCTGAATCCTGTGCTCTGATTATCCACTAACAGCTCTGAAAACTGATAATTCTTTTCTAGGTCATGCTGCCTCCTGGTGCCCAGCACTCTGATGATAAAGGTGCTAAAGAAACTATTCTCGATGATGATGAGTGTCCACTGCAGATATTCAGGGAGTGGCCTAGTGATAAAGGTATGTCCAAAATGCTTTAAGAGGTTTTTATGCCTAGGGTGTTGTAAGCCATGCTGTGGAACCCCTGTAAAGTAAAACATTGTAATACATATTCTAGTGTGTTTTGCTTTTTGGCACCTTTAATATTAGGGAACATTGGAGATATTTACTATTTCATTATTGCACTATTTGTACTATTACATCTTTAGGTACTAGAAAGGTTTTACATTTTATCCTGAAGTTTCTAAATTATCCACTATGGAGAAGTATGTTGTTAATCCTCCTGCATTTATTTCCAAATTAAAACTATTTTAAAGAAGTGTCAGGAACTTAGTAAGCTGAAAGTAATCCACTTGCAAATTAATAGATGTCTGTTTGTTCACTGATAGTGTGACTCAAAGGATGTATAATACTGTGTTTTAGGAATACTAGTCTTCCAGTTGAAAAGGCGACCTCCTGATTATGTCCCAAAGAAAACCAGGAAAATAACTGAAGGAAAGCCATTAAAGGGGAAGGAAAGAGTTGACGGGTCTGGCTATGGCTCTTGTCTTCCTCCTGAGAAACTACCATACCTGGTAGAATTAAGCCCAGGTAAGAATCCTGTTTGTCTAGTCATCTAAATTACATTATTACATAGTCATTTGGGTTTTCCAAAAATAAGACTTTCACTGTAAGCACAAGGAAGTCTGTGGGCAGTGTAAGTGAATACCACGTTGGTTCTTCTGTCAGGTTCTGAATTGGAGCTGTCTAAAACTAGAGCTGCATATTGCTGTGATATCAACATTTTAGCACCAAATGTTTGGAGTGCAAGAGGAGGAGAAATTACTGACTAAGACTTTGTTTCTGTGAGCATGGTTGCAAGTATGAAGCTTTCAGTGTTTTAAAAACAAAATAAAAATCAATCTTCAGCTTCCTTTGGATTTTGGGGTTTAAAACTTGATAATAAGTAAAAAAGTTCAGCACGTCATCTTGTAATTTGGAAGGGGAAACCAGAAAAGCACTGCTTAAATCTCATTTGTTTACATTCACAGGTATAATGTAGCATAGATGGTATTTGACAGTGCCCTACATGGGAAATAACATTTTTTACCAGGACAAGAACATGAATTTTTCAATTAAACTTAAATGTTAAATATTTTTCAGCCCATGTGAAACCTTAGAATCACTGGCAAGGCTGAGTTTTATTTTGGCATCATTACAAAACCATCTGGTCTGCACTGTAATTTACAATTAATTTTATGATCTAGGAACAGCCAGGAGAGATTGTGTATAGTACAACAACTGATACAACATACACAACTTGTTCTCTTAGTTTCTGTTGTCTTCATGTTTAAAGGTTTGAGTATGGATTTTGATTTTTGAGGATTTAAGTGTATGCAGCTCTTTTTCCTGTTGAGTGCAACTTGGGTACACTCATGTATTCAAGCAAATGTTACAACTTGAAGTCTGGTTGTTTACCTTTTGGGAAGCAAGGTTGGAAATTGGTGCTGAAACCCGTGATCAGAACTGCCAACTAAAGGTTAAATTCATACTCAAATAGTGTGGGTGTTTTTTTGTATTTTTCTGTTTGGTTGGTTGGTTTTTTAATCCAGATGAAATTAGCAGTACACAGAATGTATTAAATATATTATTCTCTTCTAAATGCTGAGGTTTGGTTTGCATATTAATGTTTTGGGTTCTTTTAATAATACCTTGGATTTCTTGTGCACTAAACTTGTACTCTTTGTGAAGCAGAGTTGCTTTAGGGTTAAAATGTTGTGCTTGGGCAGTGGAGCAAGACATCCATTAACTGAGAGGAAAAACAGTCTGAAATGCCCCAGGTGTCAGCGCTGTGTACTAAGCCTTCACACATTGCCTGTGGGACTGACCTATTGTTCGTGGTTTTCTTCTAACAGCTTGTTGTCACTTTTCTAAACAATAAGGATTGTTTCATTCAGTAGCTTTGTAGTACTGAAGTCTTTATATTCTACACAATTTCTGAAGTTGAAAGAGTTTAATGCACTTCATCCTTATAAATTGAATAAGTGTTGTCTCACTACAGTTTCACACTTTCCTGTCTTTTCTTTTCTTGCCCTCCTCCACATGTTCTGCATGGTATCTGTCCTGCTGGTGCTGCCTTCACCTGGGTCCTCTGCATGTGTTTCTAACCCCAGGGAGAAGGAATCACTTTGCCTACTACAACTATCACGCTTATGAAGGTAACGCTGTATTTAATACTGTTCTCTCATTAGTCACTAAAAACTTCACTGGCTGTAAATTCTGTATTCCTTTTTGACAAATGAAAGGCTATCTTGTTTATCTTAGGTTGTTGGGGTTTTTCTTGTTGTTTGTTTTTTTTTTTTTTCTCCCAATGGACTGTTCTGTGAGGTAGTTAGTTATCTGTCTTGTCAGCTGCCATTTAATTATTTGGTGTGTGTACAAGCATCAAAGAGATCATGAATATGCTATCATCCAAAGAGTTCAACCTTCCAACTATGGTTAACAGCTAAATTTCATAGGGTGGTTTACAAGCAATGTTGTGGTAGTAAATACAAAGTTCTTTGATCCATCTGCCTGCAGAATTTGTAGTTAAAAACTGTATTGGGTAAGTGGCATAGAACTTAACTGTACTTTCCACTGTTTGACTGCATTGGTGCAGTGGATGAAATCTATGACTTTCTTGTGTGGCATACTTTGGACCACTGGTAAAGTGACCTTATTTTCTACTTTGTGGTATTCTATAGCATCCTTTGGTATTTCTATTGCCTGGTTTGTGTTGTTGCCTAACATTAGTGGTGTGTATCAAAGATTTAGTCGTGTTAGACAGAAGAGTCTTGTTTTGTTTTATCTGTAATATTTGAAATTAATAACCTAACCTGCAAATCTTTATGCGTCTTTGAATCTCCATAGAGTTTAGAGTAATGGGCAGATATGTCCTGGTTTGACCAAACAGACTGGAATACAAAGTCACTTTCTTTGTTGTGAAATGTGTTCTGAAATACCTTTTCTTTTTCTTACTTTCTTTATCCTCTGTTTCCTCATTTTATTTTCTAGATTGCTATAAAAGTACTCCATATAGTAATCAGTGTAGACCACCCTTTCTTTCATGGTTGTGGAGCACAGTACTGTAGTTTAAAGAACTCTGTTCATACCTATGCCTGCAGTGCTCAATTCTTTGAATTTAATCTGGACTTCAATTTCATTAACATCATTATTCCAGAGATCAGAAAAGTTTTGTAGAGTGTGCTGAGCAAAAAACCATGGATGGGCTCTGCAGGAACACTTCACCATTAAGTAGAAAGCTTGAAATTTGGTTGCATCTCACTGGAAAACAACACAAAACAAACTGAAGACAGTTTCTTAAATCCTAGAGTGTGAAAAAGAGGTCTTTGAAGTCCAGTCTATCTCTTTGGAACAAAGCACTTCAGGGTATATGTATTTATTGTAGAAATAACTCCTGTAGAAATGTTCTCCTGTCAAAATGTTGGCTGTTTATATTCTTGCAGAAGAACCTAGCAGACTCACTTTCGTATTCTCTGTAGTTTCACAAATTCAGTCAGTTTCCTACTGAAGTTTTTGCAGTTTTTCCACTTCTCCACAGCTGCTGATGTTGGTGGTTGTATGACTGTTTCATTGACTGAAGGTTGGATTCTGTATGGTAGAGGTTGCACTTCTGTAGCTTGTGGCTGTAAATGTGGCAGTGAGCAATTGTCTCTGTATCCAAGTCATGGAATGAACCAATAAACTGAGATGACTCTGGCAGTTATAGAAATAGACTGAAGTGAGATTCGGCACCACTTTGAATAGCTGATGCTGTCAAATGTTCTCTGTGAATATGGCTGCTAGTGAGTTCAGGGATGTTATTAACTTCAGTTGTTCAATCATAATGTTTAAAGGCTGAGCAAAATGACAAAAACACGTGGTTTTGGGATGTGGGTCTCTGAGATCCTACAAACCTGAAATCAGAATTGCAGAGCATAAAAAAGAAATAGGCAAAACTGTGAGGCTTTTCTCCCTGCGTCATTACAAAAAGAACAACTCTGAGCTGTAGAATACATGGCAATGGAAGATGTGGAGGACATGCAGGTATAATAACACAGAAGAATTACAGGGGATTGGAGAAGTTTGAAAGCCTTGACCAGGGTGTTTTCCCAGCCAACCTTCTTTCGGAGAACAGAAGTGCAGTATGGTACATGTAACACTTTTACACATCAGTTTGAAGGAGCTTTATTGCCTGTTAGAAGGACAGTTTTAAAAAGTTTACTATTGAGTCTTTCTGCTGGAAGTCTGAAATCTTCAGACATCTTGTCTGAAATTTATTAGCAGAATTATTTCCTGAATTTGGCATGGCATTTCAAGTCTGTCCAACCATCTCTTAAACTTAGGACTGTTTAGACTCTTAGTACTCAGGACCTTGTGCAGGAAATAGGCTTTTCAAATGTGAATTTAACTAATTTTAACTCAATAGGTGAAGTCCATTGTGTGACAATTTTTGTTCAGCTTTGGACTTCTTTTCTATGTTCTGATCCTCATCATTTGGTTTGGTCTGATTTAAATTCTGTACTGTTTTCCGACATTGTTTCAAGCATTGGATTAGCAAAATCAATTGAAATTGTAATTTCCAAAGTGGTGTAGGGCTCACCTTTTAGAAGTGAAGTAACATGTTTAAAATATATATCCATGAACTCTTAGTTTTTTCTGTTTAAAAAAAATACACATTTGTGTTATGAATCACTGAGTTGTTGTGTTTACAGTGACTATTCACTTCACTACATAGTTTTTTTAATAACCCTACTATTTGAAATATGAATGTTGACTCGTAACTGTATAAACCAAGTAATGAAATCTATTTGTATTGCATCCCTAGCTAAGAACAGTCTTCATGGACTGTCATGGTTTGGGGAATAGGATCTTTGCCATAGGTATGGCAGAATCTGTGCCCTGCTGTGGTGAGTTACAAGGGATACGTTTAGTTGAGCTTTCAGCTGTTGAAAAACAGGAAATACAACATTTACACCATAGTATAATGAAACCTTTTCCTTCTGCATCCTTCCCCTAGAACTAAAAGGTCTTTCATACTTTTTAGAATTTATAGTAATTATCTTCAAGATTAAGAGACCTTTTACTGTAGAAATTGGCTTTTACTGGTAGAGTATTACATGTGTGTTCCAAATTACTTTTGAGTACCTGCTTTAATTGTCCTCATTTTTGTGGAAAGAAAAAAATTGCATTTCTATCTAGTGGTGTGGTTCTGAACCAAGGGTTTTTTCATGTTACAGTGGACACTGCATAGAAACAAAAGTCTAAATTTGCCTCAGCAGATACATTGTGATACTAAAATATATTTCTTAACTGAAAGCACGTTTTTTTTATGACCTACCTCTGCACTGAGGATATACGGTGGTCTGAAGTAAATGTTTCTTAGTAGAAACTTGGTATTGATTGGTCACAAGTGCTGAAGGTAGGAATGAGATCTAGAAGTTATCTTAATTAAACACGTGAAAACAATAATATGTCATAGTGTATTTTGCAGGGTATTCCAGAAATATATAGGCATAGTTTAAAGGCATTGTTTTTTACTTTTTAAGATGTCAAAAATGAAAAAGTATGTGGGAGTGTGAAGTATGTTTAGTATAGGGGTGAAATCTCTAGACTGTAAAGCCTGTTCTCTGATCTGTATATAAAGGCCTTAGGAGAAAGTGCCATAAGAAATTAAGCACAAAAGCCCCAGATGACTAGCCCTGACTTCTATGCCACTGACTTTTTTGACATTCCAGTATTTTTTCTTGTTGAATGAGGATCACTGTCTCAAAACTGAATCTTATATTTTTAAGGTGCCAGTTTTATCAAACTGAGATGTGGATAGGAGGAGGAAATGCTTGACTTCTGTATTCATAAATAAATAAATGAAGAAGCTAATCTAAATTTTGATGTGCAAGTTGTGGGGAGACATAGTAAAAATTCAATGAATTTGGTATAAACAGCCAAATGTATGCAGTAACCTATTACATGTTTGTGACATTGAAGATGCAGCCATATAATTTCTGATTTAGCATTGCTTGGTATTAAAAATTGCACACAATTCAAATTGCTGAAGATACTACGTTAGCATTACCTTTTTTCGGGTACAGTGATATAGGATACAGTGATGTCTCTCTAGACTCAAATACAAGGATTTAGTAAAAAGCTTATCCTTGTACTTGAAAATGTTTAGAGGAGCGAGCGCTCTTATGATTAATGCTTCCTTTGTGATGGATGACATCCTAATATTATGATAGTGATTCTGTGTTCAGTAACTGGATATTACTGTGGTATCAGCATTTGACTTTGGTATTTACGGTACCATTCTATGGACTCCCTGTGTCTGGTGTCTTTATGTCCCAATAACATCCCAACAACCCCAGGAGAAGCTTACTCTACTGCCCTTTTATGGTTAAACGACTAGCATTCTGATTTTAATAAACAGATTCTGGTAGTAATGGTGGGATTTTGCAACTAGATTATTTGTGGAGGTTCTCTTTATACTGACTTCCATTTAAAAATCTGAAGATGACTAAAATCCTACTGGAGACATTATCACTGTATGTGCCATGGCTTTAATAATATTCTGTAATGCTTTTTTCAGGATGACTTGAGATCACTGTTCATTTCCACAGTTAAGACCTTGTTTGTCTTGCAGCCCCTGTTTTTTTACGTCTTTGCTTTTGAGAAAAGATAAGAGTGAAGTCAGAAGTGACAGTATTACTTCAATAGCTGATAGTATTTAATGATGTAGAATTTTCTGGGTAGCAGGGAGGATTTATATGTACACCAAAACCAGTTTGTGTTAGCCTGTGAAGACATCAGCTAAAGCATGTACATTTTATGTCCAGTGTATCTTGTGAAATTTTATTGTACTTGGACTATATGTACTTCTGGGGGAAGTAGGAAAATGAACGTTATTTTTTATCTCATTTTCTATGAGATGAAAATGTAGGTCAATGGGACTATAAAGATAAGGCCAGAAGTGCTAAAGTCCTGTATATTATGACTAGGGCTGTCATAAGTAAACATTTTGTAAGATTCTCTTTTCATATTGCTCTAGTGTAGTATCTAACGAATTGGAAGCAGTTCAGTATGTGGGGCACTTGACAGTGGATATTGCAGATAATCTGTACCTCATAAGATCAATAAATTCCATTATTATAGAGGTCTGCAGATATTTTATTTTCTCAATCTTTTAAACCCTTTCTGGTATACCCATATAACATCTTTGATTACAACAAAAATTGCATTGTTTAAATTACTAAGTAGATAGAGAAGGTTTTTCAAAGTATGTTCAGAATAGTAGTTCTTGATTACTTTGTTTTTTGCATTTGTAGAAAACAGCTGCTCCAAGTAGGTTCTGTCTCTTTCAGTGTTCTTGCATTATGATGAACAAATAAGTTCCCAGCAAATCTTGAAAGGATGTCACTCAGTTACTTCTTTTTTGTAAACATTGCTATTCTGAATTAAATAGCAATAATATAGTATTGTGTGAATATTTGGACTTTAATCACTTGCAAATTGATCTTTATTACTTGCTGTACAGATGGTTCTGACTCCAGAGATAAGCCAAAGCTCTATCGTCTACAATTAAGTGTTACTGAAGTTGGAACCGAAAAATTTGATGACAATTCCATTCAGGTATGGGAAAAAAGCAGACTCAGATAACAGTACTGATCTGAGCTCTAGTGTGTTATGTGTTATTGTGGAAACTAGTAAAATACGCTGTAAAAACCCTTCAAAACTAGAAGGGTTCCAATATTGCTGCAATTTTGTATTAAAAGTCACAACTATCTGTCTTTACTTCCTCTCTTGCTTTAAGGGAAGGGTTTTATTATTTTAAGTAAGGTTTTTATTATTAGAGGGTTTTATTATTTAAAAGGGGTTTTTAGTTTCTGTAACTGGATCAAATGGTGCACATCAGTGTTATTGTAATTGCTTAATGGCTTCCAAATCCTAGTCTCTCTCACTTTGAGGTAGAACTTCTTAAAGTGTATAAAATAAGCATATTTGTATGAAGTTCATACCAGGGAGTCTCTTACAGCACCCTGGGTTCATGTCAGTTAATTGACCTGTAATTGCTTGCATAGTGAGATTTCACATCAAAACAGCAAGTAGAAGAAAATAGTCTGAACAGTGTTTGACCAAGAAGGAGAAAAACTTTTCATTAAGGGATTTCTGCTGCACGTTAGTTTAATGCGTGTTTCATTATTCCTGTTGCAATGAAAAATGAAGTGAAACTCACGATTTTAGTACTACTCATCTGTGTTAAATTCATAAGCAAGCAAAGTCTGTAAATAGGGTAAGTTGCAGCTCAATCTCTTTAATTTCTGCTGCAGTATAATTTAATTTATTCTATGTTAATTAATTCTATTCCCAGTTATTTGGTCCAGGAATTCAGCCTCATCATTGTGACCTCACTAATATGGATGGAGTTGTTACTGTAACCCCAAGAAGCATTGATGCTGAAACCTATGTGGAGGGTCAGCGTATTTCAGAAACCACCATGCTGCAAAGTGGAATGAAGGTTCAGTTTGGGTCATCTCATGTATTTAAGTTTGTGGATCCTACTCAGGACCATATTATTTCCAAAAGACCTACTGATGCAAGTCTGATGGTCAAAGGTCCAAGACACAAAACTGGGTGAGTAAAATTTGTTTTCTTCCTGCTGAGGTGAGGAGGGTAGCCTTGGGTAAAAGTAGAGAATGCATCATAAATGGCGTGTGACTAGAGTATGACTTAAAAACCAACTACTCAAAACTCATTTGAAGTATTGAATATATAATTTTAATACTTGAGCTCCACCTTGTGATTTTACTTAGGATTAGCAAGTGTCATTATGAAGTATTCAGACAAGCTTTCCTCATGCTCACTTCTATGTAAAAACAGTTGTAAAGCCTTAATGTATTTCACAGTTCATCCAACCTCCAGGAAAAGTAATGAATTTGCTGAATGTTTTTAGAGAGCCTGGTTTGTTTTCTCTCAGATAATAACTTAAAATTTCACTAGAAGGATTTAGAAATGAAGTAACCATGAAATTAAGCTGTTAAGGTACGGAGCTAAATGTCTCAGTATAATAGCCACTTTTTACAGTGTGATTACGTAGGTTCCACTTCCTGTGTTGCAAGGACTAACATTCCAGAAGTCCACCCTGTTGTTCCTTTGTATTGTTGATAGATGCATAATAAAAATACTGATTGTCGTGACATGTAGGGGTTCAGGTGTTTTCTTCAATGGCTACAGAAATAATCAGAAGAAGGAAACAAAATCAGTTTGTATAGCGGGGAAAAAAACATAGCTTCCATATTCTCTATGTCCAGATGAGGCTTCTGTTGTTACTATACGCATTACAGTGTAATGTGGTTTAGGAAAAAAGCAAAGTGGCTTGGAGATGGGTGAAAGATACCTAGGAAAAGGAGCTTATCTGCCGAGTTAATACAGATGTATGCTTTAACATACATTATGATTTTTTTCTCCTCTTTATTTTTATGGGGAAGGGTACTGTGTGCTTGTTGTAGAACGTGTTTGCAGGAAGACCTCTGGCCATTTAGCTGTCATGTAATATTCCTGCTTAAATCTTGAGTTCATTCTGCATCTATCCTGCAGATCAATAAATAAATAGTCTTGCATGTTTACATGGTCAACTGCAAAGCACTGTATTACTGCAGAGCTTTATTTGGACTGTAAAATATACGGCAAAAGGCTACTGCATCTTGAACAACCAAATATTTTTTGAAATCTGTAGAATAAGCAGATAGTAACATGCATTACTATGATTTATGAATTATTTACATTATCAAGAATATTGTACGTTTGGTACTGAAGAATTGAGCAAAAAATTGTAGCAAGTCTACTGTAGTGAATACAATGCCATGAACTTATTTTATGTGTATTTGTTTATGTGTATTTTTATTTTCTCATTTGATACTGTCAGGCACATGATGTGACTCTTGGGAATGCTCCTCTGCAGGGCCAGGAGTTGGGCTTAATGATCCTTGTGGGTCCCTTCCAACTCAGCATATTCCGTGATTCTCTGAAATTAGCTAAGAATCTGTTTTTTCCAAGTGAAAGGATCTGTATAAATATTTGTAGATTCTATTAATATAAAGAATTGATGCAGTATGTGAAAGAGTTAATATTAACTGGACGTATGGTATAACCCTTGAATTTTAATTTACTAATTTTAGCCACTCTGTTCCTTGTTTGTTAAATGTTTAACAATATAATTTCTAAAATGTGCTTTAAATATTACCTTGCTTTTAGAGCTGTGCAGGAAACCACATTTGATCTGGAGGGAGATGTTCACAGTGGAACAGCACTACCAGCAAGCAAGGTATTATATTATGACTAAATTAGCAATAAATAATAAAATGTGTAAGTTAAATCAAAATTACAGCATCGGTAGTACTTGGGGAAGTGTGGCCAGATCATCAGTCTCCCCAGTCGTTTCTGTTGTGGATGGGCTCAGGTATCATGTGCGTTATTTTTTTAGGTTTGGAGTTTTTTCCCCCGCAAAATTCCTTTGTTTACATTTATATTGGCATTTGCTATGCATACCCTGTCAAGAATAGTAATATTTTTTAGAAAGGGAGATTCCTCAAGCCTGAAATAGTTTCTCCCCAAACTGACACATGCAGGTAGAGATTCGTATTAAGATGATACATTATTAGTGTGTTGCATATGGCTGTTGTCATCTGTGAAGAAGTAAATAAATGTTTTATGTAAAATGTGAAAGGGTGTTCAATTTTAATTTAACTAGGCTTTTAAAATTTAATGGATGTGACTTTAGACTTCAATAGAGCTCTTGTGCACACATTGACTCTCTGCAGTCACAATTATGAACATTTTATGAGGTGATAATCTTTTCTTGCTTTTTTTCTGCTCTGTCTTTCTGTTAGTAAGATTTGTACCAGAATTACATTTTCCAAGAGTAAACAAATAGAGCAAAATGACACAATGGTTAATGCCTTACTTGCTATGATCACGTCTCAGATAAAATGAGAATTAGTTCAGCAGTATGAAATGTAGTAATCCTCCCAGAAATGCATGTATTTTTATGTTTTATCACTGCTATCATAAAGTTGAAATACTTGTAAATATTTACTGATGCTAATGTAGCAGTGTAAGTACTAAAAATATTCTGATAGCTTTTGAATGTTGTTAGTCTACTTTTTTTCTTCTTGCCAGTCTTTTGATTGTTTCTCTTCTTTCTTTGTAGCTTTGTGGTACTGCTTTCTTTTGTCCTGTGTGCATTATTTACTTCCCATTAGGAGTTTATTTAGTGACATTTTAGAAGGAAGAACAGAAACTCTTTAAAGTAATAAAATGTCTTAAAACTCAGAATAAGAGTTTCTGACATTATTGGATATGACTTCATACCCTTTTCACACTCTTTAGAAAAATACTAGTGAACCTAGAGATTATTGGGAAAATTTTTCTTTATTTTAGAGTGGTACCATTTGTTTATGACGTCTTGTTAAATCACTCATTTTCTAACATTTGCTCTCTTCCAAGTTTGCTTTTCTATTTGCAAAAGAGGTAATAGTAACTTTAATGAAAGTTCTCTGAGACATGGTTGTGAAAAGTGGCTCTGTGACTGGCATGGCAGTACTGAAAAAAGATTTTGTTAAAACTCTTGTTTTGAGGTGCACTTTTTAGCAGGTTTTCTTATGTCAAAGCAATTATCTTGTCACAGAAACTTCCTATAAAATGCTGAAACACTTCATATTTTACTGATGTCTTGTTTTCAACTCTTTATGCTGAAAATAATGGCTATGTATTTTGCTGATTAAAACAGCATGTTTTGTCCCCTTCCTGGTAGAGTTTGATGTAATTGGAAATAAAAAATTAAAAGCTTCCTAATCAGGATTGTGGACACCAAAAGAAAACACATTAAACACGACATTAAAAAGTAACATAGTGTGAATTGCCACTCCTTGTCTTGGAAAATTTTGTACTCCCTAGCAGATCAGACTTGCCTTAAGATCAGAATAAATAATGTTACAGATCAATAGTGTAAGCACTTGGAACTATTGCAGAAGCGGGGTGGGGGAGCATGGACAGTTTTAAATCAGTAAATATGTTTAGCTTTATCCCTTACCTAAAGTTTTCATTACCAACTCATTCTTCCTTTGTATTGATAGCTATGTAACTTCTAAGACATTTGAAAGTTTTGTTGTAAGTTCTTTCAGTGCATTAACAAAGTGCTGCTCCTCTCTGGTCGTTTGTGGTCTGTTGAATTGCAAGCAGTGCTTCATTGTGATGAAAACACCTGCTGAGCTGCTGGTCTCTGTGCTGTACTCCTTTCTGTTTTCCCATCTCTTTTCAAGCCTCAAATTGACACTTCATTTTAGTAGTGCCAAGCTAATCCCATGTTTGCGTGCTAAGCACCTGTCCCGCTGTTTTGAATTAGAGCACCAGCAGGCTTGACGGTGACAGGACATCATCAGCATCCAGCACAGCTGAACGAGGAATGGTGAAGCCGATGATTAGAATAGAACAGCAGGATTACCGCAGGCAGGATAGCAGGTAGGAAATGTGTAACCCATTACTTCTCATAATAGAAAAAACTGGGTAAGTTGTTCCAATAGCAGACATCATAATAGTAGAGGTGCCTTAAAGTATTTTAAAAAGCCTGGTTTTCCCCGTGGAGAATGAGATCTCGCTCCAAATAAACCTTAGGATTAACAACCAAAGCAAAAAACTTCAGAATACTTAACAGAATACTGAAGCAAAGAATTACTTTTCTTTTTTTTTTTTTTTTTTTTTTTAAATCGCGGTTCTCTTTTTGAAGTCAGGTTGGTAGTCATGTCACATCATTGTTGATTTGCGGTTGGGCATATCATGAAACGTCTTCAATAACAAAAGTACAGTTATTTGAAATTTTCATTTGCCAGTGGCAAGATGATGTGATTTACTCTGGAGAGTGAAATAACCAGGTCATTCCTATTTCTACTGTAGTGTTGTTGGCAGGTGTGGACTCTCTGTCCTTGAAGATACTTAAAACCTGAGGGGACAGGGTGGGGAACAACTTGCTCTGGTTGACCCCATTTTGAGCAGGAAAATTGGACCAGATGATCTCTAGGGTTCCTATCACACCTCAGTGAATCAGTGATTATGTGAATAGAATTTTTTTCAAATCTTTAGGAAAAATACAGGATTGTATGGCTGTCGACATAAATCAGCTTTTAAATTTAGATGAACAGCCATGATAAATGAATGAAAGGTAACATAAATGTGCTGCAGGGTTAAAACGTGCAGTGATTCAAGTTGTAATGCTTGTACTGTGAAGCTTTTAGTACCCTTAGATGGATTTATTACTCACTAGACAGAAAACAGAGTTCAGAGATGTGAGTGGTAGGAAAAAATACAACCAAAAAAGGGCAGAAAATTGTGCTTCCACCTGAACTTGAATGTTCAAGTGTTTTGAAGCAAGAGCATCTTTTAAATACTTTCAGTGAAGTTACAGTAAAATACAACTTGGCTGTACTCTGCAGTCTCTTGTTAGAGTGCCTGGGCATTTTGAGATACTTTTTCAGAACTGCTTTTATTAAAGTTGCTGAATATTTAACACTTCCTTATTGAATTACTGCTATTTTAACCATAATTTTCCTCTCGCATAAAAGATGACCAAAACTTTCTGAACTTTTTATAGCCTGACAGAAGGAGACTTCTGCTTCTAGTATTTCTTGAGCTGTGCATTTGTTATGTGTATGAAGATTATTAAATTTCTATGAAGAGGATTATCTGGTGCTATAGTTCTGTATTTCAAAAACACAGAGCCATCTCTGAACTGCATTTTGGCTTAATTTTGATGGTATTTTTCTCAAACTTTTTAAATTCCCTCTGAAGAGAGCACCTATTGCTAGTCTTTACAGGTTTTTTTCACCTTTGGTTCCTGTGTGCACAGAATACTTTTAGAGGGGCACCTAGATCACACCTGAATTTGTGATAACTGCAACCACAGAAATCTTTATGACCAACACTCACACTGATATTTTATTTCTGTATATATCTTACGTGTCATTAGTATGTGCTGTGTAATTACAGTGTTCTCAGATACATCCACTGTGTTGAGATCAACAAATTTACAAAGTCAGGCTGTCAAATTAGGACTTGGCAAATTAGGCAGTGAGTTGCTCAAGTACACTGAATTCTTCCCCTTTCTGAATGTATTTTGTGGATCTTTAGTTAGGTTTCCTCTGGAATACTCTGGTCTCATTTTGTGAACTGTAAGGACAATAATCATGAACTGCTATGTTAGTTTGAAAAATCAAAAACATCTTCACTGAACAGTTCCAGGTTCTTATTACTGTACAACTAATTCACCCCATACTATCCCTTGTGTCTACTTTTTGTATATTTGTTGCTGCTGTTTAAAGGTGAATAATAAGACAAATAAGACTTTCTTCCTGTAACTCACTGAATTGGGTCGAAGACCAAAGATTAGAACTTGGCTGCTGTGGTTTTTTTCATTTCTAGAAAGAAAATAATTGAGATCCGAGACCATAACTTCAGTTTACTTACTGAGTATGGTTGTTCTGATTTAAATGTTGTTCTTGGAAATAAAATATAATGACTATTTTGTTAAAGATGGTAGTCATACATGCTCTTTACAGAACTGACTACAATTAGCCTAAGCAAACATATATAATAAAAATCAGAAAAGATAATTTTTTGCCTTGGATACCTTTCAGGAGTTCTTAAAGATGTGATTGGTTGGAAATAAGAATAATGATACGTTAGTGGTGTTACCTGAATGCACACACTCACCTGATTCCTAATTCTAACATGCCTTATAAAATTTATACATAGCTGGTAGGCTGGCTAAAGCAATCACAAAAGGATGCTTTGTTTTTTATGGAGTTTATCAGAGACAATCCAGGAGAATACAGAAATATCTGGAGAATGTTCTATCAGTTTTAGTGCAGTTTTAAAGTATAATATTACCTGACACTATACTAAGAGAGGAAACAAGCCCATATCAATATTTTATGGCCATCCTAGGTATAACCTAACTAGACTTTCAGACTTGTTTAGCTCAAAGAATTTCATCACCATAGAGAGGCTGTATCTATAAAAGCAATAGTACAAATACAATACATACTTAAAATGTATCCAGTAACAAATCAGGTTGGGCAGCTGTTTTCACATCAGAAGCACAGAAAATTATTTTAACTTAGATTTCTAATTTACAAAGCTTCATTAGAGAATATTTCTTTTGTGTGTGCTTAGGGGAAGGCAGAAGATGTTACAAGGGGTTGGAAATAGACCATCTTCAGGGTCCTCTTCCAACCCAAACCATTCTGTGATTCTGTGGTTAGTTGAAGGGAACTCCTGTTAGGGTAGTTAAGTAATTGATTTTGCTGCATCTATTCCTAGAAAACTAATTTACAGGTAAAACTAAATTAACATCTGTTTAAAGAATACTTCATATTAATTTGTCTCTTAAAGCAAATTTCCAAAATTCTGTATGCAATCTTGCACTGATCATATCAACTCTGATCACTTGTGAAACATTGTCTCTCATTGTCTGGGCATCTTGTTTCTTCATTTGTGCTGAGAGAGACTAATGTAATTTTGTTCTAAATAAAATAAATCTTCAGCTGAAATCTGTCACTGGTTTCCTAGCCAGTTTGTTAAAATATTTCTGTCTTACTACCATTCCTGTAATGACAGATTAAAAATTTCTCTGGACATGCCACTAGAGTTCCATTTTATAATGCTCTGTATTAATTACTGTTCAGTGGAAGTAATTATGTTCTCAGTGAAGATGATGCACTTTAGATAGTGTGGAGGTATTGAAAAATTAACTCATTTTAAATTTATAGCAATAAGAGTTGAAATACTACAATTTACACACAGAGTGCTTTTCGTAAAGAGAACATGCTGTCGTGTTTGAAATGTAACTGAACTGGCAGAAATTTGTGTACATATTGCCCTGCTGTGCCTGCTGTTCCTTAACTTTCAGCTCTCCAGAATCTCCTGGATTTGCTGAGCACTTCTTATAATAAGATATTATCTCTATGGTGTAACCGAGTTCTCTGCTGGTTTAAGGTTTTGCAATTTAAAAAAGAAAAAAAAAGCAAGCAAACAAAAAAAACCTTACCAAAATCCAAAGGTACCTGTAATTTTTTTATTCAGTATGCTGAAATTTAATTTTAGATCTTTTGATATCAGCCTTCAAAGTTACGTGGTGGATTTTTACTTCAGGAGATAGCTGAAGAAAGGCTTTCAATGTCCTATCCCTTCTTTGTGGCCAAACTAATAATATTCATGAGAATGAAGCTTATATAATTATACTACATTCCTTTCTTTATCAGAGTTGCTGAGGAAAGTATTTGAAAGCTACCTATTGTGTTACATTTGGTTAAAAATGGCTAATTGCATGAAGATGATGTTAAGCTTTTTCTTATTTCTTAAAAATAAGTGCCCAACTGCAGAGAACTGCTCAGTTAATGCTTTTACTTAAGGGCAAAATGATAGGTGAGATATTAGGAAAAGGTTCTTCACCCACAGGGTGGTTGGGCACTTGAACGGGTTCCCTGGGGCAGTGGTCACAGCACCAAGCCTGACAGAGTTCAAAGAGTGTTTGGATGATACTCTGGGGCACATAGTGTGACTCTTGGGAATGGTCCTGTGCAGGGCCAGGAGTTGGACTTAATGATCCTTGTGGGTCCCTTCCAACTCAGGATATTTTATAATTCTATGAAATACTTGATTCGCCTTTTACAGATACCAGAAAAATAAAATTTCTGCTCAGTTTTCTACTCTGTAATTCCTCTGATGGGTGCTGGTAAGAACTAGCACTACAGTCATTTTCAGTGAGGGCCTGATTCTGGAGTTCATGCACTGGCTGCTGTTTCTTAATGTAGCAACAGCCAGATGAGGGTAGGGGCTAGGTTTGACCTCTTTTTCCTCCTTACCTGAATAAAGGACAAATAGGTTGACCAAGTCCTCATCAGTTTTGAGGGCATTAAGGGCAGCAGATTTTGTTGTAACCAATCTGATGTTCCATTCACTTTCTTTCGTGTGTCTGTGAATAATTTGTTATTTGAATCCTGCCAATGGCAGATGGCAAACTGATCCTATAAGTCTGTAATGCAGCACAGAGGGTGTTCAGTAGTATCACAGACTCCACAGTTCAAGTCTGTATTTTGATCTGTGGTGTTGCTGGCAAATATATCTTGAATGATTCTGGAGGAAAGGTGAAAAAAGGATCATTTTGTGGAAGGATGTTGTGTCAACATTTGGAACCAGTGTATTTGGAGAAATCTGTTGTTTTACAGTGGAACTAATATCATCCATGTGGCTCATTTGTTTCAATTTTTCTCATCTTTCTTTAGATCTCAGGATACCCATGGACCAGAACTGATACTACCTGCCAGTATTGAATTCAGGGAAAGCTGTGAGTAAATTGTGAAGTTGCAACACTAACCTGTTGACACCTTTTTTTATGCTGTAATATTTCAGTCAGTTTGAAAACTTACAGGTAATTTAAGTAAACATTGAAACAAAAATGCCTGTACAGATGATAGGCAATCTAGATAGACAATTAGATCAAACAATCTAATTTGTTGTGTTGGGAGGTGAACAGACACTTCGGATATTGAGGGAGGTTCATGCATATCTAATTCTAATTGCGTTAACTCTTTATCTTCAGATACCCAAGTGAAATGTGAAAAAAAATTTAATCCCATCTCATCAACAGTACACTGAATTTATTTTATTCTATACAGTTCTCGATGCCTTGGATAATATATTGCATCTTGGTCAAAATCCATTTTGTATAAAATCTGATTAGGTTAGCATTTTCATTTGGAATTTAATTTTTTATTTCTTGGTCCCCAGGTTTTTAAGGCCTCAGATCTGGTAGATAAACATCATACCAGAGATTGTCTAGACTTCAAATATTTGAAACTAAATATATTTGTGAAAAAGCAAATATTGATATTTTTTTTTTTTTAGGGTGGAACCTTTGTAGGAATAAAATGTACAGGAGAAATCTTGGATTTTCCTGTTCTCTTGAAGATGCAAATGTTCAGCAAAGAGATAGGAAATAGTACAGAAATGTTTTCCAATTATCAGATTTTCTAGCTTTATATATAAGTGTGTTGTTAAAGTGCCTAAGTAACTATAGAACATAGTAGACAATTTGGAGTTCAAATTCTTATAAGTTGCTCCCCTCTTCCCCCCTCCTTCAATGAAGTTGTTTTATTTAATTTTCTGTCTTTGGCTTTACAACATGTTTTTTTCCTCTTTGTCTACAGCTGAAGATGCCTTCTTATCTGCCATTATAAACTACACAAATAGCTCGACAGTTCATTTTAAGCTGTCACCTACGTATGTGTTGTATATGACATGTCGGTATGTATTGTCCAGCCAGTACAGACCTGACATCACTCCTGCTGAGCGTACTCACAAAGTCATTGCAATAGTCAACAAGATGGTGAACATGATGGAAGGAGTGATACAGGTGAGTTAACTCTGCACAAATATGTCAAGGGAATTACATACATGTTGTTGGTGATATAGCAAACCACATAGTCTTTTTCTTAGTCTGATCCTTAACAGTAGTTGGTTAAACTGTAATACCTGCATTGGTTGCCCATATGAAGGTTTGCTTTTATGTGAGTGAATAGTGTCAGTGGTAAGAAACTCTCTCCTGAGCAATGTGGAAAGTTAGGGAGTGGCTGTTGCTCTGAAGATTGCTCCCTGACAAGAGATGAATCTTCTCTAGAAGGTAAGATCTTTGCAAACATTTCTGGCTGTGAACTCTTGTAGAACAAGTTGGATGGCCTTATTAAAGAATACTGTATAGACAGCAGTTGTTCGTGCTGATTGATGCTTGAAGTGAGCACGTTAAAAATAATCATGACTTTTTAGTTTTGATCCTGTTATTTTCACAACTTTTGTAACTACAAAACTGGTAATAAAAATTTGGACTTTTTGAACCAAGCCGACACAATTGTTTTGTAAAGAGAAATACAAGTTCTCAAATGTTTCAACATTTTACTTGTAGTCTGCTGCTATTGCTACTATACGTGTAAGGTTTCTACAGAGGCACAGGGCGAGTTCTGTTTTGTGTGGGAATGCAGAAAAAGATCCACTGCGTTGTCTGTGAAATTAGACAATACCATGCATTGTGTAACTGTTGATAGAATGATCCTTTTGTCAAAAAGGGGTTAGTACAGGTATCCTCACTAATTAATTCATTGTAGGTTCTTCATCTGCAGGTTTTTTTCAGAGGAAAAATTGAAATATGTTGAAATAAATATGTTTCTATATTTATTGAAACAGGTGTGTTGCATACAGTGCTGGCAAAGTAACTTATACAGAGCAAGGACGCTGCTGCTAAGTACTGTACAAGCATAACAAATGAGTCAGTCGTGCCTTAGAGAATTTACGATGCAAGTATTACACAGCAGGTTGATTAAGGGACAGTAGGACAGTAAGCAACAGGAGTGGCATGAAAGTCATAGCACACCAAAACTGTTCAGCTTTTTTCACATTTTGAAAAGATTTAGTGGAGTTTTCAGCAGTGGGAACGTTATCATTAGACAGCTCTCTAAACTTATACAAGTCTTGAACCTTTCTCAAGAAAGAATGTGGGAAAATGCTGGTGTTGAGGACATACTGCAGGATGCAGATAAAGGTTAGTCTTCTGTGTACGTTCCGAAGCTCATTTGAGGCTGGAGGGCAGTTTGAGTCATAAGTGAAGAAATAGTACATTGCTTTGAATCTTGATGCCACAAGATATTAGATAAAATTGAAATGGTATCAAAAATTTATTTTAAAAAAAAATCTGGCTATAATGGAGGGGAGACTGTGGCTGTAGTGGAGAGCATGAACTGGAAATGCCAGCACATAAACAATTCAGCCGGGAGAATGCAAAGTAAACAGAGAAAGGGTAGTCTTCAAATATAAACTGGAAGTTACTGTTCTTAATCAGAGAAAGTCAATCGGTTGATATAGCTAATGTATACTAGTAACAATGACCCAGAGAAGACTTTCAGTGACAGAGGCGGGTACAGTGGCAAAGCAGAGATAAAGTTCTCCATTCTTTGTGTTGAATGCCTAACCATGTAGCCATTAGAAGATACCAGAAGGTACTGAATCAGTTTGGTTTGATCTAAAAACAAATCAAAGCTAGAAAGTAGATTATCCTCTGAAAATGTTCATTTACAGCACCAAGAATGGCTCCTCAAATCACGTGCAGCTTTGTGATCATTGCAAGCAACTGTATTTTCTATAATCCTGCTAATACTGTTACAAAACTGTTAAAACCAAGTGTTTGTCTGGACTGTCCTTTGTGAAAGGCCGTTGTAACTCAACAGTTGCAATCTAATCTCCAACCTAAATTTTAAGGAACACATCAACAAGGAAGCAGTAGCTGCATTTCTGTTTTGTGAAAAGATATTACCTAGTTGCAAGAGTCAGAAGTTACATAAAAATTGGGAGGAGGTTCTCTCAAATGTCATAATAAACAAGCTGGAGGAAAGAGTGAAAATCACATGTGGGACAAAAGAGTAAACCTTCAGCGAATTTCAATATTAATAGGGTGGAGGCAAAGAAATGCATTGATTCTAATGACCAGGAAAATGTCTTTGGTGTGGACCTGTTTTAGTGGTGTATAAACAGTATGAGATAAGCTAGGTCAAATTACTTCATCTAAAGTGCAAAATAAGTTGTATTGATGGCTGTTGCAGTTAAATTACCATGTAATAGTCATATCACAATAGGTTTTTATTTGTCTCACTGTAAAGCATTCCTGCACTGAAAATCATGTAAGGGAGTGAGAGACAGAGAAAACAAATGGGAGGCAAGGAGAGAGAGGCACTCTAAACAGAAGTAGTAAGAAGATGCCCAAACCCTTGCGCTGTACTGTGGGAGTAAAATAAATGGTTTATATCCTAATTTTGCCTGCCTAGGTCAGAAAGTCTTGTTACGAAGTTACTCAGTAAGTACTTGCTAACAAATGAAATCTGTGACTTTCTGTAGTATCTTCATTAGTGTATGGCAAATATTATAGATGATTTCAGATGAGATAGGGATAAAATGGGAGAAATCTATGAGAAGGCTCAGTGCTTTCAATAAAAAAAATTCAAATAAAAAAGCCATTTTTTAAATCCTGACTTTTTTTTTCCTCCAAGTCATTCTGTGGCATATTTCATCATTTTCAAATTTTAACATTCATTTGTAGAAGAAGCATCTTCTTTTGTTCTGTGCCGACGCATCTTCAATCAGTTCAGACTACTTTGGCTGGAAAGGGAAAAGAAACAGAAATTTGTGGTTTTGAGCTCTAACTAAAATTATAATAGTAACAGCAAATAACACATCAAATATTTGCATCTAAGCTCACTGTGTTGCATGTGGGGGGGAGTGATCTGAATAGAAAGCCAAAAATAATTAAGAGCTCAGTTTTAAATAATCAGACAAACATGTCTGATGGAGTCTTTCCTGCTCCGCCCCTTTGTGTGTACCAGCTTAAGAAACTTAGTGTGGTATTTCATTTGACTGTTTTGTTGTTTTAAATGATCTTTTTGTTCTTTAATTGAAAAGCCATATATTAAATCTGTCCTAGGTGTTTTATGTATTTTGTTTGCCGTTGATTGGGTTGATTTTTGGTTGTGTTTCTTTTTTTTTTTTTTTTTTTGGTGTGGGTTTTCTGCCCCTCTTGTACGTGTTTGTATATTGTCTCCATTAGAGCAGTGTGGGCAAATAGCTCCCTGGATCTGTTACAGGGATGGCTAGTTTTCCCATTGCCTGCAAAAAGTTCTGTGGGATTTCTGTGGCATACTGAGCATGGAATAACCAGCTAGTCTGGGATGTCAACTAGTACAGGGCATTCCTTGAATGAATTGTGACATCTTGGCACTTTAGTTTGTAGCTGTTACGCTACCAGTGCTATTAAAATAATCAGTTTTTTAAGAGGAGCTCAGTTGCATCTCAGCCACTGATTAATGCATCTGTGTATAACTGTGAACATGTGTTGTACCTTCATATTTAGTGTTTGATTTCTAAAGCTTTCATGATTGTTCACAAGTTTCTTTCTTCTATTCTGTTTGATTTCCTTCGTCCGTTTTTCTCCAGGAGGTAGACCAGGTTGATCAGGTAGGATATATTGCTGGGAACTGATCCTAGCTATGTTGGCTTAGCTCAGTTTCTCATGCTGCTTCCATATCAAAATACAATACTCAAACAGCTGGACTTGAACAGTTCATAACACTCATTCAGCAACTGGAACATGCAGTACTAAAATCCTTTTTTGACTTGGCAACTTCTACGGCATTCCATAATTTCTGCTTAACGCACTTCAATGTGGATATGAAATGACCAAAGTTCTTTTTCTTCCCTTTATTTTCTTTTTTTGTTGTTTGTGGTTCCTATTCTTTGGATTTCATCTGAGGTTGCCTGGCCTGGCATATGTGGTCGGGAGATGGTGAGATAGATCAGTACTTGATACTGAGTCACCTGGTATCACAGCCAGTGAGCGCAGTATCAGCGTGGCAGTGGGCAGTAGTGAATATGCGCTTAAAAGTGCACAGATATCCAGATACTGCATTAAGATAAGCTCTTAGCATTGTATAGCTAGATGCTTACACTGTGGCTTTATTGATATGGCTATTGGCAATTTATCAGATTTTCGCGTGTTCAGTGAACATGTTAAAATTGAACTCACTAGTTGCAGCAATTGCAGTATTACATGCAAACATTTTGCAAATATCTGGTATCTGAGAGATGTTTGGTGAAATGGGAAGAGGTACTGGTCTATCTTTTGGAGCCTTTTTAAGCATCTGTGCTTTTTGAGAAAACTATTTCCCTGTATTATTTCTTGCTTCTTTCCACTTACAGAAACAGAAGAATATTGCTGGGGCACTTGCCTTTTGGATGGCAAATGCATCTGAGTTACTGAATTTCATAAAGCAAGACAGAGATCTTAGCCGCATTACTGTGGATGCACAGGATGTTTTGGCACACTTGGTTCAAATGGCATTCAAGTAAGGCTTTCAAACTTAATATTTTACTTCCGTATTCTGTGTTTCTGCAGTTTTTAGAAAAACGTCGCATTTTTGCCAAATTTTAGGTATAGCAATAATGTCTGGCAAATATCTGAAAGGAGAACTTAAAAGAAAGGCTAGACTTACTTCTTTAGTCAGATACTTGTTTTGTGAATATGGATCACTAAGTTACACAAGGAGTTTAATCCGTTAGCTGTTCTTGGGATAGTTAAGGCTGCCAATGAAAATTTTAAGGAAATGTTATTTGAATTTAGTTTGTGTTTACTGCTCTCTCTTAATTTGAGATTGTGAGGAAAGGTTATTTTTGCTGTTAATATATAAATACATAGGCTTAAATATTTATGGTCTCTAAAGAAATTAATCTTGTGCTCTTTAAGGCTTCTAATTATAATCTACTTTTGTAATTCTCATAAATAGCAATTTGCACAGTGGTTTTTTTGCACAGGTTTTTTTCCCTTAAAAATAGAAGGACGTATTTTAGCTTGGGGTAAAAATTAAGCTATGCTTGTCAGCTCAGGCACTTACAATACTGATTAAAAGAAAAATTGAATGAAGTCACCAAAGGGAAGGGAAAGCCTCAGAGGAAAGGGCCCTCAAACAAAGATAACAACTTTGACTGAGCACATCACTAATCAACCAGAAAGGCTTGATTTTTGTTCATATTTAGATTTTTTTTTTTCTCCCTGAGCTACTGCTGAACAAATATTTCTCAGCAAATTTGTATATCTGAAGCTAATGTTTAGACAAGCCCCAGTGTACCTTGGGGTTTAGACCAGCCTTCCCCCACTTATAGGATGTCTGTTTTAAATATAGTAATTCCATTTTTCTGTAATATGAAATATTCTCTGCTCTTTTTATGCTGTGACAGGATGGAAGACCTAACCATGGTTGAACTGTTTAGCTGTAAGAAGGGCTGTTTTAATCTGAAGAGCAATATGTGTAGTATGTAAAACCTTATCATTGATTTCTGAACTTTCAAAAGGTTTCAGAGGAATGCCAAACCCCTTTGTATGGACTCCCAATTATTTTCTTTTTCGTGTTGGTAAATTATGGGCAAATAGCAAGTAGCTATTTTGACAGTCTTTCAATTGTTATAGCACCTCTGAATTACTAAGTGTTAATGAAGCTCTGCCTTTTTGCCACAGCTTAGTGTTTTGCATTGATGTCTTGAAACAACTCCTTGCTACTTCAATTTGCCAGGGGTAGTCATCGAAGACAGAATATTGCTGTGACTAGAAAGAATGGTGCTGTATTTTTCTCTGTGCATTATGAGCAGACTGGATGTAAAAGTATTTCTGAATTTTAGCTGTGAATTTTCCCTAAGTACACTGTAACATGGCAAATTAAAAATATATGTATTAAACATTTGGAGAACTGTGGAATATATACTTAGGAGGCAAATAAAAAAGCACAGCTGAAGCATGGAAAAAAAGAAGCCTGCCTTTAAAATGTTGCTTGATGATGACTGGTGTAGGCCAGGACTAGTTGAAATTACCATGGCTCTTATTTTCTAGCAACTGGGGGTATTTCTTTAAGAATGTTACCAGTGAAATAGAAGGGGGAGTTTTAGAAAACCATGAAATATTTTCCTTTATACATGTGTTTACAATTTGATTCCCCTTTAGTTTCAGTTCTTAACAAAAAATGTATAAATGAACTAGCAAAAACAGTGCTAAAGAAACTGTTTAATTATAGAAAAGAAAGAATACCAAACCAGGCTTTTAATTTCAGCATAAAGGTAACAGCAGGTCAAAAATAAAAAATACTTCTCACACAAAACAGTAGGGCTGTTCCAGGATTTGGTATGTTGGGTCAGAATAGGAATTTTTTTTTTTTTTTGAAGTACTATTCTTGGTGGATTTTAAAACAGAGAAGAGTGTATTTCTGTTTGGAAAAAATAGTTTTTGCAAACTTGCAGAACCCAAGTTTGGCCTGACAGCATCTCTTTTGTGTAGAACATGACCTTTGCTTACAAGTGTGGTAGTAATATTGCATGTAAATGCCTGTGCCAGTTCCCAGACGACCTAGTTCTTTTTCCAACATTTCTAGGAAATGTTTGGGAGAATTGGTCTCTTTGGCCTTTTAAAAAGTATTACTTGGTTTCCTACAATCACATTCATAATACTGAGATTTCAGGAATCTTGGAACTTAATGGATCTCTTTTCTGTAAAACCATCTGTAATGAACAGATACAGGATCTAAATTTTTTTTTCCCCATTCCCTTCCAGGTACCTGGTTCATTGTCTGCAGTCAGAGCTTAATAACTACATGCCAGCATTCCTTGATGATACAGAGGAAAATAATCCTCAAAGGCCTAAAATAGGTTAGACTACTTGATCTTTTCTTGTGTCTTCCAAACCATCCAATTAATTGTTAAGAAAAGTTCTATTTATTACTAGTGATATGACATTTTCAGGTTGCCCTGTTTGGATCAATACTGTATGGATGATGATAAGAAAGGATAGTAGGAACATTCAGATGGTCTATACTGGGTTTAAAAATGATTGAATAATTTAGTCTGGAGGGAAACCTCTGGGTTTCATCTAGTTCAGTGTCTTACTCGAGGCAGGTGAAACTGGATCAGGTTGTTCAGAGTATTGTCTGGCTGAGTTTGAAATGTCCACTGAGGGTTGGATATCCACAACATCTCTGAGTAATCTGTTCCAGTGTTGACTGCCCTCTTGTTGAAAATATGGTTCCTGTATCTTATTGGAATTTGCCATGTTGCAATTCTTATATTGGTTTGTCTGTTGTTCTGTGCTATCACTGTTCACCTTTTGAGAGGGATCTTATTCTGAACCCTCCCTTTAGACAGACAGCACTATGCTGTGCCCTTAGCCTTCTCATTCCCTATGATGAACCAAATCCAATTCTCTGTCCCTCTTCTGTGTCCTTTTCTTCAGACTGCCAGTCATCCTGGTATCTCTCTGCTGAATTTGGTCCTTTCAATCTGTATCCTCCTTGTGCTGGGGAGTATAAAACTGGATGCAGTCTCACAAATGCTGAATGCGTGGGAAGGATTTCTTCCCTCCCTTCCTTCTGCTAGCTGCACTGCTGCTAACTTAACAGCTTAGTATGCCCCTGGCTGCATTTCAAGCAAGGACACGCTGCTTAATCATGTTCAACTTGATGTTTCCTGGGATCTCTATATAATTTTCACCAGGCTTGCTTTCTATTCATATGGCACCTGTCCTGTGCTGTTGCATAGACGTACTCCTTCCCAGATGCAGGACTTGGTAGTTACCTTTGAAGTCCATGAAGTCCCTGTCAGCCCATTTTCCAGCCTACTGAAGCCCTTCTGTATCAGTGTTTTCCCTCATCTTGGCATCATCTGTGAATTTCCTGAGAATGTACTCCGTCCAATCGCTCAGGTCATTAACAAAGTCATTAAACAGTATCAGTCTGAGCCTCAGTCCTTGAGGGAAGCCACTATTAGCTGATTGCCAACTGGACTTTGTATCCACAAATCCACCAAGTCCAGTGGTCCAACCAATTCCCTCCATATATTACCATCAGCTTATCCAGTCCTTACCTCAGCAGTTTCACTGTAGAGATGTTATGGGAGGATCTGATCAAGAACCTCTAAGGTACTGAGGTTAAGCTGACTGGCCTTGCAGATTCCTGCCAAGGTTCCCTGCCATGATATTTGACACATGACGCTTGCTTTGCAGCAGTGAACCTTCCTGGGCTGTTCTGGTCCAGGAGAGCACCCTGGTCACGTGTGCTATCCCACTATGTATGTAATTTTGGCTCAGTGCCTGTGCTCAGACTTCTAATGCCTCAGAAATTTAAGTAAAGATGATCTGCAGTGTGATTCAGTCATTTTGTTGAAATACAAAGAGTATTTATGCAAAATTCATAGATACTTCCTGGTGCTTTGGATATTAAACTTCCTGTGCTTGCTTTTTCCCTGCATTGAACATTGAAGGCAGACTAAAAATGCAACATTAGGGGTTTTGTGGCCTATACTGTAAGAGAGAGTGCTTTCAGGGACACAAACCCTAAGAAAGGAACAAACATACTGGAATAAAGGCAGATGCTATTATTATTTCAGTTATCTTGAGCTGTGTTATAGATTTTTTTCAGGCACAGTCCTGTGTTTCAATTCTAAAAAAAATTGCTTTGATAGTCTCTTTTATAGATATTTCAGATTAAAAGTATTGCCTAAAAAGAAGACTTGGAGATAAATGTGCTACTTGCATAAATATATTCCACCAGGAAGCATATAAGGATGTTTGCTCTTGGTGACCCTAACAGGAAGTGTCTATTCCTTGTTAGGTAATATTGCAGTGAAGTAACTGGCAAAAGGAAATTTGAGCAATGTTTTAAAAAATGTAATGTATAAACAGAAGGTGCATTCTGCTGGGTTTTAAGTGCATCATACAATGCAAATAGCTTCTGCTGAAATTTCTGGGTACCGTTCAATACTTCAAGAAGATATGGAATAATTACAATATGCATTTGAAACAACAGAACATGAAAGTTTTAACTTGTTATAAAAATGATAGAAAAATCAGTTTACTGAAGCAATTTAAGTGTCAGGTGTAACCAGTTATGTACTTGCATGCTAAATATTTTCTCACATGAATTTGCTTTCATTTCCAGGGTTAAAAACCACATTCCAGCTATCAATTTAATGTTGCTCCATCTTGAAAACCAGGGAGCAGTAAATTTATTTTTGAAATTTTGTGTAACTTAAATACAAGTAGGTTCCAGCTAGCATTCACCAGCCTGACTTAAGTGTCTCTGTATTATGTTTTTGTTGCCTAAACCAGGTGTACACTTCAGTATGTGACCGTGATTTACTTTTTGGTTTATCTCTGTAGATGATGTGCTGCATACATTGACTGGAGCTATGTCCTTGTTGCGACGGTGTAGAGTGAATGCTGCTCTGACTATACAGCTCTTCTCCCAGCTGTTTCATTTTATCAACATGTGGCTTTTTAACAGATTAGTTACAGCCCCAGATTCAGGGTTATGTTCACATTACTGGGGAGTTATTGTTCGACAGCAGCTGGGCCACATTGAAGCCTGGGCCGAAAAACAAGGTTTGGAATTGGCTGCTGATTGTCACCTGAGCAGAATAGTACAGGTGGGTGTGTGTGTATTTGTGATTAACACTTCTCACATACTTGTATATTCAAAGAGAATATTTGCATATTCTGTGTTCCTAGAGAATATTATGTGGACAAGTGTAGTTTGTGTGAATCAGTCATGGAACACTGAGGTAACATGAAAAGACATACGTTTTCAATGTAATTAGTATTTAAGTTACATGTGAAATTAATAATTACTGAGCATGCTGTTCAATTTCTGTTTATAAGACTGAGCTATGTCTATGCTGAGCAGAGACAAGAAGAGCTGAAAAATTAATATGTCTCATCTATGATAGGTTTACCATGCTATTAATTCATCTTACAGATACAGGAGATATATTTAGTGGTTGTTTTGGAGATACTTGGTTGTTTCTGCTACAAATGTGGTTTCTTGTTTTGTCTTTTCCTCTCTCTTATCTAAAGAATAGTCAGAAACAAGGGTTAAGATTTCATTATGCTTTGAATTTTTCATCCATGGCTTTTTTTTTTCCCCCTCCAGGCAACGACATTGCTTACCATGAATAAATACTCACATGCAGATGTTACAAATATTAACAGTACTTGCTTTAAGCTAAATTCTCTGCAGCTACAAGCCTTGTTGCAGAATTATCACTGTGCTCCAGATGAACCACTCATCCCAACAGTAAGTCTTCTATCACTCACTGTGCAGTTTTAACATACCTGAGAAAAAAACAGTGGTTGTAAATAGCTGTTTTATCTTTGGTGTGTGTACTTCACTGACTTGAGTGGGGTATTAACAGGAATCTCTCTTGCACTGAGTTGGAAAGTATAATGTACTGCTCCATGTTGCACATACTCAGAGAAGTGCCACTGTACCATATGCCATTAGTGGATGAAATCCAGAAAGGCAGTAGAAGAGAGAACAGAGCAGCCCCAAAAGTTGCTTGTGTGTAACCAGAAGGAACAAAGGTTGGTAACTTGTAGAAATCAAAGAAAAGCAGCAGGAACACTAGGCTTTTTTCTGTGGAAGATAAAAAAGTCCATGAATCTCGAATCACTTCATACAAGCAGGGGACTGATTGTCCTTTCGACAGATTGATACCTGGAACTTGTATGTAGATATATGGATAAGGTTGATTTTGGAATTGTTTTTTATCTTGATATGTAAGATAATATTCTAAGTTTTATCTATGACAAAAGTCAAAAGAGAATGTATTCCTGGCAGAATTGTAAAAAACACTCTTAAGGTAAACTCTGATAGTTCACTGATCTTAAAAGAGAAAAAAAAAGACAGCTGAATGCATTGTCTACAAACTCCATTTTTATTACCTTCGGATACATTTGTTTATTAAAACAAAGGTATTAATACAACAATACTGAAGGGAGGGGTGGGAAGGCGCAAGACTTGCAGATATTCTTGTATATTGGCTACCAAACCAGAAATTCTTGTTGAAGAACATAGCCTAGATTTCCTGTTTAAACATAGGTAGAATTCCATAGTTGTTGGTTGTATTGTTATTGTTATCATTATTAAATTAAAAACATGCACTACAAGTTTGGAAAAATAATGTAAAAGAAGCTCTTATTTTTAATTCATTTGCTAACACAATTATCTATGGGATTTCGTAAAATAAAGCAATGCAGTGTACTGACTGCACATAGTGGAGCCAGAGAAGTTTTATATCTGGTAATTTATTTTCCAAATTCCTTTTTGTTGCAGTCATAGCATCTTTTTAATTTAGGGTTTTTTTTCCTTAATGAAATTTTTCTTTTGTAGTAACAATGTCTTTCTGCCTTTTGTCCAGGAATTGATAGAGAATGTAGTAACTGTTGCAGAAAATACAGCAGATGAACTCGCTCGCAGTGATGGCCGAGAAGTCCAGCTGGAAGAGGATCCTGACTTACAGCTACCTTTTCTTTTACCAGAAGATGGCTATTCTTGCGACGTTGTCAGAAATGTTCCGAGTGGTTTACAAGAATTTTTAGATCCACTCTGTCAAAGAGGTTTGTTCTTCTGCTGTTTTACAATTATCTTTTTTGTTGTACTGAACACAGAATGCAAAATATATTTTAGTTAGATGTAAACCAGTTCTTTATGTATGTTTCAGTCTTTTTGTAGTATAGTCTTCAAGCGTTTACCTTTGTAATCTTTGAGAACTATTAGAGCAAGGATTAAAAAAAGCTTTATCTCCCTACCTTTTTCATTCCTTTTCAAGATTTTGAGTAAGCAGTGCTGAATTACTAGTGCCTACTGGAACTTTGTTTTGCCTTTGCTACAGAATTTTTTTTCCTTTTAAAAGCTGAAGTGAATTAACTTGTCACTTTTGTTACTCATCAGCTCCTTCCATATAACATTAAAAAAAACCCTCATGAGCTTAAAATAGTCCTTTCAGTGTTACTCAGTTGGAGAAAGTATGATTTGGGCATTTGTAATCCAACAAAATTTCAGATGACAAGTAGTTTGGTCTTGTGTTTGGATGAAAGTGACCTATTGAGAAAGTAAAGCAGTGGGTCTGTCAGAGCATTTACCGTAAATGAACAAGTTAGAATCTTTACCTGGTGCTACTCAATTGGATTAGATATTTTTCTATTATAATTAGATTTTCTTAATAATTTTCTACTTAAAAGCAGTTGTTTAAAAAATTTGTACAAGAGTGTCATGGTAAGTAAGAAGAGGCTGTAGCAAAGGAGACTATCGACAAAACAAACTTGCTCTATACTACAGTGAAGTTTTGCAGTGGTTGGTTCCAACTTAGTTTATAGAAAAACTATATTCTTGCATTTAGAAAGAAAAGTAGGAAACTGACTGTTTTGAAAGTACAATGAGTTATAGAGGATGTAGTCTTGAGACTAAAGGAGACTAGTAGAATAAATTCTTTAAATTTGTAAGTCTAATTCAGTTGCCATACAAATGGCTGTATATGTATTGTAAGTAAGACCTTTTTAATGCATAAATTCAAAATCTTACTTTTTAGGTATCCCTTAAATTATACTGAAAGAGTTTTTGCAATAAATCAGTGTAAACTGGATTGCTGAAAAATGATCTTTATGAGGAGGAGAATGTCATATATTTGGAAAATATCATATATTTGGATGGAATAATTATTTGATCTAGGAGACAGTGTTGGATACCTCTGAGTTTCTGTGGCTTCTATTTCAAAATTCTAGGATTTGCTCAAATAAAAAAAAAATAAACTAAATTCCTCTTCTAATTGCAGAGTTACATTTAAAAACATACTGAGTCCAGGCAAAGCTTTGACTTTGCCAAATCTATGCTGAGATGAGTTAGATAGGCCTCCTGAAAAGCAGATTTCTGTGACACTGTCTTAAACAGAGTTCTGATGGTTTGTACTCTTACTTGGTGGTTCATGTCTCTTGAGTCTCCTTGGTAAAAGCAGTATTTTGCAGCCGCAGAGTTTTCTGTGACTTGTAGTGTTTTTAAATACATATGCTCCTTAGAAGCAGCAGCTATAGAACTACAGGATTTTGTAGATAGCATGAAGTTGCAGTGAAGCCCATAAATAGCACCTGAAATGTAAGAGTCGATACATGAAAGAATATAAAAAGATAAATACTCCTATTATATTTTGATTAATCTGTTGAGGAAATATCATTACTATATTACTGTTAATTTTTCCTCTAGGTTTTTGTAGACTAACTCCTCATCCACGGTCACCAGGCACATGGACGATATACTTTGAAGGTGCAGACTATGAAAGTCACCTGTCACATGAGAATGCTGAGCTGGTAAGTATTGATTCAGTGAATAATTGTCAAAACTGCTATCTTGACAAGCCATTGAGTTTTAATGTGATCAGTTTTAGTCCTTACAAGGAAGAACAGACTTCGTTATTAAACACATGGTTCATCAATGATTTCATGAATTTAAGAAACTAGTTGTAGATTTTTTTTTTTTAAGTCACTGTTTTTCTAGGCTGTAACATGATATAATTTTCATATAAGCAAGCTTTGTCTGCCATGTTCCCCTGCTCTGAGAGTAAAAAGTGAAGGGATTTCTTTTAAGCATAGGCAAAAATATATATGGGCATGCATCTGTAAGTAACTTGAAAAGTGACTGGAGCTGCAGCCTACTTTTATTAAAAACTCAGTTATCAGCCAAATATTTAGTAATAAGTTCTAATCAGATACTTTTTCCTGAAAATCTAGCAGAAAAAAATGTTTTAGTTTTTCTTTTCATTATACTTACCAAAAAAGTGTCTCACTTAAGTGCAAGGTGGTAGTTTTCTGCTGTAGGTTTGCTTGTTTGTTTTGTAAGGTTGTTTGTTTGTTTGTTTGAATATTAAAGTTACAGAACACCTCAGTTTTGGAAAGATGGTGGCTTTGTGTGAAATAATTTTTAGAACAACTAAACACAAAAAGCTTCATAGTTACTATTAGTATTCCCAGCTTAAAAACTGCTTCCTTTTCTTGTACTTGAACTTAATCAAAAGTGTTAATATTTTTTAAAATATAAGCCAAAGCAATTAAGTTTTACTTTGTCATAGGTCTTGTGGAACTTGCAGTTATATTCCTATTAAAGGATAAGGTGCTCTAATTTATGGTTCAGCTAATGAAGACTGTGATGACAAATTTTGAGTTGAGGAACTGGCAATATTGAAACATACAAAACCCAAAAATATTTACTGAACTTGTTTAGGGGCTCAGGCTGTATTTGAGAGTTTTCAGAAGTGGAATTTTTTTGAACTTTCTTTCAAGGCTTTAACTCTGCTTCTTAAATTAATTGGTCTTCAATACCTTTGCGGGATTATTATCTTCTAGACGCAGCACTAAAAGTTGAGCTCCATGTAGATCACCCTCACCTTTGTAATAGGGGCCTTCACAGTCTGAACTTCAGTTTTCATTCGAAGTTAACCACAATTTTATAGACATGTTACATGTCAAGTTGTGACTTACTAATAATCTCTTTACTGAATTAGAGAAGGAGAGACAATGGGTAAACGTCAAAGTTTCAGCAGTGTTTTTAACACAGGTGTAGTATTTAATAATATGAATCCATGTTAATCAAATGTTAGGTATTCTACGTTTAAAATGGAGTACCAGACATACTATTTAGGACACAGGATCTGCTCATCTCTAACCACTTAAGGTTTTTGTAATGAACTATGTTGCTCAATAACTTTTCTTTGCCTGGCAATGAATATGAACTTCTGAATTTTTTCTTCTTTTCCCTTTCCTGTTTGATAGACTCAGCCTTTGAGGAAAGAACCTGAAATTATCACTGTAACACTAAAAAAACAAAACGGAATGGGACTGAGCATTGTTGCTGCCAAGGTATGGAAGTCAGTTTGTTTAAGTATTATTGAAAAAAGTTTCTGTTTTTATCAGCCTACTGTGGAAAATGGTGATGAAAATATCTATTTCCCTTTAGTTTATTGTGCACAGTTGTTGATCATACTTTTATTAAGACTGGGAAATGTTTCTGTAAAATACACAGATGTAGACAATACAAATGGAAACATAATATGGATGTTTGTTATGACCTTGAAGTTCAAACATCTACTACAGGTTTATTCATTTTTTTCAGAGACAAAAATTGGTAGTGTTATTAAATGGAATTAATAAACAGACTTATTTAGAAGTTCTGCTGAAAGAAAGGCAGTAAATACAAAGAATAGAATGTGTGTGAGTTTTCTAATTGATGATATATAAAATAATTCAAGTGTACACATAGAAGTTTGTATACTTCCTGCTGTGAAGACACCTTATCTTTTGCACAGTGTACAGATGCAACTTCAGTTTTGCTTCTTTAGAGCAGAGTTACAGCATAATAGCAGGGTGGAGAAGGGTGTACCTCTTGCCCTGACTTGCCAAAATTGTGGGTGTGTGCTATTCTTAGTAGCGCTAGATAATAGTGTATAGAATGCACATACAGCTCCAGCCACCAGATGGAAGACTCCACTAGGTGGTTGGTTTTGCATTATTAACTGGATCAGATAGCAGACACAATCTTTTGAGTTTAAAACTTTTTATAAATTATGCAATGATGTTATCTAGAAGGCTGTGTTGTAATGACGTGGTATACTACAGATAAAACAAATCTTTCTTAACGTCTCTGCACTGTGTAGTACTTCACTGTGTAGAAACTTCAGAATACTGTGGTCCTCCTTGGCACCTCGTGCATGAGCTGAAAACACGATTGTTTTACTGCTTTTAAGTTATCTCACATAGTTAATTGCTTCTAAACAGCACTTTTTTTTTCTACAACTTTGGTCATTTCTGTTCTTGACATGATAATCTTGCATGGTACCAGCTTTAAAGAGTTATTTCTGACATTTGCAAAGGAGTACCTGGTGTCAAGTGTATGGAGCTAACAATCAGCAGTTATTGAGGAAACAGTTCAGGATGTGAAAAAAATATAACTCAGTATCTGCTCTTGTTCTGGTGGAGTGGGTTAATAATTTGAGAAGCAAATACTAGACCTTAACACCAGATTAAATACGTATCAGACTTCTAACTGCCATCAGCGTTTCTGTTGAATGTTTCAAAATGTGCAGTGGAAACTATTTTTTTCACTTTAAACTTGAAATCTGATTTCTCCTCTAGAGTGAAGGCGGGATATTGCAGGGGGAAAAGGTTTCCTTTTCCACTGGAGCTGGCTGGCTTCTAGATGTCCTTTTAGCCACTGACATTTAACTTCCATTAGCAGTATGTAACAGTGCTACTAGTCGATGTGTAAGCTTGATTTGAAAGTTTTTCACAAGTCATTGAACAAACTTCATGATTTCTTTTATCATGATCAGTCATGAAAGGAACAGTTTTCATCTCTGCACAGTTGCAGCAGCAGTGGTTCAAGGAGTTGATTGTATTTCAATTTACAGCTGTGTGCCTGCCATAATACTGGAATTCTGGTTTAAAAACAGTTATATTTTAAATCTTGGTCTGAAATAAGCAACAATCAGATTGGTGGAGTTTCTGTTTAGGTAGAATAGCAACTTCTGCTTAATTTGAAGTTACCAGAATTATCATTGGATAGAAATGATCGTATGTATTGTGTCGCAACTAGTTGCAGTCGTAGTTAAACAGGATTATTTTCAAGAGGTTCAAAGTTGCATATTGTAAGTATTTTTAATCCTGTAGTAGGCTTCATAAAACAACAGTAGCAACAAAAAAAGTAAGGAAGAAAACACAGGCATTAATTTTCTCAGTTCAATCAGAGCAGAGCAGCTTAGAGAATTGAGTGAAACGTGACTGCAAAACTAGCAATAGTGGTTGAATTGTTTCTTTCTATTCCTATCATGTTGACTTTTACTGGTATTTTTTTCCTACGTGTCTCAAGTCCTGTATCTTCTACCAGCATAAACATTAAAATTCTCAGTTTTAACATTGGCTTAGGAAAATGGAGGAGGAAGTTCAGTAGACTATTTGTTAAAATTTTCTAAACATTAACTGAGCAGAATATCTGAAATGTGAGGGAGAGGCAAGTGTGAGAATAGATTTAGATTTTTTCTAACTTTCTTAATAGTAAAAGGCTGACTATCAAGTGCTCATATAGTTGAAGAAATGAAAGCTCATACTTAGTTCCAGAAGTACATAGTTACTGCTGCCCTGCACAGGAATCCAGTCTTGATTGTTGAGCCAGCTAGTTTATTGAACTGTTGGTTTCTAGCGTGCTTCAAAAGTGCTGTAGAAATAGAACATTCAGTGGCTGGTCAACAGGTGGCCCTGCTCCATCCAGTGAAGGACAACCCTGAATCTGTTTAGCTTTTGTTAGGAAAACAGTTGAGTTTTTCCTGTGATGCGTCAGAATAGTGGTTTTCAGTAACATGCTGCGAAGAATGCCTTTGCATGTCAGTGCTGACCTGCCTTTCTTGTTATGTCTTATGGATTCCTCATACTTATCACTGGCTTTGGATGAAGTTTATAGTTTGGTGATATTCTAGAGATGGATGAAATGGGCAGATTCTCAAGAGATCATAAGGAAAAATAATTCCAATGAACTGCTTTTCTTCCTTCTACCCATCACAAAAAAATGTGCACTTTCCTAGTAACCTGTGCTCATATCTGAGGAAACATGTAAGAAATCTATGATCTAATATTTTCTGAGTTTTTACTAGTTTGCAGGATTTTGTGTAGTCTGTGCTAATTGAGAGTTTCTAATGGAGAAATGAGATACAATACCTTATACGTGCCTTTAAACCAGTTGTTTTTAATTATCAAGTGATCGCCACACCTTCTCCGCTGCAATCAAAAAAAGAGGATTGAAGTTGAAGCTAAGGCTGTACAAGCAGAGAAGGGATGCAACTGGCATTGAAATGTGCTGCAGCTGCTTATTGCTGTGATAGAAATATCGCCTTTGAATACTGGGTGATTGCAATCATGTACATGAATGTAAAAACAAAACCTAAAGAGATGAGTCAAGGAGTACATGAAAGTGCTAGGTCCCTGGGGGATCTTCTTCCCACCCAGGGATAGGTCAAATGTTGAAGTGCATTACTTGTATATCATGGCTATTCATATTTTAATTAGAAGTTTTAAAGGCCTGCCAGAAGTGCCAGAGAGAGCAAAAATACAGCACATCACCTTGTTCACCTCAGTTTGCTATAAGGGTGTTTTCTGAGGCAGGGCAGCCCCTTTGAGCAAACATGTAGTAAGTGTGTACACTATATGCAAACATAGCAGAGAAAACAAGTTTAGTTATGAAACAGCTGTTAGTTGCCAGAGCAGTGTAAACAGTGTTGTATCTGTTTGGGTTTTGTTTCGAGTTTTTTTTTTTTTTTAAATAAATTGGGAGAATACCTTAGAGCACTTCTTAAACTGAATTCTTTAAACAAATTTTTATTTTTATTTAAAATTAGACTTTATAGCTTCATTTGTGATTCAGAAAGGTAACTTCTTGTTCTACCCTTTTGTAGGTATTGCATGTTTTCTTATAGTGCTCCTGCAGCTTTATTAGCAATAGCTTTTGTAATAGGTATATGGAAATGTAGTTGGTAGGAGTGGTCGGGCATTGGGAGCAGGGAACAGTATTGCTTTTTGAGGTTGTGTGCAGACTTTGGTTGCTCTAACCCTGAAAGATGTTTTGATGTTAAAAGCTGCCAGACTCCCAACCACATTGTGGTTAAGTTTTTATGAAATCCAGATGATTTGGAAGCAGTGTGTGCATGCAGTTTACTTTAAAAATATATCACTTTTTTTGGGACTTTCACATGTGACTTCTTAGCCATCTGTGGGCCAGTACATTACTTCCTGTTTAATTTGGAGGTTTTTTTGTCTATAGTACAAAAGGCTCCCCTTTTGTTTTTTCTAGCAGTTTTCAGAGTTTAATAAAGCCTCTAAAGTAGATGGGAGTCAGAACAGCATAACTGATTACGTAAGAGTCTGAATATTGTATTGGTTATAGCTGGTGTTGATAAACGCTACACTGTGTCATAGCATCCAGCTCCGAGTTATCTTGATGGGTATCTTGGAAAATCCAGCAGACTAGAGCGGTGGTTGCTGTTGAGGGCTGGAAGAGAAGTGGAGAATTGTTTTTTTTCTTTCAAGGATCTGTAGTCCCGGAGATCAAAATGTGGTTTTCTGTTGTTGGAAGAACAGAATCCATGGTAAGTCTGTTCAGGTTTCTGTTGGGACTGTTTTTCTCTGAAGTTTTACTATCTGTGTACTTTTTCCTGCTCTCTTGCTTGTTTAAACCTGCCAGTAGTTATTTGTTCATGTAGCAACTATGTAATACAGCATGCAGTTAAATATAGTCAGATGTTAGTAGCTAACTTTCTAAAATCTAGAAAGAAAAGACTAATTTTTTAGCTTGTTCTTCATATGCACTTCTCAAATTTGTGGAAGTGACTATTAATATTTAAAGTTTCAGGTGTGGTAACTACTGTTTTACTGTGCCAGAGCATGAGTAGCATGACCTGTGATCTGTTTACTTGTAATATTAGTTGGCTTTGATTCAGGTTCCTCTAAAAGTCTGTTTTCCCCTTAGAAAATCTTGGTAGAATAATTAAAATTGACATCCCAAACGGTATAACATTTTTAATACTCTAGACCCTTCTGAATATCAAATAGGTTGCAGTTACTGTGCCTTGTTCGACACATTGTCAGAGGAGAGGTATTTGAATTCTGTTTAGGTTACTACTGCACAAAAGAAAGGATTCCCATATTCTGCAAGAATGATAGGGCAGGTTTTGTTGATCAATTTTTGCATGCTGGTTATATTCATTAGAACAGTATGATTTTGTTCTTTAAAGTATGACACACTTCTACTTCATGCTCAGTTGTCTTTTAGTAGTATAACAGAAAAAGTTAAAAATAGATACAAACACCTTAAAATACATGCCCCCAAGTGGCACGTAAATCAGAGTGTATTTTCAAGGATTTTTAAACAGGTGGTCAGATTAAGTATTTTCATAGTGCTTACTAAAACAGGATGAGATGTGATATAAGGTGTTTCTTTTTTTAATAGAAGCATTTCAAACACTGAGTGTGACAGTTCAGCAGTAAATAGTCTGAGGAATCGACTTACAGTTCTTAAAACAAGTGTGTGCCATTTTAACCATAAATAACTTGTATGATTTAGCAACCTTGTTTGTTCTTAAAGGTTAGTTAAATCATTCTAAGTAGCTTTAATTTCTGAACAATTGCTTATCACTTTATATTTAGCATTCAGTTCAAGGTGTTAAAGTTAAGGAGGGTTTGAGACTAACAGGAATATCAATTTTGATGTAAAATTTTTCTGGAAGTTTTTTCTACAAATGTCTTGTAGGTGATCATGTAGAAGGACATGGGTTTAAACATTAATTTTTTTTTACAAAAATTGAAAATTATACTTAATAATATTGGTAATATACAAATTTGATTCTCTTTAATCTGTGTTTGCAAATACAGACAGTCAATAGGATTTTTTTTAACTGTTTGCTAGCTCTTTTCATGTGTTCTGGGTCTCAAGATTTCAGACACTTCAATATCTGAAATCTTTTTGTGTCTGTGCTTTCTAAGTATTTAAGGAAGTTTCTTGGCCTTTCCTCCCGGTATGAATTAATTGAAATGTTTTAGTAATAAGTTGTTTTGTGGGGCTTTTGGGTTTCTTTTTGTTTGGTTTTTTTTTTTTAACATCTGATGCTTACTCACCTCAGCAGTCTGAACTACTGATGTTGCCTGAAAGGGCTTCATAGAAGGACCTTAGTGAAAATACTGTATATAATTGTTGGATTTCTCAGATTCACAGGAATAAAATAGTGTGTAAGTTGCCAGTTTTCATGATGAACAAATAAGTAGTTTTGTGCTAGCAATTTGCCTGCTTTTTGTTGATTCATAACTTCCAGCAGGGTTTTTGCTTAAATTTTGATGCCCCGTAGATGTTATATAAAATTTTCTTAATGCTTTTATACACTGTGTAAAATCTGAAGCTTATACCATCACAGCATGAATTTTCTTCTCAGTAGCAGTGAGATCTCAGCTCTGCTCACATGCAGTAGTTTTGTCTTTTTTACTCACTTGTATTTAGATTAATACTGCAAGTGGGTGATCCAGGCACTTGTATTTAAGGCCTTTCGGAACAAAGCAAATTTTAAAATTCTTGCAGCATTTCCTCCTTGCACTAATATTCTGTGTGCAGGCCTTTGCTAGCAAGTCTGAAAAAGTTATAGTGCACGTATGCTTTAGCTAGAAATGCTCTACTAGACTTAATCAGTTGTGGCATTTTAATAGCTTTAGAAATTCCCTGTAGATACATGTTAACACAGCATTTTAATTTTAATTTTTTTACTTCTGTTAATGAACAGCATCCTCAGAAATTAACAAATTCTGTGCAGACTTTTTCCTGTATACGTAACATTGTCAGTTGGAGTAGAAATTTGGGTGCTTAATAATATGTGATAGTGTACACACTGATCCTGGATTAAGTTGTGTTCATCTGAAACTGCACAGCAGCGTTACGTGGAAGTTTTTGCTATAGTATTTTTGGGTTGTAAATTATCCTTAGCGGTAGATCCAAGTGCCATTTCTTTTAAGAAGTGCAGAGTTAACAGGATGGATTTTTTTCCAAAATAAATTGCCCAGTATGTCTCGCCTGTAAAGCCCAGTGCACAGACATAATTAAATTGAGACATTAGAGCAGAATTGCCTTACTAGGGGAGAGCATCACAGAACCTGCAGTACAACTTGTGGATTTGTAGATAACTCTGGATAGTCCTTAGTGTGTCACTGCTCATGGAGTATTTATAGCAAACATACATTAAAAGGTAACCCTTGTTTGGGGAAAATAAGGCTCAAGCAATATATTTTCCTTGACCTCAATGAAGGATTTTTTCTTTGAAACTTTAGGCTAATTGCTTTAGCTAGTTCATTTAGTTGCTTTGGTTTTCATCAAAGAAGATATATCTTTTAGTAGAAGTACTCAATTTTCAGAGTGTGAGAGAAACCACACTGTTTTAAATTTATATACTTCCGTTTAGCACAGAAGACACTACAGCTATTTGTGTCAGTGTGCCTGCTTTCCATGCTGAATACTGTTAAAATGCCCAAACTCCATATACATAAGAGCACAGGAGTGCATATTTTATTAATGCCATTTCAGGGGTCCATTACAGAATATCCTGGCTTTTCCTGTGAGAAACACACTTCAGGAAAGTAGAGTATATTCACCTGTTTGTCTTGTGTGCAGGTCAATCTTGATTGCAAACATTCTTATATAAAAAAGTAACATAACCCTTATTCCATTAACGAGAACAATGAGACTCTTCAGTCCTTTCTCTTTACTCCTTTTGAGGCTACTTGTAAATAGAGCTTCTGTATACACCAGACTGCTGCCAGGCTAGCTTTTTTTTACTCTGAGTAGTAAGATGCTTATTTTTCATCTCTTTTCCCACCCAGTGCAACTTAGAGCTGCAAGGAATTGGGCATAGCAGTTAAATGCTTGATGTTTCTTTACTTGTTGAATAGTGATGATTGTCACCAAATTTCCACTGATTGTTTTGCTTAATTAGAAATGTTTTGTCCACTTCTGACTGTACTTTGTCTAGTGCCAGAGATGGTTTTTTTTTGTCCCCAACGTGGAGGAGTATTTGACAGGGGAAAGCAGAAGTTTATGCATGTGGAGGATGGATCAGTTTTAAATTCTTTTAAAAGTCAGGGTACAACATGACTCAGAGAAGCTGTAGCCACAACTAACAGACCGGTTTTACATACAGTAGGCTGGTTCACTTCATTTATATTTGAGAAGTATATTTTCTAACAATGACAGATTTTCAAAGTGTCTGCATTGGTCTTGAGGCAGAACGGGCCTTTGCTTCCTCTGCCAAAGTGGTGTTTCTTGTCATCAAGTCCAGAAAAGTTTGCCCTTGCTGGAGGTGGGACCAGTAAGCTACAAACTTACCCTTTCTCCTACTTCTGGGCTGACAGAAGGTAGTTCAAGGAGTCTTAGACTATGTTTGATACCTAAAGAAGAGAAATATGTATGCATCCAGATACAACATACAGAATACATGCAGCTTTGTGGAATGTGAGTGTTTGGGTGGTCAAAAACCTTTGCTTTTGCCTCCTAGAGAGTAAATTTGTAAACTGACTGCATAGTTTAGTAAACTGGTATTTTTAAAAATGCTTACAAGCTTGGGTTATTTAACTGCTTCTAGACTAATTACTTGGCAGGGTGGTCAGACTGAGACTTGATTCTGTTCCATAAACTTGCCTTTAAGGAAGTTTATTAAAACTTAGAGATCTTCTGTGTGAACTTAGAGTCTGGAATCAGAGACTTAGCCGTGATAAAAATCAGTAAAATCTCTTCTGGGTGTAGGCAGATAAAAGGTTTCAGGCCTGATGACTGGTGTCAGGCTTGATAAGCTGCATTTCTGTCCTGTTTTCTTTAAAGACATTTTAGTTGCAGTTTATTCATTCTGTATTTAATAAAAACTGTTTTTTAAAATATTACAGAAGAGTAACAGAAAAGACTGACTTGGGGAAACAGTGTCATCCTTAAAGCATTATGAAACATACCAGATCCTGATATTTCAGTGAGGTATAGTTGTGTATGTACACACACATATAAGTGATATTTACATTATTAAAATATTATTTAATGTTTGCATGATTATGAAAAATCCAATAAAGTCTTGAAAATTATTTTAAAAAATCACCTATGGTTTGTGTGAACCACTGGAGTGTTTTGACATGTAGGCTTGGTAGCTGAAGCCACTGGAATTGGAATATTACTTTGAAAAGATTGGTGACTGTATGGCACTTTTTTGTGAATTCAGTCAAAGTATAGTTGGAGAGTAAAATACTGTCGTTTCAGGACTACTTTTTCATATTACTATACATTTGAAATGTGAAACAATTTACATATATATGTATTTAGGACAGAAATGTTCAAATTGGTGTTGAAAGATCATTGGGAAGACTTTCTGGCATTTTGTGGAAATAAAAGTAGACTTTCAGTACATACAACATTTTTAAGAAACTAGTTATTGAAGGGTATTTTTTTCTTTGACCAAACATGATTCTGCCAGCCTTTATTGGAAACTATTCATCACTGCAGTTTTATTGGAGTGATAAACAAAGTATATGAAGCTAAAAGGGTGTGAGCAAATGAGGGTTTAGAACAAGTAATGGCAAGACCTTCCTGTTAATTGTCTGCAGCAGTACCTGTTTGGTTAGGTGCTGTACCTGCAGATATGTTTTGCAGATGCATAGTTTTTCCTTAATTACATAATACGATTTTACTGTCATTCGTAACACCTGGGAAAGTGTTTTTGTAATAGTTGTATTTTTAATTCTCATTATAGGTATTGAAATATCTAGGTCATGCCACAGATCTAGTAATACTGCAAGAATATTGTTAACCTCACAGAAAGCGCAGCTAGTCTGTGATCCACCAAAGTTAGGTGGGGTGTGATATTTGGGAATGGGAGTAGTTTACCTGTTAAGAGGTTAGCAGCTGGTCAATAGATGGACCTTCATTCGCACTCATACTTTAGATTGGCATACTGGTGGGGCTCTGTGGTGTCTCAGCACCTCCAGCCCATCATGCTGCTGGAGGCAGATCCCTGTGTGGCATGTCACAGCATGGGTGGCTCACCCAGGAACAAAGCTGTGTGTTGACTCTCACCAGAAGGAGCTGTCTGTTGCTTTCACCATGCTGTTTCAGCTGCCTCTTCTGGCAAGTGGGAAAATTCTGCTTGCTTTTAATTCCTCCGTGGTGATTGACTCACGAGCTCGTGGGTAGCTGTGATGCTGCCATTAGGAACACTGTATCTGATGTTCCTGTTACTGAAACTGGCACTTTATACGCAGTTGCACTATATAGCACGTTCTGATTTTATGGCCTGTGTAATATATGTGTGCCAGAGTTTCTTGTGTTTGTTACTGATGAGGAAGTTTTATAAAACTCATCTTGTGACAACATAGCAACGCTAGCAATAAAATCTGTTCTCCTTAAACACTTTCATGAAATCTGTCATGTTTATTAATTCAGTACTGTGGTACTTTTGTACATCCTCAATTTGGCATCCCTCTGTTGGAGTAGTTGTTTCTTTTTTCAGGTCAGTATAGTTTATTTCAGTCTTTTCCTTACTGGTCTGAAGACTCTGTAAAAATAGTTGTAATTTTTTAATGCTGCCTCTAATATTTCTAGGGTTTTCATAGTGATTTTTGAAGCAAATGTAGTATTTGGGCCCAGTCCTGTTTAGAGCAGAGAGGGGCTTGCAAAATAACACAAGTTGTGCAAACAAGTATGGGCTACTGTATACGGCTGTGTTGCTTGATAGATGGCCCAGATTATAAGTGGATGTGATGGAAAATTACTTGTTTCTTGTTAGGCTGTCTCAAAAACAAGGTTAGATTACATTATCCAGCTTGGTCCTTTGGCTTAACATGACATAATTTTTGAAGTCAATCAAAAAATTGTACCAGGCTTAAAAGGGGCAAATACCCATTGGGACAACAGAAATGAAGTCTTTGCATACCATTCTCTTATCTGAGCATATTTTTGTATTTTAAATTTTTTTTTAATGCATTAAATGTGTGATCGACTTTGCTCTGTTGTATCAACTTTGTTTTCCTTTCATCCTCCTGCTCCCAGCAAATTTCTTTTTTGAGGTTGCAGTCTGTGTTGTGTGCTTTGAAGAATGAAAATCCCGTAAACAAACCCAATATTGGGGGGAGGTTATTTTCTTCATCTTCCAGGTTCTCTTTTAATTAGTCACTGTAGTGTTTGTTTCCTTCCCTGCCCACTCAGTTCCAGAAATCTTAAATATATTGTATCAACGTTCTAGAGGCTGAAGTTGTGCTGACCAAAGGTGCCAAAATTTGCTCTTTAACTTCTATGGATTTCCACAGTTGCATGAGAATTCTTCCAATCTTTCAGGCCCTACAGGAAAGTCATTCAGTCAATTAATTTGTTTATTCAGTAAAGTCTTTTACTAAATTTCTTTGTAAGAGGTGATGTGTTGTGGGATACTTGCTCAGGTTTTCTAGTTGCCCTACTACTTATTTAGAAGACATTTATAAATGAGAGTTTACAGAGTCTTTGTTACTTAATTTTCCAAATGTGAGTATTTAACAAGCACTTTTTCTGAATTAGTAGAGAAGAAAAGATATGTCAGTATATACCAATGTTATTTATATATGTAAAAAAAAACCCAAACAAAACCGAGTTATTATCTCTCAGGTGAGATTTTAATGTTTGCTTTAGTTGTTGGATTTTAATAGGATTTTTTGTTGGCTCCAGTCTGTCTGAATTCATTAATCTCCAAGATAAATAGTTGTGGTTTTTTGAAAGAACTAAAAGGTCCTGCTAAGTTCCAGTTGGTTAACTGTTCTTTACTCTGCAGTCTTTGGTTGTATTTTCAGGTGAGGTTCTGTTTACAGTGTAAGTGTATTGGGGTTTTGCTTTTTACATTTGTTTCCTTTTTTGGTTCAGCATGATGTACTGAAGAACTCAAGTACCTGACAAACTTGCAAGTGGAATAACTTAACATCTTTCCATTTGTGCTGTTTTAAAGCATTTAATTGCTTCTTAAGATAAGCGTTAGTTGATAATAAAACCTTTATATATGTGTGATATCTTGGGTACTGGATCTAATAGTTTTCCTCAGTTTTCCACATGTTTTGGCTATATACATCTTAAAGATGAATACACCCAAGCATGGACAAGATTATTTTCAAGAATTTTTCCTGCTTTTACTCAGAAACTTAATAAGGCTTTCTGGAAAAAAAGGGGGAGCATTTTTATCCCATTGTGCAATTACATCAGTAAAAGTGCATTGTGTTTTTTAGCAGGATGCATTTTATTTAGTTTTACATGTGCCATTCATCTTCATCCTTTGCTGAGTTAGGATTTTTTACATTTACAAGGGGAATAGGTGGGACTTTGCCAAGTTGGCAAGTGCTTTTTTGGTGTGCTTGCCATGCATGCAGGCTATCAAAAGCTTAAAATGAAGTTTTTTCCACTGTAATTTGCTTCTCTCTGTGGGAATCTGTATGTATGTGGCTATGTGTGTGTTTGGTTTGCAATTGTTTTGGGGCTCAGCATCCACTAGAATACTACTGTTTTGCAGACACTACCCAGAGCTGCTTGGAAAGTCAACGGGTGGCCAGTAGTAGGATTTAGGAATTTCAAACAGTTTAAATTGTTGGATTAAAAATCACATTATTCACCAAATTGTTGAGTCAAACCCCCTTAATGCTACAGGCCCATCCTACCAACCCCCTTTCTTGTACAGTTATGAACAGTCATGCTGTGCTGTAAACAATTCAAGGAAGCTGATTTAGTTGAAAACAAAGCTTGTCTTTGGGAGGGGGGGAACTGGAGGTGGAGATCAGCTTAGCCTCTAGCCAGGTCTGTCATGGGACCTGCCATAACACAGCAGTACCTGCGCAACTCCAAGTGTGAGACAGCATGTGAGCGGACAGGTGGGTTTTTTCCTGACGCTCTGTATGAGTGCACTACTAGTTGTAATTAATTTAATATAACATTATTTTAAAAATACTGAAATGTGTAAATAGTGATCCACTGGTAGCCTCCAAACTAGTTCTCTGTGCTTTATGCAGGTTTTTTAAACCTGTGTTGTTCTTTTGTACTAATTATTTAGCTGTATTGCGAAAGCATAGAGTGGAGGTGTTTCTCATTTTGAAGTTTAGGTGTGATGTATTTGAGATACCAGAGTTTTTAAATACCGTGTTTACTTCTTCAGTCCACAATTCACTGTTTGTCAAATTCTGTTCAGCTAATACCTTCCTTTATAGAACTTTTTTTCCCTAGGGTTTGTTTTGGCTGTGATATTGTGTAGATACCATTTAGAGCTAAACAAAGGTCTTCAGAATAGCATGTTATACTCAGGCAGTTCAGTTCAGGAATATTGTCGGATAAACTGAAGCAGCAGTAGTAGATTTGTGGGGTTTTTCCAGCTACCCATCTAGAAATTTTTTCTTAAATTATAACTTAAGGGGAAGGATTTCCCAAATTTTTCCTCAAAAGGGTATATTGTTTAACCTTCTGCAAGGACTGTGGGAAAAAGCTGCATTAAGTGTGAAAGAAAACAGACTGGTAAGAAAGTTTATTACTGTGGATGAAGCTTTTTTTAATGTATAGCTGAAAAAAAAATGTGCTGTGAGTTCCGGTATGTTAATTTCTGGGGGAGGGAATAAGCCATTTTTATGCTTCCTACAGTCTTGCTTTCCACAGTCATCTAACTTCTTTACAGTTGTGTTCTTCTGTTTGGACTAAGAGCTTTACGGATGCACATGTTTTTGTTATTCAGGATTGGTGAAAATACAGTGAAGTGAAAAGAATGTTTACTGTATTATTGTTACAGATATATGCGTGTCATTGCTCTGTTTAGTATGTGGGGGAATAGTTTTAATTATGTTGACCTTCACATTCCTTTGAATGAAAGGCAGTAAGTAGTTTATAAAGAAACCTGTTTTATTGTAACATCAGCAACTGAGAACAGAAAAATTTGGTGGCACATATGAGAATTTTGTTCACTTCGGAGTGTACTATATGTGATTATATTAGGAACCTTTTTGTGTCTCTAATAATGAATATATTTCCTTCTAATGCAGTCTCCTATAAGGTGGAACCAAAGAAAAATTAAGTCTGTTTCAACAGAAATAATGAATTCGGGTTCAAATTACTATAAAGGTTAGGGTAAAAGTTGAAGGAAGATGATGAGGTAATTTTAAGGATACTTAGTGAGAAGTCTTCCCAAGCATGTGAAAGCGCTTACATGTTGTTAGAAACATGTGAATTACACAAATTGAAAACCATTGGTCCTAATAACATGGGACTAGATGTGGAAGCTAGTAGTGATTTTTTTTAAAAAGTGTAATATGAAAAAAGATTTATTTTAAAATATTTTCTATGCTTTCAAAATTCATTTGTTTTGTATTTGTGAGATGATTTGAAGCTAACACATCTGCTCATAACATCCCTTAAGAGAACAGAAAAGAAATTGACAAAATGTATAGATTTCATAAAAACATGAAAAAAGAAGGAATGAGAAGTAAAATGTCAACTCCTTCAAATCATAATGAAGAATTACTGTCAGGCTTAGAGTATAATAGCAGTTAGAGTAAAAATCTGAGTGATATGGTATCTTCCAGCTGTGGGGTATTTAGACAAAAACCATAACAAAACAGGTGTAAGATGTACCTCTTCTACGAGGAAAGGCTGAGAGAGTTGGAATTGTTCAGTCAGAAGAGAAACGTCACAGGGTGACCTAATCGTAGCCTTCCAGTACCTAAAGGGGGCCTGTCAGAGGGCTGCCAAGGGACTCTCTAGAAGGGCATGTAGGGATAGGACTACAGGGAATGGCTTTAAACTGAAAGAAAGTTGAGATTAGTTATTAGGAAGAAATTCTTTACTGTGAGGGTGGTGAGGCACTGGAACAGGTTACTCAGATGAATGGTGGATGCCCCATCCCTCGAAGTGTTTAAAGCCAGGTTGTCTGAGGCTTTGAGCAGCCTGGTCCAGTGGAAGGTGTCCCTGCCCATGGCAGGGGGATTGGAGCTAGATCATCTCTAAAGCGCCTTCCAACCCCAGCCATTCTATGATTGTGTGGTTCCTCCTGGTTTCTAGCTTTCTGTAATTTCAGAATTTCTTTGAGAGTATTGCATTATATCTGTTTTGGGGGATTTTTGTTGTTTAGTTTTTGGGTTTTTTTCCTAAGGCCTCAAAGAGCATTACCATGAATCTGTGATTTTATGATTCTGTTTACATTTTGGCATTGCAGCACTCTTGTTCCTGGATGTTTCCAAATTTCATTATGCAATCCTATGGAAAATGTTTTGTGTGGGGTTTTTTGTTGTGTTTCTTTTGGGTTTGAGTTTGTGTTTTACTATTTAAAATATGCTATATGTGATATTGAAAGTAAAAAAGCATTTTTTATTGGCTGATTAGAGAAGTGATAAATAATCCTGTCAGTGCAACACATAATCCCATTGACCTTCCCTTTGTTGATTTGTTGCCAAGCTGAGTCGTCCATGTCTATTTAGTTGTTTCTGTCAAGAAAGCTATTCCATGTTTCTGGTCATCCTTGTTATCTTCTGAGCCTCGTGGTTCTCGTGGTGTTATTTTGTAAGGGGATAATAAGAATTCCAAACAGTTTTCTAAATATGACCCTTCTAGATTTTTTTGGTGACCATGATGGTTTCTGATTTGTCTGTTCTTTTCTATAAGTTCTCTTGGCTTCCAGATTTTTGAGCTGATATAAGATGGCTCTGAAACCAGTAGCTGGAAGGAACTTCTCTGAGGAGTTAAAGCCAGTTTAGAAACTACTAATGGATATTTGTGCAATTGAAAATGTTTATTTCATGACTATCTGCAGACCAATGCACAAATCATGGACTCATCCAGAAGTTTTTAACTTCATTTAATGTGTATTAACAGTTATAGTTAAGCATGATAAGGGTGATGGGTATGGATGGAAATAGTGTCTAATGTAAAACTTAAGTACCAAAGTCACAATTCCAAAACTGTTTAATATGTGTGCTGTTTTAAGTGGCAATGCTTTTCCAAAGGCTAGCTTCTTTTTGCCTAGTCTTTGACTGTATTAGGCAGATTTTCCCCTGAATTTCTGGATCCAAGGGGATGAGATTCTTGCTAGCATCCTTTGAAGTTAGTATGGAATAGAAGTGCTGTCAATCCCAGGTCGCTTCAGAGGCATCTGATTACCCTTGGTCAGTCTGGCCTCCACGAAAAGGTGCCATTTGGTCCCCTCAGTGATAAAGGTGATGCAGGAGGTTAAAACTATGTGGGTGAGTGAGGTTTTGTCTGTTTTGCCCTTTACAAGTCAAGGAGCTTGACTTCAGGTCTATTTAGTTGTTGGAGGCAGAAGAAGGAGCATATAAAATCTATAATTAAATTTTCAGTTCCCAAAAAGGGAAGGTGGTAACTGCTTCTGCTGACAGTGCCCTGTTGAGACCAGTACCTTAGAATGTTGGAGCATTACTTCACATTTGGACCAGTGAAATACATTTTCATCCCATTATTCCTCCAGTGTTCAGCATCAGGTGATCCTTCTCCAACTCTTGGTTTTTTGCTTACTTTATCAAATTTATATTTTTACATTTACTTAGTGTTTGCTTTTTTTTCTGGAACACTTAAAAGCATGGTGAACAGCACATTCATTTAAGTCTTCTCTGAAAATACCATTCCTTGAGAAAATTAACAACTTTCTATCCATTAGTGAACCAGTTACTAACCATAAAAGGATAAGTTGCTTCTTATTGCATGTCACAGTAAATGTCTTGAAGAACTCCTAAGAGATCTTGCAACGTCAGTCTTGGAAGTCTGTTTGTTCTGTCAACCAGCTCATCCTTCCCTATGTGTGTCTTGGTTGCTTGGAGGGGAAAAAAGCAATATTTGTGAAGCATAATGCATTTTTTCATTGCATTTATCTAGCTATTCTCTGACTTGTGTTTCTCATAACTGTAGCCATTTTTTTCTGGTATAAAATCAAAAATATTCTGGAGTAACTGTGATGTTTCTTGAGGGCCCTTTAAAAAAAAGGCAAACAAAAAGTAACCAAATTCTTCTAATTGCCTTTATATTCTTTCTAGACAAAGAAAGTGTTCTCATTTCAGTTATTTATAGCATTTCCCCCCCTTTTATCCCTAAGTATGACTTAAGCAATTATTATGAAAAATTTGGTCACATAGAATGTTAATCTGGAATCATGAGGCTTGAAGGAATTCCTTTTCTGTGGCTTTTGTGTAAACATTTGGGATTAACTCAAGATTTACTGAATAAAAACAGGTTTTTCACTTGCTTAGAAAACCACGTATGTTTAACACTAGCTTTTGAATAATCTTCACCTTGATGGTTATTTTATTATAAGAGTGGGAATAATGAATGCTTTTGCTGCCAAAAGAAAAGAGTTGGAAAATCAGGGGGGAAAAATGAGGAAGCTGTACATTTAATATCAAAGCAACTTGAGGGGTTATTTTAGAAAAATGTTACAACTAGGACTGTGCTCTGTTGGAAACATACTTGGCACTCTCCTAAGTGACTTGCAGAATGAAATGGCACCATTTGCCATAGTAGATAATGAAATCACAAGTGATAGTCTCACAGTGTAAGTGACAATTTAAAGGTTTGTGATACTAACAGTTAGACTGATTTGTGTGGTGTCTTGTACATTGGAGCATGTGGATGACACAACAGCATGGCTTGAATATATGCTTACATTCTTGTGTCTTGAATCTGTTGGTTGTCTTGCAATAAGTTCACTGTTAACAGTCCTTTCAAAATTTAGCAGAATACTTTTGAGGAATATGTTTTATGAACAAAATTGCATGGTTTTGCAGTAGACTTAAACGTTGGCTCTGTCAATTCTAAAATACTTACTAAGTCTGCTTTACTTGTTTATGTAAAGCTAGAGGCAATCTTTGTTCCTTTACACTAGTTCCTTTACAGTCCTAATGAATGTAAAACATTTCTATTCCTTTTTTATTGTAATCTGCAATTTACCTTGTTTCATTGGGTTATTAGGAAGAGAAATTGCACTCTTTTGAAACAGTACAGAGAGGTATAAATAAGAACAACATGCATGTAAAAGTGCAAATATTTCTTATTAGAAGTGGATTAGAACATACGTCAGCTAAAACTTGTACTTGAGACGTATTTTCTCTTTTATTCAAATTTGGATTAAAACCGAATATTCTTTGTTTCTAACAAAGCTTGCAGTTTTAATAGGCCTCATATTAAATTTTTCTTAAGACTTTAAATGACTGTAACACTTCTCTGTGTAATTGGGTTTTTTCCAGTTTGGAAATATATAAAAGGAGTGAGAACATAGAGGTTTACTTAGCCATGTAAAATTCTGATTAACACTTGTCGAATGCTTAAGAGATCCAATACAACTTAAATAAATTAATGCCTCTTTCTCTGTAGGGTGCTGGTCAAGACAAACTTGGAATATATGTCAAGTCTGTTGTGAAAGGAGGTGCTGCGGATGTGGTTAGTACTCTTAAATGTCAGATGTTCAGAGGAAGAAAGATCCTTTGGAAATGCCTTAAAATCCTTTGTTTATTAGTATGTGTGAATAATTTTTTAAATTTAGACCACGTTAGCATTGGGGTGTGATTTTTCTCTTTTTTTTCCTCTTGAATATGTATTTAGGATGGTCGCCTGGCTGCAGGGGATCAGTTGCTTAGTGTGGATGGTCGAAGTTTGGTGGGCCTGTCCCAGGAAAGGTATGGAGTGCTTTCCTTGGTTGTCATTGCATCAAGAAAATGTTAGATTAATTATTTACTGAAATGGGCAGAAGCTCCCTATTTTACAGTTTAGGCTTTGTGTTGGCTTTTGATAACTGCCTGTGAATAAGCTTAGTAAGAAGATCAACAGTTGGTATGCTCTTTTCCATATATAATACGAGTTATCTGTATAGATTGAACAGTCTTATTTAGGTCTAATTTGAAATATTTTGGCTTATGACCTTTAATGCAGAGACTTGGAATAAATACAACAACAATAGGTGTTGTCTGTGTGCATAAGTGTATCTTCTAGACATCATCTAATTTTTTTCAAAGTGATTTTTAAGTATTAATCAGAAAAAAGAGAAAGAGAGTACTTTGTCAAACAAAAGATTACTAGAATAAAGATGAGAAATCATGACAAACTAATAAGGAGGAGAGCTAGGTAATGAAGTGCCTAATTTGATTTTATTTTCTTGACTTTTATTGCAGGGCAGCAGAACTTATGACAAGGACAGGTTCCGTAGTAACACTAGAAGTAGCAAAACAAGGGGCAATTTACCATGGTTTGGCAACCCTGCTTAATCAGCCATCCCCCATGATGCAAAGAGGTAAAGATGCTAATATTATTTAAGTTAATAACAGCTTTGTAGGTCTGCTTTCTGCATTTATAAGAATGCAGAAAATAAAATAATTGCAGTATCTTACCAAATATTACTATAATATTAAATCAGAAAAGAAACATAATTGCATAGAAAAAACATTTCCTTTCTTATCAGAAGTTCATCTGGTTTTAAATATTCTTTGAAATTATGCTAGTCTAATTGTTAATAAATGCATTGCACATGTACCTTCTAAAACTTAATTATGCATTTAAACAGTTTTGATTTGAATTAATTTTTATTGTAACAAATGGAATAAAATGAATACAAAGGGCATTATACTTAATGGAGTTTTTTGCCTTTTTCACAAGAGATTCTCTCCTCTTCTCAGAGTATGACTTCCTTGTAACCACAGAGCACATATAATTACTAAGAGAGAAATAAATGGAAACAGAAGCCCCTGGAACATTTTGCCATTGAATATTTATTTTTAAAATCTTTTTAAAAGCTAGAAATATTGAAAAGTATTTCCTTAAGTTTCTGTGTCTGATCATAAGAACTTCCTGGATGTCTCTCCCATGTTAAGTACTATCATCCTACTTCAGGGAACTAACGAGGCATATAAAATAATGTTCTTAAGGAAATCATTTTGTCAAGAAAGACTTCTCTACATACAGGGTAGTACTATAGAAAAGAATGGGTTAAAAGAACAAATCCTTATTATCACAGTTTACAACACCATCCCAGATGCCATATGCCTCAATCAGAAAGGGACCTTTCAGCACAGCACATTGGGCTTTTCCAAATATTGTGATACCTTTTCAAAAGCTCTTTTGAAGAATACAAAGATTGGGATTGCATATTTGAAGAAGTAAAGATTTTAAAATGTAGCAGTTGCTTTACTGAGAACTAATTTTTAGATGTAAACACAAGGTAGCTCCAGGTTGAAAAAGAACGTGCTAGACAGTAGTTAATGTAAGCGAAAGGGAGAAAATACATATCCAACTGTTACAGTTTCTGACCGCCGTGGCTCAGGTAAACCCCGACCAAAGAGTGAAGGATTTGAGCTGTATAACAACTCCACTCAAAATGGATCACCTGAGAGTCCTCAGCTGCCGTGGACAGAGTACAGTGAACCAAAGAAGCTGCCAGGGGATGACAGATTGATGAAGAACAGAGCTGATCATCGATCGAGTCCCAATGTAGCAAGTAAGAAAGATTTTCCTTCCTTTAGGGGTAGATGCCTCTTCCAGTAGTTTTGGAGGCTGTTTGTACTTAAGAGGGTGGTTGTTTTTAAAAGGGGATTAAGTTTAAAATACAAAAAAAAAAAAAAAAATCATCAGGGAAAATCATAGTTATTTTGTGAATACTGTTATTTTATTA
>JAWWMP010000116.1:40280056-40305349 GCA_035047865.1 Dendrocincla tyrannina
AAGATTTTCCTTCCTTTAGGGGTAGATGCCTCTTCCAGTAGTTTTGGAGGCTGTTTGTGCTTAAGAGGGTGGTTGTTTTTAAAAGGGGATTAAGTTTAAAATACAAAAAAAAAAAAAAAATCATCAGGGAAAATCATAGTTATTTTGTGAATACTGTTATTTTATTAAATTCTGTAAATTGTTATTAACAGTCACATAAATGCTCCCTTTAACTTTCCAACAGATCAGCCTCCAAGCCCTGGAGGAAAGAATGCTTATACATCTGGAACTACCACCAAAATAACCTCAGTCTCTACTGGAAATCTTTGTACAGAGGTCAGAAGTGGCAAGCAAAATGCTGGCTATTAAACTTTCCTTAGCTATCAATGGTGTCAGTGTGCTTGAGTCAAACTATTTGAACACAATCCTGGTGCTAGTCACAACTGGGTGGGGGTTTTGCTTATTGTGGCTAATGAAAGGTTGAGACAGCTTTCAGTAATTCCATTAAATTTTGCTCATGAAGCTGTCCTTGTGATTTCTTAAGTTTGCGCAATATTGCATACTTGCTTTGAGACCGTAAAAACATGAGTCATAACCGCAGTTATATTTGATACTAGACAACCTCTTTATCTCCTGTCCCACACGAGTAATGGTCTTATGAGCCAAAAGAAAACATACGGGAAATGCATGCGTGGAACAATCTTTCATACAGATCTATGTGCTTAGAAAATTCTACCTCACATTCTTTCTCCCTTTTTCAGGAACAGACTCTGCCACCACGACCTGAAGCTTATCCCATCCCAACACAGACCTATACTAGAGAATATTTCACATTCCCAGCTTCCAAGTCCCAGGATCGAATGGGTCCAGCACAGAGTCAGTGGCCAAATTATGAAGAAAAACCACAGATCCAGGCAGAAAGTAATCATTCTATCAATAATACTACCATGCAGGTGAGAAGTAATTTTTTTCAGTATAAGGAAACAAACCAGAAAGAAACTGCTTGCTCTCCATTTCCAGTCTACTAGAGACATTTTTTTTCAGAATAGTCAGCTCTCTGTAATCTCTAAGTTGTTGAGGAGAACTGTACCACAAGAAGGGAACAACTATACTTTTGCCAGAATAGGCTTGGGTTCAAGAACCCTGTGCGTATTTTTTTTTTTTCTCCTTCTCATTTTGCCTTTTTTTTTTTTTCCTTCCTTTCATAGAATTTATATTACCATGTTCTGTAGACCTGTTACCTGGGATGTTTTAATCCCCTGTTAGAGGTAATGGGGTGCAAATGGTAGTAGGATTTGTCTTGTAAAATGCTTTATGTTTTTCTGAAAAGCAGACTAAATCTTCCATTCTCCCAGGAAGGTTTATGTGGAAACTCTCTTTGCTGAAGGGTGCATTGTTTAAGTGACAGAGTATTAAAATGGAAATAAAACAGTACTTTGAGACCTATCCAAAGTCTTCACTGAAACACATTCCCTGCTCTCAGTTAAAAAAAGAAATATATAATTTCAAGTTAATCTATTATGAAAGTGCAGATGCATCTTGACATGAAATTAATTTGCCTCCATTTTACCTTTAAAAATTCAAAAATAATGTTGTTCTGCTTTTTGTAAATGAGAACTTCACTCAAAGCCATACTGGAAATTAAACCTAGATGTACTAAATCCCAGTTACTGGATGATCTTTTTCTCTAATCCACCAGACTTAAAAATACAGAGAAAACCCTTTTTTTTTCCTCTGCTATTTCTTAATTTATGACAAAAGCAGAGCCTTACTCTATAGGCTCAGTATATTTTAACTTTGGAAACGCAGTGTCACGTAAATTACCTTGAGATTGCAAGTAAGTAAGCAGAGTAAGGAGTGCTTATTGATTGCTCCCACACATATGGGCAAGTGAATTCAGTAAAGAGTCAAATGGATAAAATGCTAGACCCTTTTTGTTCTCCCACAGTATTATAGATATCAAATCCTAATTATTTGGGCTGTTAAGAAAATAAATGTTATATCCAAAGGAAGATGGTAATTCTGAAGAGAATGCTGCACATTAAATGACTGTGGCAAATAGATTTGTAAATATTTTGCTGATCTTCCATGCTTAACCCTTTCGCATTTCATGATTTTGTCTTGCCTAATCTTAGCTGCATAGTTCATGTTCTAGGCACTCTCTATCAGTGGTGGGGGAGGCTACTGCCTCCAGAGAATGGTTCCTACCCATTTGTCTTAACCAGATTCAATAATTGCTGCCTGGACACGCATCTCTCCCCTGCTTAAGACAAGCTTAAGTGAGTAGCCTAAATGAGGTGGTTAAAACTGGTGAGATGAAGCCCGTCTGTTAAAGTTGTTGACAGATACTCAAGATGAGCTGTGGTCTTAAGGCTGAATGCAGTGCAGAAAAGCATTTTCATAAAGCAAATGGCTGGAAGCTTTATCTCTTAGCAAGCATTGAAAGTGTTCAGTTTTTACCTGCCATATAATAGTTCTTTTAAGTTGAAATTAGAGGAAAATAAACTTTAAAAAAAAATTATGCTTTTAATCTTTGCACTGAGAACTGGGCTTGTAAAAAAACCTGCTAAATGTCTGTTTTCTGTTCTGAAGGCATTAACAAACTGTTTGGTTAGGTGCATCTTTACAGCAAATCTAACACAAATAGCTGTGTGTTCAGCTCTGTTGGACTAATAGGGCATAAAAAATACACTTGTTCCTCTCAAAGAAGGCATTCTTTAGAGGTCATGGTTAAGGTCATTGATGGAGGAAAAAGAAAATGAGTTTGCTTTGTTAGTCTTCTCTCAGTTGTTGCTAATTGGTGCATTATGTGTGCAGTGCTTAGTAGTTCCTAATATTCAAACTATGGATATTTGCTTCAAGAAAATAATTTAAGAGATTTGATAAGCCTAATTTATGGTCCAGCGTTCCTTTTCTGGTGGTTGTACATTGCAGTGAGACCCCAGGTTTGTATAGAAAAAGACTTGGTGTTTGATGCACTAAAAAAAGCACCAAATTTTCAGCCCAGTACATCCATGCCATGGGAGCAGGTAGAATTAGACCTGCCTGCCCAGATTTCATACCCTGTTTGGCACTCTAGTAATGAGAGCTTCTTGTAGCTCATCTTGCCTGTTAATGGAGGAGGGTGGGCAGAAGCTCCCTTTCTCTCTCTCAGCAGCCTTTCTGTTTGCCTTCCCAATAGGAAAGATGTTCAGTCATCTGAATGAAGCCAGCTGAAGCCTGAATGGCAGAGCTGGTATGCATGAGCCGCTGCTCAGAGCTGCCAGGACTCTTGTACTCACATGTCGGGGAGGCGGTGTCAGGGATAGTCCTCAGAAATTGTGCGAGCTGGGGAGGTTTTCAGCTTAATCTCCATTTTGCATTTATCCTTTCTCTCAGTCCAGTTCCCAGGCATTTAGGAGATTTTTAAGTCTTCCGTCACACAAATGAGTTAAGAAGACTGAGAAGAGTACTTTATTGTTGGTTTGGGGAAAATTACTGGGCATGGAAATGCTGAAAAGTAATGACCTTCAGTAATAAGAATGTATTTTGTAAGCCGTTTTCAAATAAGTTTTAGTATAGATGCACTTTGATATACATGCCTTGTTTGCATTTTTTTCAGCGTGTAGCTCGTTCACAGGAAGAGCTCAGAGATAAAGTTTTCCAGCCAGAGAGGAATCGTTTGGAAGTTGTTATACGGAAGGATGTGGAATATATTGATCGGAAATCGGATGGCGATCAGTGGATGAATTCATCTGTGGATTCCAGCACGTCTAGCCAGGAACACCTGAACCATTCCTCCAAACCAGTGTCACCTGGCTCTTGTTTAACTAAAAGTGGACCTGGCCGTTGGAAAACTCCAGCTACTAGCCAGCCAACTCCAGTGGCCATTTCCCAGCCCATCAGAACAGATCTTCCCCCTCCACCACCGCCTCCTCCAGTGCATTATGCAGCTGAATTTGATGACCTGCAAATGGATTTGCCTCTGCCTCCCCCTCCTCCTCCAAATCAGATAGGAGCACAAGCATCCTCCCAGGTAGCTGCTGCTGAGCGTAAAAAAAGAGAAGAGTATCAGAGGTGGTATGAAAAGGAAAAGGCACGTTTGGAAGAAGAACGAGAGAGGAAACGTCGTGAGCAAGAGAGAAAACTGGGCCAAATGCGTTCTCAGCCACTAATTCCTGCTCAGCCTGTGGTTCCTCCTGTTCCCCTTCAGCAAGTGAAATCAGAAAAAACCTCAACGTTGCAGAGGTCTCAAGAAACAGTTATTCGAGAGCTGCAGCCCCAACAGCAGCCTCGGACTATTGAGCGGAGAGATCTGCAGTACATTACTATCAGCAAGGAAGAACTGTCCTCTAGTGATAGCCTCTCTCCAGATCCCTGGAAACGGGATGCTAAGGAGAAACTGGAGAAGCAGCAGCAGATGCACATTGTGGACATGCTGAGTAAAGAGATTCAGGAACTTCAGAACAAGCCTGATCGTACAGCAGAAGAAAACGACCGCCTGCGCAAACTCATGCTTGAGTGGCAGTTCCAAAAGCGACTTCAAGAATCGAAGCAAAAGGATGAAGATGATGATGAAGAGGAGGATGATGATGTGGATACTATGCTCATCATGCAGCGACTGGAGGCAGAAAGAAGAGCAAGGGTAAAGGGGAATAATCCTTTCTAGACAAAAGTATTGTAAATATCCAGTTTGGTGGGTGTTTGGTGGGTTTTTTACTCAGTTTTGTCTGAGTACTTTAATGTTTTTACAGGGTAAAGGAGGATGAAACTTTCTCAAGTATCTTGAATTTTACAATTAATAACTTAGAATGGCTTCACCAGTTAAGTGATGTATTATAAAAGTATCAAAGTTACCTTTTATAGAATTCAATTTAGCAATTGATTTTACTTTTCTGGGTTTGGGGAAAGAAATTGACTTTGGATTTTGCCTTATATCTGGAGTATGATTAAAAGGTAAAAACATGGCAGAAATTTGCTTACAGAAAAGTAAGCAAAAACATCCGTTTTGAAAGTCTCTAGGAGAATGAGGAACAAAAATAGTGATTTCTCCCTCCCTCTCTCCCTCTGCCCCCAGTATATTTACCCCTAAGAGCTTTTATTTATAGTCTTGGACATAAGCACTGAATGCTCAATGTTTCCAGGGAATAGTGAACTGAATGGAGATTCCAACCTGCTGGTCTGCTCCAAGTAAAGGAAGCTGCTACCTCTGCCTTTCCCAGCACCTCAGTGCTGACGCCAGCAGTGGGAAAGATTGGGTTGAACCATGTGGTTTTGGGTGTTGTAACAACTAATACACCCTGTCTAGGGCTCCAGCTCATACTCAGCTGGATTTTGCATGGTGTCCAGTTCAATCAGCCTCTGACAAAAACCTGAGCTTCTGTGAAAGTTCATAATATATGTAATAAGATAATATAACTGAATAGTATGAGGAAGTTCTTAATCAGCTGGTGGCTGTTGTCTCTCAGAATCTGCTAGATTTACTGTTAATGAGAAAAAGTTTCTGTAGGAAAATCTGTTCTTCTTTTCTGAATAATAGCATGGATACTGAAATTACATGGCAATATCTATGCTTCGCCAGGCTTAAAAACTAGCTCTGTAGCATATTGAGTGTCTTCTGTGTGTTTCTCTTGAAAAGCTGACTTAATTCTATGATAAGCAATGTTTAATTCTTGAGAAATGTTTGGACATGCTTGTTTTGACATTCAGAAATAGCTAGTGGTTTGAGTAGTATTTGAATTCAGGATTGTTTTGGCAGCTTGATTTCCTAAACTTACTCTTCTCATATTCGCTGCAGTCTGCATTGCTTTCCTTTTTCTCTTGTGGCTAACTTTATTACTGTGTAAAACAATAGATCCCTCAAACTTGGAAACTGAAGAAAGGAAAAGCTAAGTATATATTTGGCAAACAGGTTGCGTTAAAGCCCAGCATCGCTAACATGTAATTTGTAGCACATAGGCAGTTACCCGTGGGTATAAAAAATTCATGTAGAACTGCCATTTTAACAAACAGTGTCTTTAAAATTTTACTGTAGCAAGGCTAAGAAAGCCATATGTCGTTAAAAGAAAGCCAGTTGTATTGCATAACTTGGTATCAGTCCTCTCTGCAAGTGCTGGATTTAAAACACTCTTTGTGCGTAGTTATTCCAGCTTTTTGGAACATTTTTAACAGTTGTCTTGAACTGAATTAATATTTCATTTTGGTTACATTTCACTGCTAGAGGTGCAATAAGTAGCATCTCTGGAGAACTGCTGAGGTGTTGAATGAGTCAAATCGATCCTGATAAAAATTTTTGATTATTTGTTTTCAATTCTGTATTTCAGGATTATGTCAATTCAGTTCCTGGTTTTAAAGCAGCTGACTAAACAAATAAACAAAAATGCTTTTGAAATAGTAGTGCAAGTCTAACCTATCTTTATTTTCACTGTGCCTCTTTCTTTTTTTCCCCCTTTCTTACTACCTGCAGCAGACTGCTGTGCCAGCAATCTCTGTTCTAGATTTGGTATGTTTGTTTCTTTCTCTTCGATATCTCATTCCCATTTCAATTCCTTATATTATTAATAAACACTCTATGTGCTTTGGATGATGATTTAGCATCTTTGGATGTTCAAAAATCATTGTGATATAGTGAGCAGTAAGTTAACTGCCAGCATGCTTTTGAATGTTTCAGATGTGGTGACTCCTTTCCCTGTGTTTCCTTCCTTTTAGATGTTGTGTTCTGCTTGCAAACTTCATTTGTTTGTTGTAGCAGTGATAAACTGTGTATCTGCTGTTTTGTGCAATCATGTTTATAAAATCTTATATTAATAACTTTGAATGAACAGGCTGTGAGGTAAGATTTCCTCCTTTCCTTTTACCATCCATACAGGTTTTAGAAGAGCTCTGGGAACACCATTTCTTTCTAGTTTGAAGTGAAATGGTCCTGAGAGCCTAATAATACAGCATACTGTTTCAGCATGTGCCAAAATGTCCTGAATTGTTGTTTACAGGTGTTACAGTTTTGTCATTAATATAAAACTGATTTGTAAACTCAGAAATTACTTCTGAACTGGTATTTCCAAGTAGGTTGCATACACATGAAATTATTAAGTTATGATATAGATTCAGTTTCAATTGGTTAATACTATTTTCTTGCATCTAAAACATGACAGGCTTTCAAACTGGGGTAGTAACTGCTATGACTCTAGTTAATTCTCTATGTTTTTGCTCTCAGTGGGCATGCGTACATGGAGAAGGAGAAGAAATACATGCCCTTCAAAGTGTATTTCTATATAATTAGTATACCAGTTTGTAAGAAAGGTGATGCTTGCAAGTCCTGTTAGTATAATTAATTTGTGCTGCTTGAAAAAATTGTAAGTGTGTTGGTTCAAAATATGGATTTGTATAGTTGGCACTGCTGTATGAAAATGAAAATCAACTTTTAAAATACATACTTCAGGTAACTTGCAAACCGGAACACCTTTGATTTATATCTGTGTGGTATGTGAGTGTTAAGCAGTTTACAGCAATGAAACAGGTGAAACATGTCAGCTTTCTGAACTAATGAACAAGCCAGGAGTAATGGATTTTTCAGATATAGTATCTGTCAGTATTTTTTCTTATTACTATTCCTGTATCTTTTTGCTTAAACCTTGGTTCGTGGAGCTGCAGCTGGATAGATAAAAGTACTTTGCCAAGCAGACAGTAAACTTCAGGATCTGTCTGCAAGAGGAGATTGGGAAGGCAGACAGTATCATCAGCTTTACAAATGGATTAGACAATTCATAGACATGATGCCTGTAAACAGCTACTCCAAGGATTACACGAGACTGTAACAGCTGACATCTTGAATACTATGCTGATTGCTGGGGAAATGCTAGAAGAAGTGGCCAGGCTCATGTGCAGCTTTTCTTGCCATGGTCAGAGATAGAATACTGTGCTAGATGGATCCATGGACTGTATCAGTCAATGATTTACTATGTTAATTGGATTTAACTTTAAAAATTCAATTTTAACAAAAGACAGCAGGCTAATTCTGAATTTGGTGATGTTGAACACTACACCCGGCAAATACTGCTTTTTCCTAATTTCATTATTTTCACACAGTTCACATGACTTTCCAGACATAAATGCATCAAACTATGCCATTTCATATACCCAAGTATTTACTACTTTGTTTCTTTAAAAAAAAAAAAAAAAGCTTTCCCATGCTCGATGCTTTTTATATATGTCTAACGTGAGCATTGGTGACAGCTGTTCTGCTAATTACAAGACTGATGAAAGGTGATGGACAGTTAAAGCATGAATTGTTGGCTTGGCTTGTGTTTGTTTTTTAAATTCCCCAGGCCACTATCAGATCTGACCCAGCTTTAGTGGTCATAAATAAACAGGTATAAATTTAAAGTTCTTCTGAAACATCTTTTAGAGCATTCAAGGCAGTGCTTGGAGAAATTAACTTTGTCTGAAATCTGAGACTTCCTGGATGCCAGCCAGTCCTGTGAATATCTTAACATTCCTGATAGGGATCAGCCCACTGGCCTGTTTACAAGGAGCAATAGCTTGGAAGAAAGGTGGTCGTCTTTGCCCTGCTAGGTAGGAAAAGGGCTGCGAGTATATGTTGGTAATAGGGGGACAGAGCTGTGCAGCTGAGCGGGCACTTTGCAGTAGAGCTGGGACAAAGCAGGGGAAAAGAATTGGTGTTTTGTGCTCAGCTGCTTCGCTCAGTTACAGCCAAGAGAACACTCTTCTCCGTTACTCTGGCTGTGCGGATCGGTTGTTACCTGTTACAGTATAGACGTGTGCAGCTTCGGAGAAATGAATTACAGTAAATCACATGAAAACACTACTTCTAAACAAGAGAAAAACTAATCAGGAGAGAGAAGCATGGAATCAAAATACTCAACCTGGGAATCTAATAGCCCTATTAACAGAAGTGGGACGCAAAGCTATTCTTCCTTTGCATCTTGAAAGGTTGTGATGAAATCAGAATTGGGTACTGTGGTGTGCACATAGTTACAGACACAAATGCCTGCAAGCACTCTGGCATGCCTCACCATCCCACTGGTCCCTGCCTTGGTCTGGGAATGCTCCAAAGCGGAAACTAGTTATTGATCATAAAGAAATGAAATGTCATCTCTTAATAGTTGCAGTGTTCTCTGTTATGCCTTACATAAAATTTTTAGCTATTTTACTGTTTAGAATTGCCTCAGACCTGGATACAGTTGTCTTCACAATTATTATGACTCAGATGTTGACAACAGTTCACAGGTGGGCAGCCTGCCCAATTTTGGCTTATTTCTTCAGTTAAGGTCACAAGACAGTTACACAAACCAGTCTTACTTTGCCTTTAATTTATTTGGAAATATTTTCTTGTTTTAAGTGCATTTGAATAGGAGTATTTGCTACTAAGCAAAAAGGCGTGTGTGCCATAACCTGGGAGCAGTAACTGCCGTGTTCAGGGTTTTTTTCTAAATGCAGCTGGGACGGAGTCCCAGTTTTCCTGTGTTTTCTCACTATGCAGTTTTTACTTGGCTTTTTTTTTTTTTTTTAAGAGGAAATAACTGTCTCTTGTATAAACTCTTGTGAATTATTAACTGTCTTTCCTTTCGACAGCAGTATTATCTCCTTTGCAAAAATGTCATTTTAATAACCAAGACGAGGTCTTAATCCAAGGAGGGAGTCAGTTAACTACTTGATCTCTGTATGTCATTTTAAGTTAGAAATGACAAAGTTTTAGGCCTAAATAAGGGGGATTTACTCAGAGGTAACATCCTCTACTATACATTCACTAAACTGCTGCCTAGTGAAATGAATTAATTTTGTTCTTTAGCTTTCATGCTCAAAAATGAGCAGTGGGGGGAAATAATTGCAAGAAAGTAAAAAAAAAAAATTGACAATTTTTAGAATTGACTGGAAAATTGATTAAAATCTAATCTGCTTCAAAGTACATTTCCCATAAATTAATGGGGGGGATACATACAGAGCGTCCTCACAAAGTTTGTTAAAACTAAATGTCTTCTACTATATTGTTACTGCTTTGTATCTTAAGGATCTAGGATCTTTCTCATAAGTGAAGCTATATGCAGCTTATAGCAAGATCCAATGATTTACTGATTTATAGCAATCAGTATTAAAAAATCCTGTGTGGAGGAAAAAAAAATCACTTTAAAATATAGCTCCAGTAAGAAATAACACAGCATGTAGTCCAGTTAATTTCTACTTGTGAGTGCCAGTGAATATTCCTGCCCATCAAGGGCTTAGATACTATTAGCTTTAGAGAATCATGCAGAGTTTGGATTGTTGCTCCATTTTCTTATCTGTGCAGTATTATAAGCATATATAAACTAGTATTGTCTGTTGAATATCAGTTATCTATGTGAGCTGTTTAATCTCAGTAGTCAGAGTTTTCTTTCCCTTGTTCTCTGCTTATTCCAAAACACATCTGCTGCAGATACAGTGGTAGATTTTATTTATCTCCTGAGACTATTTGCACACTTGCTGAATGAGCCTGTTACTTTAAATGGATTGACCCTTTGACTAATGAGTCATGATTTTCCGGTGCTTAAATACTAATCCAGAATGAAAAAAACAATTGGCTGCTGGAGCTGTGGACTGTTGGTTCCAAGTATTTAATTTCACTTTACTGTACCTATGAGACTATGGTTGCTGAAGCTGTCTGGAATGTGAGTCATCTCAGTCTTTTTTTAAGGATTCATATATGATTGCTAAAAATGTCTCCCTATGTATTTTATGCTTTTATATATATAGTTCTGTGTACCTCCATCTTTTTTTTCTTTCCATTAGGGATTTTAGGAAAATCAATATAACAAAGCATACTCCCAACAGCTGGAAATTATATTGATTTATCAGTAGTATAGCATTTTTCTACTGAATGAGTTATTTTTAGATGCCAGTACTCAGTTATATTTTTTTGGACCCATCTTGCCCACATGAGTGACAAAAAAATTAAAGATGTGTCTCTGTTAGTTACAGGATGAAGAACGCAGACGGCAGCAGCAGTTGGAAGAAATGAGGAAACGAGAAGCAGAAGACAGGGCCAGGCAGGAAGAAGAGCGTCGACAGCAAGAGGAGGAGCGGACCAGAAGAGAGGCTGAAGAAAAGGTTGTGGTCTTCTAAGTGCTGCAGGGGTTCTTGCAGGCCTTTTCTCTTCAGCCTGGCCAGTGACAGTTCAGTGTCAGATCAGCAGGGGTTAAACACAGCAGCCTTTCTGATAAGGGTCATGGCCCAGGGCTTCAGTTTGTCCAGTCTAAACCAAGAAATAACTAAACAAATAGCCCATTCCTGCTGCTGGAGTTGACTGGTATTGCAGAAATGGCACCGTAAGTTTACTGTCTGAAGGTTTTTAGCACTGGCAAGGACTTTCCTTCAGAGCCTTTCTGAAAGTTATGGAAGAAATCAGTTGCCTCCTGTTTTCCTTCAGCCCCCAGCATGACTTGTGTAACTTCTTTATTAAAATGGAAGAGTTAGTGGTATTGGGTTTTGCTCTGTCTCAGAGATGGCACTTAAATGGTTTTTTTGAGTATTTTTTAAACACAAATACAGAGAGAAATATGAAATACAGTGGAGTGATGATGAGTATCCCATATTGTTTTTTATGTTTGAACTATTGGAGGAAGGAGAATTGGTTTCTAGAAAGCAAGTAAATAATTTCAGCAGATAAGTCACTGTGCAATCAGATTGTAAACATTCAGAGTTGTAGGTTTGTTCATAACATACATGAATTTGAGAAGCTTTATTCATCAAAAGTAGAAGATGAAGCAGCTTGTTTGGCTCTGAGTATGTTTGTTAAGACCCTAGAGAATGAGCAGTTACTTCTGTTCAAATTGCCTTTTAGTAACACTGACTTCAGAAAGAAGGCTAGCTTCTAGTGTTGATGTTCATGTTGGAAGATTGAGCAAATATATTTAAAAAAAATTCCAACAACCAACCTTAGATGTATTAACTTTATTAATTTATTTTCATTAGATTATTTTCAAGCTTTATTAAATTGCTTCCCATAAGCAGCATGGGTTGATCAGTAGAAGAGAGCTAAGCTTTGATTGGAAACAGATGAGAAGTGAGGAAGATGCATCTGGACTGAGAAGAGTATTTAAAAGTATACTGTAGGAAGCTTAAAAAAGAATGCAACCAAGAAAAAACAACCAAGACTTTCTTAATTTCTGATAATGATGCAGCCAAATGACACTTGGATCACACACTTGAAAGGCTTTTCATTGGCAGATCTTGACTGAGATTTGCACATCTACAGACATAGAACTCAGTACCATTGGTACAACGGTTTTAGAGAGTAGTGCAAGGAGATGAGCTTCATGTCTTTGCTCTAGATGAACAAGACCAAATTTATAATCTTTTTTTCAGGATAACTCAGTGTTGGACAGATAAACAGATAAGGTGGATTTCTTTAAACATTTGGATTAAAAATAGGATGGCTGTTTAAAATGTCATATATTCCCAGCAGAAGTTATACTATGCTTATACACAAGGGGTTTTGTAACATACAGTTCCCAAATACACGTTTTTCATTTGGTATCAAACAAACTACTGAATAAACCCTTGTATTAGTTTACAATGTGTCTTAGACAAGAGCTGAATAAAATGAAATGTTATTTAGTTTAAAAAAAGAAAAATCTTTTAAAGTGGAAAAATACATAGAAGATATTTCATAGCCTTCTAAATGCTCAATAGCCTAGTATAAATATTATTAGCATAGTTTCTGTTATAAATGCTTTTAAAAAACATTTATTTGATGTCTGTTTTGGAAAAGTTCTTTGATTTCTGCGTGAAAGTAGTTTTCCTGGTATTTATACTAGAAGGGTTGTTAGGAGCCATCTATTCCAAGGCTCTGTTGATTAACTTATATTGTATAAGCATGAAGCAAAATTACTAAGTTCCTTTTTTAAGATGGTAGTTAATTTTAGTTATTTTCCTCTCCCACAGATTCTTTACAGCTTTAGTAAATCTGCCCCTTATTAACTGTAGTTATATTTTGAGTAATAAATGCTGGAATTGCCCTTAGTTCACACTAAGGCAGTTGCCTTAGTGCACTTCAGCAGTGGTAAATCTGTAAATAATAGCTACACTGTGTTACAAGATGACTGCCAGTTTCTTTCATAGTAGTAAATACCCTTTGTATGAGTCCGTATAGATGCCCTTCTTTGCTTATTGCAAGACAAGGAGACAAAAAAGATTTGCACAAGATGTTTGTAGCTCAGTGATGGAAAACTTAAATCTCTCTTAGATTGAAATGTCTGACCACTGTGTTTCTATTTCCTCTGGACTTACAGAGGCGACAGGAAGAGGAATATTATAGTCGCTTAGAGGCTGAAAGGCGCAGGCAGCACGATGAAGCTGAACGAAGATTGCTGGAACCTGACGAGCCTGGTCTGTACAGACCTCCGCTTCCACGGGAATATGAACTCCCATCCCCAACCCCTTCATCTAACGCTCCTCCTCCCCCACCTCAGCGAAACACCTCTTACCTCAAAACACAGGTCCTCTCCCCTGACACGATTTATACTGCCAAGTTTGTTGCATACAATGATGATGATGAGGAGGAGGAGGATTCCAATCTAGCAGGTCAGGATAAGTACTCCAGCACAAGAAAATCTTATGGTGACTTTCCTCCTGCCACCCTTAAGCCACAGCAGCCCTCCCGCCAGCCTCGCCCAGTTTCAGATGGCATCTTTCTTTCCAACTCATTCCAGTCATCTCCAGTCAATGCCAACAGTACTACTGCCAAAAAAAGCCAGCCCCCACCCCCATCAAACAAACCAAGTTTCATCCGTGCCAGCAGCTCTAAAGGTAGACACAATGGAATCAGTCATCTCTACAGAACTATCCTCATGTTTTCAACTCTGGTTCTCTAGATTGAATTGCTTATTTTGTGATTTTTTTTTTTCCCCTCCCCTACACTTAAATCACTGTTTACACTCTGGTGATCTAACTTAAATTCTGGTATTAATGTGAATCATCCAATTTTTTAATTATTTTGATGTCTCAAATTTTCTTGCTCTTTACCCAAACTTTTCAAAAACAAAAATTCCATCTTTCACACAATGAATCAGAAATTATTGTAACTACTACTCAACCAATTCAAAGTACTGTTGGTCTTGGCTTTCACTCTGTATCTTTCAGTGATTTGTTTTGTATGACTGACCACTGTTTGCTCAGGGCATCTGGAAGTGCACCTTTCTTGAATACAGGAAACCTCTCCTAATGGGTTCATGGACAGAGCTTATCTTCTGCTTCATTGTTGGTACCAGGGTTCTCTCTTTTCATAGTGTGTGCAAATGGCTTTAAAAATGATCTTTGTAGATGTAGTTCTTAAATACACAAGCACCAAGAGACATACAGGATGTGCAGTTAGTTTCATGTATTAGGCACCATCCCTGTAGTTCTGGTTTGTACAGTGCAGTTTTCTTGCAGAGAGATAAAAATCTAAATTTCATCTTACTACTTTTTCTTTACTCCTTCCCATTCCGTCTTTGTGTTTGTCTCCTCATCTTGTTTCTTTTGTAACTCCACGTAGCCAACCATAATGAAGTTTAATTTCAAGTAGAGCTCTAGTTGCTAGGATCTTCAGCACTGGATTTTATCTGCAGAGCACTAGTTTAGCTGTAGTGAGGAACTCAAAGCTAATTCAGTTCAAAATTCCATGCTAATTTTTTTTAAAAATTCTGCTATATAGGAGGAATCTTAATATACTTGACACTTTGAGTATGTCTCACTCTAATCAGTTTATCGATATAATAATTTATCTTTAAACAGCAGCCTCTGCTGTCATTTTTCCTATGTTTTTCTTCATCTGTATTCTTCTGAAGGGGGAATAGTGACCACGACATTCCCATAGTTCATTCTTTTTACTTAAACTGGAAGTTAACTAGTGCCTGACAACCAACTCCAGCTGATCAAATCATCATTCTAAATTGAAGAGTACAAAGTCACCTGAGATCCCAAAGCGAAAGTGTTTATCTGGCTTCTAGCAGAATGGCTAACTTGTTTCCTGGATTCAAATCTTAGTGGAGCAGGTGGAAGCCTATAATGTGATATATCCCTCATCACCTTTTTGGCCACCTAATGATTTAGGAAAATCACTTACTTGCTTTATTCAGAGGTGTGCCCTGGACATAGGGAGAATATGAGCCTCCAGATAGGTTCAATCTATCAGAAGCATTTCTAATCCAGCTGCAGTAGTATATGAATTGGATTTAGGATATGTATGAAACCACTGAGCTTCCTGTCTGCATCCTATTCAGGTCAGGCTTAAGTCATCATTTTCCAGCAAGGTATTCTTTCCTTTTCAGGGCACATTGGCTTCTGCTACATTTAGGCTGCTTCCAGTGCCGAAAAGAAACTCTGAACAGAATTGTTTTAATACTGCTGAAGGGCTAGTAGTTTAGCTCACAGTTACAATCCCACTGATGCCATTTATGCTTAGTAGTTTCACTGTTTGGGATCAGTACAGCATCCAGGTTTTGTGAAAAAAATAACCACACTGATTCTTGTTTAAAAGTAGAAAATAAAAACCTCATAATTTACCCTGGTGTTGCCTGTGAGATCTCAGGATGTAGTAGTGTCTGTGGGTCCTGCAAGCCCATCTGTCACTCCTGTCTGGCTCTGTCATAGGTTCCAGTTCTTAAAGGAAGGTGAGGGAAGGTTTTAGCTTTTCAGTGTGTTTTCATTAGACTGGAGTATAAGCAGACACTACTACCTGCTATGTGCAACCATTACAATGCAAGTCATTTCATTATGCATCCACTGTGCACATGAAGCCACTGAAAAACCCACGGCCAGTATTGTATCAGAAGGACTCCAGCTTTTGAACACTGGATATAACAGATAATTAATGAGCTAAAATAAGATTAAAGACAGGAAATAGCAGAAAATATTACCTTTAATCGCTGTAACTGTCTATGTTGTCAGCTTGTTCTTAGGAATATTTTGAAATGGCAGGCTTCCAACATGAAACTTCGGTACTGTATGTCTATACTGAATTTTTATTCATTCATAGGACTTTTTTTCTAGAAATTCTTATTTGAAAACGATTTATAAAAAAGAGTGAAATGTGCCTTCCATCACAACACGTAGGCTTCCAAAGGCCCTTGCTTCCCTTATTTGGTATTTTGAAGGCTGTACATGTAATGAATTAAGCAACCCTAGAACGATCAGTCACTAGTCGTCACCACCACTCTCCCTGCTTCCCATCATCCACAACCCAGAATGCCATTTCATACATAATTGCATTTCCCAATCCTGCTTTCTGTTAATTTTAATTGAAAAATGAATTTCATGAAAGTGAAATGTTCAGCAGTATTGTGTGTGCACATTTGTTTTTCCTGGAAAACAGTCAAAAGGACAATCCACAAAGATTTGGTTAGGGTTTTGGTAACAAGGAATATTGTAGTACGATGCTTCGCCTTTAATAGCCTAATTCATAAACCATACAACTAATTCTGAATACTCTTATTTCATAATTTTTAAAATAGCCATGAGAACAGGTTAACTTCACCTGATTGCTCAAGCTTCTATGAAGACTGCCTGCGTAACGTACAAAGCCGTTTGCACAAAATGCAGAATTCACTGTGCAGTTTACCATCTCCCATCTTGCTGACTGTTACATTTCTGTCCTTTACAGCTCTTTCCTGTTCTGAGTGTTAACTCTAGTAAACCATGCTTCTGCAGACTTTGCTCTCGTACCTTCTTCCACTGGGTCTCTTCAGATCATTGGTTCATTTAACTAATGAAGGAAAAAGCCAATACCTAGATTAAAACTACTATCCTAATGCAAATGAAACTCTGAACCACAGCCTGTGGTTCCAGACTTTCTAAAATAGGAAAGGGTAGTATTTTCATCATTGTAAGACTCATGTCTGAGATAAAAAATAGTCTTCATATGCCTGGCATACCTAGTATGATTTGGCCTGCTACAAATTTGTGGTGGAAAAAATTTAGCCTACAGCGTGCTAACTAAATTTGCTTGTGTGTTCCAGTATCATATGTCTCTTATTGAATATTTATGAGGTTGCATATACCAGTGGAAGAAGCAAACATTTCCTTTTGTACCAAAGAAGGTTCACAAGACATAACAATATTGAGACCAGAACTGTCTGAAGAAAAACCTGACTAGTGTGTTGACACTTTTACTCTTTTCTTGACAGTTATTAAAAGAATATGGTCTTAAATATAAATTGAGTTACTAAAATTTTTGATTGGAAATAAGTACTTTTGTCTTGTGGACTTTAGAAAGGATTAATATAATGTGTAAAACGTGTTGTGTTGTATCAACTTAAAGGTGCAGTGCTGCAAGGTAGTTGCTTGAAATTTATCTGCAAGGGAGAGGGGGCATCTTCTGAGTGGTACAGTTCACTTAGACTAAACAGAAACTAAAATTCTGACTACTGAATTGCAAACTGGTATATATTAATGTTAACTTACTTTCAGCTTTAGAAAGAGAGCAGCTGCAGCTAACTTATTTCCTGTGGAGCTTGTCACAGGAATAACGAAGTATGTTGCTCTTATCGCCAGTATCCTTGAACAACTTCTAATGTATGTTTTACAATAAACCATAATAAGATAAAGACCATGATTTGGCCTGTGCTGGATAATCTAAACACTTTGGGTTCTGACTCAAAATCAGGAATAAGAAAATTAAGGGCTTTTGAGGGGGATGGAGTTTAGTAGTACTGGTTTTAAATATTCTAGAGGTCAAATGACCTTCTAAATTTATTTCTGATTCTAGTTTGAGATGATTTCTTGACAGAAGCACTGCACCTTCTTAAAGAAATACAATATAAATCTTCTGTGTTGTAACTGCAATCCTTCAACTTACGTTTTCTTTTGCATAAGGAATAAATTCATACACTGGATCTACAGGAGCAGCTGCTGGAGAAGTTTATCGGGATCCAAGAGACAAAAGATCTAAAAGGTAACATGCAGGAGTCCATTAAGTTTTATATAACTGACTTGGCCAACTTCTGCAATGTTTTCTGTTGTTGTATCTCTGTGGGCTCCTCGTTAGTTCTGCAGTTGGCTCTGTCGGGGGTTACTATAAACCACAACCAAGTCCTCTACAAGTCTTCCAGGTGATCTGAAGCATTGCTGAAGATTAGCAGATTTCAGCGCTACAACTAAGTAAACCAAATGATCTATGCAAACGAACAACTTCAACTCTTTTAGGTGTATTTATGAATCTGAACGGTACTCTCAAGTGGGATTCTTACCAAATAAATTACCAAATTGTAGTAAGTGTAAATAATGTAAGCTGTATGTATTTCTCACACGAGCTTTACCGTACAGCATACTGAACATGCTTTTGTTTTCCAGTGCTTTTTCTTAGATGTGTGCCACCACAGAAAAGCTTGCAAAGTTAGCCACAGTGGCAATGTTGTGCTAATATAGACAGAGCCTTGGTTTGCCTTCACTTTGAAAGTTGGCAGGCATTTTCATTCATTTTAATGTGCAACAAATGGTCACAAGGCATAAATTGGTCTTAAGTGATAGCACAATTAAAGGTATGTGTGGACAACAAAACCTTGCAGAACACAGAGTGGAGGCTCTCTTGCTGTAGTCAAAGAAGCTATCAGTCAACACATCATTAAGAATTGTTACGATTAACAATATTGTAGATGAGAATTATAAAAAATATTTTTTTTCCTTTCCAGTCAAGATGCAGATTTACCTGGAGCACCAGAAAACTTGACGTTCAGGGAACGCCAGCGACTTTTTTCACAGGGTCAGGATGTATCCAATAAAGTAAAAGCTTCTAGGAAACTAATGGAACTGGAAAATGAGTTGAACACAAAATAAGATTAAAGCACCTTATCATATGTAACAGAAGATCTCCAAACTGAGGGATTGAGATGGGGTGCACACTACTAATGAACAGAAAATGAATGTTTTCTGAAAGGAGTCACTTTGATTCCTCTATATCTAAGACTGTTAATTAAGATTTAGAGATGTTGCAATAGCAAGAAAACTGATTACTTTGCCAGGAGCTTGTGGCTTATACAATGAAAGCACTGTAAAAATTTAAAAATATGAATCACGTGAAGGTAATTTTTTCTTTTCTGTTTTGGGGCTTAAGTTCTTGTGCACCAGACCAAGTAGCACTTGTCAAAGATAAGTTCTGTTTCCTGGTGTTTTATGGACACACTTTTGTTTTAGCTGCTGAGCAGAGAGAGTGAGAATAGCTTGAACTGCCTAAACTAAGCTGTGCACTAGAAGTTAGTATTTTAGGTTGTTTGATAAGAAGCCAATATCTGGGCCACCTTATATTTGAGACTTCACATACAAGTTTGACATACTGTATGGTGTTCATAAAATGATCAGCATATCAATACAGATCTTACCATTACTTAGTACTGGAATAACACACATTCTGTTGGTAGAACCTTGGAATAAAAACATTTCTAGTCCAATGTATTTGTTCGGTCTAAAATGGTTGCCTATGAGTTTAGTTACGGAAAAGTCTGTATGTTGATGCATACCCACTATATGTGCTTCAGACTTTCAAAAATGTGAAGATACAAACCTTTGGTTAACTGTTTCATTAAAAATTACATAAGCAATAGATAGTAGGCTGCAGTAGCAGCTCTCCATCAGCTAGGAGCAAAATTTAAGTAATGTGTTAAAGGTGAGGAGTAATGATTCCAGTTTCAAGGTGAGAAGAATGGATACATATGTTTTCTGAGAAAGGCAGGTTAGATATTAGGTAATTAGGCACGGAACAGTATTGATAAGTCTGTTGTTACCAGTTCAGCAATAGGTTTTTTTTTCCTATGGAGATGTGAACTGGCATATTAGAGAAAAAGACTGAAGTGTGAAGCATCAGATACAATACTGCAGTCTGGGAGTGGGAGTGTTAGTAAGGTCATTAACAGAGCTGGTGTCCTGGTAAGGAACTATCCCTGTTCATGCTGAGGAAGCAGTGCTAGTGAGCTCTTCTTCAGTCTAGCTGGCTTTACTGACATCCTGTTACTATTGTACTGAAAACCTTTTGGGCAGTTCAAGCTATTTTTTCACACTGTAATAGCCTTATTTAATTTTAAATTGTTAATCTTTTTCCTCCAACTGTTTCTTCAGCTATGCTTATGTAGCTGATGATGTTGGGAATAAGGACCTCATCAGAGTTTTTCTCATTGTGTGATGTTAAGACAATATATATTGTGATTCCAAACAAATTTTCTATTTGACAAAGCCCTTTACTGGCTTTAGATTAATTTTTTTTCCTGTATCATATTGTTCTCTTATAAATATATATTTAGGGAATTGTGCACACTTCCAGATACAAAGGGGTAGACTTTCACTGCCTTAGGAAAGAAATCACTTTTAATAAGAGTTGTATGATAAGTGCAAGTTAATGAAAATTGGAGTGTAAATATTTTTTACGTATTTCAGGTTTCTTATTTGAAAGTGTGCTTTTACCGTTTCACCTGTTAAATATGAAGTAGAAGGTTAAACTGGTTCAAAGTGTTAATGAAGGATCTGCATGCTTGCTATGTCTGTTCATCAGGAAAAGCAAGCCTCTCCCAATTTATCTTGAGAACACTAGCAGCCTTACAGTGACAGGCTTTCCTTAAGGAAAAAAACTTATGCTGTGGCTGAATTACTGTTGCTGCTGGATTCCAAAAAAGGCTTAGCAAAAAAATACCTATAACCTTCAGTTGAGTGGATTTGGCCGCTATTGGGCATTCGGGTCAAGTGTGAATATGTGTAAAAGTGCTTTTCATATTTGTCTGTGCATTATTATGAAAAACATCAAAACTGCTGTAGTTTCCCATTTCTACTGTATTTCACTTGCAACCTATTTTTAATAAAGTTTGTATTGTATTTAACTTTGCATTAAATGTTTTTTGTGCTGTTATTTAATTCTGCATTCCTAGCAACGTTATTATAAACCAAAGGGGCTCTTAGAATGCTTTGCCTTAACAGTCCTCTTAAAATAATTTACGAGGAAAGTCGGTGTATCTCACAGTAAACCGATGAAAACCCAAATAAAGTTTACATGGAGAATCAACAAAGGAGGCTGATCTTCATGGATCAGAGAGGAGAATTTCTTGGCCTAATGCTTGATACCTGTAGCACTGACTTGAAAGAAGTGTTTTGTCTAGCTTAACCAGCAACTGAAGAAGTGGGAAATATTGGTGGCATCAGTTGTGCAGGCTAATCTTAATGTATCTTAATGTCTTAAGTGCAAAGTTGTTCTTTTAACAATGAAGAGGAACCTGGACATGGCTTCTTTTGGAAAATTAAGTAATTATGTGCAGAGACTCCACTGTGATTGCTCTGGCTAATGGGAGGGAGCAGTTTAAACATTGCTTGGGGGGGAGCCAGGCCCCAGTGCAGTGCTATAGATGCCTTCTGCTGTAGCTTCTATGTCCACTGGAGATGGCATTGAGAGCCGCCTATGCCTCCTTCCAGGTGAATACCTTTAGTCTCTTGAGTTGTGGGGTCTACACTCTGGAATTTTCAAAATCACAATTGAGGACAATGTGGATTTTAGTTTACAAAGTGTTTAAAGGCAGGAAAGGAGCCAAAGGAACCTCACAAAGCTGAAAGTGCTGTTTGGTATGTTGCCAAGTACAACTGCCAGGACCTCAAGGCATGGCTGAGGGGAATCTTTTATCCATGTTTTGAGCCTGTAGCTTTTGACTGTGAGAATAGCCTAAGGAAAACGAACTTACTTGAACGTCTAGCCTACAAGAAAAACTAAACAATCCATTACCCTTCTGTATGGGAGTACCTCAGTCTACTCAAGAGTAAAGAAACTGTATAAGCAAAAAGTGGTGTATTTCATGACACTGTAGTTACTGCAGCTGTGAACGGTTTCATAGAAACTTTTATTTCCAGACCAAAGTAGTCCAGGGATTATGGGAGAGGAACTGCGTGCAGCAGTGGTAATGCATTATCAGTGGGGAAAAAACTTTGGGCTATACCTTGCCCAGTTCAGTGGGTTTGCTCAGTGAGCACACTGGTGATGCCTTTGAACAGTGCAGCACCTGCTTTGCTCTAGGAACATGAGTTGTCAGCCTTGGCAGCATACCTCTTGATATTTTAATTGATGATGGCCCTTACGGTGGTAGCTGTGAAGTTATATTTGTGTATGCAGCCAGGTCTCAGCAAAGACTTCTTTTTAATTATTCTAAAGGTCTGTCAAGTTCTCCCTTCTGCACTTATCATCTACATACACTGCTTTTCAGCTCCTTTTAGGTACTGTTTGTACTACAGCCTTGCTGGTATTGGATGAAAAGGCAGGGAAATTAAGACATTGACTAAGTCTGTAGTGTGTGTACTGTTCACTGAAATAATAAATAATATACTTGATAATACAGATTTTAGATCAAGCAATGACTACACAAGCAGTAGAGTAAATTCAGTTAGATAACACAAGAAATCAAAAATAACTGGTAAAAAATGAGCTTTAGTAGAAATGGTCTTAAAACACACATAGTAATTCATGTATGTCACATTAAGAATGAGAAAACATTGTCTCTTCCTTCTGTTTTTTCAAATGGTACTGTTGTCTCAGGTGGTCAGTTAGTGTCTGTGTGGCCCAGAAGGCAAAGCCTTGCAGAATAAAAGCTTGGATTTGGGTGACTTCTTTACCGGCTCCCTTTAGGGAGACCACAGTGCAATACACCTGCTCAGAGAATCTCATCTTATTCTTAGTAAGAGATGCTCAGAACTGACCTACAGTTGCTGAAGCAAATGTCTTGCTAAAATGTGAAGTATCTACAGCTTCACTATTCTTTCAGGAGGTTCAAATGAACTGATGCTAAAATTAGTAGTTAAATGTGGATTTGGATAATTTCATTAAATTTCTGGCCCTCTGGTTCCAATGAATGATCTGTAACAGCAAGGCTCTGCATTTGCAGGGGGAAGATGGGATTGAGTTGGTAAAAGTTTGGGGGAAAAACAAAGATTCTTCAAAGCAGAGAATTGGTGTAGAAAGCTGTGCTGGAGTACAGCCTGGTAGCGTTTCCAGAAGATAGCTGGATTTTATATTTGTTTCTCCCCTAGACCTCACTGACAGACTTGTTTCCTGCCCATCACAAAACTACTTCTAAGATTAGGAAATAGAAGGAAGATCCCTATAGAAAATTGCTGCTGTTTTGATGAGTCACAGATTATACTGTAATTTTATTCTTACTTTTTAAGACAGATTTATAGTTTTATACAATTTATACAATTTTCAGTACTATCTGACCTTTAGAGGTGCACAGAGAAAGGACTAAATAGGAGTAGTCTATGGATGCTCAGTTTACTAGTTCAGAATCAGCGATAATAAATTGTCTTGTCTGTTACAGCCTACAGAAACAAGATCCTTTATCTCATTAATAGTGGGTGAAACCTGCATTAAACTTCAGAGATGATCCTTCTGAGAGATGAAGCTGAGTTTTGTTGGAAAATAACATTGTTCTGACTTGACTGCTGCTGCAGGATAAGCATTACATGTAAAAATCACAGCTCTCTGTCAAGAATTGTGAGTCACACACCCCAAGCTACTAAATTATTCTCTGCAAAATAGCTGAAGTTGATAAAATCCTGTCTGCCTTACTTCATGCCAACATCGTGCAACATCCACAGCATTGCAGCACTTTTGAACTCTTTTGTAGCCCATATCCATTTGTCCCTTCTCATTTTTCCACCAACGCAGAACTAGTTGCAAGGACAAACTGCTGAGTTACACTTTTGCACGCCAAACCCAACAGCAACCAGCTGACCGGGTCTTTTTTTAAACTGAGGCTACAGATTGTAGCAGCATGTTGAAGTTGCAGCATCACAGAAGGTAGTGAGTGGAGATGCACAGGGGTGTTTGGCTTGGTCCGTATAGATGGCCTGCATCAGGGTTCCTCTGAAGAGCTGCTATCCCTTTTGTGCCAAACATGGAGAGATTCAAGGCTATGTGTCTTTGGATTTTCTACTGCCTGTATGAAAGCACATTTGCCATGTGCAGTAGACAGTAACTTGAGACTCCTATTTTGCAGAACTGGATTCCTCTGTAATTATCATACTGGTTTTGGTTTAAAAAAACCCAAGTAACTGTAGTGCAAAAATAGAGCCATTTCCCACTTCGAAGAAGCTGACGTGTTTGTCTCTCGCAAATGTATTTTTGCATATTTTATAGCCAAATAGTATTATGACTGCTTTCAAGATCATGATAATCTTTTAGTGCAATACAGTAGAGCACTAAGGAATATTACTAACGTATGTCATGTATTCACCTTGGAAACCTTAGTGTGAGACCCCCAGTCATATGCTGGATGAATAGCTCCTCTCTTGGGCAGCCTCTCAGGACTGCCACACCAGCTGAACCCGCAGGCTTTGTCCTTGTCCTAAGACCAGCCCTGGCCCTGGCTGCGCTCACAGTTACTAAACAGATCTCTGTGGTGCATCATCCCACCCAGTGTCAAAGCAAGGTCAGCTACAGCTGCTTGCCCAGGGCTGGGTCAAATTGGGGTTGGAGCAGTTCCAAGGGTGGAGACCCCATAACCTTTTCAGACAGCTTGTGCCAGGATTTGACTACCCTCACCCTGCCCTTACACTCCTGCCCTGTGGTGGAGCGGTGTTTGTGCTCTCCCATCAGGTATCTATACATATCAACTGGATCCCCCTCAGCCTTCCCATCCTCCAGGCTGCACAACTCCCAGCACACTCCATGTAACAGATGTTAATATCCCTTAATCTTCTTTGTAGCCTTTGCAGCCTTAGCCCATAGCACACATCACCAACTGTTCCTGGGAGAAATCCTGTAGCCAATATGGGAGCTCTTGGCTCTGTCCTCCTCCTCCTCCTCCTCCTCCTTGCCCTGTTTGGTGGTGTGAAGTTTGCACCCCTGGGCCCAGGAACTGGGGGGAGCCTCACACCAGCCATGGGAGCTCCAGTATTACCTTCTGTTCTTGTGCCCCCTGCCCTGATCCTCGACCTTCGCTTCCGAGGTCACTTATTCCAAGGGTCGGTTCAGGCGGAGGGATCCCCCCAGCCTTTGTGGATAATGGACATGGATCTCTGAGGCCTCTTATCCCAAGTGATGCAGCACGCACAGGGATCCCTCCAGCCCCTTGGGATAATGGATATGGATCTCTGAGGCCACTTATCCCAAGTGATGCTGCAGGTGGAGAGATCCACCCAGCCACTGCAGGCAATCGATATGGACACTGAGTCATTCACGGCCGGGCCACAGGTGCCCTATGGATAATGGATATGGACCCTGGGTCACTCATGGCCGGGCCACAAGTGTCCCCTATCCCCTATGAATAAGGGATATGGACTCTGGGTTACTCATGGCCGGGCTCCCGGTCCCTTATGGATAATGGATATGGACTCTTGGGTTACTCA
>JAWWMP010000116.1:40316995-40426057 GCA_035047865.1 Dendrocincla tyrannina
GGCTTTGGATGTTTATTCCACTGATAGGATGTCAGAATATTAATTACCTTTTGTGTGTGTTATCTGTATACAACAGAGGCCCTTTTGACAATTTATGGTAACAATTTGCATGGGATTCTCCAAACCAAAACACACTAGTGTTATTACTCCCCATACAGGATGCAAGAGAAGGACTTTTCATAGTGAAACTCTTAGACTTTGATTCCCCAGCTATCACATCATGTTTTCCGTGCATGTGTGCATGCACTTGTGGAAGAACATTATGAGTTGGAGGTGAACAGCATGGATATTAGAAAAAAAAGTTAGGAGAAATCTCTAGTGTAGACAAATGTCCCTTGAAGTGATCTGATTTTTAGTCTATACCAGAGAGAATAAAGCATATACCTACCATGCTGAGATAATAAGTCTGTTCGTTTCTCTGTACAGTGGCAGACACTGAGGCTGGTGGCCATCCTGCTGACTCAGCTCCCAGACCTTGGTTTTGACTGCTTGATACTCTACATCTAGAATTATCAACTGCATATATGGCATGAACCTTGCAAGTGACAGCCACATCTAGAAGCAGGTTGCTTCAAGTTTGTGTTACAGGCTTTGCTGACAGATAACATTAACTAAACTGAATTGCCATTAACTGTCTTGTATTTTTGATTGTTTTTCAAGTCTTCACATGTATTATTATGGTAATTATTTGTAGCTTCACAAAGCAAGAGCTATGATGGGATTTTTCAGAGGTATCCAGTAAATCAGGAACTAACCCTCCTAAATGAAATTTAGTAGAAGTTGAAAAAATTTATGCTTGTATTTCATGAGGTGCTACTGGAAAATTCATTTTGTAAAGTCCTAAAGTTTATTTCTTTGAAACTGCTTTCTTCTAGTGTTTCAGATAAAAGCTTTTGATCTTGAACAGTCTCTGCAAGAAGTGACAGAGAGATATGAGAAAGAAAAGCAGAAGAGGAAGGCTTTACATAACTGCTTGGTTGTAAGTATATTTAATGACAGAACATTTTCTCATTCCCAAAATTTCCTCTTTGCATGGATATATCACCTCTCCCAACTGTTTATATATGGCACATTTATTTGCTGAGACACGTTTGTCTTACAATAAACTCCACCCCTTTCTTTTTAAGGATTTTTCAGATGCACTCATGCAGTGTACTGCTCTAAGGAGTACCATCCCTTTTGAATAGTGGAGAAAACTTGGGTTTCTTCATCCTTTTCTCTAAATTTGAAGCTTCTGAAATTGTTTTTTAAATTCTTAAAATTATTGACTTGCAATTGCAGAATAGTTGTGTTCTATTTTTTCAAATATGTCTAGATGTACCCTGCTCAGCCATTAGTTCATTTGGGATTTTTTTTTTTTCCTTTTTGAACTTCAGTCTTCCTCCCCACCCCCACAAATGACTAGTTTCGGGTTGCCTGATTCAGGACTTGAGTTTTAGAAATACAAGCCACCTTCAAACAAAATTCTTAGAAGTTTTTGCACCTGAGAAAATGAAGCTCTTTGTTAAAACGTACTTGCTTTTCCGAACTCTGCCTTGTGTTGCAGTTTACTGAAAGGACATTTTCCAGGACAGTGGTGTATTGATGCCAACGGTCACTAGTCATCACAGGCAAGCTGTTTTCAGTCATACAAAACAAGAAGAACTGATAACTCACAAAAAGGAAGAGACAAACTAAGGTCTAAAACAGCCTGCATAGAAAAATCAGCTGCTGATTTTTTAATCATGTAGGAACACACAGTGAAGAGGAAAATGCACAACATGTTTTATATTCCACATCTTCCTCAGGAGTGGTAAAAGAGAAACGGAGTAATTGTGTCTGTTGAGTTAACATAAGTATTTGAAGAAGCTCAGGTAGGGAAGAAGGAGAAAAAGGAACGAAAAGGAAAATGTCTCAGAGTGAAAGCCTTTTTTTTGGGCCGTATAAATGGGAGAGGGCTACACAATTCCAGATCTCTGAAGAGCTCATACTTCCTCAAGTACTTTCTCCTACCTTACCTAGACAAATTATATTGATTCTATGTTTCTTCCCACAGCATCTAGGACTATGATGTTGTAAATACATGCTTTCTTAAACACGTTCATGTCTGTTTAGCAAATTCCATTGTATTTGTCCTCTCCAGCAACTTGTAGTAAATACAGCTTAGTATTCTAACCCTAGGAACTGAGAGGAAATATCAGGGTCCACTGCAGGATTCGACCATTGCTACCTTTTGATGATGCTGTTGGACATTCGATATCACAAGACAGGTAAGTTATTTTGGTTGTTTTAGATCTTACCTGACTCGTAATTAATATACAGAGAAAACAATAATTATGTTTATGTGAGAACCACTGTGTTCTTGATTTTTCTGGTTTTATGTGTGGGGGGAGACAATAATAGTATCATAAAAACTAATTGCTGTTCTTTTCCTCCTGCTAAATTTGCTTTAGTCAATCTCATACCCCTGTCTAAAAGTATGTCCACCTCAACAGTAAGTCATAGCTGTTCTGCCAAGCCAGGATTATCCCTGTCTTGGCAGAATTAACACAGCTGCAATCAGTTTAGAGTGTATTCACTATCCTATACACATTCTGGGATGCAGTCATGTAATAACTGCCAGAAGACGTGTGTAGAGAAACACACTCAGCATTACAGTTGTTTTGTAGTGCTACAGAACACATTGGCTTGGCTGTCAGCGCACACACTGGTAATTCTATTTCAGTATAATTTGGCTCTGCATCCCTAATTTATAATACGTTTACTGTAACCTAAGTGTCAAAACATTCCAAGATCCAAAAGGAAAAGAGAGATTAGATGCAAGTATGTGCTTAACAAGCTGAATTCTCCATAGCTGACTAACGTGAAAGAAAAAAGGGATTGAAATATACACAAAGAAAGAAAGAAGGGGAAAACTTGGTGGGTGGCTAGAAACCAGTAACATTCTCATTTGCTCTATCAGTAAATAACTGATTTGGGGCTTTATTTTACCTTCCCTCTCTGGTAATTCTAGAAGAGTACATTCAGTGTTTAAAGCTTATTAGTTTTTGGCAGATCTTAAAAAAAAATAGAGTTGTTTTAATTAAAACAATGTCAAAAATAACAGGATATTTCAAGGAGCCTGAAGGAGCAACTTGCATTAACTTGTGCTTGGTATACCTGGGAAGGAACCCACTCACTGTTTCTGTTGCAGTATGGAATAGTGCAATGAAGTGCTGACTTGCAGTGTAACACAGCGTAGACTGGGCCAAAGAAACAATTCTTAAGAGTAATTTTTCTTAATGTATTAAAAACTAATTTCAGTAAAACTTTTTTAAACAAAGCTGTAAAACTGACGAATGATTCTCCAAACACTTAGACAAATGAATAAATGTATGCACCTCAGCAATCCCAGTCAGTGTTTGGACTAGTAAAGGATACAAGATTATGAGCAAATACCTAAAAAGAGGGTATTTTTTCACTTTACTATTCTAAAGTGAAAGCCTCTTCTTACGAGCTCACATTACAATCTCAAAATAATAGAATGGCTTGTATGTGAACTAGTCTTAATTTGCTTTGTTCTAAATGTCTTTTCTAAAGCAGATTATTTTGCTTGATTGCGATGTAATTTGTTTTTTATTCATAGTTAACTGTGGTGTATAGTATGTACATGGGGTACAATAATAATGGCAATTCTAAAAGGTCCTTTTCAGGCACTTTGAACATTGGCTTTCCTCAGCTAAGCGAAACACATTGTTTGAAAGGTACCTTTTTTTTCTCCCTTACAGGCAAAGAAACTTTTCAGAAAAAGTGGCATATGCAGCTGATGATGTAAGTATTTGATGGTGAAATTCAAAAGCACTTTCATAGGTACTAGAAGAAGAAACAAGGGGGACATGTGAACCATGAGTTTTTAAAAAAATATAGGTACTTTCTTGTCAGTTGGTGCCCAGCTATGATCACCCATGGGCGCAATAGCAGGTGATTGGTGCTGGCTTTGTCCTGACTCTTTGTAGTGGTGATAGGTTGGAGTTTCTGCTGGTGCAGCCATCCATTAACCGGAGATTGTATGTTTGCAGTAGTCAAACTGCTGCAGACTTCTTGCAGTCAGTCCCTTTGAGCCACTTGTATTTGCTGTAACTGTTTCTAAAATTATGTCAAGCTTTTAAAAATTTTATTATTGTAACACAGCTAATGCATTAGAAGAGAAATATGATCCCTCATGAACCACAGCAGACTACATGGCACTCCAGTCAAGCATGTTAGAATGTCCTGGCTTAGATCCATTGGAGGAAGGAGAATGAGCGTTGAGGTTGCAAATCTGAATGACATTCCAGCATTAATTGAGGCCATTACCAGGATATAAAATTTAAAAAGGCACAGTATTGTGAGCTAAGGTTAAAGTATTAACTTGGGGTTTAATTTTCTTAGCTGCCATAGTTCTTAGTTGGCTGCTCGCTGTTACATCGTGATTAGCCTAATTCTCTTTTATGGTATAGTGCTTAAAATATTGCTGAAGTGACCTACAGTATGGTATGCATTTAAATCTCCCAAAATACAGTTTCATTAGGCAGACCTCACTTGCATAATGTGGATAATTATATATATAAATGCAATTAGATGACCAATGGAGCACATGAAGAGACTAAGAAAGAGTAAATATATTAGCAGATAAAAAAAAAGGATCTGTAATGGTAGACATAGTATTCTGGGTGCCAGGACCCACTTAGTGTACTATAAAATACAACAACTATTTCTGACCTGTTAAATTTTATTGCATTAAGATGAAATTAGACAATATTTAGGTTTTGGCTTATTTCATATAGCTATCTGATGTATTACAGTTTCTATATGTTTACAGACAAAGCAGTGTCTGCTTACTTATGCAAGCTTACAAATTTTAGTTTGTGTGAGAACCGCCTGGTAACCTTCAATATGTCAACCTTATTAAATATTTCGGGAAGATAAATGGACTTGATTGTAAAATGAAATTTTCAAGATACTAATTTCCTGTTTTTGGAAAACACAACATAGACTTAAAATGTTTTATTGGTTTGTCTTGGCATTTATTTGGTCAAAATACTTCCCAGTTTTGATCAAACACCTTAAGTCTTTACGTTAGTTGCAAAGTTATCTTTAAAAAAAAAAATAAAAATTTGTAAGAATCCTTCTTACAACAGGCGGTCAATTTGGACTAATGTAACAAAAGAAAACAATGATTATTGCCAGTTTATTTTGCTTTCAACAACTGAAGGTGTTATGCTTGTGGCTAGGATAAATATGCAATTTTCAGATTAAATTATGGAGCTTTATTTGTTGTTTAGTTTTTAGTTGCAACACAGGCAAAGTTTGTATTTCTAGAAATAAGTTAACCATTTTCCAAATAAGTACTTATGATTTGAAGGAATCTTTAGATCAAGGTGAAGAAGTCTCTCTGTCATAGTGGTGATTAGTTTATTAGTTTTGCCTTTTAGATCATGCCCATCTTTACAGAATTTGCCCTGAAAATACTTTGTGTCTAACATAACCACACACTTACCTGCCATAATCATTTTAGAGTTAGTGTGGGTTAGAAAGAAGAGCCACATTTTAGAACCAGATTCACAACAGAGTCCAGCATACGTATCAGAAATTATGGTTGGATCTTTTGGACAAGCTTCAACTTGACATTGTTCCTGGATTGGACAGCAGCTCTAGTAATATGCTGATCTGTATCATCTATGCTACAAATTTGGCATCTTGTAACTAGAATAAGGAAGACCATGACAGAAGTTGCAGTATAACTTTGCTTTGCTTCTCCTCTGCCAGGAACTGTGGTAAGAATTCCTTCAAGTTGCCTGTAGACAGACAGAACTGACACTTGGACAGAATGGTTGTGTATCTTTTTGTGAGATTGAGATGACATAAATTCCATGTAGTCTTTGAGTGTTTTTTCTTTCGTTTATTTAGAGATTTATATCATTCTTCGAAAGATGCATACAATCTTTTCTGTAATCTTGCTCATCTTGTTTACAGAATCATTCCAATTGTAGACTTAGGATTTTGCTGGATGTACAGAAGAATATTTCATTTCAGTTTTTGAGCTACTTGAAGATTTTTGAAGTGTTCTTTTTGCTTTGCTGCATATACCCAGCTGCTCAACATTACATTAGCAATGTCTGAAGCTGCTTGTGCAATAATGGTGGAGAGTGAGTGTACACTATGCATCAGGTTGAACCACTCCACATAGATGAGGACACTGAGCAGTGCAGATATTGTCACTACGTGAGAAAGTGAGCAGATGAGGTACTGAATGCTCAGGCTCTTCTTAGTGGTGATACCACAGGGGGGAATGGTTGCAATCTGAAATATGGGAAATTCGGCTTAAATATGAGAAGAAGCTGTGACGGTGGTCAAACATTGGCACAGGTCTCCCAGAGACAGTGTGGACTCTCCATCTTTAGAGATGCTCACGACCTGACTGGACGCAAAAAAACCTGGGCAGCCTGCTGTAGGTCACCCTGCTCTGAGCAGGGTTTGGCCTTGATGATCTCTGTAAGTCCCTTCTCAAATATTCTGTAATTCTGGGCCAGAATGCCACTTTCTGTTTTTCTGTAGTTCCATCTGTCTCTGGAGGTTGTGCAGGGTGTGCTAGTGAACACAAGTGTCATGTTTGAATGAGTAGCTAAGTTTTTGCCTGGATTCACAACACCAAAGGTAAGCACTTAAATAAGGTGCTCAACTGCTGAAGTGATGTTGGAATCCAACTTCCTTTGGTACAGAGAAAAAGTGTCTGTCTCTACATTACAGAATCGGAATCAATTAGATTGGAAAAGACCTCTGAGATCAAATCCAACCTATGACCAAACACCAGCAAGTCAACTTAACTACAGCACTAAGGGACACATACAGTCTTTTTTAAACACCTCCAGGGACAGTGACTCCACCACCTCCCTGGGCAGCCCGTTCTAATCACCCCTTGTATGAAGAAATTCTTCCTGATGTCCAACCTAAACCTCCCCTGGCACAGCTTAAAGACACTGCCCTCTCATCCTGTCACTTCTCACCTGGGAGAAAAGGCTGACTCCCAGCTGGCTACTTTCATGGAGGTGTAGAGTGATAAGGTCGCCTGGAGCCTCCTCTTCTCCAGGCTAAACACCCCCAATTCCCTTAGACACTCCTCGCAGAACTTGTGCTCCAGACCCTCCACCAGCTTCTTTTCCCTTCTCTGGATCCATGATGAATTCCTTTCAAATGAATGGCTAAGAGGCTGCTCTGAATATCAAGGAAGGCACAAAATTCTGCTGTTTCTTAAAGATAGGATTGGGAAAACATGAATTAACACAGCCGTGACCCTCCTTTCCTTGGGAGATAATTTTGTAATAGATCAGATGAATGTAGCAGTTGAGGATGTTATCCATCCCCAGCTAGAAGTTTCTTCCTGTGGTGAGGAATTTGTTAAGCTATCCATGTCAGCCTTAGTGCTATGTCAGGCAGTTGCACCAAAGTTGACAGTGAAACATGAGGAGCAGTCACAGTCTCTCTTGCATTGTCTGTGCTGAGGAGCAGCAGTCTTGGAAAAGGGGGAACAGCCTTCAGCAGACATAGACTAACAATAGATAAGAAATTATAATTACCCTATCTGGATTCTGTGATCATGTCTATATCCAGTATTCCATATAACTCATTTGAAATTATTTCTCTGCCTTACTGAATTTCACTTACAGGTCTGTTCCCCAAGGTTGGGGAGTCAGGCTTGGATGTAAGGACAGATAGTGTATATTTATGATTGTGAATATTTCTGAAGTATCCTTTTGTCGACATTTCATGATCCTTATGGCACTGAAAGAACTCAGACTGGGAGTATTCTGTAACTCTGGGGTGAAAAAAGGTTCTTCAGTGTTCATGTGAGACAGCTGTATGGATTTCACAAACCCTATTGGCAGGGAAATCTGATGAGACTCTGTAGAGCAGCAGCTGTGGTGGATATGTTAGGCCATACCAATTTCCAGAGAAAGAAAGGTCATTGCAAATGCTCATATGAAATTCCTGCCTATTAACAATTAGTTCTTTGGTTTCTATGTTTTGCAAATAGAGTTTTTTTCTGTCTTACTTCTCACCTTAGAGAAAGCTGGTCTGCAAATAAATTTGGTATCTGAATCAGAAATGTCTTCCATAACTATATGCTTTTCAATTTTTTTCCTATTTTCCTTCCCCTGGAGCCTACTGGTAATAGATCCTATTAGAATTTCTGTGTCAGGCCATTTTATAGCAAAGTGTTGTACTGACATCTGTACTCTGCTAAATTTGCCAGTACTGGGGTAGGTAACATAGCTCATGCTGTAGAATAAGTGTTCTGTCGTTGTTAGTTTGTTAATGATACATTTTCTTTCTCCAATGAGGAAGAAATACTTGTAAATTCAAAGCAAGAAGTGTAATGTCTGTTAGCCATTTACACACTTGGACATGCTGTTATGCGGTCATTGTTTGCTCAACTCTTTACCACTTCAGTCTATGGCAGTACGCATTTGAAGGCCACTAGTTCAGCACTACAAGCTACTTGTCTGAAGCACATTAGGAATTTCAGCACTCCCATCAAATGTAACCACAGGTTAGTAAGCTAGGAAACCTCCTTGAACTGAATGAATTATTTTGTGTGCTAGAAAGCTTCCACACAAATTTTCGTAAACCCCTACATCTTTTTTCTTTGCTTTTCTCAGCAATTAAGCAACTTTTGCCAGGAGGAACAGAAGGGCACAGAAGTTGTTACGTAAGGCATGTCAGACTGCTGTGATTGTATTATGGTAATAGTTTAAAGAGCTGCTTGCATGTTTGCAAGACTTACAAAGCTACTGTATAATTCATCTGGAAAGTGGATTCCTCTAAAACCTCATGGAATTCTACCAATTGTGCTAGTGCAACTCTTTCTCACAGTTGTGGACTAGCATGTTATTCAATGAAATGTACATCTTGTGCTTAGTTCTAGACTTAAGTATATATGAAATCAGTCTGAAAATCAGTCTGAAAATTTGTCCACTAATATAAAAAGAGCTCCCTTTGCCGTTTTTTTCTACCTCTGGTGGCATTTAAGAAGGTTGGTTTTACCTGCCTGTGACTTTCTAGGTACATCAGAAGTTCACATAAGGATTTGGATCTTTCTGTTGAACTTAAGTGCATGTTTTATGCTGGTTGTTATTTAGTAACCTGAATGGGGTTTTAAATCCTTTCTTGTGGTCTTGCTAGTTACTGCAGTGTACAGTCCCTAAAGCCTTGTGTATTGGTGACTGCCGAAGAAGGGCCTTGGACTTCCTGATCCTTAATTACTGCTGTCACCTGGAACATTAAAATTGATAAATATTTGTGTGCATGTGATATAAACTGTAAATATTTTGGTTTTTTCTCATAGGAAACTGTCCTTGTCAAGTGTAGCCGTCCTGGTCATGCATCAATAAACAAGACTTTTCAGTTTGAGAGGTGGGTAGTCCTGTGTAGCATTCTGGAAATCTGGATTTCCAGACTAATTTTTTCAGTAGGCATTGGCTAGAAGGTAACGCTTTTTTGTTGTTGTTGTTTTTGGTTTGTTTGTTTTTTGGTGGGTTTTTTTGTTTGTTTGTTTGGGATTTTTGAGAAGGAGGGGATTGTTGGGGTTTTTTTAATGTGATATTTTTGTTCTTCCCAGGACAGAATAATGCACTTCAGGGTATAGATGGCAGTGTTCCCTCTCAGTAAAGACTATTGATATGCCTAAGTTTGAAACCTGTATAGAGACTTATTTGACCCTTTTCACAATCTAAGTAGCTGTCATGATCCTTGCAACATGTTGCAAGGTGGCAAAATGTTTTAAAGGTAAGGACGGGATGTTTGCCTTTCAGCACTTAAAGGGGCTCATAAGAAAATGGGGCCAAACTTTTTTGTAGGGCCTGTTGCAATAGGAAAAGGGGTAACCGTTTTAGACTAAAAGAGGGTCAATTGAGACTGGATATAAGGAAGAAATTTTTTTATAATGAAGGTGGTGAAACACTGAAACAAGTTTACCAGAGAGGGATTAGATGCCATATCCCTGGAAACATCCAAGGTCAGGTGAAACGGGGCTCTGAACAACCCGATCTAGTTGAAGGCATCCCTGCTCATTGCAGGGGGGTGTAGACCAGATGACATTTAAGGGTTCCTGGAAACCGAAACCAGCACTGTTCAATAATTCTATGAATTGAGGTGAATTGCATGACTTCAGCATTAGATACACAGGGTGACTGAGCCAGAAACTGGACTGGAGCATTTGTAAGAGTTGATATTTATATGTCCTGAACATAGACAGCAGGGTAGACTAGTGGCATGTAAATCAGCGCTCCCCAAAGGAAAGGCCATAATGTGACTACTTTCCATATTTAGAAGCTCAAAAATCCACGTAAGTGAGTATGATTTTGAAGGCACCAATTGTGATGAGGGTTTTAATTTGATACCAGAGAGTCAGTCTGTGAGGCACAAAAATGCAGGGAGTCAGGCTTGAAGGGCACCTTCTGTTCTTTCAGAATGGTGCTGATGTGAATCTCTGAAAACAGGAGTGAAGAGTTAAATTAATACAAGTGAGATCTCTGCAAATGAAGAAATACAAAATTTTACCCCAGTGCCTTTTTTCTAATGCAAACTTTGCATCTATATATTGCAATGACTCAGTAGGCTCTCAACCCCCAACCATGTTTAAAAACCCTCTGGAACAAGAACACATGAGGACAATTTTATGCTTCCTTGCTTGAAGGCAAAACCTGATTTAAAGTCAAATATCCACGAATTATCTGTCCTGGTTTAAACTTCAGGTTTAGCCTGAATTGCTGTAGGTTTGCTAGACTTTGCTAGTCATTCATCCTTTCCTCGAGGCTCCTTCTGAAATGCTGACTTTTTCTATTCATAGAGACTGGGGACTGCTGTCATGTAGGCCACCAAGTATCCGAAAATTCCTGAGTTAATGCAAACCTTGGGGAAGCTTTATTGACCCCTAGGTCATAGGACTCCTTTGATTCAAGGTGTATAAGATCTCTTAGGGTACGTGGCCCCCTCACATGTCTCCTAAGCTACTCAAAGTAATTCCTTTCACCCTTCAGCTGTACCTAACACAGCCATACCAACTGAAGTAAATACAGAATAATGCTGGAATTCAGCTCTGTGAAGCAAAACAATTAATGGTATTGACACAGGACTCCAGAGTGCTGTGATTCTGGAAATGTGGTGTAGATCCTGATAATCAGGAAAAGGGTTAAAAAATTTAAATCCCCCCAAGAATGTAGTTCTTGGGGAATGTTTTTTTTGTGTCGCAGCACAGCTCTTTTTTATAAACAGAAGAACATATGGTTCTTATGAACTCAAAAATGTTTATTTTTTTAGCAATGTTTTATGGAACTAATAAATGTCAAAATATTTGATTTCAGCTCAGGAAGAAAATTCCAGCTTTCAGCATGTTATGCTTTTGTAATTTTATTGGCAAATCAGTTAGCAAAATAAAAAAGAAACTCAGAATTTTGAAGGTGAAATTAGCATTAATCAGTATACGGGGACAAATCATCATACTGGTAAAAATAAATGGGGATATAGAAAGAGATTCTTTGGATTTGCAGCATCTTTCGTGGTTTCAGGTAGCTCATGAAGTGGGTATCCATGCTTCAGCCAATGCCGTGGTTATAGTGTAGCAGAAATGAGTTCAAGTCTACTTTAAACCGCTTTATTTGGGTAGTGGTAGCATTTGAACCACAGCAGCTAAGTAGTGGCAGTAAAACCCCTTTAGGAAGTTGAGTAAATATTTGGAGTAGTTAATGTAATGTACAGCCCTGTGCCTTTCCTCTGATCCACCTACCAGAGCCTGACCCTGACACAGCTAGCTGTGGCTCTGCTACTTGGAGGTAATGGCCTCAAGCTGCACTAGGGCTTAGGTGTGTGTCCAGCCTGTGCTCAGGTTAGACATCAGGAATAATTTCTTCATGGAAAGGGTGGTTAAGTGTTGGAACAGGCTGCCCAGGGAAGAGGTGGAGTCACCATCCGTGGAAGTATTCAAGAAACGACTGGATATCGCACTTAGTGCTATGGTTTAGTTGACAAGGTGGTGTTCGGTCAAAGGTTGGACTCGATGATCTTGGAGATCTTTTCCAGCCTTAATGATTCCATTACTTTATGATTCTACCTTGCAGTGCAAACAAACTGCTAAGACTGGTTGATTCTAGCCCAGGTTGTGGCTGGTAGCAATCTGTTTGCTGCCTTAGGCAACAAAAGTCATGAACAGCACCTGAAGACATTGTGAATGTTTTAATCTTGAAATACCTTTCTGAGGGTTTTTTGTTGTTTTTTTTTTTATTATTATTTTTAATTTATGTATTAGCTCTGAGATGGTATGTTAAGGAAAATTATTTCAGTACATACTGAGTTAGAGGCCTAGTTGGTTAAGATGGAGGACTTGGTGTTAATGAATATTTCATCAACTGCAGATGATAGATGAAACAGAGAAAAGTGTTTGGAAATGCTTTTGCACTCTTATATTGACCTTGCAGATTTGATGTGCAAAGTTTACTGAAGCATATGCTCATATGCATGCAAAGCAAGGATGGAGTATTGCTATTCAGTGTCTGTGTCTTCCCAGTACAAACTGTGCCACATCTCTGCATATTTGTTGGCTTCTCAGTGGACTATAAAGGCACATCAGTGAAATGGCAGCACAAGCAGTATTTGTCCATCAAGCCAGACAAGTGCTCCTTTCCTGATTGAAAAGAGTACATTTTCATGAAACTTAAAATTAGTCTGTGGAACACATTGCCACAGGATGTTACTTCAAGCCAAGAATTCAGCAAGATGCAAAAAGAAACTGAATGCTAATTTTAATAATATTTTTTTTGAAACAGAGATTCAACTCATATTTCAGTTTTGATGACAGTTTCCAGCTTTTAAAGATTAGGATGAGGCACAAAGATGAATTATTGTGTCTCCAGCCATTATAGTGTTTCTTGCTCCTTCTTTCTATTGTCAGGAAAAATGTTGAACTCAGTGCACTGGCTCCAGTTCTATATCGGTTTATCAGTGATCCCTGTGTACAGTCTTATTTATGGAGAATATGAATACAAAAGCTATATTTGTGCAGTCTATAGACTGTAGCAGACAGATTATGGTCAGATACACAAAGAGGCTTGAGTAAATGCTGAAGAGCACACTTTGTCTTCATCCAGTTAAACTTGTAGTATACACAAGCTGTGGGATACTGCTAGGTGAAGGCTACTAGTGATCTATAGACACAGGGAAGTGACTATGCTTTGCAGTGTTTGCTGCTACCAAAATTCCTGTTTCTAATTAACTGTTTTGCTGTGAGCTGTAAAGAACACATATTACTTATTGAAAAACAGACCTAAACAGGGGGAAAAAAATCACCACAGAAAGATACCAGAAAAGCAAGCTTTTGACAAAGATAAACATTCCTACCTCAAATATTTAAGTGTGGGTAATGACATTGATGCTTTAGATTCTCTTTATCTTGTGTAAACAATGCATGCTGCAGACTATAGTCTTGGGGAGGATACATTTTTGGTGTGCTAGAAAAGAAACGAATGAGTTAGGATGTCCATGTTTTATGATCAGAATTTCCTCTCTCTGATGACTTCCGATTTTTAGGTCCTGATTTTATGTTCTACAAACTTGAAAGGGTTGGAGGAAAAATTTCTTTGAATATCCTGTGTTCAGTTTTTTCTCCTTGCATTTGAAATTGTTTCAGATATTGTTTTAGCCCAAGGATTGAACTGTCTTTACTCTTTTCTAAGAGGTGGAATAACTCATAGAATTTAATTGTCTTTCATTCGATTTAAAAATTAGTCTGCAATCCACATCACAACATAAAAGAAAGTCTTTCCTTGAGTGAGAAGTGTTGATTTCAGAGCAGATAGTTCATCGGGGGTGAGGATGGATATACCTTAGGCTGATACTGCCCACAAGGACAGTGAGTGCATCCTTAACCATGACCCTCACGGGTATTTTGATATCTGCTCTGCCACTGAGTCTTCTGAGGCAAGTCCCAAGGCAAGTTTGCAGCCTCTGGACCTCTTCTTACAAGTGTACACTTGTGATGCGTTCCCTCCCACACACACAACTACTCCCAAAAAGTGAGTGAGAACCCTGAAGTTCTAATTTTCAGTTCCCTGACATAAAACTATCAGCAGGCCCCATGTTTTATGTCACTGGCCTACATTTTCCATAGTTTGCATTCTTGTACTGTGACAACATATTTGTTTTTTTCTCCAGTTAATCATTGCACTTTGTTCCTCAGAGTTTACAATGACTCAGAGTCTCAAGATGCAGTGTTTGCAGATGTGGCCCCTTTGCTAACATCTCTCCTGGATGGGTAAGTTAAAAGCTGGGAGTAAGAAAGCTAAAGCACAGTAATCTACTGAAATACATCAATTAGAAAAAGAAAATTAGTAAGTAGGGGTGATCCAGTCAAGTTTTTGTGGCTTTGCACTTGTGTTTTCCTTCTACTCAACACCAAGTTAATGTTGTTTCCCTGTATAAGCAGTGAAAACCTTTTACAAAATTTAGCAGAACAGACAAATTTGTAAAAGAAAAAAAAAAAAAAAAAGATACAACCACAAAGTTTTTTCCTCTGATCTGCTTTTGGCAAACTGAAGCATTGCTTCTAATGGAGGACACTGTCTTTTTTTTCTTTGTATTTTTGTAGCTTATGTTTCATAACTGTTTTCCAGTTGCAGAAATGGTATGATACATCTTTTCCAACAGTTCATATACAAAAGGCCTGTAAGGGCTACTCTTAGTTTTGGTTATGTGCACAGCACAGGCTGTAGGAGGTGGTGCAACTGATTCCTGGTTGAACCAGAACTAAGCACCCTCAGTAGTTCTACTGCTCCTTCAGGCACAGGGGTAAAACAGAATTCTGATTTGAATACAAGACGGATCAGTAACAAGGACTAGCAAGTATATAAAATTACTTCTAGCCACTGAAGTTCATAAAGTGTGATTTTTCATTTATATTGGAGCCAAGGTAAGCTACGCTTGCAAAGAAGCCTTGAAGTGCATATTGTTATAATCCTTGAGGCTTTAACTGAGTTTTATACATAACTTCCTTTCTGCTTCTTTTTCATCCTTGCTCCAATACCACTTAATTATATGGTAAAGCTGTCATGTACCACAGTAACATAGTTGAACAGTGGCAATCTTTGTTCCTGGCAGTCTGTGCACTGAAGTTTTCAAGTCTCCATTTCGTAAAAGTGGCCTAGAAGTATATCAGGATACTGTGAATATTGGGAAATACCAGCCATCCCTTTACATATGGCACAGAGGGGCCCCCAAGGTCTACCTGGGCTGAGGGAAGTCATATATTACATTATTCTTGTTTACCAATGATGAATAACCACAGTTGCTGTAGCTGAGCAACCTAGGGACCACTAGGTTGGAGGAGTTTAAAGTCTTAGAACTACTGTTTTCTCTCCCTTCTTATCCTTTTGCAATGAACATAATTTTGCTTTGGCTCAGTATGTCATTTAAATGTCTTCAGACATATCCGATTTGTACATTGATCTGCTGTGTTTCCCACTTTCTAATTTTCATGTTGGAGAATCCTGTCCTAAAAGCTAGCATTTTTGTTTTCAGTTAGGAAATGTTCTGTTATTAAAAACAAAAGACCTGTCTTGTCCTTCCAGAAGTGCTGTTTAAACAGAAGCAGATTTTCAGGGAAGGCAAGTCTGTGCATATGAGCACAGCAGCCTTCCCATTGTAAATGGGAAACAGACATACTTAGTCTGAACCTTGAACCTTTTTGCTGGTTCTGATTGGTTTAGTCTGGGTTCTGAAGTGGTCTGTAACAACCTTTAGCGTTAGTGAAAAGGTGTGTTCCGCTTATTTTCCTTATTTTTTCTTTAGTTTTCTTTCTTAATGAATTGTTTCATTTTTCAGTATAAATATACAGGAAGAAAAGATTGTTCCATATGCAGAACAGACAAAGTATAGCAGGCTTCAAAGTTTACAGTGAGCCATAGAGGGCCAGCAAGGGAATAAGAGAACATTTCTTTTCTTTGCAGCAGTGAAGAATCAAACTTATTTATTTTAAAGAAGAATACATTTCTCCTCCTTTGATTTTCTTTAACAGTGTTCTCTCCTAGTGATAACTTTACTATAGTGAGCACATACGCTCTTTTCAGGACAGAAATGCTACAAAACTACTGTATTCTAGCTTGGCAATAAGAACTTTTCTAAACAAGAATAGAACTGTTACATATAAGAAGCAGCAAAGTAGAGAAGGAAAAATATCAGGGCACACAGGCAAATCTTACTCAAAAATTTTTAGACTTCTCTATTTGAAACCTTTATGCTGGAACCAGAACACCATTGAAGTGAACTATTATTATATAGCTAAATAAAAAGTTATATGCTGCTTATCGAATCCTCCAATAATTCATTCCCTCTCTTAGATATAATACTGTTTTGGCCAGTTTTAGCTCATTTGGGCTTGCTGAAATACTGCTTTGGCAGAGAAGTTACCTCTGACTGATAACCTGATTTGCATCTCTGTCTTCAGTGTTACAATCACCTGTCTACGTAGCTTCTAATCATATGATTTATCTCTTGTCAAAACTATTTTGCCCATGATGTTTACTGTCTTCTAACAAGCAGCAATTAAGGAAAATTTGATTACCTGGACTGTGGAAAAGTCTGAGACACTTATAAGAATACTTTAACTCTCTTTTCTTCTGAGGAAAACTACAACTTGCAAACTTTTGGCTCCCTCTTTGGTTCCAAAGATCTCTTTGATTTTGAAGCAGGGCTAGAAGTCTCAGTAAGCTACAGGCTGGCCAGGCAATGTGCATGAGGGGTGGAATTGGGAAAACTGCTCATTGTTATCCTAGCTGAAAACTACCAAAGTTAGCATGAGCTTTTCTATTGATGTAAGTCCAAGTAGAGTCATGTCAGCAGTGAATACTTCAAGAAATGCCTCCTTTCAGATTTACAGTCCTAATTTCCATCACATTTCATTTTGCTGTAGTGCTTTTTGCTTTCAGTTACAGTTATCTTCTTTAATTCATCAAATCTGTGATTAGACTCTTATTTTGTACTCTGCATCCTAAGATCTGGAGGGATCTTTCAATAGGTTCACTGACTTCACATCCCCAGAAAGGTCACCCAGGTATTTGCTGTGTGGCTTATCAGCCCACGTTTCTCTCTAAGGAGAAAGCTTTTTAAATAATCCTCCCAAAATAATTGCTTCTAGGTATGTTTAATATGCAAAAAATAGCTGCAGTGGCCAGGTAAGTATTTCATGACTTGAAACTATACATTTAAAACAATTAGATGAGGGGTGTTCATTGAAATATGCTGGCATGTGCTTGAAACAACATTTTTGATGTGAGGAAAAGCATCAGATAACCAAAAGCAGCTGTTTCAGGTCTGCCCACAGAGGAGGTAGCTTAGGCAGTGAAATTTTACTCCTTGGCAGAACAGGAGCAAGTCCATTCTTGCAACTCTAGTAGAGCAAAAATTTCAGCAAACTGCAAAGCGCTTTTTGTGTATGGAGATACTGCTAATGTTGTGTCTTTGAACAAACAAGATAATCCAGATAGGGAGGGGTCCAGTCAGCATAACCTGCACGTCTTCCAAGTGTTCTTTGGGCACAGTTCTGTGGTCAACACCAAGATGCTGGCAGGTGCTGCAGAGCAGATGCAGCCCAGGAGTACAATACAGTATCGGTCCTCCCTACAAAGCAGTGCTGTGACTGGATGCATCTGTGTCTGCCCACTTGTTTTGTTTAAGGTGTTGACTTTGATCTGATTGTGCTAGAAACACACTTTCCAGATAGGATTCATATACGTAAGTTCAGATCCCTGTTGCACAGACATCCACAACAGAGCTAACTGCTATGAATATTTTTTATTATTTTCAGTACAGTGAAAGAGGCAGTTTCAAAGTTCTGTATTAACTTGTCTACTTCAGAAGATGATGAATTGTGTTTCATAGATGCTTGTATCTCTGCACTAACATTGTACATTTTCATCTTCTACTTGTTCATATCAGGGCAGTTCCTGCCACGTTTATTCCAGAGTAGTCGTTGTGTGCATGCTTGTACTGAACTCTAGTGTTTTTGGTTTAAAATTTGTGCCCCCTGTTATTAGGGCTGTCTTCTGTGACTGAGGACCATGACTGATGAACCTGCCTGAAAAAGGCTATGAGAGATGAAGAGTTTCCAGCTGTTAAGATATTAGTGTGGTGGCTTGCAGCACTCTAAGACAAATCAAACCCAGCAATGGTTTACTTTAAAATGCTGTCCTGTAAACTGCAGCAGTTCAGGAGCTGATTAACAAGCAGTTCAGTAGTGCATGAACTGGAAGTTGTGCAGACAGGAGGTCTAACCTCATCAGTCATTCCAAACTAATCATGCCTTAAACTTCTTCTTAGAAGCATCCCTTCAACTCTGCTTAAAAAAAATAGGATCAATTTAGGTGATGTTATGAGCAGTACTTTAATTACTGTCAAATTTTGAGATCTCCAGAAAGAAATCAGCAGCAGTGTGTTTATTTTTTTTGTTTCAGTTTGTGTTCCCAAATGGAGGTTTCACTTGCCACCTAACAAACACATTTGGTAATGGTAAAATAAATGAAAGCCCTTTTAATTTTCAGGTACAATGTGTGTATCATGGCTTATGGGCAAACTGGAAGTGGGAAGACATACACAATGTTGGGATCGCAGTTAGAGGGAAACTGTGCATTCTCAATAGAAGATGAATCAGAACTTGGAATTATTCCTCGAGCTACCCAAGAAGTGTTCAGGTAAAAACTAAGTAAAGGCTTGTTGTCAGTGGCAGTCACCTTGAACTTTATAGAAATGTATTATCATTACAAATTTCAGCTTCACAAGGATTAATATTTATAGCTTCTCCAACTGCCATTTGGTAGTTTTTATATGGATTTCTAGTCTCTCTCCTGCTTAATCTGATTTTCTAAGACAATAAGATTATGCAGTCTTGCTGTGTGTTATCTGTCCATCTGTCTTTCAGATTAACTTTTTTTCAAATTAACTTTTGAAAATGCTTCAACCATAATTGTGGGAGTCCAAAAGATAATTAAGTTCTTACAAGTTTAGTGAAAATTGACAATTGGAATAGATGAAGAGGATCCAGATCAGTACCAAATCCCAAAGGACAGTAGAATTTTTAACCACAATCTGCTCTTGCTTTGAGTATTTTTTTATTTGAACCTAATACAGGATTGAACTGATATGCTACTATGTTATAATAGAAGATCTGTTAGAGATTTTTCCAGCTAAGCCTGTTTCTTTTGGACAAAGATATAAGTTAAAGATCCAGTTTTGTATGGGAATAACTGTCTAACTATAAATACTATCCTGAATAGACAAGCCCTTAATTTATGATTTTTCTGAGGCTGTGGACGGAAAACTTCTTACAGATCTAGTTTACCATCTCTGTGTGTTCATTGCTTGCACTCTGCCAGATTTTATACCCTGAGTTCTGAATGCAATAATAACCATCAGAGAAATGGTATTAAAAATTTTTTGAGGCAGGAGGCTAGTGGAGAAAAACAATTTAAGCCGGCACAGCTGTTTGGAAAATTAAGGTTTATTTGCTGCTTCATGTATCATATAACTGTATATCCTGATTCTTCAGCGTAGCATTATCATATTGATGAGACAAAGCCACAGCTGAAGATACTTAACAAGCACTTTGTTGTTCACTTGGGGTTTGACTTGGACATTTCTTGGCTTTTTTCTTCTTCCTTTTTTTTTCCTTAATTTTATTTTCCAGGCTTATTTCAGAAAAGCCACCAGGAAGTTACTGGGTTGAGGTTTCTGTTGTAGAAGTGTATAATAATGAAATTTTTGATCTTCTGGCCAAAGACAGTTATGGAAAAGTATTTGGTGTCAAACGTGATGTTGTCACAACCAGAGAAGGAAAGAGTGATGTTCCATTGCTTACGCAAGAGTAAGTACATGACTTGATCCTTACCATCCAAACATAATCTGGTGTTAATGCAATGTATTGCTGTCACAAAATTGCATTATAGGCACAAGGATTCTTCTAAACAATGAGTCCTTACCGTATGCAGAACAGTTTTGTTTCCATTAGTTTGGTATGTTAGACTGCAGTTGGCTGCAAATGTCAAAATACTTCCAGAAATAACGGTACTATTATGTTGTGTTATACTCCTGTGTTAAGTGCCTTCCACTCAGAATGCCTGAAGAATGCTGTGTATTTTCTTTTTGCTGGATCTATTGCTCCTTACAACTGTAGAATAAGAAGGGGTAACCTAGTCACAAAACACTTTCCATTTAGTTTTACAAAATTATAAAATTTACACATAATAGAAATACATGCACTATTTGTAAACAAGGAGCTGTAAAACGTTAACTTTCACTACATGCATTGATGTTAAAAAAATTTTAAAATAAATTAAGTGATCTTTTAATACAAATACCCATCTCACTACCGCTTACTGTTCTGTTTTCATAATTGGAGGTGTTAAAGTTGGAATTGATATGTTGGCATGTTGGCAAACCATTGATACAGTTTGAACCTGTAGTTCCTGAAAATCGAGGTTCCTCAAACTAAAAGCTGAGAAGCAGCTAAGCTTCTAACCTTTCACTTTTAAGATGTATACCTTCCCACCATTGGTGTATGGTAAGTTTGATTCTTATTTACACAACATGATAGTGTAGGGAGAGCTAGGGTATTTAAGGCTACAGCTATATGTACTGTAATGCCTTCTTTTACTTACTAAGCATCACAGAGACTCGTTCTAGGACTCGTATGAATGATTCTTGGCATTATGGATGTTGTTTACAAAGCAAATGTGTAGCACTTTGTTATATATGACACTTACCTTGGGTAATTAGATGTTCAGAATCACATGTTCATAAAAATTCATCCACTAACAAGAGGAAATCTGTTTCAGATGCTTCATGTTAGTAATGTTTATTATAGAATGTCCTGAGTTGGAAGGTACTCACAGATCATTGAGTCCAGCCCCAAGCCCTGCACAGGACAGCCCCAAGAATCACTATGCCAGTGCCTGATAACGCTCTGGATGAAGAATGTTTTCCTAATATCCAATGTAAACTTCCTCTGACAGAGCTTCATGCTGTTTTCTTGTGTCCTGTCACTGGTCACCAGAGAAAAGAGATCAGTGCCTGCCCCGCCTCTTCCCCTCTCGAGGAAGTTGCAGACTGCAGTGAGGTCTCCCCTCAGTCTCCTCCAGGCTGAACAGACCAAGTGACCCTCTTCTTCTCTAGGCCCTTTGCCATTTGTGGCCCTCCTTTGGGCCTTATGCTAGTAATATCAGCATTAGCAAAATAAAATAAAAGTAGGACAAGCAGTACTGGTGGCACCAAAGAGGTGATGGTACCCAGTGGAATTAAAGTACTGGACATCTGTCTGTGAGCCCCCACCATGAAAGTAGATTCAGGAAGGGAACACTTCTGCTTGTACATTACAGACATGTCTAGAAACATAAAATATCCTGCTTCTTTAGCAAATAATGTTTGTGAAAAGAAACATCTTGCTTTATTGAAATGTTTAGAACAGCATTATAGTTCTCTGCATTCCTGGGGGAAACAGGATGTTTTTCTTCACTTCTCTGTAATAATTATTATCATACTCTGATCCCTACTTTTCCCAGGGGAATTAGCAGTCAGATTTGAAATGCATCCCTCCCCCATGCCAATTAAAATAAAATGCACCCTCCATGGAAATATTTTTGTCTTGTGGGATTTAGTCACATAAGCAGACCAGTAGTTGTTTGTTTATGTGGGTTTATGCTATTGCCAGAAAGCCTTTATAAAAATACAAGACTGTACTGGAGGGTTGCACAAATATACTTCTATTCTACCTAGTGATATATATTTATTGACTCATGTTTTCTAGCTGTTTAATTGCTCAAATAGCAGGACTCAAGAGAAATCATCAAGTGGCTTTCTTCACCATAGGAACTGTAGAAATCTTACTTCTTTCTATGAAATAATAAGCACTGCAATATTCTAGGAAGGATTAACACTTCTATCCAAGGTATTCCTGCTCTTTGGTCTTGAGGTTAAATATTATTTCCAGAGAAATTCTGCATGCTTGATTGCATTCTGCATGCTCCATAAAAGCATGCAATGAGTTAAAAGTGACTGAAGCTTGAAGTGATGAATCCTTATGCCCTCTCTGTCTGTATTACACTGACTGGTAGGTTTTTCTTTGTCTCTGTTCTTGGATTTCTCCTGCTGTGACTCTACTCCAACCTTTAATATCTAGTTAAGGCTCTGCTGTTAAGAGAATTAAGTATTCCAGAAGAGTCTGTGAGCAGAGTCTAACCTGTGTGTGCTGAATCTTTCTTGGAGGAGCTAATCTTTTTTTCCTTTGACTAGAGAGTTGAGTTTTCCTGTTTCATCAGAACCTCTAAATAGTGTTTAATTATGGTATTTCAGTAACTAAGATGCTAGCCTGACTTCATTTGATTCCTGAAAAAAGCCTACTCCACTTCCCAAGGGAGCTTTTCGTAGTTAGTGGGTGACCCGTACCTTTTCGTAGGTTTTGGGGCAGGGGGAAGTAAGATGTGGTGGGACTTATGCCATAGAGACCAAGAAGTAGAAGATGCAATAATGTTTCCTTTGTCCTCCTAGTGAATAAAATGGCTTCTCTGTTTATTTCTGTAAATTTTAATTTATAGTAAAGGAACTTGGCACCTTAAACTAAACCTCTTAAAAACCACTTATCTCAATCAGTTAATACTAAATTCTAATGCAAATATAAATAAAAATATAGACTTGTGTTTCAATTACAATGCAAGCAGTGAAAAAAGTCCAATTTATAACCAGGTTATATTAATAATTACATAGAAAGGTTAATAAGAAAAAGCAAACCCAAACAAAGTTTGAATAAGGCCACCCAGCTGCCTGAAATCTAAAGTAAACAGTTGGTGCTTTGAATAAAAACACATCCTCATTTATGATAATATTTCATCTAGAATATACTGGCCTTCTGGGTCTTATTAGCTTCTCCATATATCCATTAAAGTACAGTAGTCTCTTTCCTGCTAACATGTTCATCTTACTGAATCACGAAAACCTCGTCTCTTTCTTCTTTTAGAGTTTGGTTGACTTTGGAGAACATTCAGCATCGAATTTTTAACCTAACCATAAGAGAACTTCTCCTTGTAGAATCTGGTCCTGGAATGTGCAGCACATAGAGCTTGATAAAGTCATAGAGATTATACTTAAATATTATTTCTGTCAGTCCTGCTGAGGAGCTACTGTGCCAAGCTTGCTGCACTGGGCTGGGGGTGCTGCTTCCCTTCAAAGCTGGCTGCAGCTGCCCAGTAGGTGACCAGCACTGGCAGCATGCCCCAAGGCCTCTCTTGTGCAAACTCTGGTTGGAGGGCAGCAGCTCATGGCACTGACCCCTGGCCAGGGCCCACAGTCTGTTGCTGCATCCCATCCAAGGCTGCTTCCCTCTCAGGCCATCCAGTGCTGGCTGACCAGCCACTGAAAGATGCGGTTCAAAACTTGGGAAGCAGGATGTGTGCCTCCTTGGACTGGAGACAATAGTCAGATCACCCTAGTGTGAGGCTCTGGCTGTTAGGAACTAGAGCCACTTCTTTCCTGCTGGTGCCAGGTCAGACAACCAGGGAAACATCACCAGTGGTTGCCAAGAGGTAGAAGTGTTATTGGGGAGGCCAATGTGTGTGGCTCAGGATTGTTTGGAGAAGTCTATAGTGATTGTTTACCTCATGCAGCCCTGGATACACAAGGAATTGCTTTTAGGTGGCTGCTTCTCCTAAATGCCTATAAACACAATGTGGCCAAGTGCTTTTCTGGTTTTCAGATGCCCTTGCTTTATTTTCTGGGGAAATTGTTTTAGTTGGGCATGGTTTGTTATCTTTTGCTCTTCTGTCTCTCAGCTCTTCAGGTATGGCTCTTAACATGAAATAAGTTTGTGCCTGGTGTGACCTTTACTGAAATTAGCCAAATCTAAGTAATGAAGACCTTGCCTTTTATCATGTTTGCTTTTGCTGACTGCAGCGTTGTGGAACCGAGCCTGTGGCCTGTCAGGAGAGTTATTTATGATTTTGCTGTTACAGGGCATTCAGTAACCAGGCTATGATATGCAGTCATAACTTATACCCCCACCTAAAAACTATTGTTTAGGTGTTGTATCTTGAATGATTATTGAAGAAGGCAGTGCAGTGAAATGAAAGGGTAGGCAATCTTACCTCACTTATTTTAAACATTCCAAGCCTAGGAAAAATCATAGTGATTTTTTTCTTTAGCTAATCAGTTTATTTCCCTTTCTGTGTTAGGTCTTTGCCCTTCAACTGATCATATTTGTGGTACTTCCTTTAACTGGTAAAGAAAACAGATAGTACACGATAAAATGGTCTATAGAAACTTATGCCTGTCTATTCTGACATCGTGCTCATTGAACAGTGGAATTGAACTTCTTTCCAGGGAGTCTGGATTTCATTCCAGATGTAAAATATGATTTCCAGAGCCCCACAGAAATTTTGGAAGGTTTTGTCTAATTCTGTACCTAAGAAAAGAAGCTACCTCAACATAAACTGGGCAAATCCACTTTTGTAAGACCAGAGATTCCAGCAACATCTAAACCTTTGTCTTTTCTTTCAAAATGTGGAGATGTAGAAATTTCAGTTGCTTCATGAGCTGAGCTACAGTACCTATGGGCCTGCAAAACTGGTAGGCCTTCTGCAGCACTTTCAGGACTACATCACAGCTTTCATCTTGAATTTTTGTCTTGGGCTATATCCCACCTGAAAAAGTCAAAATACAGTTGTTTGTGCAGCTCAAATCTGAGATTAGTATAAGGAGAAGAGGAGGAAAGTAGAAATGCTGAGATTCTCATCTAAGTTATGAGCTTTCTTGTGTGATTTTTCCTGTGAGTCAGTTAAATATCCTTCTTGTTTCTTTACTTCTTAGGACTGTTGAAAATGCATCTGAATTTTTGCATCTAGTCAACAAAGGCCTACAGTTGAGAGTCAGGCACCCAACACTGGTGCATGCTCATTCCTCTCGTTCTCATCTCGTTGTGACATTGACCATAACCACAGCTGTCTTTGGAGATAACTTTGGTAAGTAGGATGTTGCTAAAATGCATCTAGAGCCAGTTGTTTTTAGAAAAACAATCTGGGGACTGTGAGATTTTCATATTGCTTTTTCTTCCTTTTTCCAGTGTTTGATACATTCACTCAGTTCTTTTTCCATTCTTTTAACTTCGACATACCGTCTAAAATAACACAGCACTTTGATGTTTGAATGCTACTGAAACTTTCAGTTTCATGAAAAGTTGCCACTTTCCTTTACATGTCTTGAGTTGAACAATTCTTGGAGCTTTATAGTATGAAGCAACTAATGAATAAATGTTACCAGTAAGACATAAGGTATAAGATAGTTAAGATTTCAATATGATAGATATTCAAAAATAAAGTAGTTAAATCATTTAGAAAGAATAATTACATGTCGTAAAAGTTTGTGGTGAAGCTAACCATGCATTTTAGGGATCACGTACGCTTTTGGGTAAGAAATAATTAAATGTTTTTACCTGCTGCCTTGCAAAAATGTCTATTAAATTCAGTCTCTTGGACTGTTAATAATAGGCCATGGTGTAAAAAGACAATATGGTTGTCTTATTTACTATGGCAACATCTATATTTGTACTTTTCATTACCACACCAAGATTTACCAGTTTATTGCTTTAGGAACAACTTTCTTTTGGGGGTTGACTTTATTTTCTTTTGCTCAGGTTATAATTCGGCTCTCTGCTTCCAGTGCCGTGGTCCATCTCCATCATACTCTACAACAACAATATGATTTTAGAAAGTGGAAAATATTTCACATTTTTCCCTTAGATTGCTATCAGAAATTAAACCCACAGTATCAGCAAAGCAGAACAAATAGTGCCCTTGCTTACCTATGGGCCTTGCCAAAAGACACAGTTACTTCACAAGTTGCAGCTCCAGTGTTTCAGATGTTAGCTCTAGGCAGCTTCAGATTTTTTTTAATCAGACAGATGTTACTTTTCAAAACTCAGTGTTTGCACTGTTAGCATACCAGCCATCTTGTCCAGAATTCCCTTTGCCACTTCTAATTGCAGTCACCCCACTGTGCTGTGTTTCCTGGTAGCAAAGCTCCATAGAAATGTGTAATTGTTGTTGAGTGCAGACTCAGGCTTTCGGCTCACAGCACATGGATGAAGATGGGCACTGTAGGGGGACAGAGCAGCACTGCAAATGGGACCTCACCGCAGCACTGTGACAGAACATTCTGTCTTGTTAAAAAGGAGGAGGGAGAAGGTTATGATTTAAAAGCCAGGTGCAATTGTCAAATATCTCAACACAGATATCTAAGACTCTAAATTAAAAGTTGTAAAGTCTATGATGAGTTCAGCACCTAAAGCCAAGGTTGACAAGCCAGCACTTTTTCAGGTTTGATTAAGGTGTTTTAGCATTTTGATCAGAATAACCTGGGTTTTTTGGAGGAGAGCTGTTTCTTAATTTTGTTGTCTAAAACTGAAGAAGGGTGAGGACACTTCGTTTGACACTGTATGACCCGAAGCCATTTATTGTGTGTAAACCAACACTGCTTTGTCTGTACTGCCACCAGCCAGCTCGGGTTTTAGCAGCAGCCTACTTTGGAGAAGTACAGAGCTCTGCAACACAAGTCATCTGCTCCTTACTCAAGTGTCGCAGCTTGAAACTTTGTACTATTTCAACTGGACTCTTTAAGCACCCAAGAAGGTCTGTTGTGACCTGTAGTGGAGTATGTGCCTTTTATTCTTCTATGTCTTTCAGATAGAGAAAGAGAAAAATGGATGAAAACCAAAACACTAAGAAAAAAGCAAAACTGCTTTGGGAAATCTCTTTTGCATATACTCCTGCTAAATTAATGGGAAAGCAGCTTTCCCAGAGAATCTGTCCTTGTCCTTCTTCCCAGCAGAGACTGAAAGCCAGATGCTGCTGCTGAGGAAGAGGAAGGAAAGTAGTAGGTAATCCACTTGGACAAGTGGTAATAATGCTGTTGATGCTAATAGCTTTTCATGTGGAGATCCAGCAGTAGGATATGAGGGCTGAAGGAACTTGAGGTGGAACAGCAGGAAAGGATGAAATAGAAGAGGCAGGATGAGGATTTTTTTTCTCTTTCTTTTTATCAGAGCACCAGCAAGTGATGTTTCAAATACATAGAACCAGACTTCAGAGCTTACTGCTCCCAAACATCCAAAACCTCACTTTGGTTACAGTCAGTCTAAAACTTGGAAAGAATGCCTCTTTAAAGCTCTTACTGGACTTCTGTTTCCTGTTTTCCAAATTGTATATAATACAATTTACACCAAAACTTGTTACCAGCTAGTACAGTCAGTTTGATAAGTAAAACCTTAAATAAGTTAGAAATAAGTCATTAGCCTGTTCGTGCCATGGATTCTGACTTGCGTATTGCTTCTGTTAGAATAGCCTGAAGCAGCAGATACTGTACATCCCCTACTGATGCCCCATTCTTCCCCTATCTCAATTTCTAGTGTCTGTCAGAAGCTCTCCTTTTTTGCTTTTTCCATTAAACAGGTACTTCGTGGGAAGATGAACAAACCAGTCAGAGACTGAATAAAGAGGTTTCCTGCACCTTTCCACAAAAAATGAGAGACAATAAATCCACCTCTTCCTCTGGAACCTCTTCACCAGTGCAACTCGAAGCAACTGAGAAAGTTAAACAAGTCAAAACTAGATTGCAGCTGGTGGACCTGGCTGGTAGCGAGTGTGTGGGTAAGGGCATGAGTCTGTGGGCACAGATTCTCACAGATCTAGCTTACAATAGTTGCCTTTAGTTCTTTTTGGAGGATACATGCTACCCTGCTCTCATACCAGGGTCATTTAAACACACACAAACAAAATTTTGAGGGCTGATTGTTCCAGTTTTACAGTGGGACAGTATAACTGAAAATCTGACTGCATAAGCTTGAAATAAGCCCAGGGTATTTACCCATATCATAGGTATATTATTTGTTCAGACTGGTTTTATTAGGCCTGTTTTTCTACTCTGGAAATTAGCATGTCTTTGTACAGAAATGTTTAAGGTGCATAAATTATTTAAATATTACAAATATCTGTAATAATTGATATCACCATGTGTGGGGGTTTCTGCCTTATTGTGGAAGAAGTCTTGGAGGAAATTAGTGTTGAAAAGATAATATTGTTTTCATTGTTTCTTCAAAGCATTTCCCTCCTCTATGCACACAATAATTTCAAAAACTTGATTATTTCCTAAAGGACAAGCTTTCTTACCAAGAAAAACCATGCAGGCAAATGTACCATTCCAGAAATAATGTTTTGAAAACTGAACCAGTATTATGAAAGAGTCTTTTACTTTACTGCCAAGAATTCTTGTTGTTGCTCACTGTTAAACTTTTGTTCTACAGATGAAACCTAATATAATACATTATTTTTTTCATTTGCCCTAAATGCTGAAAACATGTAATTGAGCAACAGGGTGTGTGTTTGTTCTCTCAGTTAAACCAGGACAAACATTTCCTTGGGTTGGGGCTCGGCAGTCCAGATCCTCCAGTGAAGCCAGAAGAGCTGTGCTCACATCAGTGTTAGATGTGGTCCAGCATATGCAGCAGACTGATCTCTGCCATCAGCTGTGCAGCTGATAAAAGTGAGGGCAGCTGTTCACTCGTAATTGTTTTAAAATGCCAGCAAATCTAAGTGAGGAGCAGTACATCAGGCTTCTCACACACTTCAGCACCCTGCCCTGTTACCTCTACAGCCATCCTGGGTCACTTACAGCATTTACAAGACAAGTAGTCCCTTTTTAGCAAACTAGGTTTCAGTTTGAAAACTCAGCTAAATGCTTCATGGAAGCTCGTCTAACCAAACATAAATAATCAGCAGTTTAAACATGTATCCCCTCACCTATCTTAGTTTTCTTCTTTGTTGTCTCAGGAGTTAGTCCACCTTTCCTTGATATAGAAGAAGCCTGGGGATGTCTCTATACACAATGATCCCTTTAAAGTTAGCCTGAGATTCATCCTATCTCAGATTGTTGTCCACCCTTTGGCATGTCTTCCAAACTGTTTTGCTCTGTGTCTCTCTGACAAGAAACATTACCCCTCCAACTTCATCCTCTCTTACAGTCACATTCCTTCAACTCTAACTCTCCAGATTTCTAGGGATTTTGCTATTACTGTGCCTTTTCACATTTGCCTCTTGAACTCCTCATTTGTTCTCCCAGTTTGGAAAATGCTGGCCTAAGGGAAAGACAAGATATGTAGCTGCTCCCTGTACCTGTCAGGAGGTGGGAGAGTAGGCAGTGGAGGAAACTGTTAGTTCTGCCTAACGTGGATCACATGCTCTGGGTAAGGAGAAGTGATGGCAGATACATCTGTACCTCATCCACTGTCCTGAACCAAGCTTGAATTTGAATAATGTGATACTAAATGGTAATAGCAAATTTCTCTTCCCCCATATGGCAGAGGTAAGGACAGGAGGAATTAATTACTCTTAACTTCACACTCATCCAGACTGACCAAAGAGTTGAGCTTGCAGCACCTCTTTGAATTGGTGCAATGTGTTGCATCGATCAAACCTTTCCAGTGTTGCTCAGGGGCAGCATAGCTACATACCATGATGCTGGGTGGGTGGTAGAAGGGCATCATTTTCCTTTCTCCATTTCCTTACAGTAAATCATGCCATAAACCACTACCTCGCAGCCTTTGGTGAACACAAACTACTCATATATGTGGGCGCTATGCAGTTTTGCTTCAGCAGCTTGAGCTATCAGTACTTCTCCTCTTTTTCTTAAGCGATACAGATGGGCCAGTTACCTACTATAAAAAATGGTGGAACAAAACAGGCTTCTTTCTGGGGATATTGTGGACTAGTGTTTTCAAAAGCACTGTTGTCTTACCTGATCTTAAGATGTTCCTACTTCCTTGGTTCCTTGTTCTTAATCCATATAGAGCCAAAATGCATTGTACAGCTGAAGAGATCAACTTTGACATGAGATGCTTCAGACCATCTGTAGACACTGAACCTTCTTTAATCTTCCTTCAAATGAGTATTGAACAATGTATTGGCAGTCCAGAGTGAAAAAACACTGCATCTTGCTTTTGGCATGGGAGGGCTGGGAGTTGTGGTTCAGAATTTGCATTTAAAAATGTTGAGTCAAAAGCAGATGATACAACAACAAAATTTTTGACATGTTAGTTTTGAAACAGCTTTGCTTAGTGTTGACATTGCCTTTTTCTACACTGTACCAGGTATGTCTGGAGTGACAGGGGCAGCACTGAGAGAGACGTCGTTTATTAACCGCAGCTTGTCAGCCCTTGCTGATGTTCTCGGAGCAATAGCAGAGCAGCGGTCTCATGTCCCATATCGAAACAGCAAACTGACCCATCTGCTTCAGGACTCCGTAGGTGAGGGATTATTCTGACTTCTGTTTAATATAGATTTCTTCTCCTAATTTTCCCCTTTCTTTGTTGTGTAAAACTGGAGAATGATCTTGTACTTCTTGCTTGTATGTGGCCTCTATTCTGACTCTGGCTCTGGAGCCAGTGTGAGTGTGAGCACACAGGGGGAGTTCTGAACTCCTGAACTTGGCCAAACTTTGCTGTTTCCAAGGTTCATTTGAGGAACAATATCTAAATAGGATCATGTAGAGATTAAAAATTGCATTTCACTGGGGTATCTCATGCCAGGTACAGTTTACAAGTTAAACTTCAGTCTTTATTACTGCAGGGTATAATCAAGTACTGGTACATTTTTTAATATTGTGCCCTGTAGCAGTGAGACAAAGGAGAAAGACAGGACATGGTACTGTGCTACAACTTCTTTCTGTGTTTGGGACACTTCCTATTCTCTAGCTCCTCATCTATGCAGAAGCAGTTTTAAAGCAAGTGTTATTCCTGCAGTAATGTTAGATTTGTGTCCATTTTTATAGTATATTAGTTCATTTTTCTTCAGCCAGAAAATATTAGCCCTCATGCTTTTAATCTCCAAGGCATTGACAGTGAATGAGGTAACAGTTCTGCAGAACTTCTGAAATGCTATTAATTTTTGCTTAAACTTTGCTTAGGAATTTTACCTAATGCTGGAGTTCCTATATGAAAAGGGAAAGCCAAAAAGAGAAGTTAGGAGCTGTGTCATATGGGCTCTGAGCCTGGTTTTAACCACACCTGGTGTATGTCTTTGGTGACCTTATTTAGGTGAAGTGTTGAAAATAGCAATTTCCTCCTCTGTTAGATCATTCTCTGTAAACTTCTAAGCCTGTTTTGTTTTCTTGTCACACAAATTTTGCCATTACCCCAAATGTACAAACATTTGACAAAACTTAATGAAGTGCCCAGACCCATAACTTACGTGCTGATTAACTGATGAAATTGTAAGGGGAAAAAAATCTACATTACAAATCATGAAACACTTGGGGGAAAATATTGTATTGTTAGACTCCCCTTGAAGGAGCTGTCTGTTTTCAAGATGAGCAGTCTTCTGCTTCATAAAAGCAATGATAACCTATGCTCACTGTTGTGTGAATCAATATGTTACCAGTGTATAACTTAGTGAAAATAATGATGTAAATGTTTTGCCTTTTCCCTGCTTTTAGGAGGCGATGCTAAACTGTTGGTGATGCTGTGCATCTCTCCTGGACAGAAGTATTTAACAGAATCAATGCAGTCTCTGGGATTTGGAACTCGTGCTCGGCAAGTCCAGAGAGGACAAGTTAAGAAAAAAAATTTCCCAGTGCCGAGTAAAGCAAAATAAAACCTAAGACTCGTGTGGATTAAAGTATTATTAATGAGTTCCTCAGACTGAAACGTATATTGTTGTCCTAAAGCCATTCTTTTAGATATCAGCTGCCAGATAAAATAAACAATCCTCAACATGGCATTAGTAAGCAATAAACCTGCTGATAGTGTTCTTGTTCCTAAGATAATAGGAAGTATTGACAACAGCTACCAATCATGGTGGAATGGCAGGGAAATAAATTGGGCTTTAAGAGATGGCTTTGGTGATGTGTGTCCTTTAGGCAACTAGAACTAAGACAACAGAGCCCTGGCTTAGGATCGTTCACTTCTGAAAGGCCAGGGGGCCATTCTGTTTTCTCAGAAGACAGGAGTCTAAATATCACTCTAGTGCTTCAAAACAGCAAGTGAAATACTTCCTCCCAGCTTGGATTGAGACATGTTATTTTGGGTTGCTCTTTCATCTAGCACAGATGGGGTCATTCCTAATGCATTGTCAAACAGGTAGGAATGTAAAGCAGTCTGTCAGCTCTACTAACGGGAGTTCTGTTCTCTGGTTTTAGGTAGGAAATAATGGCATTAGTAAGATGGAGAAAAATGAGTAAGGCTATATTGTTATCCCTCTGGAATGTAGCTTAGGAAGCAAATGAGGGATTACACAATTTCTGAAAACACAGTTGGGATAAATAGTTGGAACGAATCCCAGCTCTGCTGCCTTCACTAAAACCACATCTTTGCCTGTTTTGGGGGTATTTTTGCTCTATGAGAGCTTCTTTGCTGAGAAGCCCTGAACTACAGATCCTAATGGGACCCAACTTGTACAACTGTTTTAGTAGTAGCCTGGCTCATTTTCTCTTGCATTTCTGAAGCAAGTTAACCACATCATAACCTTGAATCTGTGCCTGCAAATTAAAGATGATAACTGTCTGTCACAGGAATAAAACACCAAACAGCAGCTTGTGATATGCTGTTTGTCATTCACAAGTGGCTTTTGCCCTCTCGCACCAACGCTGAGACATCATGCAGGGTTTGTGAATGAAGTTACACTGGGAGAAGTTTCAAGGAAGTTTAAGCAGTATTAGGAGATGAGAAATGGTTCTGAGACGAGCATTTAGGTTCAAATAACATCTGATGTGTTTTACACACTACGTTATTGCTCAGCAGAGGCCTCAAGATTCACTCTCAGTTTTTTCCACCAGCCATTACTCTGCCCCTAGACTGAGAGAGAGGTCATTGTTAGGTCACTGCAAGAAAGCTTAAATTGCAGTGGCCTACACAAAAGGCTGGAGTTTATAGTACTCAAAGTCACTTAACCTTCACAAGCATAAATATTTATCCAGAGATTAGGTAGCATACTATTATTGGAATTTCACCCTTGAATGTATAACAGCTGCTGTGTTGCATGAAGTGCTCTGGTGCTCAGAACATTAGTATCCAACCACTTGCTTTCCTAAATAATGTCATAAGGGTAAAAAAAAGCCTCAACTCTACCCAATTCCAAGAGAAACAGATGGGTACAAAAAGTATCTGCCCACAGGAACTTACAAAGCTCAGTGAGGAGTGTTAGCCTGGTAAATGAAATGCAGGAGCAGCCAGCTTCAAGCTCACCTTAGCCTCTGGACAGCCAGGCTACTAAAGCAGCCTGAATTACAGCTCAAAGGGAGGTTAAGATGCTGAATCCATCAGCATCTATAAGTAAGTTCAAGTGTTTTAAAGATTTGACATTTCTAAGTACTACACAGAAATGCAACTCATCACTAGCTGCACTGTTCTCCAGAAAAACTGCTCTTCAGAACTTTACATTTATTTTCAATCTATATGGTAGGGAAAAAGCAGCAATACTTATTGTTAAAGCAGAAAAATAAACCCCTCAAATATGAGCAAGTACCAAAAGGTTAAGTTTCTTCATTGACGTTAACTCTGCCAAATTGTGAGTGTGGAGCATTCCCTATTCCTGTTTTCCTGTCAGTGTAACATATCACTCAGTGTTTGACTTGAACAACAGAGCATACAGGATATGCAGGGCAGCAAGGTTAACATTTTGTTCTAAGAACTTGCAGGTTTGGAATTTCCTGGGTTGTAGAGATGTGATTGCTCAATCCCAGAGTCACATGTGATGCACTGAAGGGAAGAAGGGTAAAAGTTGTAAGGGTGCACAAGCAAATGAGAGTAGAAGCTACCTGAGTCAGGAGAAGTTCCATTCAGTGAGTCCATGAATGCATGGTGCAGCATTCAGTTGGTGTCTTTTGAGCAAGAGCACTCTCAAACCTGCCCCACCTCTTGCCTGCTCATATAGGTCACTGTTCTGGGGGGAGTGCTGTTGTGTATAGGGGGTGCTCTCTCCTGCCCATGATCCTTGGAATATGGACCCTGGTGGCAGTCAACACATTAACCTTTCACTGCTGGGCTCTCATTCTCCTCCCCTGTGCTCCAGCTTTCTCCTGTGGCAGTTCAGTCAGTGCTCAGCTACGTCACCTTCCACTGTGCCCTGGCTGGCCGTAGGAAGCTCCACATGGTGATGCAAGGCATCACGAACCCCAGCTACCCATGGGACTGGCCTCCATTGCCCCTCTTGAATTTATGCTGCTGCTGCCTTCAGTGCCCTCTAGCGGAGCTGAGCAAACCATTTTAGCAACAGTAGTCAGAAGCCTCCTCAAAAAGCCTACCCATTATAGAAACCAGCAAACAGAAGAGAATTTGCTCTCATGAATACTGCCGTATTCAGCAGCCTGGTTTAGTGTCCAGCTGGTTGAGGAGTCAGTGGCATGAAGCCTGACCAGCCCAGAGGCTGCCTGAGAGACCCAGGGTCTCGTACTCCTGTCATTGTACCCTGAACACCTTATGTGAAACTGGAGGCAGCTTCCAAACTCCAAGCAGCACCCCTTGCCCCTGGCACCCCACTCACACATCCTCTAACCTATAGGCCAAGCACCCTCCCAGAAGGCTGTAAAATTGGATCCAGCTCTAAGACAAACGTTTGAGCTCCTGTCTCTCCCCAGTACACGTGAATGCTCTGGCTTGTACAACATGCAGCAGATCTGGAGATGGGTCAGGTAAAATGGGACTCTGCCAGACCAGTCTCCAAGTCCTAATAGCAACAAGTGCTCCTCTGGGGTAAAATACACAGATACCTGCACACATAGACCTACACAAAGCAGAAGTCTAGACTTACCTAGAATCACACAAACCTTCAAAGTACAAGTCCAAAATTTGCCCCAAAAGCACAGTTGGGTGCCCACATTTCTCTGTCAACTTATAATTACAGATGGAATTTATCAACTGCAACTGGTAGTTCCCCTTGACAAAGGAAAGGGATTAACAGGATCGATCCACTTTCATCAATACCTCGGCCTCCCTAGTCTAGCAAGGGAGTCCAGGCAAAAGGTTTAGAGCCCCAACTCTCAGTTTGCCATAGCTAGGGACACTGATTGCTCAAGGACCTGATTTCAAAGAACATGCAACTGCTGTGGAGGTTCTTCACTTACTTTTTTCAGCCTCAATCCCTACTGTACCTGCCCAGCTGTCATGTTAAGCTCTGTGGTGACGGTTCAACATGTGTCTTTCAGCCTTTGCAAATCTGTCCCCAGTTCACTTGCAGCACCTGGATTTCTGAACAGGGGAAGGCAACATGCAATGAGGCAGCACAGATCATGTGGCAAGGAGAAGCTCCCCAGCAGTTCCCTCTGAGAATGTTTACTCAGCACCCACAGGTGCTCTGAGTGCTAAACTCACACTGCAGGTCACAGCACTCTGCATCCCCTCCAGACAAGCCTTTAGTCTTCCTCATCACCTAGGAACACTCTTACCAGCTGAGCCCAAAGAAGCAATGCTTAAGAGTGCTGCATCTCATCACAGGGCTAAAAATACCCACCCCAGTAATTAAACCAGCCAGTGCCTTTTGTCCACTCTTAAACAAAGCCTTGACCTATGTTGACATTTGAAAATTATGTATTTAATTTCCATGTGTGGCTTCATGCCTTGGCAGCAGCCACACCACAAAGAGAGGCTGCTCTTGGTTTTAGCCAAGCTAGAAAAACCATAATCAGCATTGGAAGGTTCACAAAAATGTTTAATTTGTTATTAAATTGATGATTCCATTTTATGAAGCACTTTTTCAAACCATTGCAAAATGCAAGGAACAGGCAGAATGACGTGGTTACTGGAAAAGGCTTTTGGCTCCTGCTGCAGAGCAGTTGCAAGCTGATGGGCTTGCAAGTCCCTTCCAACCAGAGGAAGGAGCAGCTGCATGGAGGAGCAAATAGACCCAGAGTGCAGGAATGACAAATATTCTGCAGCCTTTCACAGAACCAGCTTGGCATTTGAGCCCTCCTCTCTGCCTGTTTTTACCTAAGATCTCAGACTTAAAAAAAAAAACAAACAAACCAAACCCTCCATACCCAAGAGTTTGAGACTGGTAAGACAAAGCAATACTCAATACTAGATTAAGATGATGCAGTGCTCAAAGTTCACCTCATTTGTGCAGGACATGACATGTCTAATGATTTAGAGATCAGCCTTAGAAAACTTGCTGAAATGCTGGTCAAGTGACCAAACACATTAAGGTGTTGCAGTTCAAACACCAGGACCTAAACTCAGCAACAAAGAAGAGTTGTGCTACTCCAGCTATCTAGACCAAGTATTTTGCATCAGCTTTGATGGAAACAACATGGGGAAAAAAATCCAAAGCTATCAAACTCCAGGAACATGAATGTACATCTCATCCACAGAATTGCAGACCTAAAGTTGCATCTCTGCTCATTTCCCTGGGGAAACACTGTTAAGTGAAATTATCACCCCCTGTTCTCTCAGCTCCTCTGGCTTTATGCTTTCAAATATCTCCTCCAACAAGTGTTCCTTCTTGCGTTACATGAAATTACTATCCTGGCTGGGATCAGTCAGTGCCCAGTAGTTCACTTAAAGGCAAGCACTAGAAGGAACGGTTTTCCCTCTCATTTTCCTCTGGACTTTACTAATCGGTTCCTTCCCCCTTTTAAATTAAAAAACCAAAAAACAACAAAAGACCCTCAAAAAAAAACAAAAAAAAAAAAACCAACAAACAAATCCCAAAAAACCCAAACCAAAAAAACACAAAACCAAACCACCACCCCTCTGCTCTAAAAAGTTTTGGAAGCTACACCAGAAGCTTTGAAGTTCCAAGAGACAGAAGATAATACCTCCTCCCTCACAGATGTATGGGTTTCTGCAGCATGATCCTACTCCACCTCCTTCTGAGCACGCACACACACAGACTCTGCCCACTACATGCTCTGATCTGGCATTTTGAATTACACAAGCTCCAGGATAAACACACAACCCAATTCAGCAACAGGACGCTGACACACTAGGGAGCAGTCCTTCTTTATGCTTTATTCATGGACTCCAATATTTCCAGCCCTACGTGCTTTGGCCAGAGAGCACCAACATTCTCAGCACAATGTGCATTACACATGTTCTGGTTAAGTTTTGTTTGCATTTGAGATTCAGGTGTCCAGGATCCTTTTTTCCTGACCCATGTTCCAAGCCCTCTTGGACGTAGGTGGCTCAGCACGGATGGGTGCATGCACACATTCACAGGCTACTTCAAAAGATGCTGGAGAAGGAGCCCATGCTGTGCCAGCTGGCTCTGCTGCCAAGGCTGAATCCATAGAGAACAACTAGCTGGTGTTTAACACACTAATGCTCAGTGCCTCCTAACACAATCCAGCTTAGGCAGTCAGACCTGATAAGCTATTTCACGGTGTCTGACTTGTGGAAAGCAATTCCCAACAGAGACAGGACAAAGTTCACCAGAGGCAATTCAATATTGCAGTATCTAAGCAGGGACACCTCAACTCAGAGAGATGAAAACCTGGGTTTTGGGAAGGTGCCAGGCAGCACGACAGCCACTGTCAGCTACCTCCAGTGAGGTGAAAAGGCCGTAAAGGGCATTGCACCTCTGGACAGCCCCTACTAATGCTGCCTTATGGAGAGACGTGTCCAGTCTGTGCCCTCCCAGTCTTCATCCAGAAGAAAGACTTCATGCCTCTTTGTGGAAAGCTGTTGTACATTCACTGTGGGCACATACCAGCTGGAAGTTACAGCAGTGTCCTTTAGTACTGCTGACTACCCGATGCCATGAGACCTGAGAAACACCTTGTGGTAGCAAGCCTCTTACATCAGGCAAAACACTACAGCAACATACCCCTTGCACCCTTTAACTCCCCTCTTGGTTTGTGAAGACACTGAAACTGCCTGTGCCAGCTACCAGACCAGCAACTGTGTTGTGGGGAACGGCCAAGTCAAAGGGAAGTAAAGGATGTCCGTAGTCAGATTTGAGCCTGACTTTGGTTTCCTTGACAGAATCTGGTTTATGTGCTAAATTCAGCATAATGTTTGCAACAGCAAGGGGCAGGATGTGACTGTGATGCCAGAACACAAGCTGTTCCTTCTGCATGTTTACCAGCATCAGCTCTTTTGTTTGCCCATGTGAACAAGAAGAGAAGACTTACAATGGACACACTGATGTGGGCACTATGTGACCGAAAGCAACTCACAATAGGACATAGGATGCAAGCAACAGACCAACAATTTTTCAGCACAGGTAGGTCTATATTAAAGCCTTCTACCTTAGGCCCATCAAATCATCCTTTGCAATCCCAGCTGCAAGTCATTAGCTCAGCTCCTGTGCCATACAGACAAAAAGCAGAAGAATTGGTGAATGACAAAGATGTAAAAATATGCAGTTGCATGGGGACATGGAGCAGAGGAAGAGAAGCAAGCAACCTGCACAGTCACAGTGCAGGTCCTGGGAGGGGTCCTGAAATCCTGGTAAAAACTTTCTCTGGTAAAGTTACATAACAGGGAAATGCAACACCTGGAGAAGCTGGGCACACAGCTACTGACTCCTGACTCTCACTTCACCAGGATTGCACCCAGTCTGGTTGTGCAGCTTGCATGAGCTTAGAAGTAGCTACAGGTATTACCTCCTACAAAGTTCAGGCCAACAGAAAAGCTGCTCTCTCCACTCTTGTATTTCTCCATCCACCTCCTCTTGCTAGAGGCAAGTACCCACGCTTGCTCACAGGTTTGCTCCTGCTGTGTCTCTCCTGAAATGAGCTGTGCACCTTCATGGGATGGTGAGCTGATCCCTCTGCAAAACAACCCAGCTAAGCCCAGGGAAGAGGAGGTGCCACTGGGGACACATCTGCCTGTTTGCAGGCAAGCATGGCTCTGCACAAGGCAGCACCAACTCCCTTCAGCCAGGGCATCTTTTTGGAGAGACCAGCCAAGTACTCAGGATACTAATACCCCCAAATGCTCTGTGAGAGCCACCACCACAGAGCACTGGTGGTTACACACCACCAGTCAGGCCCCACCAGGGCCTGTGGACATAGCCAGACATGGACAGCACATGCCAGATGCCTGCAGCCAGCTGTGCTCTGGGCCACACACAATGTCACAATGACAGGGGAGTGTGGCAATTGGAAGCTTGAAGGCAAGGAGACACCTCACCACAGGCACGAGAAAGCAAAAGGATCCAGTCTTCAAGAAGGCTCAAGACCTTTAGACACCACTTACCTTCCAGAAGGAGTGGAAAAGGTAAAAAAGGGCACATAGTCCTAAGGGAGCTCTGATAAAGCTCTGGCAGGCACAGAGATACTGAAGATGCCCTGACACTGACTCATACAATATTAACTCATTGAAGTCCTGAAAACACCCCTAGGAGTTCAGATTTCATTGGCATTTTGCAGGAGGCAGCTGAGGTCCCATTCTCTGTGGTGAGATTTTGCCAGACCTTGGCCAGAGTTTCAGCTTAGGCACCTGTTTTTGACAGAGCAGGTCTGAGAGTCCCTGTGGAGAAGTCCTGTGGTGTCTCCCACCCACTCTCACCAAGTGGCCCTGCCACTAGGTCACTCCCTGGAGATGTCCCACTGACACATCCTGAGCTGCCACTTCCACTCTGCTGCTCACCCTGCCAGGCTCACAGCCTGCTGTGACTGCTCCCAGGAGGCCACACTCAGCAATCACAGTGCATATATCCCAAGAGAGGACACTGCTGGACAACTGACAATTGACATGATGTGTAGTTCAAGAGCTGGGACTGCAGAGCTGTTCTCCCAGGAGAATCCCAAGCTCCAGGTAAGACAAGACAGAGAGATGAGATAAAATAAGGGCAGTCAGGGATAGAACAAGCCCTGTCCTAATGATACAGAGAGGAGACTTAACAAGGTCCTGTTGAGTTACTGCTGCCCTTGCCCATGTCACTGCTGCCTGCAGTCCTTGCAAGTTATTCCAGGAAAGCCAGCAGCTTCACCATTAGGATACACCAGACAGGAGGAAGGTAGAAGCAGTTCCCATCCCAGCAACTGCTTATGGCTTCTACAGTAAACATCTGGGAAAGACTGAGAGGCAAGCAAACTCTACCCCATCACCCCAGCAAGACTCTCCTTACTTTTCTCCTGGGCAGCCCATCTACAGGATGATGATGCTGAAGCCTTCTGATAATTTCTCCCAGAGCACCTGTTGAAACAGTCTCTCTTCCTTAGCTCCTCCTCTCAGGAGAGAAGTGATTTCCTATGCTTAAATTGCTTTCCTCTGAAACGCTCTCCACCTGGACCTGCTACTAGCTGCAGCAAGGTAAACATCTGAGCCACCAGAAACCCTTTTGGGCCCTGCCCTCAGGCAGAGGAAAGCAGCTTAAAGGACACCATAAACCACCTCATGCTCCTACACACCTGCGATGTCATCACTGAAGCAGCTGTCCCTGCAGTCACTGCACCATGGGGGGCTTTTTGCTTTATCCATCCATCCTCAAATGGGAAGAAATTGTACTTGGACATTTGTGGGCACTTGGCTGAAGTTAGAGAGGCAACTCTGGGCCTCAGTTACTGCCTTGATGAAGCAGGGCCAGAGTGGTGGCAGTAGCAATCTGGGGCAGCAGCTCAGAGGAGTCTTTAAAGCTTGTTAACCTTAAAGATTCTGAGTTGTTCGAAAGCTCAGCTAATGCTCTGGCAGTGTCCTTGGGAAAAGCAGCCTGCAGGAGCTCCTACCCACCTATGTTTATTCTGAAAACAGGATAAAATCATCATCGTGGCTGTGGCAACAAGCTTGCCCTATATTTTTCAGCAGTAATTCTGAAAATTTTAGATGTCAATTTGGTTTGTGTTGAAGCAGATTGAAAAGCAATTGTTTGCACCCTCTCTGTTATTTGCAGAGCACATGTTAAGTAAACCATACCCAGATGCTCCCACATAAAACCCTGCCACTCATCCCGCTTCAGGATGCGGCCAGCAGAATGCCAGTGCTGGCAGCCAGGCTGGGCTGAGACTGGTCAGGAGCACAGCTGCTCCAGGGGTGGTGTCCACACTCCCAGCCTCAAGGCATTGCATAAGCATGAGTTTGGACTAGCTGTTCAAAAACACACCCATGCTTGTGGCACTCTTGCCCTTCTGGTACGGGCCCTTTGAGTGCTCTTATTGCCAAATTTTCCCTTCAGCCAGGTATGCTAGGAAGCATTCCTTGTTTTTCTAATTATAAGCTGTGAGCCTTATGCAAAAGCAAGACTCAGGGAGCTGGGCTTTACAAAGAAAACCTAGAACACTGCAACACCTGCAAGAAATGCAGTCAAAGTTGGCAATACTAACATTATCGCCTTGCCCCCAGGTGCCTCATCTGCCTTATGTGCCCACTCTGGTGTCTGGCATGTCCTTCCTGATCATTCAAAGAACAGGAGCTCCCAAAAATGCATCACATAACCCATTAGCACTAGTGGGAGCCCTCTGTTCACGTCTGGCTAAAAAGACCATTGCAGAAATTGTTCATGAGCCACAGAAAGACCATATGGGCAGAAAACCCTCCCTGATTGCAGCAGTAGTGCACTACGTGTGCTAGAGGAGACAGGGGCACTGCTGGTGTCACTGGTCCTGCAAACATAGAGCTAAGGATCCACTTCAGGGGATGATACAGATAAAACCAGGCTAACTTCCCATGCTTTCACCATACACACAGCAAGTCACTTAACCCTAAATATAGGAGTACAGCTTACAAGACAGGCAAGAAAGATTTCAATACCACTGCCAGGAACAACAATGAACTGCACCACAGACATTTCCAGTGGTGGGTACCTCAGAACAGGGCAAAAAGCCTCCTTGCTCTCAACCCTGAAGTTACACATGGAGGAGAGATAAATACTTGTCTTTTTACAGCACATGATTTTGCTCAGGAATCTCCATCCTAATAGCCAGAGCTCTTTTGAATGCACTTGGATCTGAGAGGGTCTGGGAAGGGTAACCCCAAAGCCTGCACCCAGCAGAAGAGCAGGGAGAGGCTGCCTCAATGCAACTCCTCCAGACTGAAAACCCTCGTCTAGAGAGCAAGCCACAGTCAAGACTTCATTTTCTGTAAGGGTGAAGAATGTGGATGTGGGAAGCATTCTCTGTTGCTATGATCGTCAAACAGCTCAGGGTGTTTGTTAGCTGGTCGTAGCAAAGGGGCTGAGTACTTTCTGTGGCATATGCAAGCTAATTTTTCCTACACTGAATACTTTTGCTAAAGTGGTATTTTCCACATGGTGGCTTGAGACTTAAGTCTTCTAGCATATGCCATATCCAATTATCTCATTGCATATTGAGAACAGCAGTGATTGGAAAAAGAAAAATAAAGATTGGTATAAACATATTTATGACATTTAAAATAAAAATGTGAGGTTTATATTTCCAGGAATAAAAATCATGCAGAATTTTAGAATACCACAGCTATGCTCTTCAGTAGCCCATACCCAGCTGTCCCCGCAGTCTAACAGAAGGGATAAATATGATTTCTGATGATTACATCTCTGTGGTAGAATGCCAGACTTTCCATGAAAGGGTTGCTATCTGGATCTTACTCTAACAACTACAATCTCCTCCTTGCAGAGACAAATTCAGGGTTCAGAAGGACGGGTACAGCCAGTATCTGGCTGACCAGAAGCATGAAAATGCAGCATGGCTATGGGTTGGAATGCACCCCCAAAAATGAGCTTCAGGGACATGGCAAGGAGGGATGGGAACTTCTTTGAGGTGGGTTTACTTTATAAAATGCTGTTTGGATGAGACAAGTGAAATCATCCATGGGGAAACAAAATCCTACATGTACACTTCTCCATCATCCCATCACTTCCTCTAGCCCATCCCTGCTGACCAAAGGCTCCTTGTTGACACCAGATTCACCCTTTCCTCTGCTTCCCTCCTGATGAAACCCAACACCAGCCCATGCCAGGAATATGCAGTGCAAGAGGCACCCTATACCACTGCCTCACCAAGCCCTGGGCTCAGCCACTCTGGCAGCTGCCCCATCTGCAACTGGGCTGAAGGCAAGGGCAAAAGGGCTGAACTGCAATAAGACAGCAGCCCAACACTAACGTGGAAGTGGAGTTGGGCACTGGGCAAGTGACTGCAAAGCCACTGAAGTGTCATTAAAAATTCAGCACAGGATTAAAAATTCGGTGCGTCTAATTTCCCGGGTGCAGCTAGGGGAAATACCCAGTGATGCTGCTCTGACACTGCAGGAAGGATGCTCGCCCCGGGCGCAGGAAGCACGATGAGGAAAGCAAAGCTGCTTCACCGGGTGGTACCCAAGGCTGCTCTACACCCGTGCTGTTTGCCCCGAAGGCAGACTCCATCCACGGAGCCGGCAGGGCACACACACCGCAGTGGCTGCCTCAGCCACAGCCTCTCAGGGCGCGGCTGCCCGGGCTCTGCGCCTTCCCATCCCACGGACGGGCCCAGCCTCCAGAAACCGAGCTGATGTGGGGCGCTGTTCTGATCTTAGACCAACACTTCACACCTAGAGCAGCCCATGCCGAGGGCCACCAGAGGGGCTGCGAGGCACCAGCTTTCCCCCGGCGCATTTGGGCACACTGCCGCCCATCCCGCAGCAGCTGGGCGTGCTGTCCCCGTGAACCTGGAGCCCCTCCAGACCCTTTTCCCCCCGGGATGCCGCGGGCTGTGCTCGCCGACCCCCGGCACCCCCGCCCCACTGCCGGCTTGTGCCGTGTGTTGAACAGAGGCTGTCCGCGGTGCCTCCCCTGGCCCAGGGGACCCCCGAGCCCTCCCCTCAGCACCGCGGCCCGGCCGGGCCTGCCGCGCTCCTCGGGCGCCGCCCCGCGGCCCGGCCCGGCCCTGCCGACACTCGGACCCCACAGGGTCGCCACACCGCCCATACTCAGCCCCCACACGTCCCCACAGGGCCCTCGTCGTGCCCCACTGCACCCCGCTGCCGCCCGGGGAAGCCTCCAGGGTACACACACACACACACACACACACACACACACACATTGGATCCCTCCCTCCTCCTCCCCCCCGGCCCAGCTCTGGTGGGTCTTCAGGAGAGCCAGGCCTTGGGAAGGCACAGAAGGGGCAGGAGGTCCAGGGGCTCCTTGGTATTATTTACTGGGAGAGGGGCCAGGGGTAGGGATGAGGGAGCAGAGCGGCCAGGAGAAGCCTGGCCCAAAGGGCCGGGAGGCATCCTATGCAGACAGGGGAAGAAGCACAACTGCTACAGAAGGGAGCTCGCCCTCCTTCGACAGGCTTTAGGACCAGGTCTTGCTCACAAATGTTCAGACTCTTAAAACACTCGTATCAGCCTTCAGTGCCTCAGACCACAGTGCCAAGAACTTCACCGAGGAACTGCTCTCAATGCCTCAGACCCCACTGCCAGGAACCCCACTGAGGAACTGCCCTCCCTTCACCCAAAACATCTGGGCTGTTCCACCCATCAGCTTTAGCACTGTACCTCCATGCAGCTCCCACACCTGGCATTCCTCACAGATGCAGTGCAGGAGCCACATTGCCTCCCTCCTACTTTACTGAAGCCACACTGGATTTATCAGTACCATGAGGTGCCTCATCTTCAGGAACAGACCCATTGCATGAATTCTGGTCAGCAGCATTCCACTCTGGTGGGCAAGAAAGTGCTGTAACTTGCCAAAGAAATGAATAGAAGCAACAAAGCCCTTCAAATTTAGATGAGTTAATACTTGCCTGCTATTTTTACCTCCATGTGTTACCAAACCACCTCCTTTCAGCATTCCCAAACCAAAGCTGGGCAAGTCTTTATAGTCCTTGAAAATCTATATACTGGAAACATAGCAGGTGCTGTACAGAAACACAGAGGACAAGAAGGGACATCCTAAGAACAGGGGCAACAAAATATCAAAGCTCATAAGAAGTAATTTTTTTTAATTTTTTTTTTTAGAATGCTAGTTTTGATGGTCCAAACATATTCAGAGAAAATTTAAAAAAAAATGCAACCCGAACAAGAGATCCCCAGTCATCAAGCTTCTTCAAGAAGAGATCCAAACAGTCATACTGTGGCACTCCTTCAGAGATTTCTAACCCAAGAAAACAAAACTTTCCTTTATCTATGCCAGACCCCAGGCCAGCAGATTAGGTGACTTTAGCAGAGTGCTTCGCATCACGTGGGCTGGTGCGCCTGTCCCTGGATGCAGCCCATGGATGGTGCTGACAGGATCTCTCGACACCCCTGGGAGTTCACACGCTTAGTTTTCTTGATTAACCACCATGAGCACCTTAAATCGTCTCTTCAGTTAGATTCAGCACCCATTCGTGTCCCATTGACTCCGACCTGCTCGACTGGGTTCATCATATCTGGCAGAGCTCCCTTTGGCATCATGCCACTGAGAATGGTGGGGAGGAACAGGAGTTGGTGCAGTGACTACAGTGCCTCCGCGTTTGTCATCACAAGCGGAGCTCACATGGATTACAGTCTGGCAGCAAATTAACTTCTACAACCTATCTCAAATGGAAGACATCACTGAACACAGTCCTTGGACACACACACACAAAAAAACCCCCACACAGTTACCTTTTTCTATCCATACTTTATTGCAGGTGTAGATATAATTATTTATATTTCATTTTAAACAAGAAATTCCTTTCATGGAAAGGAGAAACTTTTACCATTAAAATAGAGTGATTATGCCATGAGTATTTTACAAATATGTACAAATATTGGCAGCTAGTTTCTAACTGATAAATGTTTACATGCTAATGTCTACCAAACTATCAAACCCAAAAATAAAGAGACCTTGTAAATCCAAAGACAAACAAAAAATAAATCTATTACTAGCAGAAACGGGTGTGGGTTTTTTTATATGAATACAAAAAGTTGCATAATAGATATTCACAGTGCTTGTAAGATATTAATTCATTCTGACTCTATACCCAAGTGTCTGGTCTCCCCTTCATATGCATATGTCACTTATAGTACTGCAGAGATCTGCACATACCACTGAGAGAAGATGGCCAGACCTGTAGAATTTGTCTTCTTCACCAGCCATGAATAAATACAGGTACACACAAGGCAGTGGATGCTCATGCAAGTCAATTACACCGTTTTCAGGCATTGGTGTATTTTGTAACCAGTAGCAGCAGGATTACAGAACTTCACCAAATCCTTCGGATACCTGGTAACTGCAAAAAGAGAATACCAAGCTGCCTGATGGCAATGAACACTTCAGTGATGTGGTTAGGCTGAAGCAGGTAAGAATGTGATTGTCTATGAGAGAAGTGTGCACATAGTGCACAAGCATTTTAAGACAGCTTTCCAAACACCTAGACTCATTGATTTTTGACCTTTTTTTTCAGTTAACAACCTTGCCAGAACCACAAGTAACCATAGGTCTGCATCAGTGAAGAGCAGGAGTTTAGTTGGCCTGTCACTCCAGGCTCCCGCCCCTCACCTTTTCCACGGACAGACGGGCACTGCTGCAGTAAGAGCCATCCCTCCAGCTCTGCGGTGGCTGCAAAAGCAAGGCTCTTGCATTGCTGCAAGGCTGCTCCCTACAGTGCAGCCACTGGCCTCCTGGATCCTGGCTGTGCCCATCTCCCATGGCTTACAGCCAAACAGGTCCCAGGTAACAGGGAATGACTGACAGCAGGAGGCTTGACTGGACAAGAGCAGCCAGCCAGATTTCCTTTAGCCATCTAGATCCATTTAGAAGAGTTTATTTTGGATGCAGTAAACATACCTCAAGTACTTTTTAAAGGCATTTTGGCTTTGTTTGGAAGACAGGAAAAGAGGCTACAGTGAACACACAGCTCCTGTTCATTACAAAACGAAAGAACAGTGTGATCAAAGACAGCACAGTCAACTAAGTTATGGCTGCAGTGAGCCTGTGCCCATCGTTCATTCCTCAAACATACAGCTAAGGTTTAGTGCAGGATTCATTTCAGTGCGTGTACAGCCACTGATGCCACTTCAGCAACTGCAGATGCACCTGCATGCTCTGTCTCTAGACAGGTGACACTCACACTTGCATAGAAATAGTGAGCTGAGAGACTCCATGGATTTGCTACTTTAACCGATTATGGCAATGCAATTTACCAGACAACTACTAAGGTTGCAAGCCCACCATCAAAGCAGCAGCTCAAACCTCCCTCATTGTGGTCTGGCTTTCCTTACTTTCCTGAATTCAGTTATCTTCAGCTTCTGAGTGACCAACACTGCAAAACACATACTGCCTCAATCAGCAGAATAGCATCCCTCTGCTTCTAGAATTTGCCAAAACACACCTGGCAAGGTTGTCAAAAACTGGGCACAGGTTACACATACCTTCAAGAACAAGTTTCCCAGATGCTGAGAACTGATGAGGGCAGGGAGTACTGGGGGAAAATAGGCGAGGAAATCAAAGATATATTTGTTTGTATGTAACAAGGCTGCAGAATGCTTTCCACAGCAAATTCTTGAATCAAACAGCATCATTATCATTATTTTCCTAGTGAGAGCCAGCACAGCCAGCTCAACCATCCTCAAGATCACCAAACAAGTACCCTTGGTCTGACACACAAACACCCTACGCTTCCATCAGCAGCAGCCCTGAAGCACCACACACACATATTTGCATGACCTATCCATGACTAAGTAGGACAGTCACTCTGTCTGTCCTTACAAAGCAACTTTCTCCAGTCCATACTTGCCTCCTAAGCAGAGGAAAAATTTCTAAGGAACAGATTTATTAAAAACAAACAAACAAAAAAAAAATAACAACTTGAAAGTATGAATCAAAGTAAGGGGTGATCATGCCTGGACAAATTCTCCAGTCACACTCGTCTTCAAAAGCCAGTCAATTAACACTCAACTTATCTTCTGTACTCTCAGAAACAGCCCAGTAATTTGTTTTATCCCCTCCTCATTTCCCCAGGGATATAAGCATTTATTTACCAATCTGCATCACAGCAGTACTGGGCAGCTGAGAGACAGTTCCATTTGTTGCAGTAAAAAAATAGGAAGAAAAAAAAAGGCCGCACATGGTATTTGGCTGGATGCTTAAAACAAAACAACAACAACAACAAAAAAGAAGAATAAACTCCGGGAAGAGCAAGTCTTGCTCCCAGTGAAGCAAGTAGGCAACTTGTGTTCATTACAACAGAAACAGGCCAGACACTTCCATACAACGCCCTCCAAATGTGCTCAAAGTATATCCTGGCCTGACAGCTGTTGGCAGTGTTACAGCAGCACAAACTCAAGACAACTAAACTATCTGTACACTGTCATTAACAGACATGGACCACAAGAGAAAGGCAGGAAGACAAACTGACATAGACTTTAAATTTCTTTCTGATTAATCCACTTAGACACAGTCTGCTTTACTACCTCAGCATCAGTTTTGGTCCACTGTTTTTTGGTTTTTATGTTGGTTGCGTCAGTGCTAATGGTGCAGGTCACTTCCATTTTCTGCTCAGACAGACACTTCCAATGCCAATGTTAAGTGCTACACTCCAGCTGACTTGCCCTGTAGTCAGGTCTGCAGAATTGATGCCACTTACTGATAACAAAGCTGCTCACAATCTCCTGAAAGAACCAGAGTGACATCACATGTGTTAATGAGGTATATGTTTCCATGATGAGCTGCTTCCTGGTATGGAAGAGCTCCAATCTCATTACACCACAAACTCCTCTGGGAGCTGGTCCTCTCCCAGAAGATCCAAGGAGAGGCAGTTCATGGATCGCTTCCCATAAAGGGCAGACTTGGTTTTGCAGTCCGCTGTGGAATAAACGCATCCATAGATAGACAGCTTATCCTCCAGGCTGCAGCCGAATGTGTAGCTGTGGGATGTGTCTGAAGACAGCGTGGCACTTAGTGGTGGGTGCTGGAGCTTGTAAAGGCGGATGTCATCCAAGCTCTGGCTGTGCTGGTCTGTGCAGCTCCTGCTTTTTGGCAATTTGACCTGCCAGTTCAGCAAGACACGAATAAAAACAGTGAGCTCAGATACAGCCTAAGGATTCTGGCTATGCATGCTACAAATTTTCCAAAATTGTTCTTCCTCTCTTTCAAAAGAGCCCCACCAGCTTTCTGAAGGATGCCAGCTTAACGAAGAAGCTGTGAACCATTAAAGAATTACAAGTGCATTAAGCTGTCCTGTCATGTTGAGCCAGATCCTGATCTGTCTGCACTGTCCTCAGTGTCCAGTACAGTGGATGAAACACTTGACAGATACTGACACCGGAATGACCTGACACTTCCTGGCAGATCCACGTGGTCATCCTCAAACGGACCACGTGCACTCAACACAAAACTAACCCAGCTACTTGAACTCACCAATTTAAGTTTGATGAGCTGAAAGTAAGGTTCAGAAGGCAACCATGCAAACTAATGGGTTATAGTGTCCAGTAATTGCAACATACAGTTTCACTACATAACACTGTTCTGCAAACAGGAGCAATAAATCAGCACCAATTCCAAAAGGCAGCATCTTGCTATGCAAGCTGTAGTGATTTGGCCTCTATGAAGGAGTTATTGACCATCTGAGACATTTCCAACTTCACCAATTTTTTTTTTTTCTTGCTCTGCCTCCTTAATAATCACCTCTTAAATGCTAATACTAAAGCTGATTTCAGGAATATAATTTTGAAACAAAGGCACTTCTTTTGGCACCACAGAAAACTTCCTCCCATTATCACTTCTCTCATGGACATGAGAAGGACATTAAAAACCCCCCTGAGGAAACCCTGTGTTGGCTCAGCTGTATTCCCAGAAACAGGAACATGTTGCATGTTCTGGTCAATACTAAGGCAACCCTGAGGCATTTACTTTACATGGCCTTTTAAGAAAGGCTTTGGTGGTTTTGTAAGGAGGCACCAGGTATTTAATGCATAAAAGTGGCAGCCAGGTCTTTGCAAATGTATAGAAGCATTGATCAGAAACATTTTTATAAAACAGATGCCTCCCAGTCAATTAACAGCATAAGCATGTGTAATTGAAATACTTGTTCAGATTTTTTACAATTCTTTCAGCAGATAAGGCCAATTTGAGTTCAGCGAGAAAAGAAATTGTGCAGGCTTTTTTTGGTGGGTTTAGTTTGGATTTTTTTTTTTTTCCAAAACCTACAAATTTCTACCCTAGTGGGTACAGCTGTACTTTGAAAAGAGGCCTTAAAAAGACATTTTAATATGATTTTTCCACAGATAACTTATTAAACAATGTACTTTACCATATATAGTTGCCCTTTCTCGAATGTTTGATGAACAGAAAACTTTGACAACAAAGACTTCTGCACACAGAGAGTATAATCACACAAACGATATAATAATTAGGGCTTGAACATCTGGTTTTACTCCGATATGAGCTGCTTCAGGAGCACAAAGATGATTCAGTTTGCAACACACACCCAAACTGCATGGATGGTCTTTGCTGAACCGTATTTCAGTATTGCACTGAAAATCTGGAAGTGGTTGATTTTCCATTTCCCATCCAGAAGCCTAAGGTAGACAATAACTGGCTCACAAGATTTCCTTGCTGATTCCTCCAAACCTCTCTATACTATTCTGAACCCAAATGCTGCTCTCATCCTATTCCTGAGAGCAGTAGCCGGCCAACAGCTGGTTTTGGTTACACCATTTAAAAACCAGTCAAATCCAGACCAAACCAGGTCACCTGATTTACAGCTGTCTCCATTACACTAGACCTTAGCACAATCCCAAGCACATGCCAGACCCTCCTGCTGAGCACCCCCCTCCCTTACCTGGTGAAGCGATTCCACACTTTGGCCTCTCATTTTGATTAGCGTGACTTGCACCACAGACAGTGATTCTTGATTTGCAGCTGCAAAGGAGAAGGAGGAAGTGAAAAGCATTGCAGATTTGAGGTTTTGTGGGCTGTGGAAGAGAGAAGTTGTTCTCACAGGCCACATTCAAGCCCTGCTATCCTTTAAATATACATCCGTAAGCACCCTCAGTACTCCAGGAGTTTTGTTCACAAGTACTCTTTTTTGCCTCTAAAGATCAATGTTTAAAAACTTTCAAGAAAACTTTCTCACCATCTTGTCCCATTTCCACCCATCTTGCTTTGCCACAAAGGCTGTATGTCTAAAGGCCACACAGATCCTGGGTGACTTATCCAGCATTCCCTGTATCGCAAGCCATAAAACTTTACCTATGAATTCCTGTGACTAGCCCATTTTCTTGTGGTTGAATCCCTTGGCTGTTTTGTGGTACACAATATTTTAAAGCAAATTCCTTCACTACGAAAGATTTACCTCAGTTATCTTCTTGTCATTAACTGAATATAAACTTGGCACATTTGGAGAAGGGAGACTTTGAGGAGCACAGAGAAGAGCAGCACTGTACAATATGGAATGCTGCCCTTTAACCTCTAGATGAGCTGATTGCAAATCCTGTTGAAGTAGGGCAGTAAGTGGAATGGCCAGTTGTTTGGAAAAAGACAAGTTTTCTTAGGTCCCTCAGATTATACCTGTTTCTAGAGCCTTAAAGAACAGTGCTGAGCAGTACCAGAATGCCATCTCACCTTGGCAGCTAGCAGCATCTAGAGGCAGAGATTCAACAGATTCTCCCACAGTGGCCTCCTCTAACTGGTCTCCCTCTAAAGGCTCATCTACAGGCATCTCCTCTGGCTCATCTACTGCCAGCTCAAGCTCTAGGAGAAAGAGAGCCGCAGGAGAACAGTTAGCATTACACTTGTGCTCCAGGCTGCTGTACAGCCTCTTACTTCCCATTCTCCTGCAGAAGACAAAAGCGAGCTTAGAAGTTGCTCCGCATCTTCAAATTCTTTACCATCATCCTGAGTGTCATCTTCAGCCCGCCCTTTGCTGCCACTGTCAATGCCAGAGCTACCATAGCTGATGGTTGAGCTGCAGGATTTCTCTTTCCTGTGCACCCGGTCAATGCCGAAGGGCTCATCCACCGACATTTCCACCGACACCCGGTGCCTGGAGTCAGCCTCGATGCCCGATGTGTGGGAGCTGCTGTGACTCCCTGTGGACTGGCGTGAGAGACGGTTATCCCTCTGGCTGCCCCCGCTGCTCCCGCTGCCACGTGAGTTCTTGTCACATGGGTCCAGGTCCATGTCTAGCGTGTCACTGATATAGGACTCCCGGTAGCGCTTCTTCTCTGAGGAAGAAATAAAGAGAGAAGCCAATGGGAACTTTAAGCAAGATCAAACGAAGGATAACAAAAACACTTGGTAAGTTATGGGACTGGCACAACTGAACAACTAAGAAACAACTGCTGCAGCTCCTGGACAAATAGAGGGACAGCTTTGTATTTTGTTTGCTCAACAGATACTGTGATGCCCAGCTGGTTGTCAAAGAATTAGTCATACTTAGAGTAAACCATCACCTCCTGAGTTAGAACAGGCAGGTAGAGGCAGTTAGGATACTGAAAATAGCAGGTTCACAGTGAAGAAAAGATCAACCAAAAACAAAACAAGCAAACAAACAAACAAACTCCCCCAAAACACCCACCTCCCCCCAAAAAAGGAGGGAATTACTTAGCTGACTTAAGTGCTCAATCTTTAAAATCAGATGCATTGATTAATTCTTGAAATAGCCACCAACAGGTGGAGTCAGTTAAGAACAAAATCCCATGGCTGGTGTTTATTAATGATTAACTTCCATGGCTTTTATGTGTTGAGGGTGGTCAAGAAATCCATGAGACACAAAACAACCTAGGGCCTTTCACCCACAGGCACTTGATCAGTGAACCTTTCTACAGATGACTTGCACATGCCACTGTTTGTGCCTGTGTAGCTCGAGGCCAGTGCCCTTCCCACTGAAGGGAAAGACAGAAAGAAGCAAGCTAGATGAGATCAAGGGCTGCCTTGCCCTGTATACTGATTCCATACAACCAGCGATCACCACTTCGGAGATTGATGTAAGGTCTTTAGAATTAGCTGAGATGAGAAAGAACCAGAAACAAGCTTCTTCCCAAGATCTCTCTGGAAGAAGTCAGCTTATGTCCTTGAACAAGAGGACCAACTACTGCTCTTTGACCGCTGCTGACCTCGAAGGTAACAACACACGGCTTACAACTTCAGAGAAGAGAAAGAATGAATGGAGAATACAGGGAACAGCAGTCAGGAAAGAGGCAGGAGCAAAAAGCATTCAGGTGAAGGCTAGAGAGATGGGAACACAATCCTCTGAAAGAAAGGCCTTGCAATGCATTTAAAACAGTCACCAGGAAGAGGTACACTGAGAAGTTGTAGGAAATCCAGCTTGCAGAAATGGAAAATGAAAGGGGGTGAGCTGAAAGGTGATGAGATGACTGAAGTTTGCCTGGAAGGATACTAGGGAGTATCCTTTGGTGTCCAAATCACCGCTCCTAGAGAGAGGGGACCCTATAAGTAAAGACAAATTCTGGGAACTCTGATCTGCTGCCAGGCTGTTTCTGCCACCTGCAACTCCTACCTTTTAACTGTATGACACTATAGACTAAATTGTGTGTAGTGTTTAGTAAAGAGCACTAAACAATTAAGACACAGACTCACAATATGCACTTCTGCTTGAACCCAAGAATATTTTGTTCCAGTGGAAAGTTTTTTAGTTAAAATTATTTCCACTCAGAAGCATGTCATGTATGCACAAATTGGGAGCAGAGAGAGCAAGGATATCTTACTTAAAAGGAGATACTCCCCCTCTACTGCTCTCATGCATACACATTCTGATCAGAGTCTACAAGATGGGAGCCATAAAGACTTCTCCAGAATAGACTTAAAACGTATCTAACACCTCTGTTTCTCTCACTGGGTCCCTGACGAGGCAGAAACACTATTAGTAAGAGAGAGAGTGGCCACCGTGAAGCAACAGCAGGGCCTAATATGCTGTACTCTTCCCCTTACCAAAGTCTGTTCCCTAACATACCTTCAGCCTCCTCCAGTTTTTGGATTTGCTTCAACACTGGCTGAATATTCAGAAAGACCCGGTGGCTGTTGCTGAGCAGCTGTAGCAAATGCCGTGACCTGAAGGGACAACCCGTGTAGTAAACCAGTTTCCGTGCAGAGGGCAAACCATCTGGCTGGATCTCAAATTTTTTCCCCTGCATAAAGAGGAGAGATGCCAGAGAAATAAGCAAGAGCATGTTTTCAGCCACACAGCTACCAGAGATAGCTGCAATCTTGTGTGTGCAAGTGACAGGACTTGACATAGCGGTGTGGGCAGGATGACAGCTTTGCCATGTGCCAGGTTGGCAGCCACTGCCAGATGGTCTCGATTCCGTCATAACTCACCAGAAAGGCCAGCTTCCCGATGTGTGACCAGGGAAAGTCATAGAGGAGCTGGCGAACGTGATTCACCTCCTGCAACACATCAAACTCAGAGTGACATAGGGACTGGCAGGTACAGGGTGGAGTCAGTGATGTGCAAAGAATTTGCAAACAACCAAGAATTTGAGATATGTGGAGCCTGGTGTTCACAGGGGAGGCAGAGGAGCCTCAGTGACGGGGGAGGACAGGGGAACTGGGCAGAGTTAATGCTACACCAGAAGGCTTTCACGGCAGTCTGTTACCTGATAGATGTGCATTCCTCTCAGGGTCAGGCCCAGGATAACTGTCGGTCGATCCTCCTTCTTATCCTAAAAGGATAGAAGAGCATGGAGTCAAAGGTTAATCTACAAAGACCATGCTCTTGTTCTGGCACCTACTGCAGGAGAGGTAGCAGGACTCCTCATCAGGCAGATGCCATCAGCTCATTTGGCTTTTATTAGGTTTGTAAAGTGCACCTTGCCTTGTTGACCCCTGAAATATCTACACCTAAAATCCCCTTGTGCTGGGAGACTCAGGCATTTCACCAGCACATGCCCTAGCTTCCCTGGACAGCCCTAGCTTTAGTAATTCGAGGGCATGGACAATTACTGCTCTCAGAGGTACCTTGTAACCTCTCTCTGCTGTCCCCAGGAACATGCACCGCTCTCACTCTCCAGGTGACAGAGAGCCTGGAACAGAAGGGACACTCATTCCCCTTCTCTTGCCATGGCACTGCTATTCCCATTCAGGAACTTGGTAGATCTTAGGTGTCCCTCAGCTGAAGGGAGCTAATCAATGCTCAGAGTTACAGGGACTTTCATTCTAACCTTTTCATCTTGGTGTTGGGAGCAGGTGGTTTTACCTGTTTGCATTTGGGTTGGAATACTGCCTTGCTCTTAGCTCATGCTGCATCATGCTATGACATACTTGGTCTCTAAAGAGATTCCTTTGCTTGAAGACCAAAAAATATTATAAAATAATTTTTTCAGCCTCTCCTAAAACAGCAGTTAGGGAAGAGAACACACATGTTTCTGCTAGCAGGAGAAGGAGGAAGAAAATTTGGGGGTAAAAATTTATGATATCACAGAATTCAAACTTTACATCATAACTTTCTCTCCTCATGTGGCTTGCAAGGTGCAAGCCTTGTGCCATCACATTGCCTAAAATTAGGCACAAGAAACAATACAGGGATCCAAAACTGACATGCAACTGAAAAAACACCAAGCACTCTGATAGGGTTGATGAAGGAAAGGGATAAGAAAGTTGGAATGACTTGGTGCGACCTTCAGTTATTACATGACATTTGTGTGCAGGCTGGCTGACCTGTTGTCATTATTTCAATGAACTGCAACAAGAAAAAAAAAGCTTCTTTTATTTTCCTGGTGCAATTCTACTGACAGGCAGGGACAAAAATTAAGTTTTGCCATGCCTGTGGCCAGTTTCTTGGCCAAGGAACAAAACTAAATTCCAGTTATATCTGTATATTGGCAACGGATTTGTTTGTGGGGACAGGCTTCACTGGTTGAGCATTTTAGATTTGTTTGGCCTCTCTGAATCAGAGGCAACAATCCCTCAAACAAACAGGAAGAGAAAAACGCAGTAGTGCACTCAATTAATGAAGGGAGAGAAGCTCAAAATAAGAAGCTCTTTGTTTAACCTTCTGTAGCCTGTAGAAGTGGACAGGCACATCTTCCAGCAGGCAGGACTCCTTAATGAACTTCAGCACTGCTTCCTTAGCACTCAGCCCTTGCTGTTCTCGGTGCATCTCTGGGGCATGCTTCAAGATGTAGTCACTCCCCCTCTTTGCAATTATCTAAACCGCAAAGAAAACAAACAGGTCAGCAACTCTTCAGTGATCCCCAGGGGAGGCTGCTGTGATCAACAGCAAAGCAGAGGCTGGAGGTGGAGGAGGTTCATATATTCTCTCAAGATGTTAGTCCACATTCACCTCTGCTTCCCTGGAGGATAAGCATTTAAAGCAGCCCAGATGACACCAATGTCTCCAAACAGACCCTAAGGTGCAAAAATTGTAACAGACCAAGTCCACAAAGGTGGTGTCAGCTCTTTTCACTTTTAAATATTGGAATTAGTTTTCCTAACTCTTGGCATCCATACATGTTTATGGGCAGATAACAAATACTGCTCTGCATGCCAACACAATCAGCAGCAACATATCCAAACATAGCAGAATTACTAGGTTTTCCTTTTAAGACCTGAAACTACACGTTAGGCTTATTTAGCATTTCCATTCTTAACTTGATGGATAACACTATCTCAAGGTATTTTTTTTTATCTCTTGGGAGTGGTTGGCAGACACATGGTTCTATTAAGCAGTAGAAAAACCTGCACTGGGCCTTTTGCTCTTGCTCTGTGGGTGCCCAGTTCCCATGCTTGACTACATGCTCTCTCCATACAAAGCTACAAGGGCAACCCTGACCTCTCCCATGCCTGACTGGCCCCTTCCAGGCTATGACTACCCAGGACAGATAAGAGGGACACTGGCTGAATTCACCTCACAATATCCCCCACCACTGGAGACATTTATAACTACATTGTACCAGGTATCTGAGAACATCCTGCCAGAAACAAGTGTCCTGGCTCAAAACAAGCAGACCCCATCACACCCCAGTTCCCCTTTCTATTTTATATTAAACCCCTTGTTTCCTCCACTTGGTAACACCTCTGTCCTCCTCTGCATGCCTTGTCAGATTAGCTGCCCTCCCACGAGGAAGGCTGGTCTTGATGGAGGACAACATTGATGCCATCAACTGCACAGCGTCAGCAGAAAGAGATGTGCCAGCTCCACAGTTCAAAGCTAGGTGGGTCAGCCCAGGGCAGCACTGCCTCCCCTCACTTGCATGAGACTTGGGGCAGCCCTTGGCCAAATGATATGAAGCACGTGTTGGGAGGAAGAGATTGTGTTGAAGGAGGAGGAGATTGCTCACTATCTCCCCATGGGAGCCCAGGGGCAGGGAGAGAAGCGTCCCCATGCCTGCCAGATTTTTCTGTTTGTAATGATGTAATAAATCACCCACATACTTGGCTTGGGGTTGTGGCTCAGCACAGGTGAGCCAGGCTTTGCCTTGGCCTTTGCAATGTTTGCCAAATGAGCAATAGTCTGTGATAAGCCCTTTAACTGCCTCAGAAACAGCACATGAGACTCACCTTTTCCAGCCCTTCATTAGCTACCTCCTGACAGGCAACCCAAAACAAGGAATGGCATGGGATGAGGGTCTGCTGTCTGGGAGAAAGGTGCATTTCTGAACAAAGGCAGGCAGGCTAGGATTTGTACATAAAGGAGACTATCAGCCTTGCTTCCCTAAGACAACCCTTGTCACTCTTCTGAACCTTCTTCCCAAAGCAAGGAAGAGTGCTTCTTTCAGGGGAGATGCAGCTTGCCTGGGACACCTAATAGACTCTTAGCTAGTCTGCCTTCACTTGACAACTAAATCAAGTCTTGAAGGGCACAAGTCACATGAACATGCTTATAAACACGCAAACTCATCTCCAGGCCTTTCCCTTCCCTCTTCCTGCAGTCAAGCCAGAGATTAATGACAAAGCAAGCACCAGAGGCACCTCACAGCAGTACTACTGCTTAGGGTTTGGATTTATTCATCCCCAAGGCAGGCATTACAGAGATGGGAACAAAGGGCAATGGACTTGGCTTCAAGGCCTGGAGGTTTTCTAGAGGAGCTAAGGTTGTGCTGATCTTGCTGATGTACCACTACAAACGTGCAACCCTTTAAGCCATAAAAGAATTAAAGACAGCTGCACTGTCAGAGTTATTCATGTGACACCAACACGTTCCCTCACCAATGAAGGATGTAGCACCCATGTCACTGATGAGTCCAGAAAGAACAGGTACCCACATCCAGTGGAAAGACAGGAAATATCTCCTAAAGGAAATTCCGTGTGACACTCTACTGCTCCGCCTGATCATTGCAGTGGGAATTGGGGAAGTTGCATGGTTGCAGACAGGTACCACCTTCACTTTGCTCCTGCTGTGTGTACAACTTGTTGACAGAAAAATTCCCCCCAAACTTACCCATTGTGGGAAGTAAGCCTGAGGTTCAAAATATTTGCCAGCATGAACCTTCTCCCTGTAGTTGCCCAAGTCTGCCTGTAAGCTGTAGGCAGCCAGCAAGAAGTAGATTTCTTCTTTGTGGTTGCAACGAGACATAAGTACTTGCTCTTTGAGATGGCAGTAGTAGAGCTGCCGTGCCACCTTATCGCTGCAAAACACAAAGGCAAATTTACCTGAAGAAGAAAGTTCAGATAAGGCCCCTCAAAAACATCATCCTGCTGAGAAGAGGGATTAAACTTTCACATGTCCGATGTGTGCCAATGCCACCCTGATACAGTTATGTGTGTGTAGGGAGCACCAAACCAAGATCAAGGTCTTCTCCCACTAAGTGTTGTACAAACATGGGAAATGGTAGCTTCTGCCTTGAGGAGCATGAGATCTAAGAAGTTAGGGCAGAAGGTAGATGAAAGAAAAATTGCATCACACCTGTTTTGGAGACTAACTACAATGAAGCACTTCTGTTTCTACGGAAAGCCTGTAGGAGCCAAGAGAGTCAACTCCCTTGAATTCCCAGTCCTGTTTCTTGCACACCTGTCCTCCTTTCCCCTCTAAACTTGGCACTGCTTTTTTATTTCACCTTACCTTAGGCTCAAGATACTTTTCAACAGCTAATTCCCTGCAAGGTAGATCAAAAGACACAGGAGCCTTGGGCTTGTTTTTGTCTTCTTCCTCAAGTTGCTAAACAGGGATGGTCTGATAAGGCATAACTACAGCACAGCACTGATAATCCACACATCTCCTGCTCTCAGAGCTCATGGGAAGCAGGCTACTGACATGTACATATAGATGAGGTGCTGGACACTACAGACTGCTTGTACAAGTGTGTGTGTATAGTTTAAAGGGGCTAGGTAACTACCTCTGCATGGCTTCACACACCTCTCCAATTAAACTGCCAGTGCAAGAGAAAGTTGCTTGTGATGCTGAAGGACATGTACATCGGGAGTGGCAGAATGATATGTAATCTCCCTTTGTACCTAAGAGCAAAATGAAGTAAGAAACACTCATCAGCCAAACAGGCTCCAGAAGAATGACTCTCCTGTACTCAAAAGACTAGGGATGGAGAAAACACAGAAAACCACAAGCTTTGTTCAAGATGAGAACAAATGCCAAAAATTTGGTCAAGATTTTAATCCACCTAAATGATCCCAGCTCTCGGCTTGCCCTGGGGTCAGAGCCACACCAGAAGCACTGATGCAAATTAACTCTGTCAGTTGTTCATTTTTAACTACCTCATCCTTTGTTCTGTACAGTGGGTGAGGGTGGTGCTGTTTTGAGTGCAGCCCATATTCCATGTGAATGGACTACAAATGCAAAACTCTCTAACTTCTGAAGTAATTTCTTTTGTCCATTTACAAAAGTCCATTTCCAGAAGTAGACTGCACAGAGCACTGCTCAAATACAAAAACCAGATCCAAAATTATTAGCATGTGCTTTAGAGTATAAATAACTATTTTTGGTATATTCATCTGATGATTTTCATACAACCAAAAGACACAAGCAGAAGAGTGCTAATCATGTTTTGATAATGTCGTCATTCAACCTGCTCTCTAAACACAGATGGAAATGCAGTCACAATTTTCCTGGGGATATGGACTATGATTCAGGCGGAAAACATTCATGGCTGGGTGAGGAAGTCTATGAAGGTCTTAAAAAAAAAAAAGTTCAAACAGACTTTTTAGACTTATTTCTGTGAGCTCACAGAGATGAGCTTAACAAAGAAATATTATTTTTTCTGCCTTTTAAGAACACAATGAATAATTCAAAACACAGTAGCTACCACATAAGGGAACTTACCCTATTACTCTTCCATTTTCTACGTAGTATTGTACTCTAAAGAACGCAACAACAGGAGGGCTGAATTTCTCTGTTCCCTAGAGCAAAGACAGGAGACAAGTTAAATTATGATCTGCATCCAAAATTCCTGTTCACTCGTCTAGTAATGTTCTCTTCTCCCAAACTCACTCCCCATACTGCTTTTAATTTTCTACTCCTAGCTCTTGAAAAGCTTAAGGGTGAATCTGACTGTCTTGGAGGCTCACAACAATGAGGCATCACAAAACATTCAGGCAGGCTGAACGACATAATATCCTAGGAAGACAAGAAGATTTTTTTGATAGGAGGAATGAGGTGGTGTAAGAGTCCCAGTGTAGCCTGGGGACACCCAGCCTGGCCCAGAGTTACCTAGCTCAGCACCTGGCAGCACCACAGACACATTGGTGCTGAACGCAGCAATTTTAACACAGCCTCCCTTAAAGCAGCAGGCAAGGTGGCAGGGCAGCGTGCTATGCTGGCACGGTTGTGGCGTTTCCAGGGCACACCTAGGAGTAACCAGCCATCCCTGCACCACACCACATCACTTAGCAGGGATACACGCACTGCCGTGTTCAGCATTTACTGCCTGAGGCTGAGGCGCACCAGCCTCATCTTAAACTCTGTGCCTTTTGTTTGGCAGGGCTCATGTTTAGTTATTCACATGTTCATGCAGCCACAGACCAGAAGGCGATGGTGACAGCTGCTTCACACTGAGGATGTCTGTTAGAAGAAAGCCAGCAAGAGTTCTGACGTTTTAACTACAGTCTCTCCTTCAGACTTACAGGCTTGTTTAAAAAGGAGAAAAAATAAAAAGAGGAAAAAGGGGAAAATAAAAAAGGAACATTTTACTATCTCATTCTCTCATCTTTCCTGCTTCGCTACTTCAGTGTTAACACACGTAACTTAGCTCCCACAGGCAGTTCCAAGGTTTTGCTGGTTGGACCCATTTCACTGGGACAAGGTATGTGGCACACCCTGTACATCTGATGCAGACAGCTTCTTGATCATCATGTGAATGTTTCCATATTCACCCTATTTTATCAGCTGGACTGGGCTTTCTACCTGAAATCTCTTCATAGGAATTAATTCCTTGTCCACTAACCCAGTTTGATAAGCTAACTCCTCTCAGACTGCAGTACTGCCAACAGCAAGTCATTCAGCCTTTTATGATTCACATCACACCAGAGGTTCAACACTTATCCTGACTTCAAAAGTGCTGCGAGAATCCAGCCACAAAGCAACTGCAAAGCGGACCCCATCCCAAGGTGACTAGAAACACTTTCCTCAGCTGGAAGGACAGCCTTCTGCGCAACTGCAACTGCCTTTGAAGTAACTCTCACTTGTTTGGGAAAAGCAGAGCACTTGTTTGGGGTAAGAGAGATCCCCAAACCTCACTAGTCATCTACAAACTTCTCTAGCAGCAGAAATGGCAAGTGCGCCTACTCTGGCAAGTGTGCCTACTCTGCAAAAGAAAACCCTTAAGGAAGGTGGAAAAAAGTCATAATGAGCCAATTAAGATATCTGAATCCAATTGCATGCTATACTTTGTTCTAGACTATGGCCCCTCCAATAACGACACACACGAACAGGCATTATCATGTCTTAATGACTAGCACTAAACAATTACATAGGCTTGTCTTCATTTCATGCAGCTTTTCCACTCCCTCGACAGGGCTGGCTAGCATTAAAGAACTAGGACTCTTCTCAAACAAAATACCCTTCCTTCTCCCTCCACTGTCCTTTTGCATGTACTCTGGAAGAGTCACTGCTCCAGTCATCTCCCTCATATCAGGTTCAAGTCACAAAAGGTCATTTTAGGTTGTTTTACTTATGGATAACTAAGTTTCAGACTAAGTTCAAATAGAAAACTGACCAACTGACCTTCTCCACTTCTGTAGCAGCTAAGCAGCAACCATGTAGTTACTATTGCTCAGGTAAACTTGTGTAAAGGGCTGTTCCAGCTCTTTTCATTAATTATACAGCTGTGCACAAGTTCACTGCATCTTGCTACTGAAAAGTATTCTGCAGACCATCGTCAAGAAATGCTTTATGGACTTTAGTTTAAGAGTTTTCATTTCACTGTGTAGTTCAATAAAAAAGCAGCAACCTCCAAAATAAAAAACCCCTCTTACTTTTGTGGTCTCTTTCTTCCATTCCTTTGAAAAGTATTTGCTAAGCTTCTGCTCCAGGTCTATAAAAACGTATTCATTGTCTGAAAGATAAGAGGAAAGGGATTTCACGTTAAATAATTAGAAATTTTTATTTATTAAATATTTAGATGACTCTGCAAGTTATTTCCAAGCAATAAATTTTAAAACAAAGCTGACCAGGGAATAGACAGGGCAGGAAAAAGAGAGTACTCTTAAGTACATGTGCTACTTCAGATAGTATGGAAGGAAGATCAGTCATGCCTTGATTCAAGAGACGCTGATCTAAAGTTTCCAAATACCTTGTCCAGAAATACAAAATTTTTGTCTTATAATCCAGAAACCATTTACAAAAGGGAAACATCATCTTATCAACCTAATTGTACTGTTATTTTAACTCATTCAGGAGTTGTTATTATTATGCCATTGTTGTTATTGTCATTACCAATAACAATAACATTATTATTATTATTATTGAACAAGCAAGTGCTACCCAAACTTCTAGTCTGCCATCATGTAGCACCATGGTCCAACATGGCATAAGTAATTGAACAGAGTCAGGTAATTACAGGTTTTGTTGTCTACATGTGAATGGGATCCTCTGAAAGGATGAGAAACAGTAGGACCAAAGAGAAATGCCCTACTCAGAAGGTCTGGTGTCTCCTGCTCACACCCAACTTCTTTCATATGGAAAAAAAGATGAATGAAAGAAGAGAAACCTGGCCTCTCTCAAAAGACCAAAGGATCAGGACTTGCTCTCCACCATAGTGAGGGTGAACAAGACACAGCTCGAATGGCACATCATCTTGAAAAAGCTTTGTGCTGCTTTCAAAGCTGATGTTTTGTAACACTGCTTACCAATCATCAAATACAAACAACTCAGCCAGTGAAGGACTTTTTCCTGGGTCTTCAATTCTCTTAAAAAAAGAAAAAGGAAGAAAAGACCTGATGGGTGTTTCAGGCTTCAGCAGCAATGCCAGCTGAGCCACCTGACCAGTCCCTCTACTCTTTGATCTTGCCCAGGACAGTGTTTTGACAAGTGACATAAGTGCCAAGATGAAGGGCTTGTTTCTTAGACATGAAAGGTGCAGGAAAAAAAAAGAAAAAAAGAAAAAAAACTCTTCACGAAACAAACTTCTGTCCCTGAAGACCAGCCCAGACTTCCAAGCTTTGGTGTTTGCTTTCTGATGTCAAACAAACAAACAAATAAAAAAGATGAGAATAGAGACAAAAATTTTCTAATGCAGATTTACAACCAAATGAGAGTCTGCACTCATGTCTGTATAGCAGATGCAGGACTGGCAGCAGGTGTTGAAGGGTGCTCTGAGCTACCTCATAGCCCCTCTCCCAAAACGTTCCAGATCCTTACAGGGGCAGATACAGCAAATAATTTCTTTGCTGGCTTTCAAAACACAAGCAAGCAAAACAACCCCCTATTGTCACCTCCTTCAGCTCCCAACTCAAGGGAAAGAAACCATACCTGGTGCTATCCCAAACTGGTCCACGAAGAAGCCAAACCCCCAAACAGTTCTGTTTCTATTTTTATGTCCTTTCTAGCATTGTACTGATTGCAGCTGTAATTTTAATATAATTACACTTCTGTTTATCACATACAGAAACAGCATTTAACAGCACTATTGAAACAGCACAGAATTTCTGAAAAGTGTTGGTGGTGGGAGTTTAAGTACTGTAGCACACAAAGCAATATAGAAGTTGCTTGGCTATTTGGACACAGAGAGGAAGAGGCTTTATCATCACAGAGATTGTATCTTGTACCTGCCTCTTCGCTTAGGCATGTAAGATAGGGCAGCAGAGGGGCTATGCTGGCCCCAGCCTTTGCTTGTCTAAGTCCGTTAAGATCAGATAACGTGGCCTTGAAGAGGCTGATAGAAGTCCTAGTCATTGAGAGAGAAGGGTTTGTTCATCTATTAGACTCGTCTCTGTCCCTTGTCAGCTGCCAAGCATCTCTCTGTAAAGCTTTTATTACAAAGTAAGTAAAAGCTCATTTAGGAAACAACTGCACAGCAAGTGACAGGACTGGAATAACATGAGCATGGCACCTGGCACCCAATCCCTCCGTGGGTTTTGGCAGTCCCAAGGCAGGGCACTTGTTCCACTACAGGCTCCCACACGAGGCACGGCACTGCTCCTGATGGCACAGCAGTCTGGGTTGAGCCTGTGTCAGGTCTGCCAGCACCATGGTGTTGAGCTGCCATTTGTAAAGAGGATAGGGAACCTGCATGGCTGTAACAAGCTGAGAAATCAGTTTTCCCTTCTCGCCCAGGAATGATCCCATGCTCAGAGGTGTTTAGAGAACACGTGAATTGTTCCTTAGCAAGGAGAGAAGGATAGGTAGTAGCATACCCTGAACCACCCCATCACATCTGAATACTACATCAGAAAGAGGAAAAATATGGCAGAACAGTCACACTGTAGTAAAGCCATTTGTTACTCGCACCCCAGCACCCCTATTTATCTGTCATGTTAATTAGTTTAGAGAGAAGACTCTGTGAGGGCCCAGATGCCAAGCCTGAGGACTCCAGGTTATTATCAGGCCTACTGAGACGTGCACAAGGACCCCAGAATAAGCCAGGCTGCAGCAAGACACTCCAACATATCAGCTCTCCCTGGGGGTCTCACTCCTCCCCAGCCCAGTCCAGCATCCTCCCTTCCATGCAGGAATGCAGCACTGCATTCCTGTCTTAATGAAGTTAATATTGCTGGAATGTCAACCTGCAGTGTAAGCCTCCAACTATGAAAACAAAAAGGTATTTCCCTCTGCAGCCCTACTGTGGTTTGTGGTTGTTTAGGGTATTTTTTTTCCTTAAACTGGATTAGTGATGAAACTTAAAAGAGATCTTTTGCCAGATGCTGAAACTGTGTCTGGTTTGAAAGCAAGCCTCTCTAACAGACATGAGGGCAGCAAATTGCAGGACCTCTGAGCACTGCTATAAAGGACAGTATAGAAATGCACAGATGGCCACCTTTCCAGGGAAGAATACGTCTGATCTGTGGATCCAAGCAGGGCTGGATACTCAGCAGGTGCAAACTGCCATTGCTTCACTGGCCTCAGCTGAAGGACAAGTGAAAGGTACTAAGAGGCTGACTTAGAAGCACGCACACATACAAATACACACTCATCCACCTTCGGCTACTGACACCAGTTCATGAATCTCATCTCAGTGCTGACCTTACAAATACATCAGCTTCTCTTACAAAGTTCCCTCATGTATGCGTGTGCAGATACCAGACCTGGCACAACATACCAGTGCACTGCACTGCAACCCCAAGAAATGCATCTGGACAGCCAGATAGTGTGGAGTAATGCAATTTACACATTTCCCCCAATTTCAGCTTGTAAGAGCTCTCAAATTGAAAGTTTATGCTGTAAAAATCACATTTCAAATTAGCCAGATACCAGAAATGTAAATGTTCACCGCCCCTACTCGGCATAATTAGCTTAGCACATTTACATATTTGAGAAAATATAGGACACACATTGTTGCAAAAAAATAATGGGCCAGGTCTCTAGTGAGAAAAAAAAGTGACACAGTTCCAGTGAGTGATACAGATTTACAATAGGCATTATTTACACTGCAGGAAAAACGGGAATAGAAGATTATGGCTGTAATACAGGGTCAAATCAGTTCTGAGTCATTGGTACTCTAAAAGCCATTATTTTGCATTAACCAGTTCCTCCTCATCTCATTTTTTTATGAAAGGTAATTTCTCTGCATAAAAGCCCAGTGATGGTGATTTCCAAAAACCTGTTCTCCTCCTGTGCCTATTTTCTCTAGAAGCACCAAGAAATTCCACAGAGGTGTCCTACCAAGAGAAGAGCTTAGGCCCCACAGGCAGCCAGGAACATCCCATTAATAAATTTGTTTGAATCAACTATATTTTAGTAATACAACTAGACAATCCAGAAGAACAGGATTCAAATAAAATATGAATTTAGTGCAAGGCCAATCTTCCACATAGCCAATCTTCCATTTTCTGCCTTAAAGAGAAGGGAAAAAATTATCCATAGCTATCATGCTTAACCTCTCACAGATGCTGCAAGAGGTCTCATAGTAACACCACTATGTCCCTTGAGGCACAACATGAAAGAGAGCAGGAGCAGAAAAGAGTGATGCTGGAGCTAGGGAAGAGCTAAAGCTTTAAAAAAAACACCACACACTAAAACTTACCTCACAAAACATGCTGTAGACCTCACATACCCTGGTTAGCTCCCCTGAATAACAGCATGGATTTTTTTGTTTGTTTATTGAAGAAGAGCTGGTTACACACTCCGCTTGCATGTAGAGTTCCCCAAGCTTCCAAGTGCTAGTGGTCTCAGAACATCACTATCCACATGGCATCTGCTCCCACCACCTCTACACTATATCTCAATGTTCCTAGTGTTACCTTCACGCCAACAGAAAGAAACTTTGTCTACTTTCCAGTGCCCGGTTATTTAGTTTACTACGGGGTCTTAAAGAACTTGGTTCAGGATAACCTTGTGGTTTTTTTGCTTTAGCTGAAAAACACATGTATCCCTAGTAAAGAAGGGAAGAATCTCAGCAGAGGCTAAGAGTAAAGCAAGGGAGGTCCTGGCTGAGGTTGCTTTACCTGGGATGGACACAAGGCAGTGTAGAGGGTAGTGTGAAAGGAGGCAATATCAAGAAGCCTGAAGTTGTGTGGCTGTTAGGAACTGTCAAGGTGTGAACACTGAGATAAAGGCTCGGTCTTTCCTGGTAATGGATAGGTACTGTAGGAATTTTATGTTGGCATCTTACAGTCAGCAACAAGGCAAGCCCCGGCAAAGATCTCCAGACTCTGGCAGTGTCACAAGAGATTCTTCTGCACAAGAAGAGCTGCAGAACCATTTCTAATACTGCTGATCCAGGAGCAAACAAATCCCTTGCAATTCTCAGGCAGGAGAGTACTTGGCTGGATGTAGTACTGATGCTGAAGGAGAAACAATTGACAGCATGTACAGGCAAAAAAATGCCTTCATAAGAGACCGTGTAAGTACTTTTAAGGAGTACTATATACCCTTTGAACACCTGAAACCCTGCAATTCCCTCTAGATGGTTCATTTCTGCACATTTTTCTTATCTTGCATTTAACTCATTTGAGGTATCAAAGTCACTATCATAGAGTTGTACTTCAGGTTAGAGTACAGAAGAAATTCCTAAAGGAGATGCAACTGTCCTAGCAGATTTAAGAGGACAGGCAGAAGCACAGATAATGGGGAAGGGCTAGGGTTTAGAAATCATCAGAAGGTGGCTTGGAGAACTTCTTTTTTCATCTGTCTCTTAAGAGACCCTTTGTTATAAGAGGCACCCACATAATGTAAAGATAATATAGTAACATATTCTATCCATGAACTTCAGTACTGGAGGGTATACAGATGCAGAAGAGTTAACTATCAGAGAGAGAGTGGTCTTGGCAGAGTTAATCACTGAGCTTCTTGCTAAGCACATGCTGGGAAGAATGGGCCTTGCAAGGTGAACAGCCATAGCTGTAATAACCAAGGGATGATCCTTGAGGCAGGGGAGCTGAAGCAAAGGGACTCGGGTTTGTTAGTAAGCCAGCCTGACAAACTGGTAAGACGACACAGAGAGACAGCAGCAGGGTATAGCAGCAGCAGTCTTGCTCCTTCCCGATTGAAGGCTTCCATCTGCTTGGGTCAAGCAAGGTTTGCTCCTAGAAAGGAAAAGCCCAAGACACAGGATCGAAGGATCTGGGTTATAACTACAAAGGAGGCCTGGCTGTTCTTTGTCTACTGACAATCAGTTTTGTTTTAGAAGACTGAATGTGTCACTGCACACACTTTGTGATAACAAGAGGGAAACCTCCCACAGGGCACTAGATAAGGTTGACCCCGCAGGAGGATTTGCCATATAAGACACAGCTGCTGATGTCTATGGAGCCAGATTGAACCTGGCAGGGTTGCAGGGTCTTTCACCGAGTAAACTACAAGGAAAAAATTGCACTGCAGCAGCAGTAACATGCAATGTATAGCCTGCTTGACGACCCACGACAAAACCAGAACAACATGTCCCAGAGGTTGTGCCAAGGTAGCCTCCTGTTAATGTGCACTCCTGAACTCTATTTTCAAAGTGATCAACCTCTTAAAGACATGGGGTTTTTTGCCACAAATATATTCAGTTGAAATGGTTTTTCTCTTGAGAATAAGAAAAGTTCAAGAGCAGAAGGGGCAAAAAATCTATCCTGTCACCATTACTGTTACCTTTAATCCTGAAGCCTGCCCTCAGCATCTGCAGCAGTCAGAAGAGTAGACAATAAATTTAGGCAACAAATTCTGGAAAACACACTGCACAACCTACAGCTTGGCTCTTACAGAATTCATGGTTTGCAGTTTGCATGGTGGTTTGTGGTGCTGTTTTCATTTTTGCCACACTCAGGGGTTAAACTTCTGCTCATGATTAGGGACCCCAACCTCTCCCCCTCACACACATACCTACTATGAGACCAACTGAGCATTAGTGTATCTGTACAACGTCTGCAGGTCAAATGGGCTCCTAATCCAGATAATCCATGCAGTGTGATTGGCTACAGTGCTGCAGAAATCCTTTAATTTTCATTCTCTTGCTACTGCTGACAGTCAGGGTTTTGTTGACAAATTAGCAGGAAAGTAATGGATGCAGGTGGATTAGAATACCTGGTTTTGCATGTGGCAGAATCAGACTGCCAAAAGTAAATACATATTAAGAAACCAGGAAATATATCATTATTAAAACAGGATGGCTTGCTTTTTTTTTTTAAATGACATCTTAGAGCTGCAACACAGAGGTGAAAGCATGATGCAGAAGAGGAATACTTTGTTCTGAAATGTAGATGCTTCCTCTCCATGTTTTGGACATCTAATGCAGCCTTTCCTCACAGACCAGCCCAGCCCCATGCCTCCCCTTCACAGCCTCCGTGGGATGTACACCAACTTGCTGCTCAGCCAAGGCAACTGACTTAAGTACCCAAAAGACAACCCTGGGCAATGCAAAACTTACACAGGCCTCCTCACAACCTGACCTGAGTGCTTCCTTTTCTTGAGGTGATAGCTTGTTGGGAAGCCAAAAATCCTTGAAAAGAAGGCAATGCCTTAAAGGTTGCTTCCAAATACCAGACTCAGAGTGCTACATTTTCTGTAGATGCAAGACCTCAGCCGCCACAAGCAGCAAAGGAGATGATCACCAGTCTGTTGGCCAAAATAAGATAAGGGGCAAATCATGTTGTGGAACAGAAAAAGTATTTCCTCTGCTACAGCTCTACAGTAATAAACCTGGAGCTATTTTAAAAACAAAATAAAGGAAAACCTAAGCTCTACCCCCAACATCGGACTCTAGGCAACAGCTTATTGGACTAAAGGTGTGAAACAGAGGAAACAATAACAAACTAACCAGGTTTGCTCCCTCTCTAAAAAGCTTGCTGCAGCCTTCCTGATGGCTATGGCCATTCAAGATGAGAAACTCATACTGACACTCCTATGTTGTCTGGCTCCAACATTTTCTTAAACAGAGGCACAAATAAACCCAAAATTTTCTCCTTATCCAAAACCTGTCTGGGTGGTGGAGGGAGATAGCTGTCAACACAGGCCAGGGTGAGCATGAGAAGCCTTCAGATAAGCAGCTTTACAAATTGAGCGAGAGCAAGTAGGAGTGAGGAATAGTCCAGAAAGCAAATCCAAATTAAAAAAAAAAAAATTAAAAAAAGGTTAATTCATGCCTCTGAACTCCTGCAACTCTTTTCCCTGACTTTTGTGAAGTGAGAAGATAGTTTCCACTTAAAGCTGAGGACAATATACTTTAAGGTCTATTCTGCATAGCTTTACTATGCATTTTGGGATGGGGTGGTCACAATGCATTTCCAACAGTTTGAAAGGCATCTGCCACAATAGGGTATATTGAGGCCAGAGCCCCTGTGCTTCACAGGGTGAAAGGAACTGTTCCACACAAAAGTTGGTGGTACAGAAAATATGAAGCAAAACACATATGGAGCAGGGGGAATAGTGAAAGAAACACAGGAAGAACAGGAAAAGAGCACCTAATTCAAAGAAAACAGGAATGAAATTGCCCTGTCTTACAGGGAAGGACAGGAACTCCAATTTCAGCCAAGATGTCTTGCAAATGGAATAGGCAAAAACTGCTGTTAAAAAATATGTTGCAAAGGGGAGGAGTCAGAAACGGAGCTGATTTGTGAAAAAAGTTAAGAGCATTCAGCTGTTCCTCACATTAAAAAAACTGCACTGGTTTAAAAACACAGGTATGTTCGTTAGCTACTGGTTTGGTTATGTTGATGGAAGCTCTTATGATAAATTAACCTTATGGGCATAAAAAGTTTTTGTTGGTCTCAGTTCGAGCGCTACATTCAGAAAAAGCAAAAATTCTTAAGAGAATGAGAGCAGAAAGGAAATGAGACAATTAAATTTAAAACCCCCTATTTTATCCCATGTATTTTTAAGGGGGCAAAAGAAACCTTATTCAGAGGGACTCATAAAAGACTACTCTATTTCAATGAAATATCAAGAATTACAGTAGTAAATAACAAACTTGAGAAAATTTTTGGAGGACAGAAGTGTCTTTCAGTGCTTTTGGAAATGTGGGGAGGCAGGCTAAGCAGGACAACAGAACCATTTCTAGTTACAAAAAGTTGCATGTGTGTGTGTGTGGGGGGGGGAAGTACCAATGCTCACACCATCCTAGAAATGCAATCTCTCATATCAGTTTGCTCCTTAAGGCATCATCTTAACACCATTTCCTGGTCAACACTAAGCTGTAGGATCAAGCAGACTGGCCTTGAACCTACAGACTAAGAAGCTGCGTATTTCCCATGTGAAATTTCAAAATCCAAGGTGTCCCACATGTGCATTCAGTCCCCCCAAATCATTTGAGTTTCCTCCCCAGTGCTACATTCTTTGCATGTGACTTCAGAAGATAAGTAACACTTTCAGCCCTGAAGTCGTTTTAAAATTCACCTCTTGTTCAATACTTACAGCTTTGAATATAGTGAAAAATATGTTGATTAGCAACTCCCATTACAGGAGAGAGAGAAAAAGCCCCACTAAGAACAAAGGTGGAGAACAAAAGCCCCCCCCTTCTCCCAATTTGTCTGCCCACATACCAAAGATCAAAAGAGCTCTGGGAAGCTTGTGCATAATCTACATACTTTGTGACCTTATTACAATCAAATTCCCCCTGCAGGCATGGCCACTGTGTATATATGCACACACTGTAAATACACAAGTGGGGCTGTGGATGTTTGCCAAGTCACTTGCTCGTGCATTGAGTTTGCTTACTTTTAACTATGCTGAGGCCGAAGAAGTGAGGCTCTTTAATCTTCACTAAATCACAAACTTGCTGAAAGAGCTCCTGTCCAGTGGCTTTGACCTGAAAGACACAATGCATGCAACATTACAGATGGCTTACACACCTGGATGGAGCAACTCTTCTTTACATTGGCCAAAACAGTTTTGGGTACCATAGCAAAAACCCAAACAAACCCCCCCCCCACAGAACATGCTTTGTTTTCAGTATTACTACAGAATAATAATCAGTAACGGCTAAAGAAATGAAAATACTGCTTTCTTGCAGATTCTTTTTTTTTTGAGAGAGAGAGAGGTTAAAAGGAATAAAAAAAACATTGAAAACTTTCATTCAGGAGAACTAGAAACAAAAGTACACAAACAAACAGAAGACTCTGTGTTTTAAGCTGAAACAGCTTGTAGGTTAGAGATGAAGTTGCTCTGTACCCCACACAGATGAGCTTTTTCTGTCTCCTGCTGAGTTCTGGTTACACAGTCATTAACATCTTCATCTTCTGCATCTGTCACCAACAGCCTGTAAGCCCTTGCCCCTTTCCATGCACACTGAGACCTTCCAATACCGCTGCCTCCCGTAATGCTGTCCATGCACTGAGGGAGCACTGGGAAAGCACAGCTGCCAGCAGACGCTCCTGAAGGGGACCAGAGGCTGGGCAGTATTTGTAACCACAGCACAGGGCATGAGAGCACGGGGCACTGCGGCACAGCTACTGAGTGTGTTTGCTAGTAGGGCTGCTCGGAGCAACCAATTCCCCCAAAAAGAGCATGATTCTGGTTAACTGCACGGGCAGACCTGGATGTGTACTCTGACTGGAAGGTTCCCCCACTAAATGCTCCCCCATCTATAGCCTCATTTCTCTCTGCCCCACTGCACAATCCCAGAAGCACTGACAGACAAACCACAGGCACAAACATAAACTCTCCAACCCACAGCGGCCTAGGGGAAGGGGTTCTGGGCAAGAGCAGATGGGGAGAGCAGAACAACACTAACACAGACAGCTTCAGCTCAGGCCAGGGTGCAGCCAGCTGCAGCTGCAAAATGAGCCAGGGCCTCTGAATTCCATTACCCCACTGCTGGATGATGCAGATTAGCAGCAGCAGCAGGAACAGTCATCCTGAGGAATATAGTGCAGGGCTACTTTCCGAGAAACAAAGATGACAGTACAGAGGTTGACTGCTTAACTCTCCTACAAACCAATCACCATCATAATTCTTTTAGGGTGGGTATGCCACACTCCCCAGAAACTAGCTTGCACTCACCTCCCTGTCCCAGCATGTACCATGTCACTAGACATGGACAATGGGAAATAGGTCATTTAAGTACTCATTTTCTTCTACTTGACAAGGCACCGCTAACCAGACACTCACTACTGTTTTATCAGGAGCTTTGAAGCTTGCACTACACCAATGCAAACACGCGTGTGCTTTGTGAAGGGAGGAGGTAGGGCATAGTTCCAATAAGACCCAAACCCACATCTGGGTCTTATCACTAGTCTCCACATGAGACTGCACCCTTAACAGTCTCACACCTAAATGCACTATTTGCTCAGCCATCAAGGACACACATTTTGAAGGGAAAGTTGGGCAGAGATCTGTCTCCTTTCCCAAGGAAGCAAGCTCTGAGCATGCTCTTCTACCTGGGAAGGACTTACTAAGAAAGACATGACCTCCGTCTAGCCAGAATGGTTATGGGCATACAAGAGTCACTGGCAGCACAGGACTCTCTGGAAATGCTATATGCTGAGATGGATTTTCTAAGTGGCATGCTTTCACACCTAAGGGAAGAAAAACCCGCTTTATGATATTTTATGATAGGGAACTGAGCACTTCAATGTTTTGTGACACTCAGCTCTAAACAGTGATTTAAGAAGATTTCTTGCACAGCAGGTATGTGACTACCACCTTGTCAATTCTCCTCTTGGCACTTGCCTTCTGTATCAAATTTTATTCCCAGCCTTCAAGGCTACGCAATACTAGTTACATTTGGCATTACTGTTCCCTCCTCCTGCTTTCCCCTCTTCTCAAAGCAACCAATATTTCCCTTTGCATTTTTCATCTGGGCACTTCTCTTTGGACTTTCCTCCTTTAGCATGTGATTCCCGTGCCAAGTCCCACCCCAAAAATGCCATGAATCATTCCTTTCACTGATACTCAGCTTTGCCCTGTGTCAGACTCAGGCTTCTTTACACATAAAGTTTATTCCAAAGTGAAGCCAAGTGCAAGTTTACAGAAGGTAACTGCTACTCCAAGGTCATTCTGCATACAAAGACTCACATGCACTAGTGACCTACCTCCATTTTTCTTGGTCCATACGCTTTGAAACATCAGGCCTACTGCTCACAGAACTGAAAGACTTCAGACCTATGCTTGCCATTCACCAACACACAGAACCTCACCAGACCTCCTCCCCTCTAAAAATTTCTGTTCATGCTTCCACCCTTACTCTGTCAGCTAGGCAAGGTGCAGCATGTACTGTGACTGCTGCTGAACTACCCAAACACAGGTGGAGTGGTTGCCTGTCCTGCTCCCTTCACTGACAGCTGAACCTTTGTTAGCATAGGTCCTTCCTTCAGCTGCTGCCTCCTCAAAAAATTTTAAGAAATCCAGTTGATATTGATCAACAGATTCAAAACTGTTGATGAGATAAGCCACAACACTGGCAGACAAAACAAAACCTGAAAGAAGTGGATATCATTACAAGATTGTTGGTACAACTGATACAACTTTTGGTTGCATCATTCTCTCTCACAGCCTGTTAAGCTTCTTGGTACTGATATGCCATCTCCCCCAGAACAAGGCAGACAAGGTTTTGCTCCTTGCTCTGATATCCATTCTCCTAAGCAGGAATTTCCCAGTTTGCCTTGCCATCTTCAGAGCAGCTGGCGAGCTGCAGCACCGACTAGTTCTCCTCACTGCTCTGCTTCCCCCCATATTCACAGTTGGTCCCAGGAACACAGTTTTCCTCCTTGCCATCCCCTCAAATTCAGCATGCATTCAGAAAGGTGGACATCAAAGTTAATTACGAGATACTCAATTATTAAGGAAGACAATTTAAAATGGCTTCTCCTCTTCTCTCTTTAACAGCACTATCTGTGAAGGGCATAAGACCAATTCATTTTAAAGAGCAGGCTTCAGTCTATATGTGACCACATAAAACACATAGGTAAACTCTTATCTCGAAGGGTGGAATTTATATGGGAGGGGAGAGAGAGGAATTACCTGCATAAACATTGTGCTTATCATGGGAAGGATCTATAATTTATTCTGCTGGAAGGATAACCATTCCTACCTACCTCACTGAACTGTAGGCTTGTTTAGTATTAGCATTCCACACTGAAGAGGTTAAAAGGCTTTGGAAACGTTTAGTAGTGGCATTTATTATTCTAATAAATGCACAAAGTATCATCTGTGGTTCTGCTAATTAAATTTGGGTTATACCAACATCACTAGAAAATTGCCTTGATGTTTCTTTTAAAAAGAAAGATCTCTCCAGCTCTCTCCAGCTGTGAAATCTTAATTTTTGTTGTTGTTTTGAAGGGGTGTTGTGGTGAAGTCAGAAGCCAAATGAAAAGTTGTTTCTGGTGACTTGCCCAGATGTAACAGGTCACATTTCACTCTCTATGCAATTAGGACACAACAGTGTGTTGAGGTCTCATGTTCTGGCCCAGACAGCTATTCCCTTTCACATGCAGGCATCTCCAAGTATACGCTTCCCAGCTACCCAGGCAGGAAAGAAAGCAGCAGCAGATATGATGACGGTGAATGTCTTTAATAAGAATACCAAGGGGTGCTTTGGCAGGGACACCTCTGCCAGACAAAGTGGTGATGCTCAAGAAGCCACAGATCTTTGGAGGAGCAGGAGGCTGGGACAGGAGAGGGGAACAGGATGAGATGCAGCACTTTCCTCCTATCCCTGTCAGCCCTCAGTGCAGAAGACCATTTCTTAATGCTTATTACATATCTTGGAGATATTTAAGACATGTAGATGTAGCATTTAGGGACCTGGTGGACTTGGCAGTGACATGCTTATGGTTGGACTCAACAATCTTAAGGGCCTTTCTCACTCTAAACTGATTTTATGATAAACTGCAGGTATCTGGGATTTACCAGAGCATGACTCAGTGGTGAAGGAACAGCTGCATGCTCAATTCAGGCATGGGTGCAGCGAGGAGCAGTGACAGTATCAGTCAGCCCTGCTGGTGAACTGCCCTCCTGCATGCCAGTCTGCACCCTCCCCATGGCAGGACAGCTCCGCTATCTCACATCTTTAGCCTCCCTGATAAAAGCTGTAAGAAGGTGAGATTTAGGGTCAGCTGCTACAGACCATTACCCAGATCTGTGCACCTGCCCCCAGGAACTTAATTAAATCATCATTTTGGATTGCACTAAAGCCAGTAGATTGCAGAAGCCTTCTGGGGCAGTGGATGGGCTGGATTTGAACCAGTAACCTAGAAGCAGAATGTCCCAGATTTTGCTGTTAAAGCTTTATTCCATCCAGCCCTTGAGGCTGTTTCAGTTAAGGACGCTACACTTACACACAGCAGGTAGGAAAATTCCGGCATGGATTTTGAAGATTAGCATGCATAGTTTCAAAAGCCATCGTTTCAATCAAGTGCTTAAAATAACAGTTCTCCTCAACTGTCTTCTCCTCCTCCTCATCCCAGAGGGGAAAAAACCTACCCAAAACAAAGCAAACTCTCCCCAGCCCACACACGAGTGCATGCACACGCTCACAAGAGAGCACTTATCTTCGAGGCTAGCTTGTCCTCTGAACGTGAAGTGCCTCTTGTCAGCTCAGTTTCTCACAAGTTCAAGGAGCAGCCGGCATCGCACAAAGAGGCACCGTGCTGTGGCAGCCACCGTGCCACCCTGGGCTGCCAGCTGAGCCGGCTCTGCTGTCACTTGTGCACACTCTGAGACATTCCAAGCAGCGATCAAAGAAGTGATGCAACTTACCTCTATTTTTTTGTGTGCAGGAGTACTCAAAGGAGGCGAAAAAAGCCCACCTTCAATGTCTGTTTACTCTGCCTTAGAGGCTTTGAAGGGATCTTCGGGCTATCAAAACCAGTGATAACTAAAACTTCAGAGTAAGCAGTCATGTATTGGGCACACTTGCTAAGGTATCAAGGCATTTCAGGTTCAGTTTCTTAAAAATTGCTGGAATATTATGAGCGGCAAACCCCCTCAGAGATAATAAAATTCAAATAACAGCAGAAAAAGAGCACAGGGGACCCCCCCATTCTGCAACAGAGCCATGACTTTTAAGGAGCTCTGCGAATGAGTTGAAGCTGCCCAATTAGAAAATGCAGCACCAATTACCCTAAGCTGGCTAATAGCCTTTAGGTCAGCAGACCAGCACCAAGCTTTGGGGAGAACAATGGGAGCTAACAAAACCGAACCGTGGCCGCGATGCAGTGACCTCCCAGCCACTCACCCCGACGGTGAGGCTGAGCTGCTCACGGGTGGGCAGGAAGACGCAGATACTCCGGATCTCTGGCTGCATCCTGCCTGTCAGCAGTGCCCTGTTCATGGTGGACAGCTCCACAGGGGCCAGGGTCTCCTCTCTGGACGGGTGTCAGGCTCTCTTCATCCCATGCACCTGTTGAAAAGGCGAAAGCATCAGTGCCGTGCTTCTGTCGGCACTGGGAGCAGCTCACAGCGCCCATGTGATGGGATGTTTTCCTTCTCGCTGTTTAAAAACAAACAAAAAAACAAAAAGCCACAAGTCATCCATTTTCCAGGGCCAGTCAACGTTTCCAACAGCGTCACAGCACAAACCAGGCAGCATCAACCTTTAAACAGCTTGAAAGTCCCAGGAGAGTGCCATAAAGCAATGAAGTCTCCCTGGAATAACAAACCAGACTCAAGGTTTCCAGACGCATATAAATGATAAGGCAGGTGACACCTTGGACCACTTCCTGAAAACACCTACAATGTGGGGGAGCATCAAAGCAGGTATTTCAATGGGCTGTCAGCAGGCATGCATCAGTGCAGAAGACTTCATCTGGGCTGTCTTCCCCATCACTTCACCCCTAGTCCCTGGGAAACTGCTGTCCCAAATCCTCTATACCTCAACTCAAAGGAGGAGGTGGAACACAAACTCACAAGGGTGAGCCACTACGTAACACTTTTTGTGAGGTAAGCACTGCCAATCTCCTCTCCAGGGCTGAGCCCAGGCTGCACAAGCATCTTAGAGCTGAAGATATTAACAAAAATAAGAGATGGAAGTTCTATTCACAGGCAAAAGTAAAGTAGCCAACATGATCTTCACATTACAGCTAAGTTAGAAGATTCCTCAGCAATTTGTGACATTTTATGTACAGCCCTCTGCTTTCCAATGCTCTCCAGCACTCCTCTCAAGGAAGTATTCTGCAGCACCTGACAAGTTCATCAGGAAGGGGAGAGGCTCCTCAAGGTTGGGCTGAATATGAATGCCAGCAATATACCAACCACGGGTTCCACTCCATCCCTGTGCAAGATTTGATGCAAGTCAAACTACAAACACCCTGAACAAAGTCACCCCAGGCATGACTGCCTTCCAGCACCTGGACACGCATCACCAGCACAGCAACAGAGGTGCTGCTGGCTGATGTCTGCCCACAATCTCCCCATGCAGCCAGGGACAGGCACAGACCCCAGAAGAGGCAGCCAAACACACTGGCTCTGGCAATGCTACCCTCTCTCACAACCACAGCACAGCCCACCTTCAGGGGACAGGATGTCAAGGCAGGCATGGGCTTTTCCTTCATGCTCCACAAGGGATTCAAAGATGAGGGTTCATAAGCAGCAAGGAAGCAGGTCATGTTATGCTAACACACAACATACATACATATGTACATGTGCACATGTGCATTACATATATGTTTTTAAATAATTTTGTATTTAAAATCATGTTTGTCCTGATTCAGGAGGAAAATATGGCAGAATCAAATTCTTGTGCAGGAGGTGGGAAAAGCAAACCATCATGGGAAAACAAAGTACAGTACAGAAAATAGAATTTGTTTTTTTCTCCCTCCAACTCTGTGCTCAAGCCTAAATTTTTTTATTTTTTTAATCAAATACAATAAAGATCTACAAGCGTCCTTTCATGAGTATAGAAGCTGTTCCATGCACCTCCTGAGCCAGCACGTACAATGTTTCTGAATACAGCAATTCTTGATTCAAGTTATGTAGGACATTCCTTATGAGCCAGAAATAGACAAAAAAATGAAAAAGAGGGGGTTATAAAGGTTGTTATTATGACTTCTTTCAAAAGTAGAATTCAGTTAAACAAGAAGTAGGAGTTTTTAAAAGATTGCTCTGAATTATAAGCAAGTGAGAAAAACACATTTGACTTTCTGGGACAGGTGAAAGCTGCTATTAAATGAAATATTAAGAGAAAAACTCTGATTTATTTTCTCTTATTGATATAATTATACTGACTCACTCTCTTAGGCTCTGGACTACACATTATTAATAGCTGTATATAAATTACAGATGTCTACAGAATGACTTGAGGGTTACCATTATTATTGCCAACTGATGTCATACATGTCATAAACTTTATCAACAGCATAAAGACCTCAGAGTATGAACTCAAGCTTTGCAACATAAGGAAGTTTACTTTAACTGTCAAACTGCTGCACTGGCCAGTACACGTGCCCATTTGCAAGGGAAAATCATGGCCAGACACTCATGGGATTCAAAACTGAAAAGAGGACCAAAAAAGTGACCATGAAAAACATATGCACACAGTTTCCTGTGAACAACTGAAGACACTGAATCCCACTTCCTTATAGCCCCTATAAAACAAAGCTTCTGGAAAACTTTTTCTCTGGTCTCATACCTCGTTTGTCCATTTCAATTTTTAAGAGACCAGCTGTGGACCCTCAGAAGAGAGTAGTGAGAAAGGCAGGAGAAAAGGTGGTTTTCTTTTATGTTTTAAAACAAATGAGCTTGTGGACTTGGCCACAACAGGCAAGAGGTTAAAAAAGAAACATCCTTAATCTGAAGGGGGAGGTCAAACACAAACTCACCTCAACCTTCTCTTCTTAGAGGTATGTTAGGGTGTGATATGATAATGAATAATTAACTTGCTAGCATTGCATGTTTACACCTTTAAAACAAAAAAAAAGTTGTGAGCCAAGAGTAACTGTCCAATGAAAACAATTGCCAGAAGGAATGCTCTGACTTAAGCATACCCAATTTCAGTTTGCCCATATGCCATTCTTTTGTTTACCACTGATTCCAACCTCTTAACCTCAATTAAACCCTAAAAGCTCCAGCTGAAGTCAATCATCGGCCTCTGGGACACCCTACAGGTGGTTTGTTTTTGTTGTGTTGTTTTGTTTTTTTTTTTTTAACTAACATTACTTCATGTTTTAGCTTCTGCAGAGGTGCATTTTGAGATGTAATTGCTTGGTCAAAGGCCCAGCAAGTCTATCAATTACAACAGTCAAAGGAAGAATTTATTTGTACTCTTCTGGTATCAGACAGGGGGCTTATTAGTGTCCAAAGTGGTGGCACAGCTTATTTAGCAGTGTTTATTTTACTTAAACACACATGCAGTGGAGCTTTGGAAAACATGCCTGTCATTAATTTCAAGCCTTCTCTCACTAAGCAGTTCAAACGCAGCCATAAAAACTCAATTAAATCTTCCCCTCCTTTCTCAACTTGCCTCCCAGCACAGGGCCAGAACCTCAGCACTCACTAGGTCAAAGCATGAATGGATCAGGTTTTCCCCACCAAGATGGATAAGAGCAGTAGAGTCCTCCATGGGAGGAAGAAGAGGAGAATGAGGAGAAAGGAGCCTGTCGGCTTTGGGTATCAGCATGATGGCTCACTAAACCACCTCACACACCGCATATACACAACGACACAAGGATAACCTGCCACCGCTTAATTTTGGGGCCACACCACAGCCAGCCTGTCTGGAAGAAGGTTTCATGTGGGTTCATGTAACCTTACGAATGTCACTGTATTTTACACATTAGTTCATGGGACCAGAGTGACTTGGGTCCTAATTCTTGTTTCAGCCTTTAAGTACTGCCACAACCACATCTCAAGGGGAAAAAGTGAATAGATGAATGAGCCACCACCTACCAACTCAGAATAACAAACCAGAACAAAATCTTCCTCTATCAAGAGAAAAGAACAGGTAGTTCTGAGCCTCTATCACAGACACCTGGAAACATGCTTTGTAAGGTTTACTGTGATAAAACATCTGCTTTTTCTAGAGCTGATAGAGAATGAGCATTGAGCATCCTGCAGATGAAACCTTACCATAGGAGCCCTCCAGCATCCCATCAAAAACTGTCTAGAAACATTAAGACTCTTCTTAACATTTTCCAGACATTATCCAGAGATGTCTTAGGCTTCTAAGTTAACTAGACTCCCAGGCTGCAGTTTCACAATCAGCTTAAGCAGCTTTAATCAAGGCAGTCCTGCAGCAAGACAGACAGACAACTGCCTGGAAACAAATCTGCCCTCGGCAGCAACCCACACATGGGCTGCCTTGTACTCATGATGAAACACAGACTTAAAACCGAGAAGCCCCCTCATCTTTCAGCTATTTTTTCCCCTCAGACGCACACTGTAGGGTATCAGTACTATCTGCAAAAGAGAGTAATAAAGAGCCTAAGTAAGTAAAAGATGTAATGATGGCACATATTAGCCTTTCCCAGCAACTTTAAGACCCCACCCACCTCCTTTGACTATCCCCTGCAATGATGAAAGTTTCCCTGGGAAGATGCATCAGTCAGGAGGGAGGGGAAAAAAAGTTGCTTGTCAGGGCAGAAAACAAGACCAAAGCTAAATAGCTTTATGTCATAGCTGCAGATGATGTGCAAAGTGCCACCTGTGACCAGCAGTCAGGACAACTAGGTCATGTCCTGCAGCAAATTCCCAGAAGCACACTGAATTTTCAAATGCGTCTGTCTCAGCACCATTTCAAGACTAGCGTGATACATTCAAGAGCAAAGATGCCACAGGGAGGTAAGAAATCAAATTTGGTATCCACAGACCACTTTTGGGGTAGAATACACACCTGCCTTTGAACACTGAGCACTACTTAGTAGGAAGCCCCTGTTCAAAGCCACTGAACAAGGCACCTTTGAGTCACTTGAGTGCTCTGAAGGACTGGATCCCAGAACCAATGCACCTTGGCTACGGACAGACGCAACGCTGGTGGCAGAGACAAGTGTCTTGAGCCCACTAATGTGGGAGATGCAATTGCAGCAAGGCTTCTGCATCTGCGAACCACAACTAGGTCAGGTCTGAGCACAGTCCTCTTGCATGGATGGGATGTGGGCCTGGCTCCCACCTTCCTTTATTAGGATTTTCAAGTGATGCAATGAAAGATGCCTTCAAAAACTCCAGGGCTGTGAACTCTGGTGGGACAGATGGGGAAATCACTGAGCATTGGTCTTAGGTACCAATCAACATCCTTTTTGCCTTTCTTCCTGTACAAGCAGCACTCCCTGGTGATACCGAGCTTTAACAATAGCGAGGAAAATGCTTTCTCATTAGTCTTCTTTGCGGGATTAGACACAGCTCTTAGTCAGGCATGACTGCTCACATTCCCCACCTTTGTGCTGGACTGTTTTCGTGCCTCACATCAAGCAGCACAAGTGAGTGCTAGAACATGAAACATGTTCCTGAGCTTGTAACTCTTCTGCTCTGTATCCCCCACAACTTGGACAGTGCGCTCAGGAAGAAGGGATCTCTCAAAATTCCTGGACTCCCATTCCTAATCTGGGATGATGCTGTTGCACTACTCTGTCTGTAGACTGCCCTGGACCTTAAGCTCAAAGACAGGGACAACTCTTCTATGCAAGGTTTGGTAGCATTCTCTGGTAGCCAGGTAAAAGTGACTCGTATTTTTGGGCACACTAACTAGTTCTCAAGAAGAGGAAATATGCTTACCAGAGGAGAGAGCACCAAAGGAGATGCTCCTGCAGAGCACGGATGTGCAAGGGCAGGGCAGCAGTGGCAGGACCATGCGGGGTGGCTTCCACACTTCCATTCAACTCTCCCATGGGCGGAAAAAAGCTCCTCAGCACTTTGCTCCCTTTGAGGACAGCCCAGCCCTGAATTTAATATTTTCCTGAAACCAAAATTGAATTCAGGAGCCTTTTGAGAGAAACAGACAAATGAGTGTCAAAGGCTCCAGGCAAAAAGGGATAAATTAGGATCTCACAGGGATTATGCTTTTCCATCACTTCCAAGTGATGAAAAGTAGCTTTGAATTTTTGTACACAAAAACATGTAGCTTATTAAAATACGTAATTTTATCAGAAGCATATGCAAAATTTAGCAATGTACATGTTTCAAAGAATGCCCAAACAGTAAAGTCTGCAGCTAGGGTGTGCAAGTCAGGTAAAAGTAGTAGTATGTACCTTATCGTATCTCACTACTGACATGTAGGTTCTCACCATGATGAATTTCTTTATTTCTGTCTACTCTATTAATGGACTTGTTTATTGAATACCAATCACTTATAAGACTTCCTCGTACTTCATAGATTAAGCACATTAATTAAAGTTTAAGTAGTATTTTAAAGTATCAATTGGCCTAGGCAAATGCAGAAGTGTAAAAAAGAAATAGCAAAATACAGGATATGGTGTGAGCCAGTCTCAGTATCCATTACACCTCACATAGAGCAGCCACAAAGGAAGCCTGCTCAGAAGTGCCAAGCTCCATTTTCTCAGCTGGATAACCAACAACAGCATTGCATGAGATCTTGCAAAGGTTAAGGGAAGTGAATTGCTAGAACAGCCATTCAGGAATAGCAAGCTTCCCTCCCCTCAGACACACACATGTCTCTTTTGAGATGGACCCTTAGGGAAAGCTCATTTATGGGCGTACATACACAGAGCCAGGAGGGCAGTAAAGACAATGCCAGTCCGGTACCTCAGAAGAACACAAGAAGATACTTCAGTTTAGCACTTCAGTGATTGGTAATTCTGCCATGTAGTGCAATCTTTAGTAAAGAACATTCATCTTTTCTACCTGAGGGAAACAGGAGACCCAAAGTACAGACACAGCACTGCAGCAAGTTCTTTAAGGGAAAGTGAGGTTTCATTCACAGCCACTGCAACTGTTAGAAAGAGCAAGAAGAGCAGCAGAAAGACCTGGTCTCTCTACTGGCAACTCAGAAGAGAAGCACCTTTCTATACCATGCAAATTGCAACTCAGAAAAGAAGCACCTTTCTATATCATGCAAATTGCAAACGCAGGAGGCCTCCTGGCCCAAAAGCCTATCAATTATTTCTCCAACTGGAAACATATCCTTTTTTTTATCTAGTCTACCAAGGCTACAAACAGGATATCTCCCAAGGGGGGTTGTTATACTATTGCCTCAAGCACAACAGCTGAGAGATAATATTCTAAAAGCCTGTCTTTGCACAAGTTATTTCACAGTGATAGTATTTTTTTATATACTTGACGTACTGGACTGATTTGGAACAGATCTCCAAGAGTACAGGAGTATTTTGCAGAGCTGTACAAAAAACTGTAAATAAACTTTTCCTTCATTTTCTGCTATCACCAAGATTTTGTAATAGTTCTACAAGTAAGCAGACTATGAAGTCTTTATTAAAAATAAAAAAAAGGAAAAAAAGACATCATTATAACTTCACAAGCAATACCTTGAGTTACAGGACAAATAAGGACAGACATGCTTTTTTTATCACAATATATCACATAAACTCTTCTGAGCAGGAATAGCTTTGCTACCAGTAATAACCAGGTAAAAAAAAAAATTGGCTTACTTCCCCAGAGGAAGGAGAAAGTCCACGGCTGATCTCATGGCATTTGAATCACCACCTAAATATTCACACCAACTAGGCAGTTTCTGCATCAGTTTGCTTCTGACTTTCTCCCCCTAAAGCGTAAAGCTATCTTGAACATATTCACAACAGAGAGAAATACTGCTTTATGTAAAGTGGACAAAAAGAATAGATAAAACTCCACCTGGAACACAGCTTGCCTCTATTACAAGTGTGAGAATGCCAATCTGCCAATACCTTGATAAAATTAACACAAACAGCGGGGTCTTTATGATTAGATGCAGTTTCAGAGACTGCACACAGCACTGCCAGACATCAACTTCAGCAAAGCAACAGGGAAATGAAAAGAAGTGAACCAAAAAAGAAACAGGAAAAAAAAGTGCCCAGTTTTCCAGAGAGGGCTGCATTTTTTTCAGGTGATGTAGAATTGTGCAAAAAGGGGAAATAGGGGGGTGGGGGAAGAAAAAGTAAGCATAAGAAATGGTTTAACAAGAAGCAAATGATCTGAGATTCTCCAGGGAGCAGCTTCTCCTTGTCAGAGGAGTTCATTTGGGCCAAGCCCACCGTTTGCCCCTGCTCAGTTGCTAACCACACACTATGATTTAAGGTACCACTGCTAAACACGACCAAGATAATCAAGGAGCAGCACAGCAGCACAGGACTTTCTGCACAAAAAGAAGTGTAACCCTGGAGCACAGTAAGCATGCAAGTCATTTATATTGTCTTGCACTAGAGGAACAGTAGGGCAACAACTTTACTACAAAAGCCAACTGATACAGAGCTGACCACTGGATTCATATGCTTTTTACCTGCCGTGTTGGGAACAGGAAAGAGTGCTGTAGCCTGAATGCACTATCAACTTTGCTTTAAAAAAAAAAAAACAAAAAAAAACCAAACAACAAAAAACTAACAAAAAAACCCACCAAAAAAATCACCCCCAAAAAACCTAATGACACAGCTCTTACCTGCTATCTAAAAATTCTATCCAAAAAATACTTAGAACGGACAAACACATGAAAATACAAATTTTTTTTGTGTCACTGGTATTTATACCAGTTTATCATGTTAATATAAACAACAACAACAACAGAAATTCTAAGGGCAAAAACAACTGTCCAAAGAGCATAGACAGTATTTTTTAGTAAACCACTTAGAAGAATCACTACAACTTATATTCTTCAATAGCATTGTGTAAACCTATTTTTGCTTGTGCTTTTCTTATTCTTTTTTGTTTCCTTCCTTCCTTTTTTTTTTTTTCCTTAAGGTCATCTCTGCAAGAAAACTCACCCTTCCCCTGCTTTAGGTTCCATTTTTTCTGATTTGGCATTCCTCATCTGAAACCAAATCGCTAACTACTACAGACTCTCACTATTACCAGTGCTGAAAACAGAACGCTCTGATTAAGAATGTACAACAATTAAATGGGAGGAATAAACAACAGTGAGGCCTACGCGTTTTGTTGTCATTCCAAGTTTTCCAGGAACAAAATAAAAATTAAAAAGCTAAACAAATGAATGGGACACCAATATTCAAACAGTTGTGTTTTGTTGATTTGTTGGTTTTTTTTTTTAAATATTTTTGAAGTATCTATACTCAGGGCCTTACAGCAGAACTCTGAAGAAGGGACAAGGTTCAGACAGCAGGTTAATTTCCTAGTGTGGTGGAAAAACACAGATGTGCATTTTAAATGCCACAAGGGAGATAACCCGAGAGCCTGTCACTGCCGAACAGAAGGAGAAACTTCTCTCGATACAGAGGATGACGATTTCCCATCACAGCAAAGCCAGAGCCTTTCCCTGTAAATCGTTACCAAAAATTAACTCCAAGAGGTGGAGAAACAACGAGGTACAGAGACTTTTTTCCTTTCTGACGCCCACCCGCTCCTCCTGCGTGCACACACCTGCTGGGACACTCACTCATCTCCTCCCCCGTCCCGCCCCGTGCGGGCAGACCACAGTCCGGGGCGGCTGTCAGACCACTCAGACCAGCCCCACGAGATGCCTCCAGCCCCTCGGCTGCCCCCGGGGAGGTGCCGGACCCAGGGGCTCAGCCGCCCCGGGCGCTGCAGCGCGGGGAGACCCGCGGGGCCGTGTCCCTGCCGCTGCCGGCACCTGCGGGGCAGGTGGCACCCAGCCGAGCGACAGATGGGACGCGTCCCACACTCGTGCCATCGCACGGAGCTCCCTGGGACACGGCCGGCATCCCCGGGTGCCTCCCGTCGCGCAGTCGGTGTACTGCTGATCCCCGCCCCAGCATCACCCCAGTACCGGCGAGACGCAGCACACGACACCGAGGGGCTGAGGAGCTGCCACGACCCTAAACTCCTCCAGGGCCCCCTTCCCTCCTGCCCCCAGGCTCTCCGGCTGGGAGCCGCAGCCACGACCGCACGGGGGTACCCACGGCGGCGGCTCTGCCGGGAAAACCCCCGGGATAACTGCATGGCTGGATCCCGCTCCGGCCGAGGCTCGCATCGCCCTTCAGCCGCGAAGCTGTAAACACACTTTGGCAGCCGCAGCCGAGCCTTGGGGCCGCCCTGCGGAGCGTGCCCCGGGCCGGGGGGCAGCGCACCCCGACCGAGCGCCCCGGCCGCGGGTCCCCCCGCCCGCAGCACCGGGACCCGGCCCCCGCCTCCTCTGTGCCCCGGCAGCTCACCGGGACCGGCACCGCGCCTGCTGCCACAGGGGCCCCCGAGGGACACCCCGGGTACACCTCGGGGACAGCCAGAGCGGCGGTGCCGCCGTCGGAAGCCCCGCACTCACCCCGGGCGCGGAGCTCCGCCGTGCTCGCCGGAGCAGCATCCAGTGCCCAGGGCGGCGGGGCGGGAGGAGGACCGGCCGTGGGGCGGGCCCGGGCGGGGCGGGACACGGGGAGGGGAAAAGAGAGGCCGGGACGCGCGGGGGCGGGTGTGTGTGTGTGTGTGTGTGTGTGTGTGTAGGTGTGTAGGTAGGGGCTGCTGGTGGAGCGGGCGATGGGCTTGGAATGGGGTTTTGCTCGCGGTGTGGACTCAGTGCACCGCACTGGCAGCGATGAAGGCTGCGTAAAGGAAATTGTAATTGAAAGTGGTCACAGCAAGTCCCTGGAACTCGGTCCGCGTGGCTCTGCCGCAGCCAGGTTGGCTGGGCGGTGCTGGCAGGGGGAGGTGGCACAAAGTGTAAAAGGATGGACTCGAAGCGGGGCGCCCTGAGTGTTTTGGGAGTCACCACCGTGCTCGGGACGGAGGTGCTTGTGCTGCACAGATGGCATAAACCTTCTCGCTTCCCTCCCTCTTCTGTCTTATAATTAATGTTTTTAATGTTGTAATTTTCCAAGAGAAAGCGGAGATCGTCTCCAGTTCTGTAGTGGTGCTCCCCCCTCCTCATGAGTAGGCCATTGCTCAATTTCCCCACATATCAGTTGCATGTGAGGGCGCAGCCAGCGTGGGAACTCGGACGGCAGCAGGCTGTAAGGGCAGCAGGTGCGAAGGCTTTCACACAGGGCTGCACTACGCCGGAGGAGCAGAGCTGAGTCAGAAGGACTTGCTGGCATGACATGGTCACCTGACAGGGTAAGGGAAACAGGGCACCAGGTCACTTGCCCTTGTTCGCAGTTTTAATCTTGCGTTTTAGGTTGGACATGAGACTGGATAAAACCTCAGCCTTCCTGGCATGGCTGACAGGGATGAAAACTTACCTTTGTCTCTTCCCAGCTGCATCGTAACAGTGGGGCTGCTCTTGTCACCAAGCCTCTTCCCACACCAGTCTTCTGAGAGAAAATATCAGTGTCTCACTCATTATCTGAGCAAATAGGTAGGCACTTAATTTCAGGAATGGTTGCAGGGCTGTAGGTCCTAGATGAACAGAGGTGACTGCCTGCGGCCAAGGTAAGTGTTTTATGGCTTGTCCTTTCGTTAAGCCTAGGCTGATTTATGCAGTTGCCCTCTCAGCAACTCAGCAAACATGCCAGCTGTTTGTAATGCTGTTCTGAGGTGCCTAATGCATGGTTTCATGGGCAGCTGTGCTGGCATGACAGCTTCCCTCTGTCCATAGAAAGATATCTGTCCTCTGGTTTTTATTCCTTCCTGTCTTCTCTATCCTTCACTCCCTTCACTCATGGCTGTAGCACCTTCCTTGATCCAGTGTTAGAGCATTTCAGACTGCTAAACTGGTGGATGTCACTAAATCTCAGAAAATTCCAACATTTTTTGCTGGAAGAGTGATCTATCATATTGGTGAATTAGACTGTCTTATGGAGTGGTCCGTCTAGCACTGGAGTCAGCATCTTGTAATATCACCTACATTTCCTCACTTTCCAGTTTGGATTGCAGGATTAAATGCAAGGGCACAGAATCTAGTGCCCAAGTATAGGCTCTGTTGTTGCATGTGTTCTTATTTAACCTGCCCAGCACCACATGTAAAGGCTGAAATAGAGCCAGCACAGTACTCTGGTCACAGTAGGACTTTCTGTCATGCTCTGACAGCTAGTGCAGAACTTGAAATGTTAGCAAATAGCTCTGAACAGTTACTGTATGCTTCTGGGTTTTGATCATTTGAAAAAGAAAATGTTACAGTAGCTTACAAACTCATGGCACGAGTTTATGTGACAATGTCCTTTGGCTATGACAGGAGAAAAGCACCACATCTAGGCTGTTGAGATGGGGGTGTGCTTCATGGCATGCCACATTAATCTTCTGTCCTCATCATTTGCACCAGGCACCTTCGGGCTGTTACCTTAGGGCTATTTCCTTCTCACAGAAACGGGGTAGGAGAGTAAGAAAAGCATGGGTCATGTGCAGGTGATGCTCCTAGTGTAGCCATGTTCAGAATGGAATATAGTACAGAATGTCAGGTCTGGTTACCTTAGTTGGAAGTATAGTAATTATCCTGCATAGCTGGTCTTGTAAGATTGGCAGACCTTGTGTGTCACCCTGGAGAAAACAAGCTGCATTTTGAGAAACATCAGACCTGCAGGAAAATGGAGATAATGTCAGTCTGTTTGTTTTTGAAGGAGACATCAAAGTGTTGGAGGCTGAAGATATCTGTGATCCAAGAAAATACTGCTGCAAGTTTTCAAAGCATCAATTCCAGCTCTCCTTCTTGCTGTGCAGATAAGCAGTTTCATTCAGCTTGCTCTGTAAAGTGGAAGCTGGAGAGCAGGATTTGTGGAATGGTTCTTATAAACCAGGTGTCTTTAGAAAATAGAGCCCCTTTTGTAAGCTCTCATACAGAGTTATGCTGGAGTCAGAGGGATCCCATGCAAAAATAAAAGTTTACATAAGCAGATGTCTTTACTCATGGTCTTGTCTGCATGCACGTAGACCAAAAGATCGTCTAGTGCAAAAGGGAAAACTGGGGGTTGCCTTCCCTGTCTTGGAAGAAGTATCCCTTTCCTTTTCTTACAAAAAATATTGCAATGTGTATAGGAGATAATTTTGTTACTACTATTTATTGTCTAGTTCACAAGCAGCAGCTAAGCTTGGAGAGAAATGTGTTGTTTGTAGAGTTTGGAAACAAAAGGAGTTTTCACTAATTATGTCGGGGAGCTGAAGCTGGCTTCAAGCTGTTCAAGTCATGAGAGGATGACTCAGAAGTCAGAAATTTGAGGCATTCCTATGTCTAGCGTTTAATCAACAGGCAAAGCGTTGGGAGGTAATCGGGGGAAATCAATGGCAAATCAAAGAAGAATAGGTCAGCTATTCATTAGAGAAAGGATTGATCTCAGGGATGTTAACAGAAAGGAGGGCATGAAATGAATCCTAAAGAAAGTTTGAACTAACTGTGGCTGCAGTGAGCTGGCAGTCAGGAAGCCTTAAAAAAGTTACTTGAGTGTCTTGCACGAAAGGCTATTTGCAGAACTCTGCATTCTAAGAGTCAGATTTAACCAGCTGCATCTGTTACAGAGACTTTTCAGCCATAATGCAGCTCTTGCAGAAGTAATAATTATTTGTGTGTAATTGTCATTGTTTATATAGTCATCATAGGTATTACACATGAAATGATAATAATCTCCTTTCTGTTAGTATACATGCTGAAGCAAAATCTTATTTGATGATGTTTTCAGTGCATGTTAGAGCTTGATTTTCCTGGCTCTCACCTTATTCCTAGAAAATCATCGATAGCTTCAGTGGGACTATTCTTCATTCTAGGGCTTTTATGATTAGCATGTTACAAAATCAGGTTTAATTTTGAGCTCTGGAGTAGGGATTTTTTTTAAAAAATCTGTAAAATAACAAATTTATCTAAAATAGTGTGCAAACAATAAAAAAATACTTATAAAGTTGCAGGGTGGCTTATATGCTATAAGCAGTGTTGGTTGCATTATACCAAAAGCTATATACAAGATATAAGTGGTGAGGTTTAAGACACCAGTTTACATTAAATATAAGTCAAATGCTTGTGCTGATCACTGACTGACTTTATTTCATACCCTATTGTCTCAGGTGCCATACATCTTTCATTCCAGAGGATCTTGATGTGCTTATTTGATAAGTTTTTCACTTGACATTAAAACAGAGACACCTTCAGGTGGTAAGGGAAGAGCTACATAATGCTCCATCAGCAACCCTTGGAAACCAGGTGGGGAATCTGCGTAGGGAGAATGGGTTCATAAATCAAATTTGGCCCTAGAGCACAGAGGCTGTAACTTGCACCCTTGGCAGAGTCTCTGTGGGACTGCATTTACTAAAGTGGTCACAACCTTCATTTTACTTCTAAAGAGAAACAGAAAAACAGATTCTTTCAGTAACACTAAACCATTTAACATCATTATAGGCTCATGACTTTATTCTAACTCTGACCAAATTCCCAGGGCCATGGGTTTCAAGATTTCCTAACGCAAGCTCTAGTCAAGCCCAAACCTGCACTCATTACACAGCCTCCTGAGATCCCAGCTAGTGGTGGCATGGTGCTGGCCATGAGTGTAAGTCACGTTCTCTCTGACAGGATCCATTTGTCATATATTTGCCTATACAAGGTGCTCTGACAAGTTGGTATCTCTAGTCAAATACACACAAAATGCGTAAGCTACTGGTGTGAGTCCCTTTCTGGGGACAGGAGTTGTCTACTGATATCACCATACACGGCATTTCGAACATGTTTTGGTTACTTTCAGACAACTTTGAAACCATGCCAGGGCTGTTAGATCCCTGCCCAGAGTTTCTCAGTGCTTACCATATCTGTGCTAAGCTTCAATCACGATGCTAAAAGAATCCATGTCCTCTGCATGGCAAACATATCATACATTGTCATTCACTGCTTAATAAAGTATACTTTCTGGCTGGCTTTTCCCTGCAAGTTTTCCTGTCTCAGTCCCTAAGGACAACAATCCCGCCAAAGCCATACCTTGCAAAGGAGTAAAGGGCCTCTGCTGTCTCTGAAGATGGGTTTCACATGTGCTTTTCATTTCATTTTACTTCCTTTCAGCTATGTATTCATTTTTCCTCTGATTAGATTTACTGTCTGTAATACTGTTTTCCTATTTTCAACTTTTCCTGTGTAGCTGACTTAAATATTTTTAATCCAAAATTAGGAATAACAACATTAGATGATAGGGAAGGGTACATTTCAGTTACAAAAACTAATCAACTTTGAAAATATTTGGAACAATATTCCACGGTTAAGCTTTTATAAAAAGTATCAAATGCAGGGTTTTTTTTTAAAATCTATATTTCTGTGTTCTTCCCTAGATCTAGTAATGGAAACATCTGCAATTACAAAGTGTTAAGAGTCTTCATAAAAAGGCAGTAGAGCCAGAAAAGATTCTTCTACAAAACCATAGTTGGGTTTTTTTTCATGCCAAAAGCATAACCTTTTCCTGTTTTTTTTTGTAAATCCCGTATGCGTTCCCACTGATCCCCACCCCCCAGCAAATTGGGAGTGAAGAAATGTAATCTTGGCTGCTGGGGTCCTGCCTGCAGCCTTCTGCCAGGCAAGCACCTTGCACCTCCACACAAAGGAAAGCTGGTGTTTCTGGTGGGGGAATGGGGAGGGGGGCTGCAGTGCATGGGGAGGGAAACGTGCCTGGGAGCAGCTCCACCAGCTCCGAAGCCCTGTGTGCGGGAAACAATTGGCTGAACAGAGGCGCTGCTTGCAAATGCCCCTTGCCTTTCTCTGCCCCCTGCTACCAGGCAGCGTTACAGATTTCCCCATCTTGGGAAGTCTTGTGCATAGATAAGAAAACACTGGAAAAAAAATTAGGGAGAAAGCCAAAAATGAGGATACAATACTGCAAGTTTAAGGGAAGAGTATGGATACCCTTATGGACTGTGTCATCCTGCTTATTAAATGGGAAATGGAGGATGAGAGGAGAAAAAAAAGGGCACATTTATGCTGAACATTTCCATGAAGTAATGGCACTAAGACGATTTGAATTACCCAGAGGATGAATTTAGGTTGACGTGTAAAATCTATTTCTACCATTATCACCGCTAACCTAAGCCTATTCACAGATAATTACAGTCAAGTGCTTACCCTGCTCTTGCTCATCTGTTTTTCCCTCCTGCCCATTTAGTAAGTGCATCAGTTATGTATTAACACTGGTATGCTGTGTCAAAGCAGCAAGAGCTTTGAAATTAGGCAGCATGAGAGGAATATAATATGACAGGAAAGAACTGGTGAAATCTGTAAACAACGGGTTGTAAAAATAGTAATTAGAAGTAGTTATATTCTAACAAATTAAGAGCTTAGAGGGAAATAATTTGAAATTACAACAATGTGAATGCAAATGGAGGTCAAATGTGGTAACTTTGGCTAAAGCGTGTTTCCAATTTTTGCATTGCCTGAAGCAGAACTGATTGGAACATGAAGAAAAGGCATTGCCTGTGCCTGACTTAAAATGCTATTGAAATTCACAAAAAGTTACCTTTTGCTCTACTATGTGCATCTATTGCACAGGCACATTCCATCAATATTCTTCTCTCCAGTATGTTCTGGATAAAATTACTAACGTGTAGGTCCGATCTGATTCCTTCCTCATCACATTACCTGGACCCTGAGAAAAGGCTTCGGATGAATTCCCAGCTTCTGTGCAAAGCCAAGGGAGGTCACTGGGAAGAATGCTATGATATCTGTCCAAACAGGAGGTGACATTAGGAAAAGTGCCTGAAATATGGGATTTACTCCACCCAGAATGTGTATTTTGAAGTGTATTACTAAAAGAGGCATCTGGATCTCCCTCATTCCCGGTAAATGCCTTCTGAGGGGTCGGATGGGTGCCCAAGGGTGCAGTTAGTCAGAATTTGCTCTCATCTCTGAAAATGGGGTTCAGATTTAAAGGTGCTCCACAAGTTCCACACAGCCTCCCTCTTTCTTAGCCTTCATGAGTAGCACGGCTGGGGTCAGAGGCTCCCTTGCCTGTCATAATAGCTCCTGCCTATTTGGGGTTTTGTCTTGTCTCTGGAGGGGGTGATGCTTCTTCTAGTGCCTGAACAAAACAATTTACTTGGAATTGAGTGTTTCAACCTGTCACTCTTCAGGAAGAAAAAAATATCCTGTTCCTGAAAATAAACAGAGCTGATTTGAAAGCTTATACCAAGAAATAATAATGACATTTCACCAAGCTGCAATAGTTCTAGAGTCTGCCTGAAGGTGTTAAAATGTCTGCTGTAACTCTCCTCTCTGAAGGATTTCTGAATTGAAAGCTTTTTCATCACATTATAAACATTTCATCAAGTTATAAAAACAACTGAGGTATCTTATAAGTATAAAAAGTCTTGAGCACTGCAACCCTTGTAAATAAAGAATGTGGCTGTGAAATATAACCCTTGGTGGGATTGGTTTCTGTCCTTTAGAAAGGACATTACTTCAAGACAGACAAAGATAAAGTAAAAGCTGGAGAGGAAGGGTGGTAAGTGGAGAAAAGACGAAAGTATTAAAAATGTATACACAGGGGTTACTAATCTGCAATGACTGCAAGCATGTCTCACTGACTTCGGTTCTGAATAAATCATGCTATCTATACCAAGGTTATCTCCTTTTGTCATCATACATCAAGTAAAGATGAGAAACACAAGTCAGCTTGGCTCACTTAAAGTTGCTTCAAAAATGTATTTAAAATCTTTAAAAGGTAGGAAGTGTCTCTAAATCTTTGTATCTAACAGTTATGTCCCATAAAAACTGTTATTGCTATTGGTTTTTTAGTCTTCTAATTCAAAGTTGAGGATTGAGTTTTGGGGATTTGTATGTTTGTTTTTTTCCATGGGGAAAATGTCCACAGCCGCTTGAAAATGATCCCATAAAGAACTGAGTCCTACTTTTTAAAAATAGCTGGTTCTATTCCTTCCATTAAAATGACAGAAGAAATACTCGTCTTATAACAGTGAAAGCAGTTTTTAAGAGTTATCCCTTGCCATCTCCAGTGGTAAAGCTGAGCTCTGGCAGACTTAAGTCCAGCTAGCACACAAGAGAGTTCTTTGGGGGTGGGTCTCATACTTTGGGGGTGCAGTGGGCTCTGGACACTGTCCCAAACGTAGCATTTGGTCATGCAGATACGAGCAAGTAAGCAAGCTGCTGAAAGAGGTTGTTTCTGCAGAGGTCAAAGCACGTTCAACCTGGCATCTCATGCTGCAGGCTCTTCCATTTCTTCTCATTTTCCACTGAGAAATTTCATATTAAGGTACATAACACACTGTAATGACCATCCCGTATTTCTTTCAGTTGTTTGACTTGCTTTTAGGTGACAAATACTTTTTTCATCAGTTTTTGTGTGGAAAAGAATTATAAAAAATTTAGAAATAGGTAGTAATTTCCCATCACCATGCACGTGCCAGTTGTGTGGCCATCTATGCTCATCAGGTTTTTTATTTACTTTATTGCAACTCTGAAGGGTAAAAATACGTAGGGTAAACACTTTTAAGTAAATACAGGTACCTTTGTCACACTTTCAGTCATGTGTCAGGTGTAGAAAGCCAGTCCAGAGTCCCTGCACTAACAGATATAAAGTTGTTTCAGATATGTACAGTATTTTTGTTTTCTAGCTATTTAGTTCTCCCCCCTGCAAGCTCACGTCTCTGAAACAGAAAATAGTATTTCCTATATGCTTTGGACTTAATCACCTCATTTTACTTCATCCATAAATATCCATGTGTGTACATCCAGGCATACCCTACATTTCAAGGGAGGGAAGCGTCACTAGTACTGATGTACTGGGGTTGCCCACAGTAAAGATATCTTTTCTGTGTGCCCACACAGAACCTGAAAGCAGGGATGTCATGACCTTCTGGGGAGGTAAGCAGATAGCATGGTGCACGGCTGACTCTGTTGCTGCTGTGTGCTCCTGGGTGGCAAGGAGCAAGTTCCTGTTATCTCTGTTTAAGGAACGTAATTTATGGTATTGTTTCAGGTTACAGCTACACTGCTCCAGCCAAAAGGAATGTTCTGCTCTTCTTCCTCTCTCTTCTTTTGCTGCTGCTTTAGGGTGCAGCCTAGTGATGGTATAGCTGCAGGGTGAATTGGTCCATTTGGCCTATCCCAGAAGACTAATATAGTAGAAAAATTGTTCTAGTTTTATAACTCTGCGCCAGCTGAACTGAAGCACCTTGCTCCAACAAGATACTGAGAGTGATGATAAGGCCACTGCAGTTGGAGATGCTGCAGTGCCAAACAACCTTTCAACCCTTTCAACAGAAACCCACTGTTTAATAGGGTTTACTAAAATGTCAAGTGGCACCTAACCAACAGAAAGAAAAGGCTTAAATCTTAAAATTTCATGCTTACTAGATCTGATGTGAAGCAGGAGACTGGGAGGGAATAGCCAGGTTACCTACAACTGGGAGATAGTCCGCCCATATTTCTAACACAGATACTACTTAGCAGAGGGGATTCTCAAGCTTCCCATGCCATGCCTCTTCCCTTCTGAAAGTTTTGCAGCTTCATGTATACCTGCCTTTCCTTTCAGCCCATGTTCTGTTTCCCTCTCCCCTGGATGGGGGACACCAGCCAATTTAAGAAAGGAAAAAAACTCTACCTCTGAGTGGCCCTGGGAGGCCTATCTCCCTTCTGTGACTGTACAGATTGTCTCACCTAAAATTAGGCAGCATAAATATCTCTCAATAGTGCACGTCTGCATTACTGTGTAAACACCTGACTTCAGTTTTTTGAATGAATTTGGGTATATAAATAAGACCTCAGTGATCTGGACCTTAAGTATCTGATTGCACTGCTAGAAAAGAAAATTTGAAGTTTCTTGGTTCATTGTAGGTGGAATGAGAGAAAGGCATAGAACACTGTGACACCTTCAGTTTGGGGGACAAGAAGCTTTCCTGAGTCCAAGAAGATATGCTAAGCCATGTATGTATACATTTGGGTAAGATTTGGGGCTGTAGATAACATTTGCTGATGTTTGCAAGGACTTGACCTACAAAATTGCCCCTGCTTGGTACACAAGTCTTCATGAGAATATATATATTCCCTTACTGAAATTGTCAGTAACAAGTTATTCATGCTAATTTACTAAAGATAGATGTTGTACCTTCGCTGTAGGTGCTCAAGCAAAGTGCAGCCTCTTCTTAAAGCTAAATAGCATCATCCATCCTGTATTGACTTACCCATAGTCTTACATGGGATAAACTGAATGAAGCCAAATACAATAGTTTGTTCATAATAGTGAACTAAAAGCAATGTCAAAGTTTTTTTGCATTTAGTCAGTAGCCCAGGAATGAGAGCTGTGGTGGTTGTGGTGATGAGCCGGAGGAATGCTGCTGGTATTAAGAGCACTTTGCTGTGTCACACATTCCTGTATTCTGCAGGATCTGAAGGAATTAGCCTCAGGAAAGCTCAGAGTTTATTTCAGGTGGATAACCTCTGTTTTCTGGCCTTTTGGTCGGTGGTGGGAAACATTCATAGCAATTGAAGGAAAGATCAACGAGCTAGATAAGAATTTGTTATCTTCCAGATGGCAGGTTATGAAAGCAGAGAAGAGGGCTGCGTCTGTCAGGTGTAGGCTAGGAATGACAAAGAAATTTAACTCCGTTCCAAAAATGTTAACCGTATTGTTCACGCTCAGCAGTAAGGGGGCCTGTGGCTGCTGTGAGATTAACCTTGTGACCCCAACAAGAGTTTAGACCAGCCTGTGAAAAGCATTATGCTTGAAGGCAGTAATCGTTCTTTATTAGAAGAACAGTTACTTTGCCTGGTTTCTACTGCCCACCTATGAATTGCATTTTGGCTGCAGCACCACCTTTAGGAAATGGTGTGTAGTTTAATTATTAACCACAGCAGATTCCTAAAGGCTGTGTGTAGCCTCTTCAGTGTGATTTAATTTGCCCTGAGAAAGTAGCTCAACATAAAAATGTACTTATATGGTAAAACAGTGATTTTCCATGGGGCAGCTGTTATGGGGTTGGTAATAGATTGCAAATTATTTCAGAGCACATAAATATTTTTATTATAGAAAATTGGGAATGTTTTGCTTGTTATTTTCAAGCAGACTTAGGAGCTAAATTTTTTAAATGGCTGTGCTTCTATTTATGGCGATCAATTTCAGATCAGGCTGTTGATACACCCTGTGACAGACACCGGTTTGAAAAGCTGCAGCACTGAAATCGTTGCAGCCTCGGTGGTCCAGAAAAGGGCTATTAGGTGGCAGTAAGAGCTCATACAGCTGTAAAAAATGAGTGAGCTTTTGGGCCCAGAGGCTCTTCAAGAGGTTTGCAGAGTCATCAGCTGCTCCATAGCTTGGTGGAGCTGTGGCTGCTCTGCCAAGTCTCCAACAAAAGTTATGGTTGTAATCATTTCCCATTTTTGTGGGTTTTTTTCCACATTCCCTGTTGACAAGTTCTCTCAAAGATAAAGTGTGAAGTGATTTAGTATCTCATTCAGTAGGCTGATTCACTAGAGTATCACTCTGCAGTGGTTCAGATACTGTCTCACAACCATATTACGGAGTGTACTTGTAATAAATATGCACGGAACACTGAACAAGAAAGTAATTTAGGCCACAGGATATATTCATTGTGGTCATAAGAACCAATATCAAAGTATATGAAAAGCACTTTTTAAACAAGATATACCCCTTTAATAATATAATGTCATATAGAAACTGATGCAGAAACCTTACAGCCACCTCAGACCACTTACATAGTTTCCTTCAAACATCTGGATCCTTATTGCCTCCACTTGCCTAACTTTTAATCTTTCTGACCCCTCAGGCTGTGTGGATGCTGAGAATTAAATTTGGAAGCACTGTGACTGAACACACCTACGGCTTATTTTTCTTACCTTTATAACATAAAGGATGTATTTCCACTTCTCAGGAGCACTGTGTCTGTTCATACTAGTAAAGTAGTCTGGAAGTACAAACTCCTACTGCTGCTGACTACTTTTACCCTGGAAGAAGCTAAAACAGTGGTATTTCTCTAAGTTTCCCTTTACCAGTTTCCATGCCCTCCACTTCGAGGTGTTTGATTTATCTTTGTGTTTATTTTGATAGGGATGTTGTCACCTGCTTTTTGCAATCAACAGATGCTGCCAGCGTGCTAGTAACAGGGCACGTTCAGCTGCAATCTCCCTTGGGACTGGCGAGTATCTCTCTCCTAGCCTTTCAGGACAAAAAGCTGCAGCAAAGCCATTCATCTCAGGGTACCGGCATCACACCACAGGGGGAGGTGCGGAGTTTTTAATGCATGAAGTCACTGCCATTCACAACGAACTAATGAAAACACTGTCTTTAGCTATGTTTAAAATCCCTTGGATGCCTGTGTGTGTGCGTGCGCACTGAGAGACAGATAATTGATACTGTGAGGTCTTTGATACCTTTTTTCAATGAGGCTAATTGTCTCTGCATAATTTTTGGACAGGCCTGCCATAGCGATGTTTGGTTGCTGCCCAGGATTAGCATGTTTAGCAATAGGAAAAGGAGTAAAAGAGAGAGATGGCATCCAGTACCTAGGTGATGGGCCCAGCTCAGTGACATGCATCTGAATAAGACATGCCTATTTAACCCTAGAATCATTTTTCTAGCTAATCATGGAATGTGCATGACATTTGTTATTACTGACATTATAATGCATCCATTCACACTACTAGAACTGCTAAGCTGTTCCCACTGAAAGTAATGGAAGCTTTGTATAAGCTGAAGAGAAACAGAATTCAGTCCCACTAGAGCAGGTCAGGAAGTTTCTCTACTCAGCTTCATTTTTAGGGAGCTGGATAACTGAAGCAGAAACCTTTCTGCTGCAGGTTTGGTAGGGACATGTTGGGCAGACTTAAGGTTGTGTGCTTTATGTTCATCTCTATTTCTATATTATAAGGTTTCTTCAAGAGTATCTCTGAATTTCTTGGCTTTAAATCATGTAGTTTTATTTGATTTTGCTTTAGCTTTTGAATTGAGAACACTGTAATTCAGTTTTCATTCCCATCAGAAGCACTGTGTGATCATGAAATCACCTCTAGGTAAGCTAGAAGACTGAGGGAGCAACACTGGCCCCCACCCTCCTGGAATCAAGAGTTCTTCCATCTGCATCCATTAGTTTCTTGTCCCAGTTTGGTCACTGACAGTGACCTAAGTGCTAGCCATTTTGCTTACTGATTTTGCACTGGGTAAAAAACATCATTGGTGCATTTGACTTCCCTGCCTCTCAGATGTGCTACAGAAATGTCTGAGATAGTTTGACAAGGTCTCAGCACTGAAAGACAAAAATAGGAAGACACATGGTTGAAAATGTTAGACACTTAACTCACTGATGCATATATACATGTTCTGGCACCCTATGTGTATTTGAAAAACTGGGCCAAAATGTACTAGGACAAGATGTCAGTATTAAAGCACTCAGTAGTTTGCAAATAGGTGTGGAACTGGGATGCCTTTGGTTCCCAGGCAGGAGCTTTCTCAGTCCTATTTGGAGTTACATATTGGTTTGCTGTTGCACAACCAAAGAGCACTGTAGAGATTGTTTTGAACACTTTATATTTTCCACTTGCCTTTTTTTAATAGCGTTTGAAATACCTCCATCAATTTCTTGTTGAGAACAGAAACTGGGCTCACTGAACAGGCACATTTCTGCTGTTTCTCAATCAATCTGGCACGTGAATGGTCTGATGCTGAAATTTTTTTTAAACTTGAGGGAGTGTTAAGGAATTGATTAGTCCCTGCAATATACTGATGTGTTCTATTTCTGCACATTATGTAACTGAATTTAGATAGCCATCTAATAAATGGATTTTAAATATAACAATAACATTGCTGTCTCTTTTTGTGCCTGGTGGCAAACCTCCAATTCCTCTCTCAATATTCATTGCCTGTAGAATGCAACAAAGCTTTGGGGACAAGAATAATGTTTCTTAACATTTACACAGCATTAGGTCTACATCAAGTCAGGACTCCCTGGAGCCTAAGCCTCTAATCAGCATGAAGCCATATCTCTAGAGGCTGCAGTGTGGTAGAATTAGTTGAATTATTGAAGACAGTGGGTAAGAGTTCAGCTGTGTCCATAGCTGGAATATGGATATGAGAGGAGAGTTCTTCTTTCTTACTGTGCAGCACTCTTGTCAGTCCCATACTCAAACATCAAGAAATAAAAAATATTCTGAAAAAATCCTCCTGACTGTATGCCAGAGGTCCATGTAGGGACCCATGGATGAGCAAGGCTGACAAACTTATAGCAACACCTGAGTCCTGTCCATTGCAGAGCTCCTGGCACACTTCAGAGAGGAATGTCATAGAATGGAATAGTTTGAGTTGGAAATGACCTTAAAAGTCATCTAGTCCAACCCCCCTGAAATGAGCAGGTTGCACAGAACCCAATCCAATCTGACCTCGGATGTTTCCAGGGATGGGGCATCCTCCACCTCTCTTGGCAATGTGTTCTAGTGTCTCACCACCTGCATTGTAAAAAAAAGGTCTTCCTTAGATCTTATCTGAACCTACCCTCTTTCACTTTAAGTTCATTCCCCCTTGTCCTATCACTACAGTGGAAAGTCCCTCCCCATTGTTCATGTAATCCCCTTTAGGTACTGGAAGGCTGCTGCAAATTCTGCCTGGAGCCTTCCCTTGTCCAGGCTGAACACTCCATCTCTCTCAGTCTGTCTTCATAGGAGAGGTGCTCCAGACCTGTGATTAACTCAGTGGCTCTTCTCTGGACTTGCTTCAATGTGTCCACATCCTTCTTGTGTTGGGGGCCCCAGAGCTGGATGCCGCACACCAGGTGGGCTCTCACAAAGAGGAGTAGATGGAGAGAATCACTTCCCTCAATCTGCTGGTCATGCTTCTTTTCATAGAATTGTTAAGGATGGAAAAGATATCTGACATCAAGTCCAATCTTCAACCAAATACTACCCTGGCCACTAAACCATATCATGAAGGATATGATGCAACCAAGGATACTGTCACTGGGGTAGTAGCAGCAGTACAGGAGAAGAGGTGAAATATGGCAGTGGAGGCACAGGCCGGAGTGAGGTAGCCTTCATGGGGGCCAGCAGCCCGCCCTTTGAAGTCATGGAACAGTTTCCAAGTGCCATTTGTGCCCCTGGCTTGGTTTACATACACAAGGCATTACCTCACCCAACAAAGCCGCCGTCAGCCAGGGCTGCACAATGGTGGGGGCTGGCTGTGCCCCATGGGGGGCTCCCAGTTGCCCTGGGAACGCCGCATTCCAGCATCAGCTGCTAATGTGCAAAGCATGCTGCTGGGGGCTGGCCCGGGCAGAGCATGGGAACATTCTTGCATACTTTATGAGACAGAAACAAACCGACTTTCAACAGAACAACAGCCAGGCATAATCCCCCCACCCCTCGCCCCACTGCCTTCGCCCACCCCTCTGAAACCAAAGCACTCTGGACCTTTGTGTGAGAGCTAGGAGGTTCATTTCCAGAGTGTTTTGCCAATAAAACGAGCCAAAGATATGTTCTGATCCAAGAGTGAATTTTCCATGTCTCAGGAGATGAATGGCTTTTGTGTTGAATGTCTAAAGTGTAATTTCCTACAGTCTTTTAGACCAGGGCACCCAGGCATCCTTGAGCAGGTACTCCCGTGGAAGGTTAACACCTGGGACAATTGGAACACCGTCTTACCTAACACCATGGGACAGCCATCTGCATCTCTCAAGCTCCTTTCTATTTTCCTGCAAGGACAGCTCACTGCCCAAAAAAATAGCAGCACAACATGACTCAGCTGTCCACAGAGGCCCTATTCACATTGAAGTAGCTTGCTGTTTACCACAGGTAGTAATTCTGGATATCACAACAAGGATTTTGTGGGGAAAAAAAAGGCAAGGCCAATGAAGGCAACATGGCACTGAGGACAACCTCTCACTGCAGGTTTCACTAAGTGTAAGTGCATTGGTATGTGCATGTGTGGGGTTCTTACCTTACCCCCACTTATGGGAAGAGCTGGCTTTGGCAGAGGCAAAACTGGTTCATCTGTGTTTAAGAAGAAGCTAAACAGTAACTTCATTGAGTAAGCAACTCAAGGCACAGCCTCCATGTCTCTGTGGCACATTGGTGTAACAGAAGGAAAAATGACGTGGAGATCCTCTTAGCAGGATGCATTAGCAAGCCTGGTTCTTATACTGTCCATGGACCTCTAATTATTCAATGTGTCCATATGCAGCAGAGTTACTTGTAGTTTTTTCTTCTACATGCAGAAAAATGTACAACATCACCTGTGTAAGGCAGGCTGCAGTTGCACAAGGCAGCTCTCATCCTTTCGCTCTGAAGTACTCCAGATCCCCACTGTGTTTGCTTCCAAAAGCATCTTTAGGAGCAGTGATGGGCAGTTTGTTTAGCTGATTTGTAGTTGATGGCCACTGGGGACACAGTTTCAGTCCACCACTGACAATGGTTCTCATATGCTGCAACCCAGTGCCAGTTGATGCGACTACTGGACATAAATTTGGTGCCAGGCCTTTGCCTGGTGGTAGTCCAATAAATAGTGTTTGTTCCTAAACCAGAATTTTAAGATACAGCCAGTGCTGCAGCACCACATGGCAAGCTCTTTAAAACGACATCAGTTTCAAATTGTCTTGTCTCATCTGCGCTGTGCTGGTGCTAAGAGCTGCATGCTGTACACAAGGCTCTTTCAACTAAAGATTTGAGAGAAGGCTTGCTTTTGTCTCCCCAGTTTGTTTCCTTTGTAAACATGATGTTATGCTCTGTCAGTTCAGCTATTTCCCCCCCTGCAGTCTTCTTCTGGAGATTCTTTATATCTTGCTTTCACGAGGCATCTGAGGAGAGAAATTGCTGTGCCGTATGTCTGTAAAAACTGTTACGGTTAGTAAGTTGGCTGGATAGTAGATACAGCACTTACTACTACTTCACTTTTTTTTGAAAAATCCCCACACTTCTGTGGCGTGAGGATGCAGCATTTTTCATCTAATAAGAGCACTAAAGCTGGATTTACAACATCATCAAGCTATGTCCTGGATTCTTCTCGGGACCCTGAAGAATCTAGGGACACATCTGTAGTAAATCCCTTCCATCTCTAGTTCAGTGCTTTTAAGCGTATTGGTCATGACTGAATACTGCTATTGTTCTTTGCCTTCTGACACATCTCTTCATGCAGTTGATCCTCATTTGAGGGGTTGCACATGTCTTTGCAGGCTGCCTTCCCCATGATGGAAGGATTCCTGAGCTGTGAGAGACCAAGCCTGGCCATTTGCAGCAGTAGACAGATGTCCTGTAACAAGTTTGGAAGCAGTCCAGTGATGTTTACACTGTACTGAATTTGAGTTAGCAGTTTCAGATGTCCCTGCATCATGTTCCCCATCGTGTCTCATTCAGTTCCCACGGGGGAAGGCAGACCCAAAGTGTATCTTGCAGTGTTCGTGGCACTCCCCAAAGGAAAAGGACAGGCAGCACACAAGGTGAGTCTGACAGAATATCTGCGCCCAAGCACGTACAGCCTCAAAAATGTATCCTGTTCAAAGTGCAGGCAGAGACCAAAGTCTCCATCTGCCAGTCCCACTCCCTGTCTCCACAGGGACGTCTCCATGCCCAAGTCACAATCAGCAAAAACATGGTGTCTTTCAAAGAACAAGCGTATGTTTGCATTAAAAAAAACAACCAGGAAATACCTGGAAACATCTTCCTAATTGTTACCGTCAGGCAAAATCTGCTCCTAGGCCAAACAAACCGAAGAATGCATTTTCTCCACAAAGCGCCTTTCAGATCAGCACCCTTCCCCAGTGACTGCAAAAGCACACTGGGGTTTTCAGCTTGGAGTCCTTCTGCTCACCATGGCCTTTTTGTCTGTCCGTTGCTGCAGGAACAGCTACTACTATTCAGAGCTGGCCAAACTGTACAGTCCGTTTCAGAGCTGGAGTTGCTGGCTGCAGCAGGTGTTGGGTTTGTGAAGTCCAGCAGCACTGCAGTGCTGCAAGGAGTAGGGACAGACAGCGCAGTGAAAACCCACCAAAATTTAGAAGCAAAATTTAGAAGCTGCTTTGCTTAACCATTTGTGTAAATGTCCCAGCATTTCTCTGCATGGAGAGATTGGGCTGTGCCATTGGTGAGCTGTTTACTTTATGACAAAGTTATTACTGAGCAACTTGGCACTGGGTTGAAGGGCTCAGTAAAGGAGGCAATCCCACCAGTTCTGGGAAAAGTACCACTCCATAGGTGAGGGTAAATGCACTGTTGCTGAAAACATTGCATAAGCACATCCCCTCAGCAAATAAAAGTCCATCTTTATCGCAATCTCTGGAATTTTGTAGTATTTAAATCTCCAGTTCATGTAGCAGGGTCTCTGATATTCCTGAGCTGCTGACTAAAGTAAATCCCAAACAGATTTTTGTTTGGCTTTCCCATGGCTCAGCAGTCCCCAAAAGGTGTTTTTATTATTTTAAGTATTAGGCATGTGCATGGGAAAGAATTTTGTTAGTTTAGCTCGACCACTCCCTAGGAGTTTCTTGTCTCTCTCAGCGTCTCCTTACCCTCAGGCTGCTCACATCTTTCAGCAGATCTCACTACTGGACTCAGCAACATTGCTCTTCGTTCCCTGGCTTTCCATGCAGATCCTGTCAGGGCTGAGCACCCACCACCCTCACCAGGCAGGGGGAACGCGTTGCCTTTTGCAGGGAAGGGATTGCTCTTTTCAAGGGCAGAGACACGTCAAGCATAAAAGCCAGTACAAAGTTGTACACTACCTGGATGCTGAACAGATTTCAGAGTCTATCTCAACCAGCATGTAATTAATATATAAGACTTGTGCTGGACTTTTGCATTCTAGTGAAATCCATTGCTTGCCCTTTATTCCAATCCACTGCTTCTTGCTTGTTCTGTCTCTTGTCTGAATAACAACAGTGCAGTTGTAGTGCTTTTCTCTGGCTAAACTGCAAGAAGACCATGCTGCCTTTTACACCACGTCAATTTTTTCCCCCAGTTTCTGAACACTGAGTGGTAGGCGAGCTGCAGTGGAAGGATCAGGCAGATCAGTTCAAATAGCAAATAAAGAGCATGTTTGAACATTCAAGCGCATTCAGGGTAAAGCTATCAAAAACTTCTGGAGCAGAAGGGCCAAAATGTTGGTCAGGAGTTTCTTATGATCTTCATGGGTCTAACATAATGAAATGTTTTGTGAATACTGTAAAAGGAGAAGCCATAGGCAAACAGAATACTGCAGACCAGATCCTTCATATTTGTATTTAATACTGTTTGTATTACTTGAATGTTATGCCTTGGTTCAGCAGAAAGCATCATGCTGACTTTCTCCTGGGCTCCAATAGCTTGTCAGTCATCACATGGGAAGCCACAAGCTGCCCTCAGTCCCACTGGCCTTTGTTGGAGCTGGCCGTGTTCACAACATAGGCACAAAGATGAGGCTACCCTCTTTTGCTGAGTATGTCCAGGTGCTCTTTGCTCACCAGACTGCTGGTGTGACTTTGTCTTTTGTTAGCTGGAAGCATAGGCTCTCAAAAGGCTGAGCTGATCAAAACAAAGAGTAAATGTGGGTGAAGTGATGAGATGCAAGAGAGGGTAGAAAAGGGGTGGATCTGTGGAAACACTGATGCTCAGGTGTCACCAGGCAGTGTCTGCAAGATTATTTGCTAAAGGTGAGAGAGGCAAAGAAAGAAAATGTCAAGTGTATGGTGTTCCTGGCAAAACAGGCTCAGCTCAGGGAATTTTTACTTACTTTACTTTATTGCCAGTTAACAGACGCTTCTAATCATTGATTTGGAGATTGAGAAAAAGAAACCATGAACAATGAAACAAACACTTGGGTAAGCAGCTTTCTTGACTTTTCCCCAGGCACAACTTCAGCTAAACACTTTTCCTCCCTTCTTCCAAGTCTTACCTCCCCCAGTTTTTGATGTGGGTTACAGTGAGTAATCCCAGAGCTTGGGGCCATACACATAATGGTTTTAGTCTGCTGCTTTTCCATGCTTCCTACTGGTATTACATCTGTTGTTCTTCCTGGTTTTCCTCTCTCCTTCATGCTTCTTACTATTTTGCCTGATGGTCACAGTCCCTCAGACTTTTCCTTTCCCTGGTGTTGATCAGCCATAGCCACAGTTCCACAGGGGTGTCCCTGTTACTCTGGGTTGCCCGTGGGCCATAGGGTGCTTTCTTTTAACATGGAGCTCTTTTTTCCAAGAGTGCATCCCCAACTTCATTTTTCCAAAATTATCCCCCAAAAATTGTCTCTCCAAAAGTGTTCTGTGCATAACTCCTGCCTGCAGTGGCTGCTGGTCTTCCTGAAATATGTCTGAGCTGGGATCCCCTGCCTGTGTGGCTGCAGCTCTGGTGTGCAGTGGTCATGCAGACTGGTTTCAGAAATGCCTGGAGCCAGCTGTGGCTGGCACTGGAAACAGCTGTGACATGACAACTCATGACTTTCCTCCACACAGGTCCCCTCCACAGCCCCTGCTGCTGAAACCCAGCCATACATGTTCCATGCATGGGGAAACATACCTTGGGTAAGACGGAGAGATAAACTATTTTTTTTCCCCAGGGAATGGACAGACAGTGGAAAAGGAATGCAGCACACAAGGAAAGCTTGACATGAGTGAAGGTGTAGTTGAAATTCATGTTTCCTTGTATAGATAAACATTTACTTCTCCTTGTATAATATAGAAATATTCAGTAAAATGGAAAAGTAGTACTTTGAAAAGCCTACCCCAGAATTCCTAATGCAAAGTAAAAGGCTTATGTGGTATTAGGGAACAGTAAAGAGCAGGAAGGAGATCTCCCTCTCTTTTTCCTGCCAATTTTTATTTTCCATGCATTCTCTATACTGATTCAAAACCCAAGGATCCTAGTGCTAATGATTCTATGGTCATCTCCCATTTATGTTTGCCTCCTGTCAGGAATGAAAAGACAAAGAACACTTTGGCCCTGCTGCAGGAATCCCAGGCATCCCTGCTCTGGTCTCCTCCTTTTGCAGAGACTGCCAAGGATTCTCATGGCCCTGAGGGGTAGGAGAGGGGGGATCTATCGCAGGGCTGATTCAGACTTTTAGTTCCTCACTGGAGTGAACAAGCTGCACCTGTACTCCTATCAAATGCCTTACATGAATTGTAGTTTTTGTGACTATTGCAAAAGTTTTAATTTTGCAGTGCAGAGTCGCTTTCTAGGACTGCAAGACCTGTAGGCATTGTTGGCAAAGGATCAGTACCCTCCTGGAATAGGAACATGTGATCAGATTCCTCAAAACAGCTCTAGAAAGCAATTTTGTTCTTACTCATCATCATCCATGCATGAAAAGCCACCATTATCAAAGCCAGAATATTGACAATGAAGTGGCTACAGCAGTCTCTGCTGATGTGGTAGAGGGCTCTTGCAATAAGACTTGCAGTAATCTCTGTCACACTTCTTCAATTTCTGCTCTGATCACTGCTCTGATACCAGCTTGTGATAAATAGTCCATACCAGCTTAAAAGCCTTTACTACATCACAAAATTGCTTTTCCAATGTTTTTTTTTTTTTTTAAGGATTAATGTAAGAAGTTGTCTATGATTGCCATAAAAATAATGGAATGAGAGAAAGATACTGTTACCTTAGCTGTAAATCATCCCAGGGATCCTGATGTAATCACCTACCTCTCAGACTTCCCTTCCAGGGTCTGTGATACAATCAGAGGGCCTGGATTTGCTCAATCCCCGGCTGGTACAACCTAGCTATGCCTGCTTATGGTTGAGTTGGTCCATCACAAAGCAATGCTGCAAATCATAGATCCAAACTTCCATTGCATTCTCTGTTGGGAAAATAGAACACAAATGCCCAGAGAGCCTGTAAGAGCCCTGGGATGAGCTTTTAGTCAGCTCTGCAGGTCTCTCAGATGCAGAGATCAGAAATATCCAAAGAAGTTGGGTGCTTAGCTTAGGCTGGAAATTGCAAGCTGAGCCTCTCATGAAAGTCAAGGCTGTTCTTTATTCATTCTTGGCTCAGGAAGGGCAGCATCAAACAAATTTATCCTTGCGATTTTTTGTTTTATAACTCAGAGTTTTAATTTGTCCTTTTATAAAGATTATTTTCTGTTTCTTCCCTCAGGTAACAAAATATGCGATCAGAGGTAAGATTTAGTTAGCTTTTGCTCTCTAAAACTTAAACACTTGGTCTGTACTACTTGTCTGCTTTTTTAACCAATGAAGACCAAATCCTCCTCCAGAGGGCAACTGACCCTGTGTTAAAATAGCACATCTAACATATGTGGGAAGAACTGTCCCTTTGAGGTGCCTTTAATGCTGTCTCCACTGACTGCAGATGAAGCTTAAATAACTAGATTAATGCCCCAATTTTAGGTGTCTAAAGAACTGTTAATGCCTGGAGAATGGCAGAAACTGCTGCTTTTTTTTTTTTTTTTTTTTTTTTTGTTT
>JAWWMP010000116.1:40426157-40448210 GCA_035047865.1 Dendrocincla tyrannina
TGTTTTTTTTTTTTTTTTTTTTTTTTTTTGTGTGTGTGTGATTGAGCAAGCAACAGGACTGTCCTTCAGCCTTTTTGGACGTAACACTTTCCTGGGCTTTTGTGAGGATGGAAGGAAGGTCAAAGAGGAGGTGGAAGGCTTACCAGGAGCTTAACCTGTGTAACAGGCAGTGTTGGGCATATTCAGGCTCACTCGATGGCTGTGCCTGTCATGACACAGGGATGGTACAACAGTATGGGTATGCCATCATATGCCATACTGGAGTACTGAATGAATTTCAAAAATAGTGTGCAAGATGATGACAGTCAGCTTGCAGCTGGCCCTGCTCTATGCAATCTGGCCAGAGATACTACTGTGCTGTAGTCCAGGAAGGAAATGCATGGAGGGTAAGGTATGAGGAACAATTGTTACTGGTCCAAAGATGTGGGATGCTTAGGGATATGGTAGCACTTTAAGCCAAGGATTTCACCTTCTATAAAATATTTCTTTCATGCCTAGTGCTTAGTATTTATGAAAACTTTATTAAGTTTATGAAGTTTTAAAAACTAGTGTCCCTCAGTTGCTTTTTTAAAGATTTTTGTATATTTTCAGAAGTGGCAGAAAACATTTATTTTTACAGTTGCAGACCTGAAAAAAAGCCAGGTAAGTATTTCTTGCTGCTTCATTATGGTTCATACTTTATCAGTGGAGCTGAAGAGAGTCACAACCGTTCCTGGCCGTGCTGCAGAGAATATTTGTTGCACAAAGCCCATAGTATGATCTGTATATTATTTATATATTCACATACTTAAGTAGAGTTGTAAGTAAACTCTAATGAATTAAAGAAATACTTGTGGTTTTACCACTGGAAATTTGGCAAATATCTGTATGAAACAATCCTGTCCCTAACCCTCTTTGCATTCAAGGTACAAGTCAACCTCTTTTTGCCTCACAGGAAGAGATAAGTCTTAAGCTACAGATCCTGTTTAATGGAGAAGTTTCAAGACTTTCTGTTCCCCCGTCTTTTGTTTGTTCTTCAAAGCCTAAGATGAAAGCCTCCAGCACAAGTTGCCTGCTGTGCTCAGCCCCGGTACCTGTTTGGTGAGGTCAGGGCTACGTGCGGTTGGGAGCAGCGCCGTGGGCACTGACATCCTGCCAGCAGAAAACGGATGCATCCCAAGTGAGCTGAGTGTGAGAGGCTTTGGCACAGCTGTGGGATGTCCCCCGGGTGAAATCCTGCCTTGCTCAGCCTGGGGAAAATCTTGCTGATGGCGGACAGGCCAATGAGAACTTGAGGGCTATAGGTTTTCTTGAAAATTAAAGATGGCTAGGGCTGTCTCCTGCCTCTGGAGCTGACTGGTACAGACTAGAGATGCCCAAACAGCTCCAATCCTTGCATGCTGGGCTCAGAAGTTGCCTAGGAGAGTGTTTATAGGCTCACAGTGCAGGCAGCAGAGCTGCAGCTCTGGGCTCTGCACCAGTGCTGGTAGCCTGATTGAAGATGAAATTTAAAAATAATAACAAAACAGACAAAAAGGCATGTAATAAAAACATCCCAGCAACTTTCTGATCTTCTCTGGAGTTGAAATAATAGACAATGTGACTAATTTGTGATACTGAAGTTTTGGTTGCCTTTGTTGAGAATTGAACTCCGTCATTATCTGTGGTGCTTCCAAACAGTCTACATGCTTCCCAGGCTTACACATGTGTTGAAACACACAATTTTCAAGCCTCTGAGTATTCAAACCTAAATCCTTTGAGCCTCACTGAATTTATGTATTTGTTAAGATGGCAATTACGTATACTGGGGTTGTCTCAGCTGCTTGTCATCTGGGAGGTGTGAAAGCTCCTGTTACTTACATTGTGACTACTTTTCAGATACCAAGGAGTATAAAAAGTACTGAAGCTGTAATCAGAGCAATTTCTGAGCAAGTTAAGTTCAAGGGTTGGTGCACCATGTCCTGTGAGTCCAGCATTTGAGATGATGTAGATGCTCAATCAGGAGGAAGATGAGAGCAGAGTCTGAATGTGGTGGGCAGTAGAAGCCAAATGAGATGTGAAACTTGGCTTTGAGCTTTAACTGTCCTTTTGTGTCTGGACTTGGGCTGTTGTCCATGGCCAGGCAGGGCAGCACTGAGCAGAACTGGAGGCCAGTCCTGCTGCAGGAGCTGACAGCCCTTGGAGGGACTGACATGGGTTCCTGGGCCATGGACAGGGTTGGGGAGCCCTGGAGAAGCTGGAATGAGATCTAATTGGGTGTCATGGTTTAACTCCAGAGAGCAGCTGAACACCATGCAGCCAATTGCTTACTTTCTCACCAGCAGGACTGGGGAGAGAATCAGTAGAGTAAAAGGTAGAGAACTCCTGGGCTGAAATACAGTTTAATAGGGAAAGCAAAAGCCATGCACACAAGCACAGCAAAACAATGAATTGATTCAGCGCCTCCCATGGTGTTCAGCCATCTCCAGGAGAGCAGGGCCCCATCATACATAGCAGTTACTTGGGAGGACAAACACCAACCCTTCAAACATCCCCACCTTCCTCCTTCTTCCCCACACTTTATATACTGAGCATTGGTCATATGGTATGTAATATCCCTTTGCTCAGTTTGGTTCACCTGTCCCAGCTGTGTCTCCTCCCAAACTCCTATGCAGCCCCAACATCCTTGGCAGTGTGACAGTACAAAAAGCAGCTAAGGCCTTGGCTCTGTGTAAGCCCTGCTTAGCAAAAACAAAAACATCTCCATATTATCAACCCTGTGTTCAGCACAAATCCAAACACAGCCCCATAGTAGCCATTTCGAAGAAAGTTTACTCTAACCCAGCCAAACTCCGCATACTGGGCAATTAGAACGGCAGTGCCCCAGAGCTCTTCCGCTCTGAAACCAGCACCCCCTCAGTCCCTTTTGACAGATGGTGGCAAAAAGCACTGAAAAGCCATTGCAATGGTCATTGCAGGTGCTCCAGATTACATTTTACAGCAGCTCCTCAGCATATACAGTTCTCCCACCTGTGTACACTGTGCAGGTGTAAGTAAATTCTCTGTATATATTTATATTTCCCATCAGATCTCTCCTTGGTTACTCATGGTCCCTTTGCAGATGCAGCTAGAGGACCATAACTGACAAAGAAGTAACTAAAAAATAGTATGTTTAAATATGTTAGGAAAGTCACACATTTTAGAAGCCAGAGATAGGGATCTCTTTATTTTTTGTCTGCTGAGAAAACTGCACCACTAAATCCCTCCAGGAGTCTTGCAGGTGTACGACATGATCACCCACAGACTTCAACTCTAGTCTAAGGAGTTCAGAAAGATATGTAAGAAGTCTGAGCAAGAAGCTCAGACCTGAATTTTTGTCATAATTGTAGTCTTTTCTTCCCTTTTTTTTACAGTACAGCTGAAGATACAAATATTTTTCCAGTGCCTTCACTAAAGGATTTTCTGTTCCGCTCCGCTCCACAGTGATTTGTGCCTGGCACAGGGCTGACGCATTTCACGCTGAACAATAATCTCTGGGGCTGCAGTGGAAGAGGAGAGAAAAAAAGTAGCTTCTGCAGAATGAAGAGAGATTGCTGACAGCTGCTGAGATCTGTGTGAGTGAGGACTGGGCTTCCTAAGCCTCTGAGCCAGCCAATCACCCTGATGTGAGTGTGTGGCTCCATGCATGTGCCTATGCACGCCGTCAAGGAGGAGGATGGTACAGACTTAGAAGCACACCCTGTCTTTGGTGCCATTCCAGTTTCTTACCTGTCTCCTCTGTCTTCACTCCCACAGATGTCTACACAGGATAGGCATAAATGCTTTCTCTTCAAAGGCTCACAGAGAGAAGTAGGGGAGCTGAGCATCCCACCCTCCCCCAACACCCATTCCCAGACTTGCTGTAGGAGTCAACAGCATCATGTCAGGGGCAACACCATGCTCTGGTGGCCCTATACTGGGGTGACAGCCTCCCAAGCTGTCCTGACAAATCCAGTCATAAGATCAGTAACGTCAGAGCACTAATACACATCCAATTTAGTCAGAAATTCTGTTGTTAAAATAGAGAGAGAGTGCAGATTTGGTGATACAGCCATACCTGCTCAGGAGCTCTTGGCCAGCATGGTTGTGTCTGTCAGGGAATATTCTTCACACCTTTGACAAATGTATCATTGCCAAGCAGAAGTCTGTGCTGGAGATGTGGCCTCACTCTATCCTTCATGTTTGAAATGTGCTCTGAGAACCACAGGTATTTTTCACACAAGATAAGAAAGCAGAGGAGGAGGCTGAAACAATGGCCAGTTGTTTTTCCACTCAGGACAGTATTGTTCAGCAGGTTTATCTTATTGGTATTTTTATCACATCACCTCTGAAATGTATCTGTACTACTTGCAATATCTGAGGAAAAAAGAGAAGAGGCAAACTTGAAAAAAGGAAAGTTGGATTCAATTAACCCATTCGTCTATGGGACTGGATGGCCCAGCCCCTACTCCAGCAATCCTTTCCTCAATGATAAACTTCCCAGCTTTGAAAGAGCAATGGGCAGATGAGCAGTGCTGCAGTGCTGGGCTTGGCAGGGAGCGTCCTGAAGCTGTGCTTCAGCCTTGGCAATGACCAGTGCACAACCGGTGTCTGTGACGATGCACGTTGAGGCACACTTGCCTCTCACTGGCACTCTGAACACTGTTCCATGTGCAACAAGAGGAGACAGAAATCCCAATTACTCTGCACCACCTTTGCTGTTTGTGCTGTACCTGATAGCCATTTCAGCTATTGGAGGTGGAGGGAAGGAAGAAGATAATAAGGAATAAAGAAGTGTAATAAAATGCCAGACAGGCACATTACAGAAAGCAAACAGGGAAAGCATAGCCACCTTGGATACAATAAATCTTATCTTTAAATACCTTAAGAAGCTTTCTCACAGTGATGGATCCCTTGGAGAGACTTAAACTGGAGTAAATAGTTAGGGAACTGAAGTCTTAATTTGAAATCAATTTTTAAAAGCAGAATTAAAGCCCTATCTGTATTAAAATTCAAACTGAACCTGGCTAGGCAATAATGTATGTCTCTAGGGTCACTTGGTAGCCATGTATTTCCAACAATCCCATAAGCAGAAGAACATTAGAATGAAGGAGTGTCTGATGGTGCTGGCATGCTGGCAACATATAGAGTTATAGGCAATCTGATGCCAACCTTTTTCAGCCTTTGAGAACAAAATGTATGTATATACTTCAAGACAAAAAAAATACACAGAGAAGACATTTAGTAGACACAGTGCCATATTTCCCTGAGGTGAATTCTGATACAGAATACATTCTTTACCTTACATGTATATACCCAGAACGCTCCAGTTGTTTGTGTCTGATTGTAAGTTATGAGCTTTCCTATTCCAGTAGCAAACTTAAAGAAAAATACTGAAAAACATTAGACAGCAGAGCCAGCACACTGCTGTGCCAGGAGAAACAATCTCTGCTGCAATCATATAGAGCCAATAGTTCCATCTATGAGATCTGGGCTGGGTCTGATCTTGGGAACCCAAATTCATCAGCACAGACAATGACACCTGTTACAGCTGTTCCTAGTTTCAGCTTCCTGCTCCCACTTTTTCTGGCGAGCATCCCTCCCTCTATGGCAGTGGCAGGACAGATGCTGGGCTTGTTCTTCAGCTGGCACTGCTCAGTCTATTTTAGTAATGATGGACTGAATTATGATTGGTGAACAGAGCAGTTCAGCAGATGGCAGGCTGCCTGTTCTGCCAGTTCTCCTTCTGTGGGAACTTTGATCATTAAAAGATTAAGACAGGTTCTGATAGCTTGTATCATCATATCTAACAACATTCTGAATCAGAGGTCATACTCTCTGATCAGGCCACAATAAACAGCATTGATCTTTATGTGTGATCAGAGCAATGGGGCAGGAAAACAGGTATATGTGGTTACATCTTGAACTATAGCAGTTTTACCTGGCAATGGCTGCAAATTTGAGCTATATGCCCTACTACAAGTAGTGCATTTTTTGCCATAGACTTCAACTGAAATGTGGGTAAGGCTCATGAGGTGTGACTTTAGAATGCTTCAAAAGCATTTCCTTTCTGAAATACAAAAAATACCCCCAACCAACCAACCAACCAAAATCCTGTTCTCCGGGGATATCTTTTCTATAATATCTGCAGATCTGCATCAGATGTCACAGGTGCTGGCTTGCATGAGGGCTTTAATTGATTCACAGTTCAAAGACATATAGTTCTCTTTTACAACTGTGTAAGAAGTTTGTGAAATTTCTATTTGGAGCTCAGGAGAAGGTATTGCCACACTGGGCAACGTGTAGGCAACTTTTCCAGCACTCCTCCCCTCATATCTGCATAGTCATCACTAGTACATCTGAAGAACTGTTCCATTCTCAACAAGTGTATGTTGGGGAAATGGTTTTAAAATGAAAGAGAACAGGTTTAGATTAGATATTAGGAAAAAATTCTTTATTGCGAGGGTGATGAGGCACTGAGACAGGTTGCCCAGAGAAGTTGTGGATGTCCTATCCCTGGAAGTGTTCAAGGCCAGGTTGGATGGAGCCCTGAGCAACCAATTTAGTGGGAGGTATTTCTGCCAACAGCAGGAGGGTTGCAACCAGTTGATCTTTAAGGTCCCTTCAAACCCAGGCCATTCTATGACTCTATGAAAATCTCCCCATGAAATGTAATGTGTCCAGAGTTTAACGAATTACAGCAGCACATCCTCAGAATACCTGCTGAAATGATACTTGCACTTATGTCTCTGATTTACCTGATATTTACCTTATTACTTTTGTACAACCTCTCAGCGTGGCACAGACATCTGCAGCTACATATTCTGGAAATTACGTTTGCCTTTGTGAAATAAATAAGGCAGCTCTTTTCTATATCTTAGCATAGTTATATTTTGCTAACATTTTTTATGTCTTAAGAAAAACATCTCTGATTCATTATGGAGTAAGGTTAACCAGGAACATTGAAACACTACCTCCCACCCATATGACTGAAACTGGATGACTTAAAGTAGGTATGTTGAAAGAGATATTTTGTGGGAGAAAGAGAGAGTTGTTATTGTCCTCCAGAACTCAAAAGGAAATGCTCTTCATTTTGTTTCAACAGCAAGATCTATATGGTTTGCTTTCCAGTGCCATGTGGCAACTGCCCTGAGGGCTCTGCTCATGGGTTTCCAGCTGCCTGGTGCAAAAAGTATCTCACCCAGAACTGAAAACAGCAGATTTGTTCAAAGATTACAACTTTGCACACAGAATGGTGTGAGGCTTTCTTTCCCCAAAGAGGGCTGGAACTGAGTCTGAAGCAAAAACGTGCAAGGACACATTGATTTAAGTATGCTTGATCTGTTTTTTGCCCTTCCTTAGGCAAGAGGAGTTAGTTCAGAAGAAAACTTCATTATTATCACAAGTTGGCGGTGAAATGCGCTAGAGGTATACTTATTTGTTAAATAAATACAGGGAGTATGCTTCACTGATTCACCACACCCACACAAAGCTCTGAATAATTACAGGCTTACTGCCAGACAAACTAGGGTTGTTGGATTTTTGGGGGTTTTTTTTGCAAACAGAGGTCTTATTCATAAGTCATAAATAACTGGCTTTGGTGGAGAAGATAAATTCTCACAGAGATGCTAAATGATTGTTCTAAATGGACTTCTGCCACCAAAAGGGGAGTTGTATTTAGTTATTGCTAACAGTCATTCACTGCTAAACCACAAAAGATAAGTTTTCTACCAGATATAAACCAGACTGAGAAAGCAGAACACTATGTAGAGTAGGTGTGGTCTCTCCAAGCATCACTGTATGTTAAGAAAATTTGGCTTTGGTCATTTTAAAATGGCTATTGTAGGTGCAAAGCTTATATACACTTCATTATGTCTACCTTTTATCTCAGAAATACTCAGAATTATGTCTTGGAGTGCATGTTATGCCATCTAGGATTTTATCAGTCCAATATTATCCAAGTGTATCGCTCTGGTGGAGTTCTGGCTCTGGGTGTCTTCTTATTCTGGTGACTGTCAGTAGTCAGTGATCTGTCTTGTTCCCTTGCCCCATTTCATAGACCTGCAAAGGGCAGTGTGGGTATCAGGCTTTGCTGCTGACTGCATCCATTCCTTATAAATGTCTAAATGGATGTGTGTGAGTCACTGCTCTTTAAACCTGGTCCGTTTGTGGTATAGGGGGAGAACATTATGGGGAGTTATATCTCTGCACCTTTCCAGCTGGCATCTTTCACCACATTTGCACAAAAACCAAAAGAGAGGGAGGGATTGCTTGCTCTAGATAGCCTATCCTGGTTAATGTTCTTAGTCACATCTTAAGCATTCCATAATGGCTGGTCAGCAGTAAGAGCCTCAGCTACTGGCAGAGCTCCAAGCACCATGTGGCCATTGCAATTACAACATAGCTAGTGGCCAAGGAAGTGGTTAAAGGGTACTGTATACATCTAGTTGACACCTTCAGCTTGCTTACCTCCTACTTCCAAAAAATCTGCAGGAATGGGGCTTTGTGGCAAGAATGGGAGAAGGAGTATATTGTACACTGCTTGAGAGGACACATGGTGGGCATCCACAGCTGATCAGGTACCCACTGTACTGTAGGACTGCAACTGAGAGCTGCAGCCAAATCCACCCAGTTCTACTGTTTTATGCTCTTTTTTTTTTTTTAACCTTTCATTGCACTTGTTTAGAATTTATTCAAATAACAAAGTCTTGGCAATTCTCTAGGAATGCCGTGTGGTCTGTACAGGTCTGCCCATATACTGGTAGTGCTGGTGGGAATAACTAAGGCTAACATAACAAGCCTTGAATATAAAAGCAGCTGATAAACAGATTGGGGCAGAGAATTTCCTTCTCAGATTTTTCTCCCTGTTACAAATTGCCCCTTTGGGAATCAAAGGGGTCATTTACTATCTCTTAATCCTTTTTCCTCCTCCATACCACTTTTGCTTGTACTCCTATTAATCTTTTTTCCCATTTTGATGAAAAAGGCATGGATATAAGTCAAAACATTCCTAAGCATTAATACACTTTCTGCACAATTTTTCACTTTTTCCTACAACTCTGCTAAGGATGGATACACGGTGCAGTGAATGTGAGTCTCATAAACATTCACTTCTGACTCCATGTCTGGATTTTCTTGTTTTAGAAGCTTTCCAGGCTTTCTGATTGGGACTTATTCCTCCCATGATTTCATTATTCTCAGTCTACTCTTTCTGACATTTCATTAAGGTAAATAAGAAAAGGCTGTCATTACTGTACAATGACTATTGTTTCAAGCACCCTTTATCTCTGGATGATTTATATTTCTAAAAGTTGGGGCAAGGGAGAATGGTTCAACAATGTGTGAGGAACAATGGTATCCTCTGTCTTACAGAAAGAGGCTTGATCACAGTCAAGAGAGTTGGAGGTAAGCCATTCACTAGATTAGAGTTGCAAAGTCTACAGTAAGTTGAATGGGAGAGGTGGAGGGAAAGCTGTGAAGAAATCTTTTTCAAAACCTTTAATGCGTGGCATTTTTGTGGCTTTCCCTCTCCAGGAGCTGATATTGCTAATCCCTTTCTAAATGGTGTTTGAACACTGCTGTCCTCAGGGGTCCACCCATCTCTCAGCTCCACCTCCTTATTCCCTGCTCCTTTGTTTATGCATCCTGGTCTAAATCCTTATGGGATTGATAAGGAAAATAACCGCCTTGGCATTGCACACTGTAGCACCAGAATGCTTGCTGAGGTTGATTAACACTGGTCAAAGAATATTTTAAGTTGACTACTTGCCAGGTTCTGGAAGTAATAGAGAGGAAGCTTGCATGAGAAATTAAGGTATTCCATTTTGCTCCCTTGAGAAACTGGTCTAGGGAAGCTTTACAGAGAGAGATGTTAGGAAAGAGTGCAAAAGATGGTGCTTATCATTGCAATGTTGTCAGCTATTCCCAAATTAGTGAGGGCCCATCATTTTGGAGGAATGATTGGGGAAGGCTGGTCATAACCCTTGGTGATATCTAGCTGTTGGATTTTCAGGCTGATATAACTATTCTACTTCTGGAAGTAACCTTTTGTCCAAGGGGAGAGAGGTTCCTTCTTGATCAGGTTAGTGGGGCTGACCCCAGTTGAAGGTGTGGCTTAAAGACTGTAGTCTCAAAATCTATCCTGATTTTTTCCCATTTCTTTTTATTTACTAGTAGAAAATCAATCCTCAGTTGGATATAAACACCGTGCTGATATCATTCACCTTGAAATTTCAACAGGATGTGACATTTCCCCTCTCTTTCTTGTTATCTGCCCTATTATGCACCTTAGTGACATTTGAGAGATTAACCAAATACACCTTGTCCACCCACAGTATAGTCACGAATAAATAAATAGATTACTAATTATTGGCTTTTTATTATAATTTTCCTGCTCTTACAAGTTTTATTTACTAGGTGGAAGCATACTAAGTATATTAATTTTAAGAAGATACAGAAGTGTGATGGAAATCAGGCAAGTGAGATAATAAATATGTTTGCTTTGTGATAATCAGTGGAAGCATATTGTGTAGGCAAGAACAGTGCTCTTCAAAACAGGATATGGGAATCTCCTGAGATTTACAGGAGTGGCCAGATGCTGGACCACTCTTTTTAGCTGTAAAGGCAGTTAAAGGCACACAGTCATTATAGTTTCCTTTTATTTTGTAGCATCACTCAACCAAGTGATAAGAGAGCAAATAGCACAGTGTGCATTCATCTCACTGGCAAACGGCACAGGGTAAAGTCAGTCAATGAAGGTAATTGTACCTGGACAACCTGGTTGAAAGCATCATTAGCCAGTTGTCAGGACTATTCCTGCTTGAGTCAACATACACAAACACTAGATATATCACACTTGGACATTTCCAAGGGTTAGGAGTAAGTCTGGCCCTTCAAACCAAAGCTGCAGACCTCTTTTAAATGAACTAAAACCAACTGGCTCACGCTCTCTGCAGATGTGTGTTCTGCAGAGATGGGCACCCTCATTCAAACTGCTGACAGTAACAAGAGTGATGTTAGTAATAATAGTACCAACATATTGAAATGTGAAATTACAGGTCCCTAAGTAAAAAGTTACTCTAGTCAGATAAGTATGCAATGGATGTGGGTTTATTTGCTGGATCCAGACATTGCTAGCCATTTTTGAAATGGAGGTAAGCTGCAATTTTTGTCTCATTAAGGCCTAAGTGAAACGGTGGGGCTGATTATGGATAATAAGACAATTGAGGGTTATAGTTATTGATAATACTGCTATGACGGAGGTGCTGGAATAGCTTGCAACACAGTGTGGATGTCCCATTCCTGGAACTGTTCAAAGTTAGGTTGGATGGGGCTTTGCACCAGCTGGTCGAGTGGAAAGTATCCCCGCCCATGGCAGATGGGTTGGAACTAGAAGATCTCATAAGGTCCCACCCAAACCATTCTATGATTCTGTGATAGGGATGTTTTGGAAGAGATATGGCAAAAGAGAGATGTCTTCTTCAGGGGATGACAATTTTTCGGCCAGAGGTTAAATGGGGAATAGAAGGCAGTGTGTCTGCCTGCTGAGGTCTCCCACAGGCTCCTTTGGGTTGTTCTCTTCTGGGTCTTCTCTGAGGCATCATTGAGCACTGCATCTGCAGCCTGACATGGTCAGTCAGTCCTTAGGTAACACTACTTTGTTATTAGCAAATTGCTGAAGGTGTTTCCTTGAGGCTTGGCTTTGAGCCCATAGTCTGTTTAAAGAGTTGAAGAGTAGGGATGACAGAGAAGTAGAGCGCACTAAAGTGGAGATGCTATCAACAGCACCAGACAAAGTCATTGCTTGCACTGGGAGGCAGCACAACTGAATAGTTTCATAGTCAGGCTGGTCTGGGAGTCTCCTGCTGCCAGCTTTCCTTTGCAGGCAAGTCCTGGCCCCTTCACTTTCTGAGGTCTACCAAAGTACTCAGAAATGATCCAGCTGTGTGATGAGGGCTGCTGCCCTGGTTGTCACCGCTCTCGTGGCTGGGAACACAGGAGTGACATGCAGTCTGATGGCATGCAGCCAGGCAGCTGGGGCTGCTACTAGTTTTGTCTTAAAGGCCAGAGGAAATTTAAAATAAATATTCTCTTCAGGAGGGCAAATGCCAAGGCTTGGATTTAATGAAAATATTAATCCCAGAGGGAAGTGTGCATCATGTGGGGCTCTCACAATGAGATGCAGACTTCTGAAGATATTTCCTAATGACATTATTTATGTTTATTTTTCAGTGCTGTGGCAGCTCCCAGGAGCTATGAACCAAGTGCCTCTTAACCTTGGGACTCTATAAACACAGGCTGAAAGGGTGATCTTGTTCCGGAAAACTTTCTCTCCTTGGCAAGCTGACATTTGAGCTGATACTATTTTACTTAAATTGAGGTAGTAAAATATACAGTGAGGGCCTGTTTTCCCAGCTGGGTGCTCACCTGTCTCTCCCTCTGTCCTTTGCTTGGCCACATGTCTCTCACCTTTATGCATTGTGGCATTCCTTGTGTGGCTTAACCATTTCCACTTTCAGGTGGGTGCTCTGATTCAGTCATGCCTGATAGTCACTTGGGATGGTGTAAATAATCAAAAAAAAAGGAAAAAAAAATTTTCCCCCCAATTTTCCTGACTTTATTCATGTTAGGAGCTTTCTGATAGGGAGAATTAGGATCTGAAGGATGGTATAAAATATTAGTCTGAGCCCTACTCAGCGCAATTGCTGCCATAACTTGAAACAGGGTAAAAATGCAGATCTTACAGAACATCTTATTGTGACTGGACACATCTTGCTTTGTATGGTGCGCGTCTGGCAGGTTCCAGTCTGCTTACCACATTGCTTATCACTCATTTTCCCTGCTCCACACAGCAAAAGATATGAACATTTAAGAGACAACTTCTGCTTTGGTCAATGTTACATCCAAGTGTCATTTAATATATATTAGGGAAATAAAAAGCCACACAATTCTGATGAAATTAGGTTCCTTGTCTGTATAAATTGCATCCAAAGTATTTTTTATATGGTGGCTGGAAGCACCATTGTCACTAATAGAGACTAATAGAGAAAAGGTGTTTCATTTATCTCAGTTTATTATGTATGTAATTACTAGAGCCTGGTTTGGCTTGTTAGAGTTAACCTGAAATTAGTGCTTTAGATGCTAGGCTTAAATTAGTGGTTTGAGATAGCTGTTCCATGATTGTCTGAGTAGTGCTTTGTGGCCCAGCTGAGGATTTTGAAAGCAGAACTGGGCTTGACTATGAAAGGCAGGAACTGTTTCAGCCAGTCTCAGCAAGGCAGACTCTCTTGGTTGTATGAAGGATTCCCAGCAGCAGGTCTGTGAAGACCACTGTAGTCCTGCACATCTACCTCCATGTGGCTTGGCTTGGAAACAAATAAAAGCAAATAGTCTGCACTTGGTTAAGATCCCTGAGCAGATGGCAACAGACGGCATGGCCTCATGATGAGAGAACAGCAAAAGAAACCAGTGACGGAGTGAGGGATTACATCAGGCCACATTTGGATCAGCTCTAGGTGCTATGGAAGAGTACCCTTAGAGATCCAGGGCAGGGAGGACAAATATGGAGAAGAAAGACAGTATTGCACCCAGCATGAGCTGGAAGTGGGAACTGTAATTTAACTACATGTGGAATTGGAATTCACCTGACTGTTGGCCTCATTAACTCAGTAATACTTATGATGCATTCAGCTCTTCACAAATCTCATGGTCTATTAAAAAAGGTGATTGAGAAGGAAATACAAAAAACCATAAAGCACCATAAGAAGTATAGAAAAGAGACCAATTACATACCTATTAATTATATTAGACACTAAGAGGCACCCATTAAAATGATCAGGTACTGAATTAAAAGGAAATGAAAGGAAATGTTTTTTTCTACTAGGCAGATCTAAACTGGTTGGAGAGGGACCATGGAACTCAGATTTCCAGAGTCACAGAGAATTGTTCCATGCACCAAACTACACTGGTCAAGCCTAGAGGACATATGCCAGCAAAAATAATAAGAAAAATCTTTATGTATCGTAACATACTTTGGGTTGGAGAGGGTCTCAGAGGTCACCTGGTCCAAGCCCTGCTCAAAGCAGGACCAACTGTGATGTCGAGTTACGTCATTACATGATCAAGTATAATAAAAATGTCCATGTTGTATTGATCTAAATGTGTATGGACTACTTTTGATCTCACCTTTCCTAACTTTTGAGTACTTTTGAGTGGGTTTTGCAGTGCACTGGAGTATTTCCTGGTGCTAACCTTGCAGAGGCAGTTGGGTAGTTTGCTGTGTAAGAGTTGCAACTTGTCCTGGCAATTATAAACCCCACCTGCAATTATTTTTAGGCATAAAAGAGTAAGCTAGCTTTAAAAAGCGTGTCTTAAGTGCTGTATGAATCTAGCAAAATTGCAACATTGCCATGAAAATATGTGCTGAGGCATGTGAGCCTTTGGCAGATTTAGTCTGCTGACAAGCTGGATCTTGAGCGGCACCATCTTAGTGAACCAATTAAATATTGGGTACTAGTTTCCTAAGGCTATGACCCAAGAGAATTTTGCAGTGTTCAGCTGAGAGTTGGAATTAGTGAGTCAAAGTCTTCCTTGAATTAGACTAGTTGAACAGTGACCTCAGATTTGTTACCCCAGATTTCCATTCAGTAAGCACAGGGCATTATATCTCCAGTGTGCTGCAAAAGTAGAAGGCATTAAATTTCCACCCCGTTTTGGAAAGAACTCTTTCTCATTTTCTCTGAAATGAAGTAGTTACATTGTGTTTCCAGGATACGATAAGAAAAAAGTTTGACTTACTTGGGAATAAAAAGGAAAAATTATGGGAGAGGACAGTTTGCATGTAGTGTTTCCTGAAATGGAGGGAGAAGAACTTTTCAAGACAACATTAGTATAGGTAAAGTAGAAAGCAGCTCTTTAATGAGTGTTTTCTGATGCATGGTGTATATAGGTGTGCTTGATGCATAGAGGTGCTTACTAATTTTATAACAGTACTTAATTGCCATAACTAAAGGTTACGTCTAACCCCAGGACCTTCCACCCTTGTGTCACCTTGGTGCCACCCTCAGGTCTGCACCTTGGCACGCCTCCTTAGGATTGAGTCAGGGGGTCTCAAGAGCCCTTACTTATTCACCATCATCATCATCTTCGCATCACATTCCTTGGCTGGAGCTTCTCCAAGGTCTCTGGGTCTTGTTTTGACTACAATATGTATTGTTATTCTAGTCCTGGCACATGAGTACCAAGCAAGATATTCTAGTCACTATCTTACCCTTAACACAAACATTCAGGAATTTAGCACTGAAGTAGAAACTGCTAGTTGCTACATTAAATATGAGAAACTATACAGCTACACAAAAATTTACAAATTTACAAAATATACACAAATACATAAAATATATACATATATACAAATAAATAAAGTCCTAAGGCATCAGTAGGGCATGAAGTTAAAAACTTAGGAAAGTTTGAAGTTATGGATTCATGCCTTAGCAGGAAATTAAATTACAGCTCAGTCTCTGATCTAGGTTCAGATGTACAGGACAAGGGATGGGGTTGCATGGGAAAGGCTACAACCCTCCTGTCAGCATTACTGACCAAAATGGTGGGTGATGCTTTCACAGACATATGACGTGTAGCCTGCATTCATTTGGGAGCTCTGGGAGCTCCAGAGCACTTCTGCCTCAACTGTCTGTATATGTCTTCAGACACTGAGGTCTTTGCAAGGCAACCTACTACAGCATGAAAGAAGGATAACTTGGGGAAGGACTTCAATGAGCACATCCAAATAGTGCAGAACAAATAAATGGAATCAAACTAAAGTAACCATGAGGCAGAAGAGAGGTGGGTCAACAGAAATTGACTGTGAAAAACAATGCTTGCACGTACAGTGTATAAGCTGCACAAAGCAGTTCAGTAACAAAGTACAAACAGTGAAATGAAACTTTACATCTTTGTACAGGGCAAAATAAACCAGTGCCATCTGGTCATAGTTCATCTCTAAGAAAGGGATTCTCTGGTGGACAGCCACTGAAAAGCTGTGATTAGGAAGCAGAAATTCTACTTTGTATTACCTGAGAGAATTTATGGGCTACATCGAGGTCACAAACCACCTAATTATTGATATGATTCAACAGTAAATCACACAAAGGAAAGATGCTTCCCTGTGTGGACTCACAAAGCAATGAGGAGTGCAGGCAAGGAAGAGTTTCACAGCAAAAGCAAAGCAGAGGTGTTTTCCTGCCAGTGTTATTCTATTCCTGTTGGCTATATGTAATCAACTATCTCCTTACAATGTGCTAGGCTTTGATGAGTTAGATGGTCAAGATGGTGCTTTCTCAATGAACTTGCCTACTGCAGCCTTCAGGGAGTGACATCCCACAGGACACAAAAGCCAAGAGACTATCCTTCTTCAGGCAGTAAAAGGGTAAGAAGGAGCAAAGAAGACAAAGAACGGAATCTGCAGACCCATGAGGAGGTCAGACCTAACAGTCCACTGTGGCAATGACAAAGGCAGGAGTACTGGTAAAGCACAGGTCATGAGAGATGGCAAGGGGCTGGAAACAAAGGCAACAAGATCAGTAACAGAGTGGTGTCTGCTAGCCAAAAACTTGGGAAAGGTCCAGAGTATCAAGAACTTCAAGTCATCTGCTGATGGAGAAGAGCAACAAACAAGGTAGATAGGTAACCAAAAGGGATAGCCAGACCCTGTCCTGTAGAAGGAAATCAACACGAAAACAATAAAACCTGGAGTGGGTTCAATGGGCATCTCAGAGCTTTGAGGTGTGCCTTTCTTCAGTGAGAATTCAGTGAAAGATATGCCCTCAGAAAGAGCTGCATATCAGGAAAACCCTGCCACAATGAGGCAGAAAATACTTAAATTATATGCAGAAGATTAGACTTGGAGAAAGTCCTCCAGCGGCTCGAGAAGGAGGAATTTGGATGCAGCGCCCACAATGCTTTCTTCTGCACATCAGTTCAGACAGGCTACTAGGATAAAATGTCTGTAGGGAGTCACCGAGCCACTCAGGTTTCACTGCCTGTAAACCCTTGCTATTGATGGCCAGCATCCAGCAAGTCGAACAGCAGCACCCTGTCGCTGAAACTGATGCTGGTTTTGGAGCTGGTGCTGACCTGATCAGCGACCTGCTGGATTCCCGCTTTTGCCACAAGCAGGGAAAAAGTGCCTAACCAGTCTAAATTGTTCACCCAAAACTTTTAGGTTTTACCCGGTGCCTGTGCTGAGAAAAAAACCCTACCAACCAATTAACCGAAAAACCCCAGCAACAAAACCAACAACAACAGAAAGTGTTTGCTATATTTCACTCCGGGCTCCCTTCGCCTTTACACCAGCAGTGGCAGGACTGCCCTTGTGCTGGCATACCTCGGGGCAGGTTGCCCGGGAATGTCGGAGCACGGCCAGGGATCTCCCACTCCCTGCCCCGGGACGGCGCTCCCAGCGCGGAGCCGCAGTGCCACCTCCCGGCAGGCTCCGGCTCCTGGTTCCAGCTGGGAGAGAGCTGAATTTCTCTACAGTAGCTTGGTACAGTGCTGTGTTTTGGATTCAGTACGAGGATAATGTTGATAGCACCCTGATGTGTTAGTTGTTGTTAAGTAGCGCTTCCCCCAGGTCAAGGACTTTTCAGTTTCTCGTGCTCTGCCAGCCAGCAGGTGCACAAGGAGCTGGGAGGGAGGACGGCTGGGACAGCTAATCTGAATTGGCCACAAGAACATTCCCTGATGTAGAACGTCATGCCCAGTATATAAATGGGGGTAGTTGGCCAGGAGGGACTGATCGCTGCTTGGGGACAGGTTGGCCATCAGTCAGTGGGTGGTGAGCAACTATATTGTGCATAATTTCTCTGTCTTGGGTTTTGTTCATCTCTCTCTGTCCTTCTCTTCAGCATAATTGTCATAATTGTTATTATTTTTGTTATTTTTTTATTTATTATATTTATTTATTTTTGTTTCAGTTATTTAATATTCTTGTCACAACACATGAGTTTTGCTTTTTTTCCAATTTTCATCCCCACAAGGGGAAGGTGTGGGATGTGAACAAACAGCTGCATGGTTCTCACCTGCTGTCTGTGGTTAAACCACGACATGATACCATGTGCATTTCTCCCCTTGAAATGCTGTTGCTGTTTTACTTTCAATAGCACACCTCTTTGGAGGAAATGTATTTTGGTTTCTCTGAGAGAGTTCACAGAAATACCGTGTGAATTTGGTTTGTAGATTAGGAGGAGATGGCGTGTGTGACAAGTTTCTTCAAGATCTACCCGTTTTGGTTGCTGAATTGTATTCAGCTACAGCAGTTCCCTGTTAACCCTGGGTTTGAACATAGTTGTTTTTCTGCCTTTCAGGTCCAATGAGATCCTACTAAGACAGAAGAAATTTGTCACCCATAAGTTAGTAATTTCATAATCCCGATGATCTGGAGTGCTTCATGAATTGTGTTAATGTGCTGGACCCAGAATTTTTTTTTAAAAATCCTGTTTCAAGCAACTGCCCAATTTCATTATTTATAGACATAGATTTCAGTCCACCTGGGAAAGAGTTTCAGGGCATTACCTCATTCCCTGCTCAGACACATTTGTTCCAGCCTTGCTTGTCACTGGGATAGGCCTTGTGTGGTTACAGGTCTGATCTCCTGCAGTGGCAGGCTACCATGACCGTGTAATTGCTTTCCTTTGCCCATGTGATCAGAGAAGTCTGGAAAATCAGTGATTAAGGTAAATGCCTCTGAGAAAGCAATATTTCAAAGCCTGAGTAAACCAACGAGCTGGAGAATTTATTTGCCCAGAGTTGTTAGTTTTGATTTATTTGCCTCTGCTGAACATACTGACCACCACTGAATGCTTTTTGTTAAATAATTTCAACAGTGCTGGATAGTTGTTGAACAAAAGACATACATGTCCCCTCACAGCTGATTTGAGAAATACTGATTTGGGAGTCTTGCCCATCCTCAGGACTTGCTCTGCATTGTTCAGATTTTGATATGGAGAGCTTCATCATTTAGACATTATAGATTTATATGCTCTAAATTGCTGTAAATGAACACATCATCTCCTCTTTTTTATTTAAAATGTATCAAAAGTGAAAGAGCACTGAGTACTAGTACTGGGCACTGATTTCTCTCATCACTGACTCACTCTGGGAAGTGCAGTCTGGAACTTCTGGGCCTCTGGTCTGGTTGCCACCTGTGTTGCAATGCCTCATGCAGGATGTTTTGACATCTGTCCTCAACTAAGCTGAGAATTCAAACCCAAAATATTTCATGAGTTTTTGGATAAAACCTTCAAAAAGTGCAGTATTTAATATGGAATCAGTTTAGACCATAACTCTGCTTGGAATAACTCAGACTTTGAACTAGATTTGCAGACGTTTGACTTTCTGCAAGCCTCTCGGTGGGACTGGAGCCAGCCTTTATGTTTTTTTGACTGCAGGTTTTAGTGACTAATATCTTTTTAATGCCACTTTTATATGTACTATAAAGGTCTTTCCATAGACCACTCTTACCAAAATCGAATAAAAAGTCCAAGTTAGTTCAAATTCTATTCCATGGAGTTCAAATTCTGAATGCTTCACAGCAATGTTGGCAACTGCTACTCCCTTTTCCTGAAGCTGCCCAACTGAGATAATTTTCTGTGTCATTGGTGTTTCTAGAAACTCAAATTAGAACCCCCGAAAATGATTTGAAGGCAATAGCTCTACCCATGTTTTTAAAAAGTATATGTACTTTTATGTATACACACATGCACATGTACTTACTAGTCAGGAGGAGGAGGCTGGTGGTATATGCCTTTGAGACCAACTTTTCTGATGATCTGAGTCTCACCATGTCAGTGTTTTGAATCCATAAAAGTCAGCCTCAGTGGAATTTTCACCCACTGCATTTTCCAACCCTGCGGCTTGATCTACATCTCAGAGCTTGACTAGTAGAGATATTTTGATTACAGGTCTAATTGCTCAAATAAACCTAAAATGTGTAGATAGGTGAAAGCCCAAGCCTTGATATCATTTTACCAAGATGTAAGTGATACATGCTCAACATTTTATTAGCAAGGATTAATTAATTATCCTGTGAGATTTTTGTGTGTAGGAACATGACTGTGCTCTGGCCAATTTCACCTCTGAGCTCACCTTCTCCCAGGTTTGTAGCCAGCCGATATGTAGGGATCCTCCATACTTCAGCTTGCTTTGTAGCTGGATCACTGTAATTCTTTTCTTCTGGGCTGAATACTACAATATCATTATAAAGTATGTTTACCAAGTTAACACATAACTGTTTCTGAGCTCTATCTGTGTCTGTGTGTGTTGCAGTCCTGGTGGGTGGGCGTGCAAGGGAAAACCAGACCATTTTGGTAGTGTAAATGTAGTTAGATAAACATCAGCAACAGAAACAGGTTCTAATTGGGTCTGTCAAAATGGTGCATTCAGATGCAGTAAAATGTGCAAGTAGGAAACAGAAGTCAACACTGTGCCAGAAAGTGGCCACACTTCTTGCTGCTGGTGTTGCATAAATGGCCCTAGCAGTTGCTTAGTGTGTTAGGCTGTCCCAGATTGTGCTCTGCAAGGTGGAGGAAGTGCTTGCACATCTGCTGCCATATCCTCCCCATGCTGGTTGTGGGTAGTGGGATGGGAACCTAGTCTTCTTTGCAGCCAGAGTTTCCAAAACTTAGCATGCTCATGAGAAATTTTTTCGGTGAGGACTCTGTTCAATGACTGGACTTGGTGTTTTATTTGTTGGAGCATGTTAGTCTTTGAGAGCCTCACATGGGGTTCAGCTGGGTGCTGAAGGTGGCCATTGATAAAGGGGATTTAAAAATGGATCAATGATAAAAAGCCATTTAAAATACTGTAAAGCATTCTTAGTGTACTTTCTGCCACTTCAGGCGTCAGCGCATACAGGTCAAACATGGCAAGTGGTGATGAAGCGTATGGATTTTACTGATGTTCACATATAACAACTCAGGTTGCTCATCTGAGATTTCTGTGCTTGTGAGTTATGTAGCCCTTTGGAGCAATTTTTTCTAAAGCTTTGACAATTCACAGTGATATTGATAATCCTAAAATGGCCGTGAACAACAGATTGAAGAAAGAAAAAGAATGGTTTAAGTAAAAAGGGAAGAAACAGATCCAGAGAAATTAAACAGATAAAGGGGTAGGGTGGGTGGGCTTTGGTGGAGGTGGATGGAATTGGAAGAAGCAATATTTGTTTTGACATAAAAAATAAAATGGAGCTAGAAAGGTCTAGCAAATGGTTGATGTTATTGATTTAATCCACTGTGACACACTGATCCATGTATTCATGTAGAAGTTTTATAAAAACAAACAAAAAAAGAAGCTCTAGAGTTTAAATACTGTGCTTTTGGTAATGAGCTGCTCTATCACATGACTGATTTAGGCAAAGACATTACAATTCTTTTAATGCCAATTTTGTAATGTCAATTAACTGGTTACATTGAAGACTTCTAAACTGTGACTGCTTGACTGAGCTGACCACTCAAAGCCTATAAAGCTCAGAGCTGCTAATCTCAGTCACGCTTGAAGTTGCTATCAGTCATCCACATCATCCAGGCTTCTTTAGATCATTTGCCTTAGACACACACACAAATTGTACGGCATGCTCGTTTGTGTGCAGTGGGGCAAATGTATCAAGGCTCCTGCAGGAAAAGGGAGCTTAAATCATACTGCGTTCACAGGTCTTCCTTCTTTGCTCAAAATGAAACTCAGGCCTTCCCATTAGGATTTAACTTTGGCTCTGAGTCAGCTCCTCAGGTGTTTCCTAGGGAAGCGTTGCCAGGTGAAGCATGGACAGAAATGTCAGCTGAGCCTTTATTAACAGAAGGCAGCTGATTTCACATATACTTACCCCTACTCAAAGGACATACTGTGTACAAAGTAAATTTTCTGTCTAGTTAAGTCTTTTCCAGACTTATCTCGCAGGAGGGCAGCAGAAGACACTAGAAAGATGTGAAGAAAGAAGGAGTTTGCATGCCACACAGCCAACCTACAATGCTACTCTTTTGGTAAGAAATGCCTTCAGGTGCGGTTAGAGCTGAGAAATTGTTAACTAGT
>JAWWMP010000116.1:40448310-40552528 GCA_035047865.1 Dendrocincla tyrannina
TACAAAGTAAATTTTCTGTCTAGTTAAGTCTTTTCCAGACTTATCTCGCAGGAGGGCAGCAGAAGACACTAGAAAGAAGGAGTTTGCATGCCATACAGCCAACCTACAATGCTACTCTTTTGGTAAGAAATGCCTTCAGGTGCGGTTAGAGCTGAGAAATTGTTAACTAGTTACTTTAGTGCTCAGTGCTGGGGACAGACATTCTCACAAATCTCGTGGAAGTTAAAAGAATCTGCACAGGCTGAATGGATGCTGCAGTGCCTCTGTTGTGTATTAAGTTGCTAATCTTGTGTTGTGTTCATATGGAATCACAGACGGAATGGAAACAATAAAACAACTCTACCTTGCAGGTATGCCTGTAGTAGGTAGGAAACACCATGAAAATGGAGATGTTCCACTTCACCAATTTGCAGAGGTTTCTGATCTGCCTTTTGGCACTCTCAGGGTTTGAACTGGTTCAGCAGGCAGCGTGTCATCTGAGTTCAGAGAATCTAATAAAAGAACTCATACCTGTCAAGGTCTTTTTTTCCAAAAGACTGCTCTGAATCAATACACTAGAGATAACAGCCTTGAACAAGATTAGCTGGAGCAAGTGTTGTTTTGATAGTTATGAATTCATGAACTTCTCTCTCAGCAACACTGTGACTTGAAGCTGAACTATTCTTGGTGACTGGAACACTAAATCGCAGAAACGGGGAGGGAGGGAATCACAAAGGGGAGGAAGCAGATGAAGGGCCATGGGTCACAGCAGGAAGTGCACAGTGTCAGCAGGATTAAATTTCCCTAGACCTGTTTCTGTGATCCTATGGGATCCTTTGTGGATCACATAGCAGAGCACAGCTGTTATTTTGTACTGTGGCGAAGAAAACCCCGTCTGTCTCTACCAGAATGGGCCACCACATTTATTTTTCCAGCTTTTCTTCCCTTCCTTTCATGTGAGGTGCAAGCTGAGAACACCACTGAGTAAAAGTGTGAAAAAGTCATCAAAAGAGGAATGTGATTATTTTCTAGGTGTGATAAGTGGAGGATGAAATTGACTTAAAATAACATGTCTTGATTAGATTTTCCTTGTGAATTTTCAAACTTACTACTAAGAAAACTGGACTATTTCTAAATAAGAAGGATCTCACTACAGAAAGAACTACAGATGACATACACATAACAGGTTGTCTAGACCTCAGCAGCTGACAAAGCAGATAATAGCCTGGATAACTTGTCTCTTGCTGGTTCCAATGCAGATGTTGGCATAACTGAGTCTCCTGAATGTAGACCAGCACTTATTCATTTGCCTCTATTAATTGATTTGAGGGTTGCACTCCAGTCTCTGGATGACCACCTGGATATGGAATAGAGTCTTTTTCTGTGGCTGAGTTAGCACAGAAAATGGTAGCTGGGACAATCAATGACTTTCTGCCATTGTACATTTCCCATGAGTCAGCATAGCAGCTGAAACAGAAGTTGCCAGTACCATTTCAAAGTGCTTTGGAAAGAGACATGCTTATTTATTTGAAACCTTCTACACGTCCTAAAGAAATAAAAGGGGAGGAAAGCTAGACAGGTAGCTGGTGCTTATAGCAAACAGGTCATTCTACTGTAACAAGGGTTTGGGTAGAGTTGGTTTGTCAGACTGACACAGGCTAAGGATGTGCATGCAACTAATGGCCTTCTCTTGGGCTGAATTATCTCTTAGGAGTTAATTCTGAGAGTTCTTTACAACATCTTTGCTTTCATTGTAATGTTTTCTCAGACATGAAAGAAAAATGTGATAAACAGCACAAACCAGTTCAAAGTATAGAAGAGCACTACATGCTAGCAGGAGATCAATCTAACTTTTCCTTTCTCCAAGGAAGACATCCAGCAGCCTTTAATTCCAGCAGTTCTGCATTTTCAAGCATTTGTATTTTCACAGTTCTTTAGTCTGCCCTTTTTTTTTTGCCTTTTTTCCCCCCTCCTAGTTAAACTAATGATACTGCTGTATATATATTTAATTGACCCTTCAGGGCATTAAACTGTCTGAACATTTGGGAAAAGCAGCCAAGTCTGACACTGTGTCATAAAATAAGGGAGCTTGCCAGAGCCTGGACATAGAAGCCCTGTGCATGAGAGCTTGACCAAAGCACAAGTTGAAATCTGATAGCTGAAGAAATACCCTGCAGTTAACAGGCATGTAAACCAAAGAACTGCTGTGAGATTAAGTATCAGCTACTATTAACTCTGGTGCACTAGGACATCTTTTTGGCTCAAAGACCTATTTATACTAGAGCCCTTTACCAGGCCTGAGTGTATAAATGCAGACCCTCTCTATACATAAGTAGGCCTTTATTTTCTAGTAGTGAAACAGAGGTTCAGCTGTGACCCTTGCTAGCCCTGGGTCCTACCTCTTCCCAGTGCTTTCCTCAAGCAACTAAGTGACTGTTTGAAGTTCGGCAGACCAGCAACAGGGGGAATTTGTATTTGGTTCCACTGAGTCTTAATGAGACCTTCATTATTGCTTGTCACTGCCTTTACTGATGCTGGAGCTCAGGGAGTTTTTTAAACAGATCAGGGCACATTTTAAACTCTTAGCCCAAGGCAAATTGGCCACTTTGTCTGATCACAGCCTCTGTGCTGATATAAAGGTCCGTCTGTGAGATTGCACAGACAGCTCTTGTAAAAACCCCACTGACCTCGGTATGCGTTTCAAATGTTATGTACTTAGTACCAGTCAATAGCTTCTCAGCTGCCAGAGTTTTCTTAGGGATGTATGTCTGTGTGTGTCTTTATCACCATAAGGGCAATATGTATTCTCTGAAACAGCTAAGTAACTTTTAGCAAGATACTGGAAAGGTGAGGTGGTAATAATAGTTGCAGAGTGGCCTTTCTTGTTAGTCAAAGTGTTATGGAAAGGATCTTGGCATTTTACACCATACAACTGCTGTGTTTGGAATAGGAGGGCTTAGAAACCTTGAGTTACTATGTCTGCAGTAAAACTGTACAAATAAGTGATTTGCTGCTTACTGTCTGTGCTAAGAAAAGAATTTCAAACCAAGAAAACAAATAATTTGAATTGGCCCCTACTTTAAAAAAAAATTGAAAGCAAACAAATATTTCTCTATCATTTTCAAGATTGTTTATATCTTTATCAAGCAAGGAAGTGGTTTGGAAACATTTTGTAACAAGCTGGTTTGAAATAGAAAGCAAACTAATGATTTGAAAAGTCAGTTCACAATTACAGGAGCTAAGACTATTTGGCATCTGTAGTTGCATAATAATAAATGGAATAGCATGTGCTTGTATATCACTTCTCATCTCCCAGTGGGTGGATCAGTATTTGCTAGAATCTTGGTTAATGACATTAAAGAATGTTCTGGTCATGGCACATTGCTTTAGGAGAAATGCTTTTTAAAATTTTTTTTCCCCTATTTTAAATTCATTTTACTCAAATGTGTTTATAAGTCCTTGGTGCACGTTGCCTGTTTTCACAGAGCTAGGCATGTCACTTACTTTTGTGTACTCCACCAACTTCTGTATTCTATAACCTGTGGTGCTTAACTAAGGTTTTAAGTCACACTTTCAAAATATAACATCTAGAAGCCTACATTTTGAACCTATTTAATTTTTCAAATAATTCAGAAGCTTTGATTTTTTTTAACACATCTGTTTAGAGAAGGAAAAATAAAATTGTAAAATAATCTTTGTATGTAAAAACCTGAAATATAAGAATAAGCATTCAAATCACATGAAATATCAAAAAAACCCAAAACATTCATGGAGGCACTGTGAGTTAGCAAGATAGTAGGAAATAGCTCTGATACACATCTGTGTGTTTTAATATCTTTTCTTGAGGCTTCAATTTCCCTTTTGACAATAATTTCCCACATTTCTAAAATGCTTTGAGCTTTAGTTATAAGCATAAAAAAGAGGGCTACAGTATCTTGTCATTCCCAGCAGCTTTATTGTACATGATACATACTTTTGCTGTTTCAGAACCTTAACATGCTGTACCACTTGCCTTCACTGAGCATGGAAATCACATCTTCTTCTGGGAAAGATTTGCTATAAAGATAACTAAATAGCAGCTGAAACTTGTGCATTGCAGGCATACCACAAATTTTAACTTCCTGGAGATGTTGCCATTGAGCTGCCCCTCAGAGTAAAGGGCATGCACTAATGTATATAAAAACAAAGGGCAGCTGCTTTCTGTTCTTAGCCTAAGTTCTGAGTTTTAAAAAATCCTGCAACATTTTAATATTGCAAATGAAAGCAAATCACAGCCCAAGCTGCTGCTTCTTATAGTTCAATCTTCAGTATGTTGCTGTACTGTTTTGTTTTTTTTTTCATGAGAGGGCTCCCATAACAGTGAACATCTGTCCAGCCACATAGCCTGGTGCCCTTAACAGCCTGCAACATTTTGGGGTTTGGACCTTTAGAGATAGGGTAAATTAAAACTGGATTGTGGATCAAAAGCCGTTCCCATGTTGTCTTGTGATCTCAGTGACCCTTGGCTGGGATCTTAAATTCTCAGGGAGGGGCACCACTGTCGTTGTTTGGTGGAATCAAATTTATTCCAAGAAGCCTGATTTCAAACACTAAACAGCACATAAAAAAATTAGTAAATTGACATAAAATATTCACATCTTATTTTTATTTTAAAGCACACTATTTCTTCTACCTGTCTGTGGTGTAACCACTGTCGTGTATCTGTACACAAGGTACAACAGTACAATGGCTGTTGCCATCAGGAAGCAATTTCCCCTCTAGCTATGAGGGCAAAGTCCCTCAGCCCTCCTGGGGTGATGAGCAGTCAGTGAAAGAGGGTGAATGGTCCCTTCTTTGCCAAACAGGCTTAATGAATGCTGTATATCTATAAAATTATAATGTTGAAATATAGTTAAAATACATTAAAATATATATATGTAAACCAGCTAGAATTTCAGCTGCAGTGCTTAATGGGTGTATTAATTATGTGATGCTATAGTGGGATAGGTCTTCAAAGGTGTATAAGTGTTGGAAGATGTGGGCTTTTTATGAGCTTGTAAGTAGATTTGTTTCTTCCATTGCCTACTTTAGGAGATTTTGAAAGTCGTGATAGGCATCTCTTGCAGCTTTCAGCCAGCTAAATAACTTTGGAAACATTCTCCCTGATGACTGGGAGAGACAGAGTACATGGAAGACTAGCAGTGAATTGTAGCCTTCACCTTTTTCTCCAATAGGGTGGCCAGCTCAGTGGGGTGGGCAGACTGCTGTCAAGAGGAACATGTTTTTTTGCACTCTTCCCACCACGCAGGCTGAGCACTCCACCTAACCTATCTTGTTTCAGCCCCTTTGTGAGACAAATCTGGCATAAGAAAACAGAACTGATGAGAATACCAGCTTATTAGTTTTACCCTGAAAGCCTCCTTCTAAGGGATTGATGATCTGTCCTGTCTCATGAGGTGCTGCTGTCCTGCTTGGCAGGGTGTTTGCAGATTTTCCTGGGGAACAGCTGGCTTTTCAGCATGAATGAGAACAACAGAATTAGGCCTTACATTTTTCCTCAGTTCTATTTCAAGCTAAACTAATAGCCCTTTTCCTAAGAAGGGTGGTGAGGACTTCAGAGTTTGGCCTATAATTAGGTCTGCTGTAGATCAGAGGATATCAGAGCAGATGGTTTTTTTCCCCCACAGTGGCTGATAGAAAGAGACAGTCCAGGGTGTAGTAGTTATACAATATGGGGAAAGATGCTTTGGAAGGGCTGTCTCAAGGAAACATGGTAAAACCCCCAACTTATTTCCCTCCATATTTGCATGATTTTCCTGTCAATGTTGGTTTTATTATTCCAAGTATAGGAGTGTTCCTTTGAGTTGCAGACAGTGAATATATGAAAGTCTCTTAGGTTATCAGAAACTTGGAGAAGTTAGACTGAGTAACTGGCACATGGAAAAGACATTTGCTTTCCAGTGAGGAGTGGTGTCTCCTCTGACACAGTGGGACTTGCTGCAACTGCTGTAAGGGAACATCTCTTCTCAAGGCATGTGCTGCTGTTGAAGTATAACACCTTATTCCTGCTCTGGGGCACATGGGGTGTTTATCTGCACTGACACACACATGGTGCAGTGGGGCAGGCACTGATGCTGCTCTGCAAAGGCAGGGAAGAGCTGCCCTGCGGGGAAGCAGCAAGAGAAGAAGAGATTAACTCAGGGTCTTGCACTCAGAGCTGACCCAACAGATATGGATTTCCCCATGAAAAGATATTGAGATTTCTGCAGCTTGGGGACGATATTAAAATACCTCCTCACTGGGCTTGCCAGTCACAGTTGGTAACTGAGAATGGCAACACATGAGAGTGACAGGTCCATTTCCCCTTTACAGCACAGCTCCTGGCTAGGGAATCTCTAAAGTCCCAGCTGAAACAGGATTTTGTTAAACAATCAAAAAGTCTCAGCAGTAGGTTTATGGATATTTTCAACAGTAACTAATGAGCACATAGGTGGCTTAGGTGATTTTTGATGCCCCAGCTAAAAATCTGATTGAAAACTGAAATAGCCTTGAAGTTATTCTTTTATTTCAGTTCATGGTGAGACAACAAATAGATCTGGAGTTCTTCCAGTCTATTTGTGATTCAGAATTATTCATCGGATTTCTTCAAGTAATTGACTTTGTAAATCTTTGCATGTTCACAATAGCACAGTTGCATATCACAATTCATGCTGTGATAGTTAATAGATACAAGGCTCTGATCCTACTGAGTATGAAATCCTGGCATTAATGAAAGCAAACAGGAGCTTTAACATTAAATTGAGACTAGGATTGAATCCTGATGCAGTCCTACCAAAGCCTTCTTTACACTCTCTTATTCATAGCAGAGATGAAATGTAAATATGTATGTTGACTGGGTAATATGTGCAGCCAGATCAGTTTGAAAGAGAAGTCAAACATCTGCACCACATTGGTTGATTAGTGAATTTTAAGAACTCACACATGAGGCAATGAATTAGATTAGGCCTCTTTTCCTGCTAACAGATCACACCGGCATTTTCCCTGAACTGCATGTTGTTGACAAGGTTTGGCAGATGGTGAGTTATTTTGCTCTTCATGAATATTTTTCAATGGCTGATTGACAGCTGACAGGCACTTTTTTCTTTAGACAGCAAAAAACTAATTTTTCTCATCACTGTATTTATGGAGGGATTGCTCTTCCCATTTCCAAATAAGCCATGGGTTTGTATGGTGCAGACCCTCCCCAAAAGCATAGTATGGGACGCTCACAATCACACACTTACTCATGATACTTTGCAGGTGGGGCACCGTGCCCAGCATCCCAGGACTTGGTGCTACCGGCAGCTACTGCAGCAGGAGTAGCCAAAGGGAAATGCAGTAGCTGTTGGCACTTTTCCTCTCTACGAAGGCCAGGACTGATGTTATTTGGCTTCGCACCAGGAGATGGCAGGGTCGTGCTGTCCATGCAGCCTTTACCAGTACTAGTTACTGATCCCGTGCCTTTCTAGGATGGGATTTTAAAGTTCTCCCAGGACCTACTATATTTTGTTCAAAAGATATCAAGCCTGTGACTGGCATTTATGGAAAATATACTGCCTGTGCTCAACAGTATAATTAAAGGACTTTCAGTCTTGAGACTGATCTGAGTCAAATGCACCAGATTCAGACAATCCCAAGCTTTATGAGAGTGCAGATGAAGGACAGAAATTTCAATTTGGGCTATTTCTCCAGACTCTTCTGTTTCACTAGTTGTTCTTCAGACACCCAGAAAACTGTGCAATAGGTAATGCCAACCCAACTTTTCTCCTGACCTTTTCTGCTGCCCCCTCTCTCCCTGTAAGTTCTTTTTTATTAAATATACTCTGAAAGTGAATTTGATTTTGGCGTGGGGTTTTTTCTTACTTCTTTTTTTTTATTTATTTTTTTTTTCTGTTATGATTACCTTCAGCAGAGTTTCTGTTTTTCAAGCTCTGAAAAACTAGAGGAATGATGGTTTCATGCATGGTGTATGGAGGGAATCCTTAACTTGTTTTACTCACTAAGCTCACCTTCTCATTCAGCAGACCCAAAATCTTACAGATAAAGAAAATATTGCTTCCTGTTGCCATTAAGGAAAAGCTTACTTTGACTCAGGGTAAAAAAACAAAAGGAAGTAATTTGTGCTGATCTCTCTGTTAATAAAATAGCTTTCCACTGCTCAATTTTATAACTGCATACTAAGTGTCAGTTTTGTGGTAGGTAATTTTTAGACTTGTTTTATGTAGTGGCTGAGGCTGTGCAAGCTACCTGGAAAGCTACATTTTTGCTATTCTATTTAGTATGCATAAGGGGATTGCAATAAAAATGGAATTGTATTTTGCAGTAAATCATTAATCATAGTAATAGCAGTCACAGTGATTAATTGATCAGCATGTGCTAGATCCATGACAGTCATTGAAAATGTGGTCTGACTTTTTAGGCTATGACAACCTGTTCCTTTACATCTGGGAGATCACAGTCTCTGCCACTTCTGTGGACAGTGCCCAGGCCAGCAGAGCCCATCCATCTTTCAGTGCTAACTCGTTTCTGCCTGCCTCCAGCTGTGTCCATGGGGTGTTTCAGTGTGAGAAAACACCAGTTCCCCAGCTAACCCATCTCACTGCAGCCGTGGTCCTGTTTTTGTAAGTGCTCTCATTGCCTACCTGCACTGTTTCAGGCAGCCCATGGGGAAAGGTCAAAGGCATCTGTGCTGGCCTGAAACAATGCCTGGGTATTGCTTAGAGAGAGCCAAACCCACATGAGAAACTTGGCTGACTCTTTCATGTTACAGTGTCAGGGCCAGTGCATGAAGCCATGCCCACGGCATGCTGTGCAGCACAAGGTGGGGAAGTACCATGAGACTGTGCCTGATGGCCTGGAAGGACATGGCGAGTTTGCAAGATCTGCTGGGTGACTAATTGAGGAGTGGTGGAGATTTAGCTAGAGGCTTCTGTGATCCCATTGTGCCTGTCCTGCTTGGAAGAGTGCAGTGTCAAACCAAGCCAGTTGCTGCTGCATGCAGCAGAGCCAACAAGGCTTGTGCCAGATGTGACCCCTTGCTAAACCCTCATGTAGGCAGGGCAGCTGGCTCACCATCCACTGACCAATGCCCAGCCTTCCCCTGAGGAGGGAGCAGCACTTCAAGTTCAACTCCCCCCAGTTTATATATAGGGCATGGCATTCTGTGGTAAGGAACATCTTTTTGGCTGGTTTGGGTCAGCTCTCCTGGCCATGCTCCCTGCCAACTTTTCATGTACCTGCTCATTGTCAGAGCATGGGAAACTGAAAAGTCCTTGACTTATGGTAAGCAATACTGAGGAAAAACTAACACATCGGTGGGTTTTCAATATAATTCCCATACTGAATCCAAAACACAACACTCTACCAGCTACTGGGAAGAAAATTTACTCTCTCGCAGCTGAAACCAGGCACTGGGCAGGCTTTCTCACCTTTTCCTCCTCCATGGTGCCGGAGGGCTTTAATGGTGATGGCTGTCTCATAGTTTGGCTGTGTGGACCACATAACACTGTCAGGACAGGAACAACAAGTAGGCAGCTTTAAGTCTCTCTTTGTCAAGACCTCTGGGTTGTTATTACAGTACATGCTCTGACTCTGGCATGGTTCATCAGGCACAAGCAGGACTTTAGTCCTGAGCAGCATGCATGATTTACAGCTGTCACCTTTATATTATCCTCTTGCTGGAGTCTCAGTGCTGTTCCATGGTGTATTACAGTAGTGGTGACTGTGGCAGACTAAACACAGGGCACAGCTGAACTGCTCTGTACTATAACAGATACCAGGGAAAAAAATCTGTGTCAAAGCTGAAAGCAAATGGGTTCCCTAGTTTGAAGGTTGTTTTGAAACAACCTGATGAGAGAGGTTTAATCTGATACTACCAGAGGCATCACTCAAGGAACAAATTCACAGCATGGGGACAAAAATATTTTCAAGCAAATTTTCCCTTCTCAAAGATCCTTGCCGAAAGTTCCTGTGTAAAATAGTGCTTGGGACTCAGGCAAACCAGCCGCAGTTTTGACTATAGTAACTTCTACCAAGTTACTGTCTGAGACATTTTCAAAGTCCTGTAATTTACTGCTGTTTGTACCCAGACTACTTCAGGAAGAGAATGAGGTTGGGGTCCATTGCTTGAGTTACTTGTGCTGACACACAAAGAAGGGGACAATATTCCACACCAGGCCTGGAAATCAGTTCATTAGCATTATCTCTGACTTTTTTTTTTTCTCAGCTGCCATTTCTTTTGTTCTGGTGTAGATTCTTTTTTTGTCAGCTTGTTCCCATCTAATTCAGAGGACCAGCTGACATCTGGGCTTCTGAAAGGGCCTTGCAGTGCTCTCCAGTAATTGGTTTACACACCCTTGCCTACAGCTGGGGGAAGGCATTGCTCTGGTCATTGGTAAGACACATTTGTGCTTTTTACAAACTCAGAAGAAGTCTCAGACAGCCTGCAGCATGCAGAGGCATCCCATTTTTATTTGGTTGCCTGATCATTTTATAAAGGTTTTTAGCCGAAAGAAAAGGAAGAGGAGGAAGTCATTGTATATGGAGGTTTGAATGGGTGAAGACAGCTAAGCAGGGAACTTCACTTTTGGTCCATTGTGTGCATTTAGCAGCCACCACTCCTGCAGCCCAGGAATGTTCACAGCAGGTGGTTTATTGGTGCAGACTCACCTGGCAGTGCCCTGTTGTCAGGCACAGTACGCAGCAGCACTCCATGTGTGGGAAGGAGTGTTACAAAAGTACCCTGTACACTTGCTTAAGCATCATAAAGTTATTTTCTCACTCAACTTCTCAAGTCTTTGTAGTTTGTTTTCTCCTTTTAAAACCTTATAATTTTGTGAGGTTTTTTCCCCTGAGATTTTGAAGGCTAGGTCTTCACTGTCCTATATAACTGTATGAAATGTGGAGTGACTGTTCTAGAGAAAATATCACATATGCTGTCTATTCTCGCTAAGTAGAATATAGATATGCATCAGAAATGCCAGATCAGCTTGGAGGCTGGCAGTGGCAAGTATTGTGGCACAGGGAAAAGCTGAGCATCATGAACACTACAGAGCAAGCCTTTGGTAGGGGACTGGCAGTGGTGGATCAGGAGAAAAAGCGCCCTGGTTGTAGATCTATAAGGTCATGTTCAAGTGCTTCCTAAATATTGCAGGATTTAAAAGGGCATTTATTACAGGACAAAATCTGGGAAAAGGGTTTTTGGGGGAATTTCAGGTAAGGACTGTCCCTTTGCCTCTATTGAATCTCTTAGACACCAAAATACTTTAAAAAGTCCAGACTTAATTCCCTTTCAAAGCAGAGAGCTTATGCCAATCCCTTTTCCTTTGAATTTCTGGTGACTAACCTAAGCACACCTTGGCATGGTGACTGCTGTGAGTTGAATTCAGTGCCTGAATTATCCATGAGCCTAAATCCAAAACTTGCCACTTGGTTTCCTATGTGAATCTCACTCTAAGTACTACCCCCAGACATAGCCAGGCTCTCTCCAGAGCTGCTGCCAGTGGGTTGCTTCAGGAGAGACCTGGACAGGGAAAAAGCAAGTGTTTTCAACTAACAATTTCAATTCAGTTTTTGGTTTCCTTTTGGAATCTGCTCAGGGTGTTTGAAGTTCCATGTGTGCAGGGATGAAGACTTACCCTTGCCGGGTGCTTGACAAGTGATCACACTGGAGGTGAAGATCCCAGTGATCTTGGGCAGCAGGGACTTCACATGCCAATGGGCCACAGGGGGACTAGGGATGTAAGTCTGGTATGAGGCATGTCCACAGGGGATTGAGAGAGTGTGCCCCAGTGGGGATCTGACAATGTGGGACTGTTTACATGAAACTTTCCTGCCTTCAGAGTCTTCGCTGGCATCCTGGTAAAGCAAAAAGAGAAAATTTTGGACTTTTTCTGCAAGGCAGGTGTGGGAATCTGCTGAAATCATTCTGGCTGCACAAGGGAACTTCAGTGTTAATTTGGCAATATTTCATTTCTAGAGGCTCTTCTCTTATAAACATGTGTCCTTCATGTTCTCCTTGGCTAATTTCCTCTATTCTCCACTGCACCCAAGATGTCATTTACTTTTGAAGGATTAGAAACTGCCATTTCCAAGCAATATCTGGAAGAAATTACTTCAGCAACAAAAGATCCTATAAAAGTTTCTGGAAACATTATCTCCCAGCAACCTGAGAAACAACCTGACACAGCAGAGGTGCCCATGGTGCAGCCTGAAGGTGGAATGTAACCTGTACCTGGAGCATGGATCAGGGTTGCCTTCCAACTGACAGGAGTCAAGGTAGGGTTAGGTGCCAAGTTTCTCAATTTTTTTTTTCTTTTTTTTTTTTTTTAATTAGAAACCTTGTTTTTCACTAAATAACCATTCCTTCAAAAGCAGATCTTTACATTTCCTGAAATGGGACCACAGCTTGGCCCATTTGCTTGACAGTATAATTTAAGAATAATTGTTTCTCTGGACCACTATATGGATTCAATTTTGGAAACTACTGTTCATGAGAGTATTTGAATACGTAGGGTGAGATTTATCAGACCACCTTCAGGACACAGGAACGCAGAGATTGGCAGTCATGCCTCAATTAGCAGTTTTCTCCTGAGTTTCACATTAAGCACATGCTGAAGTCTTGTCCTACCTGCATGATGACAGTAGACAGATGGTCATAAAGTCTAATCTCTGCCAAATTCAAAAGGAGGTACTGGGTCTACTTCTACCCCAGATGTTAAGCCATTATTCCCATAATGAAGCATCAAGAAAAAGTCAATAGGTGTGAAAGACCAAGGGTACTGAGGAGAGTTTCTTGACAGAGAGTACAAGATAGGTACTATTCCTAGAAGAGCAGATGGAGACACCAGGAAAAGACAGAGTAATGGAAACGAGAAACAACCAAGTTAGACTGTGAAAGGTTATGTCAAGTCCCACACAAGTAAAGAAGAGAAAACACATGCTTTAGTGCTATCTTGGATGAGATCCAAAATTCTTACAAACATGCAGCTAACATAGCATAGTCAAGATCTGTTCGGCTTTAATTTTGGTATATCATGTTTAAATTAGTGTGCCAGTTCACATCAAGTACATGCTTTGTAATTAAATTTTGAAATATTTTCTTTTTTGAGAAAATTTTTAAAAATGGTTATACTTCAACTTTGTTGACAAAGATGGTTTCAGTTAATGAAAGACTAAACTGGATGCATTAAGAATGAAAGGAATATAAACCATATGCTGTTAAGTTTGATGCACTCAAAATGGTTCTTCTTTCTACTTGATTCCCTGGAGCTGTTTTCAGATTAGTGGCAATATATGTACTATATTTTGTGCTTTAGCACTAGATAACCCAAGTAGGAATAAGTTAGAAGAACTGAATGTTCTTGGTCCACTTGGAAGTATCTTTCTGCTAAAAAACTGAGGGGACTAAGTCTGAATTCTTCACAAGTCAAATCCTAAAACTAGAATAGTTTATTTTGAAGGTAGAAACTTGCTCAGTCTTGCTGCTTTTCTGTATTTTCACTGAAGTTCATGGAATGTCTCAAGCTCAGACTGCATCTTTTTTGAATAAAGAACATCTTGTACTTTACACTGGAGACTGGTATTGTTTTCACAGAAGGCTGCAAACCACCCTTTGGAAGGAGAGTTTGTATTGTTTTCAACAGTTGCCTATTAACAAGAAGTTGAAGACATTTAACAAACTGCATGAACATGTCTCTCATAACCAATTTTAATACTTTAATTTTAGGATATTTCATTTTAACAACAAATGTTGGCCTTGGCTTCAAGAACCACCAGTCCTTGAACTCCAAATTATCAGCTGCGAGGAGCACATATGGTTACAATAAAAAGAAACATGCACAAAGTTTATTGTAAGGAAAAGCATACCATTCGGTCTGATGTTATTCTTATTTTGGTTTTATGAGAGTTTGGACAAGTGAGGGGCAGTTGTGAATATGTTTGTGAATCCCAAGGAACTCTTGTATTTTGTTAGAAAAAACTTCTTTAGAGTGTTTGTATTCAAAGCACACTTTATGTTCCCCAGATCTGGAAAGGCTTTGAGCAATTGTACTAGGAAGATAGCTGTCTTCTGTATAATACATTCTTGCCTGACTGTTAAAATCAACATTGTAGTTCTTGTAAAGTTTGCAATATGTACAGTCCTGTTTCTGTTTGAGATAAGGGGGGTATTTTAATCAAATTCAATGAGAATTTTTATGTATGTTAATAGAAGAGATGAATTCCCTTTGTCACAGACAACTAGCAAGTTCACTTCCTTCCAATGAAGTACCTTATTTAGCATCTCAGAATCTGAGTTGTCCTAGTGAGCTCTGCAGGTTCAGTCTTGCATTTCTCAAAACAGTGGTGGGACATTAAACAGGGAAATTAACAACCTCACCCATATGAGAAAGTATACTTATATGAAACGTTGATAAAGTCTGCAGCACAGAGCTGAAATGAAAAAAGCTCTTTACCTACAGCTGTACTGCTGCTCTTGGATTAATCCCTTCTGCTTTGTCAAATACTGCTTGTGAGACAAAAACATTTGCATAGTTCCAGGCAGTCACAAATGCCCTTGCTTATCCAGATCTATCCTACTTTTCTTTTCTACCATGTCTGATACATCTGTAGAGACAAGGTTATAGTGTGTTGTCAGGGACATCTTGACTCTTGGATACTCTGAAATTAACTTTGGAATCCCTGCTATTGTGCTTGCCTGCTAGTCTTTTGCTGCCGATGTGCTTGATGATCTTTGGGATTTTTGTTATTGTGTGATACTTTCCACCCTTCTAATTTGTAGATCACTCGTTGTCATCTGCAACAGGACCATCACGTGGACATGAATACTGGTTTCTGATGACTATCCCAAGCAACTACAAGCTTCTTTAAGGAGGTGTCTGTGTTTATTTCAGTGGGAAACTGGAGCACAAGGAATTCCAGAGAAGACCTCTTGTAGATTAGTCTTTTGTCTGCATTTTAAAGTAAGGTATATAATGATGACTTCTCATTGCTCTTTGTTGAAGACTTGATCTCCAGTCTTTGAGTCAGTGTGAACTGCATCTTAGTTAAGTAGTGTTTGGCTTCTCTGCTAATGTTTCAAATATACTCCTAAATGGTGCAATTTAATGTTGTCAGCTCAGGTTTCAGGTTCTTGGCCCTACTCAGGATTCCTTTGTGAATCAGGGTGTTATACCTGCTTGTATCATCAACTCATCAATGTCTTTAATCTTCTGAAATGAATTCAGTGCAAAAAACACACAGTGGAGACTGCCCTTTGTATTCCTTAAGAAATGAAACAAAAGCCCAGTAACATCAAATAAGTGAAGCTTGTGCTGTTCCTTTTGTGGTGTCTGCACATTCACTTTCTAAGTGGATTTGGCATATTCAAAGTAGGTGTGATGATTGTCAACATCCATATATGTTGATCTTGGTTCACCTACCAAAGCCTTTGTGAAATTTTCCAAAAATGATAGAATACTTTTTTTCCCCATGCTTCCCTGCTTTCTTGCTTTCTCTCTCTCTCTAGGCAATGACGTATACCTAAGGGATGTTACCCTAGAGCTTCTTGTGTGTACAGACATGAAATACAGTCTTCATAGAAGTGAGCTGAGAACTTAGCTTGGTCTCCACAGAAAAAACTGTTTCACTCCATCACTGACATGATGCCAACAGCTGAACAAGGTGTTTACACTTTTCTACATCCATGTATATATATGTGTACATCATGTATATTTTCATCCTTATATGGTATATCTGTACACCATAAAGGCATTTCTCTTCTAGAGCCTGCAGTAAAACCTGCAGATGTTTTTTTTTTAAGAGAGAAATAGACCTTTTCATTTTCCCTTCACAAAGGTGTTTTCTTATAAACCACAGTCATGAAGGCACAGTTCTGCAGAACAGGCAAATACTTTAAATGTTATCCACTGTTTTAAAAGATGATTGTTATTGAGAGCACTGCTCTGTTACACTTATAAACTCAGAATATCTATGTATGAAGAGGTATTTTCAGTGGTTAACCTCTCTGAGTAAAATCAGAAGTCAAATTGTCATAAGAAAGTGCTGTTGTTCAGCTGAATAATTGAGTCAGATGGTATATGCATGGTGATATTGCCAGCTTCCAAAATGCACAGTGTAATAGGCATCTCTCCAAATGACAGAAACTTATAGATTGGTTAGTACTTGAGTTTTTGCTCATTTTCTTGTTGTATTGAATGCAGAACAGCAACTAAGAACTGAATGAAGAATTTTGTCATTTGACAGGCTTCCAAACAGCACTAGTAGGTGACCAATATCATTTCAATCTAAACCAGTCTTCAGGTGCTAGGGTGGTGTTCATACCTGATTTTCTGAATAATGAAGATACTAATAGCAACATTTAGTATCACCCAGAGTCACCATAGGATAACTGTACATTTCAAGAAAATTGTCAAACAGCCTTACTCTTGAAATAATATATTTCTATTTCAGAGCAGCTGATCTTAACATAATTAAATAAAAGATAAGATGTCTCAAATGGTAAATCTGATTAGATTTCTGTTAAAGGGGGCAATGCCTGTTCCCCTCTGGCAACATCCTTTTCCCTTTTGGCAGTCTCCGGGTTTAAATAAACTTCTAAAAATAATCTGATAATTTAACTTTGATACATTGATGCATGGATAACCATATAGTTCCTCTTACATAAGTAGCATTGTTTAGTGGTAGCTGCAGAATTACTTATGCTTTCATATCTGAATTGTTCTGCTATAAAATTTAACTGCTTTCCCTGCTTCAGTAATTGTGGGGTTTTTAATATTTGTGTCTTTTTAGCTACATTGGGTTATAACAAAATATAATATGATTAAATAATAGATTTGAATTGAACAAATGAAACAGCTCCTGGCATTGATTGTTGCCTGTATTCTGTCATTCAGATTATCAGACTAAGCCCTATTAAAAAAAGAGGCTATATATTGCTTTATAATTTCTAGCAGAAAATTCTAATAAAGTTCCTATAATGTCATATTTTAAAGAGTTACAGTTAAAGAAAACATGCTTACACGAGAAAAGCAGAAAAAGTCATTTTATATTTTTCCAGATCTAAGGATTTTTTATTTGAGATTCTTTACTGAAGATCAGTTTCTGTTTTTTATGATTTTTTCACTATATACTTAGTCAGAAACAGAATTTAGCCTTTAACTTGATGCCATTTCAAAGGCCAGACTCTATAGTTACAGGTACATTTCAGAGCCTCCTGCCTTCTTTACAAGGAGCTCACATCCATGAGCCCATGAGTCTTTCATGGCCTTGCTGTACCCCTGTTTGAGGAGTTGGTATGATGCTTGAGGCAATTCACAGTACAGCCCAGTCCTCCCAGCACAGCTGCAGCACCACTGTTTTTCTATCACCCCCAGATCCTTATTATCCTTAATGATGCCCTGGACAACTGGAGCAAGTTGTTTGCTTAGTAGTAGATGAAGCTGAAAATATTCTTCTGACATATGTTTGACTACAGATTCTACATTGCTTTTCCTTTGCATGGGTACCATTAGCTTAGGAAACAGCACAGGCTGGTCTAAAAGTATGTGTAGGAACTAATGCCATACAGAAGGTATGTGGTGGAGAACACATTTCTTTAAAAAGAACTTGTGAGTCTTCTCAAGCCCAATGACTTCATTCTCATAAACTTTGATAAAAAAAAACCCAGCACTCTTCAAATAATTCCCTTGGCCATTATCTCCCTACTGCCCCACCTAAAAGCATAACTAATAATTTGAAATGTATGAATATGTATGTGTAAAGATAAACTTGGAATTATAAACATTTAAGTATTGACCATTAACTATGTCACCTTTTCTTGTTGGTGTCCTTTGAGGCTGTTCTTTGAAATTCAAAGCAACTGACAAATGTGGGAATTGCTGGTTCATTTCAGGAAAAACTCTCTCTGACATATGTGCACTTGTACGCTTCTTTATTTTAACACAACGTGGGAAGATGAAAGCAAGGGTAACAGCAGATAAAGCACCTTTTCTTGTTCAGCTGTAGACTGTATACAGTTTCATAACAGTTTATTCTAAATATTACAGAAACTCCATGATAGCATGTTAAAAATCTCACAGATAAGCAGACTGCTTATGTAACAAACAAAAAGTATTGGATGCTGAGACGGGGAGTTACCAGCATACCTGGCGAAGCCCTCACTCTCCAGTGGAGAGCTGGGGTTTTACAAAGTCAGTGCCTATATCTCTACATACCAGCATTTTTGCTTTTAACAAGTACCTTAATGGCAAGTGGTTGCATGTTTTGGTGGTGTCAACCTGTTTAATGTTTCTTCCCAGAATCACTCATGAGCACAGCTGGAAGTGACAGGGGACCTCCAAGAAGCAGTCGTTACCTACCAAGATATGTAGAAGGCAGCATCCTTCTCACAGGCACCAGGGAAGAACAGCTGACACACAAGCAAGGAAGAACCCATGAGTCTGGGATACTGGGAAGTGAGAAGGGAGCAGACTGGCAACCTCTTTCTCTGGGATGAGATGGAGGGATAACATAGAAATACTGAAGGTGTTATTGAGTTATTATTTTTATTATCTACAGTGGCAGTTCATCAGGATTAGAAGATAATTGCTCAGTGAGCATCTCCTGAGATACCTAGGCACTGGTCCTCCTGAATTTTGCAGTTCTTAAGAATCACCACGTTTTGGCCCAGTCAGAGAAGAATTCAAATAATGAGCCTCTGTAGAAAAGCACTAGGAAAGCAAAGTCATACCGCAGACCTTGACTTCCATGATCCAAAGCAACACATTCTCAATGTCATTACACAAGGGACTAGTTAAAAAATCTTTGTATTTTCAGCAAATAATGCAACTCAGTGACAATTTTAAAACAAAAACCCCTTTCTGAAAACAAATGTATGTATAAAAGGAAGCAAAATAAGTCTTGGAGAGAGTCATTCCTGGGGCTGATTACTAAATACAACCACAAATCAACTTTTATCCTCCTTTTTCAAGCCAACAGTATTTTTGCCATTTTTTTTTAATGGCAGAGATTCAGCCTACAAAGGTATTCTATACAAAAATATTCTTGCCTTTACTCTAAATTTAATTTATGCCTAAACCTTAGGTACAGAAGCTCATATCTCTTCCCTCAGTGTTTCCTTTGCAGACCTCTTTCTTGCAATGCTTCCCCACCTTAAAGGAAATATAAGAGGTTTTAAGATTTCTGTTATTTGTTGTTTTAGATGTGATAAGCAATCATTGAAAGATGCTTCTACATGACTTAACAGTGTTAAAATCTAGCGACATGCCATAAGCATTAAAAACAAACTTTGGATAAATAGCATAATTCTCCTCAATACAGTCCTTGAATTAGCTTCATAGCCAGCTTCTTGCTATGCACGTACAGGACTGCCTCTTCACTTCCCTGCAAAAGTTTAACCAAAAACCCAGCATTTGAGATGTGCTGGTAAGGTCATGACTGCTGGGGTAGTCTAAAGTGAGAGACATGAGGTGCATGGTTCCCTGCTAGGACTCTACTTCCCTTTCATTGCAGGGAACATCTGTCTTGAAGGTTCAGTAGCCAAAGCTATGGCCACCTATCTGAAAGTGTGCATGCCTTTCACCTTGCTGCTGCTCTCCTCACTCTTCCCACTCTTCTTTCCCTATTTACTTTTCTGACTTCTTTTTAACTCCTGTCTCTTTCTTGAACATTTTTCCCTGTATCTCATAGCAATACTATGTCTGATCCTGACCCACTCCATGAACTTGTGCTACTGATCAGTCTGTGAGACTGCACAGGGGTGAAATTTGTTGGAAGGTCAGAGTTTGATGGTGCTGTTACCCCTGGTGGAAGAGAAAGTGGAAGGAATTCTGATACAGACCTTGGGATATGAGTTGAAGGAATAAGGCCCATAATACAGATAGAGAAGTCATGACTGAATGGACACTGGAGACACAACACAACACAACAGCACTGTGTTTACACAGCAACCTGTCAGCACATTACTGCATCTGGAGCATTAGTAAAGGGTTTCTTATTAGCATCTGGTTTCGAGTTGTGTAGTAGTTGACTTTTTTGTTTGTCTGACTTGACTGAGCAAAGAAAAAAAGAAAAAAAAGGTTGTGTTTACCTGAAAGAAAATGTGTTTATTTTTCTTGGGGAACTGAAATGGAAGCAAAAGAAATTACCCAGGTAGGATGAATGCACTTCTTTCATTCCTAAATAATATATTTTGTATAGTGGTTAGGCTTGCAGGCTAAAGGGTAAAAAGGAATATACTTTTTGTAGTCTGTATAAAATATTACATGTTTTTGCACTGTTGAAGTTGAGAAGTCAAGATAAATTTTTCAATTTTTTTTGTTTTGCTTACATTATGTATGGATATTGCTGAAACAGTATTTTTTAGGAAACTATTCTCTGCAAAATCCCCCCCCTCACCTAGCTCTTTCAGTGGAAAATAACATTGTATCCACACAACTTGCTCTCCAGTTAGAGCCTGACTCATGACCAGTGCTACAGCCTTCAATGTGACTGTGTGCTTGAGAGGGGGCTTGGAGATTTAAATCAGGCAATTTAATGTTTCCAATTATAGGAAATGTATTTGGAAGGATGCCAAAATACTAAATAGCTTGATAAAAAAGAAAAGTCTTTGTTTCAATTATTTCTTATTCCACTACATGCTTCCCCTGCCACCACTTAATTAGAGACGAGAACTCCACAGGAGATCCTGCTCTTTATTAATTCATTTTAAAGTTATTAACTGTGCTTGCATCAGCGACACCAAAACCTGAATTCAATGGCAAGCTTTGGGTGAGGAAAGACAGTCCTGTGGGAATGTCATTAACTTGGCACTGGAGTGGCCATATTTCCTGCTCCTGACAGGGCCTCCTCGTGCAATCAAATCGCTTGGACACAGATGACTAGAGGTGTTTCATTTCACTTCTATGGAAAATCATGCCAGTCAGGAACCTCTAGTGATCTGATGCTTTGTCTTTCTCTGTGACAGTTCCTGCTTTTGGAATGGTTTGTGAGGACAGCTATGTGAAGAATTGCTCAGTGATTATTTAAGAAGTCCTGAAAACGTTGTAAAATGTGAATTTTTGGGCTTCATGACCAGATTTTCTTTCACTTTGTGGTAACCTGTGGAATGGGATTAATTTTGTACTGTGTTAGATATTCAAACTTTGACCAAGCGTCAAGCAAACACTCTCTTCCACTGGGCAGAAGGAGTGGGCCATATTCTTTTCTGTAGCTCCTATGTCCTTCCTGATGCAGGAATCAATGGGAATGATAACTTAAAGCTGAGATCAGGAATTTTAATCCATCAATGCAATTATAATTTTAAAAAAAGAGGACTCCTGAGCTAATGCAGCAGGGAGGTCTGCTACCTTCCTAAAGATTATGGAGTTTAAAGGGCCACAGCTTCTTGTAGCAACTAGTTGATAGCATAAGGCACTTAATGCTTGTTTGGATTTTGCCAACAAAACATAGGTAAGATAAGAAAACGGACCCACAGCAAAATTTACAAACCAATTAGTCAGCATTATAACAAGTCACTTCACAAATGAGAACACCAATAGAAATGTTTATGTTGGGGATTTATTTAGCCTTCTGAGCTATCTTGTTTCTGATTTAAAATACTTGGGTTTGTTCACTGAAATATTCTGCTTGCAACAGGATTGGATTAAACACAATAGAACAACATGTTAAATTGTTTGTTTGTATAATGACTTGTGGGACAGGTCTTCACTCCTCACTTGGTGCAATTTGACAAGGATTATGAGCTCAAGAGCTGTCGCTACATAATTAGTTGTCAACTAATTTGTTCTAAAGCAGGATCACTTGAGGAACATTTTTACTAGTGATAGTTACTGAGACGTATATCTTACTGCTTGTGTTATCCCGTTGCTGGCATTCATGTTGTTCCTTAGAGCACATGCTAGTAAACTATAAACAGCAACATCCTTACTGCTCTGTGGCTCTGGATGTTTATGTTGCTGCCTAGGACATCTGTGACACCACTGTCTGTCTATCCTCCACTGCTTTGCTGCATAACACACCTAATTGTTCTAAATAAAAACACAGCCTGTGTTGGCCAAATCACAGCATTGCAATGAATGGTGAGATGAAAATTGGTGGAGCTGAGTTGAGCAAATCTGACCACACCTGCAGTCTGTCAACCTGTTGGACTATCTCAGAGCTCACAGGTAATCCTGAATTAATGCCTGAATTAATCTTGTTCAGGCTCCAGATTTCTTCCTTGCTGTACTTCAGAATGTGCTCAAAAAATTATGTGGAGAAGTGTGTCTTAACCATGTTTGGCCCTGGCAGAAGGCTAGGAATTATCTCTACAGCGCAGTCCAGGTTTGGCCCTTTCTAGAGATGCTAAGAAACTGCAGAACTCACAGCTTATTACCTTTTTATCACCTCTGAGCCCCAGGTCATCCAAGCAGGATGCCTATGCCAAGGAGCCAAGGCTGAGCTTCTCAAAGCAACTGATGGTCTAGGTGCGTTCAGTTTGAATACCTGGGGTTGAATCTAACACAGAATTCCTTAGTGGGGAGGAAAAACAGAGAACTGGCTTTCAAAGGTCACTTGTTACAAATATAGTGACATTGTCAGAAATCCAAAATTAGTACCCCTAAATTTCAATTAAATAGTCATCATTATAAAATATTACACTGGTCACTTGTATTTACATGCAACAATTGCATTTCATTATTTTTATTAGCCATTCAGTAGCTACAAAGACTCATTTATGACCACTTAACAGCCAAGGTCTTAATATTTGTAGTGCAATTAGCCTGAAACAGTTTTGAATAATGTCCTGTTTACAACTGAGGTAATAAAACAAGAGCACCAGGGGACAGAAAGGCTAATTAAAGGGGACAATTGGAGAACCAATCAAGAGCTGGATTGCTGGAAACATGCTGTTATTGTTCCTGTATGGGGTAGATTTATGCTAAAGGTGATTAAACCTTGAAAGTATTTGGTTTCCTTTTGCATTTCTGTTTGGACTCACTGGACCTGATTCTTATTTACAGCCAGACTTCTTCACACTTCCAGGGGTAGTATAAAAAGTCTTTAGGAGGATATTTACTGCCGAAGTGGTCTAAAAAGGCAATAAAAATCAGACTGGATGAAAAAGTTAACAGGAACAGTTTTCCTACCCCAAAGTGTTCCATATTTTATAAAGGCTGTGGGATCCTAGGGAATCAATATGACTTTTGTATAATGAACACAGACTGACTGTATCCATATATGCTGTGAAATTGCTGCTAACATCCAGACCCTCTCAAAGTCTGCTGTGCTTGGCCACCACTCATAAACTGAGTTGGGTAGCAGTGATTAGAGGACTCTTGTCACACTTCTAAAATCAGCATTTTATTGGGAAAGCTATTCCCTGAGTGTCTACCATACTCATATACACTAGAAACATAGTTTTATGTGGACTCTTAATGAGGCAGCAAAAAAATCAAGACACTTGAAAAATAGGATGTTTTATGATCATTGTCACCTAGTTTGCAGTCTTATGCTTTCAAACTTTCCTCTGCAAACTTGAAACCCAAGATTATTTTGCTGTTTAATTTTTTTAAAAAAATCTGATCTCCTCTGTCCATACATGTCTAAGAGCTTTAGCTTTCTTTCCTAAATATATTGAGGTTTCCAAGAGGGATGCAAGAGTTGATAATACTGGAAGTTTGAGACCAGCAGTGTAGCTTTACTCATGGGCCACATAAGTACACTGTGCTTTCAGATGAAATCAGTAGGAGTTTTGGTAGTTAGCTTCAGTGGTGAAAAAAATCAGAACTGAGTAGCATTATTGTATCTATTACTGTAGAGCTATCAGATTAGAAAACATAGTAAGGATTGTAATAACTTGATAATCAACATTATGTTCCTCAGTTGTCTTACATGTGATGTCTTTGTCCTATATTTGACATATACAAAGTTGCTTTAAAGATTTTAAGGGTAATATGAGAGACTATATTTTTATAACCCAGACTAGTGCTTATTTTTTATCCCACATTAGTGCTTATGTGTGCACAGGGGGACTCAGGAGGACCCTTTATACGCACCCCTTCCTCCTATCTTATTTCTATCAGATGCATATGATGCAAAGATGGCCTGCACCAAACCCACACTTTGCAGATCAGCCTCACAGCAGGCTGGTGGTATACACCAACCGTATATATACCTGCCATTGAATTCTGCTCTAACTCCTTTAAAGCTGGAAAATCTAACTGATGAGCTTCCTGAAGTTTCTTTCCATCCTTTATAATAACCCAATAACCAATTGGGGGAATAGCATGACAAATGCTGCTTTGGATTTCAGGCAGTATCAAGCAGGGTGTTTTGAGAGGATGGCGATATTCTGTCTGAAGAAAAGGTCTTTGAAATATTGGAAGCTTCTAGTTACCAAAAGACTGCAGTTCAGGTGAGCTGGGAGGTCTGAAGAGGAATGGAAATGAGTCTGTAGATGTGTAAGGGACACTTGGCCTTCAGTAAATTTTGTTCAGCATGCTTGTTAGGAACTAGATACTGATGGTATAATGTTAAGATGTATGGCAAAATGGAGGAAGACAAAAAGTTGGAGATGAAAACTGAAGTAGCCTGATCAGCCAGGTTACTGGAAACCTTGGCTGAACTGATGGGACAGTTTTACACAGGAAACAGTCATGTCAAAAGAGATTTATAGGTAATGGTCAGACTCAAACACTACAAATTCTTAGTCCATTTTTTTTCATAATAAGCCAATGCTCTTTTAATCAAGTTATATACATGAAAAAGATTTCTTAAAGGACAGAAGAAGTCATATAATTTATTCATGATTTGGCACTAAGAACTGTATAATTTTTAAAAGTATGTTTGAATGACAGAAAATTGAAATGAGCAAGGGAAGCTGGGAAGTAGCCTGTCTTCTGGAGCGCAGAATTTATACACTGTGTGTGATGGATCTCATTCCCAAAGTCTGTCCTGCCCAAGATCTTTGGATCTGGGAATTATCTTACAGTATTTATTGGTCTCATAGTTCAGATTCTAGGCTTGTCAGTAGTGCAAATGCTGAAGAAATGTGTGTTTGAGTCTAATTAACTTACTCTTGTAAGTGCAGCTTGTTAAAAATTATTCCCATTATGCATTCCTCCGTTTGCTTTCAGTATCAAGGTGATAAAGAGGCTGGTTAACTAGGACAGGATGTTATGGGAAATACTTGTCTTTGGAGGTTGGCAAATTGTCTCTACATAAGCAACACTAAATGTCCTTTTTTTTTTTATATTGAAACCTTATAGAAGCTGTGACTGAGAAAGGCTCATGAAAAACCACCAGAGGCACAAAACTTCAAAACTCATTTGGGAGTGGGACAATCCACAAGAAATGCTATGAAACACTTACAGTACCAGGCTTAGACGGAGGATTGGCAAAACTTCACCAGTGACAGTGTCTTCTGGGGATTTAGTCCTATAAATTAGGAGAGGATTTTATTACAGGCTAGATTTATGAATGCAATATTTATGTCAAGCAGGGACAGGAGAGAAGAAGGATAGATTTTTAAAACTGTTTAAAATATTTCTTGTTAAAAAAAGTCTCATTAATTTTTATCTTTATGAGCCAGCTGGATAAACCAATAGAGAGAAAATTTAACTGTTTGAAGATTTTGGTAAGAACACTTGAGTCTTCTTTTCTTTTAATGGTTACAATAATTTTTCTGCTTCTGGAAAGCCCTGGTGTTGGAATTTCTAGTGACTCTTCTCTATACATAAATGGACTTGTATAGGTCTATGCATTTCTTTGCATGCCAGTCTTTGCTGGGCATTCACATATGGGAACGGTATTGAATCACAGTTTTTCTAAAGAGGTGTTGGATGTTCAGGGAATAAGCAGATATAAGCAGATAGGTCCCAGATATTTTCACTGCAAAATCCCTGTGGAGAATCCAGATTTTGAGTGACAGAGAAAATGCTGACATTTATAAAGACCAGTCTGCCAAAACATTGAAAACATGTAATGAGTCCCCAAGGCTAGATTTCAACCACAGCGTTGAAACTGGATCTCAAATATAAGTCCCTGACAACTGCTGTAGACTGGTTAGCTTGCACCACCCCCTTAAAGAAAACAGGAGATCCTGTTTTTAAACTATGTGGCTGTATGGTCTACCTGCTCAGGAAGGATGAGGAGCAGAGCTGTCTTCAGACCCTTACCCCACAGAAGATCTATTGAGCTCTTTTGGCCCTTTGAGGGAGGGGGTTTGAGCCTCAAAAGGCTGTGGAACCTGTCACATTTTTCTGCATGATAAGGACTCTGCTACAAGGAGTGGGAAGGAGTATGGTGGCCATTCCACCCCTCCTCACAGTCAGTAGGGCCAAGTTCCTACTCTCCAAGGTCATTTCTACCTCTGCCTTGCTTCAGTGGAGATAGAGGCAGGAACTAGCACCATTTATGATCCAGAGCTGATGGTTACTGGTCCTGTGCACAGGAAACCTGCTGTGTACTCTATAGGAGTGGTTACACGTCTTTCATATATTATTTGTGAATGATGAGCCAGGAGCAGCCTTGGTATCACTGCACCTATTTTTGTATTTGTCTATTCCCTCCAGGCATCTAAGGCCAGTGCTACTTTTTTACATCCAGAAGAGATGATCTTTTCTTTCTTCTTGAGGCCCCTAGTAAAAGATAGAAGTGGGCTCTTCCCAGTCCCTGTAGTGTGACTAGATACTGATCACAGGTTAACCATGTTGGCATTTACTGGTGAGCAGTAGTAGTTTCCTTAAATGTCTTAAGCTCCCTTTCAGGACCAGATGATCCTTCAGGTCCCTTTTAACCTGGTATTCTATGATTCTGTGATTGGTATGCCACAGGGCTGAAATCAGAGCTCTAACAACTTCAATCTCTATTGAATTTTCAGGATAAAATCCTTCCAGCAGGAAAGGATTGGATATGGCTGTGCAAATGGCCTTTTCTCACACAGCATGCAAACAACAGCAGTGTGGTTGCCTGCTCAATGTCCCTCACGCAGCAGAGCAGGACTGCCACATTCTGCTTTCTCTGCCAGCAGCAAGAGCTACTAGCACTGTTCACCAGGGAAAATCTGGCCCGTGAGGAGCAGAGTCTGTGCAATTATGCAGTACATCAGCATCTCTACCCATAAAAAGATTTATGATTCATGTCAGTGCAGTGCATAGCAAGGTAGGTATAACTGTGCCAGTAAAAGAAGATTCACCTGGGGTGTGGAGGATTATTTAATGCTGCCGGTTCCAAAGGGTTGCAGTGACGTACTAGTCCAGGTTCAGACATGCTTTAATCAGCTCTATCTTTATTACATGGCAAACAAACTCATGCTAAAGCAGAGAAAACCATGCAAATAGGTAAGTCCCATGCCCTGCAGCTCCTGAGGGGAGAGATCTCTCTGTCCCATATGAAGACTGAGCAGAAATACAGGTAAGAACCACGGTGAGGAATTTATGGATTCTCTCCTGAGTTCCTGTCACAGTGCACATGGAGCCAACTGGAACTGCTCCCTCAGGGATGAACTGACTGACCAACAAAGACCAATAGTGGAATAAAGGGTTTCAGGTAAGAGTGAGAAGGTGTCACTAATGAGGTCAAGAATTTTCCTGGAGGATTTCTGTGTCCCCATTCTCACCCTTCCCCAAAGATCATGTCTGTGAAAGAGGTATAACAGCTCTGCTGTCATGTCAAACTGGGGGTCATGACTGTACTCCCTGGTTACCCATTTCAATTCTCTCTCTAGTCCTTTCCAGTGGTGGCTTGCCAGGCTCATATTTTTGGCTGTGAAAGGGTACAAAGCCCATAGCTGAGCTTTGCCATCATAGCCAGGATGGCTGCAGCCAGAGCAAGGCACTTGTTTGAGCTGATGGCACCTCAGCCATGGCTTTGAATGCCACTATAGACAAGAGATTTGGGGACAAGTGGAGCCTGCAGAATGGCAGTTTAACAGCAGTGGAGAACCAAATCTTGCCAGCCTCTTCTGCCTCTTCCTATTAATGTAACTCATTAAGCTGAAGCATCCATAGCTAAATTAAGTGGTGGAGTTGAAGACTAGGACCAGAGAGCCTCTCCAGAGACTGAGCAAAGCCCTGCCAAAGTGCCCTTCAAGGTCCAGGAAAGTGCTACCCACTGATAACAAACTGTGAAAAGATATAGTGGGTAGGGAAGGTGATGTGATAAAGGCATATTTGCATGTGTGAGATACTTGTACTGATGGACAGGGAGGGAGATTTTAGATACAGTAGCTGCGGATGTGGAGGAAGGGGTAGGGAACAAAACCATTTGGTTAGTTGCTACTGTGGGTAGCTTGTTGCTCTGCTTTTTTCTAATGATTATGAATTCCCCATGTTTTCTAATGATTTTCCTGGGCTTCACTTCCCTTGTAATCAGGGGAGCTTCACTGCTAGTAGTCCCAGGCTAAGAAGTTCCTCATCAAATATTTCAAATGGGGAAGGAAGAGAGTCAAGTTCAGTAATGTTGGCTAGTTTTGGAAAGGATTTGCATTGCTTTGCACCTATTCCTGGCAGTCACTGACAACAACTGCTTTTCACACAGCCTGATATGACATAATGGTAGAGCTGTGAACCTCTAGGCTGACCCCTCTTCAAATTAAAAACTGCAAAAATAACCAATCCCTATTGGAAATTGTGGATGCAATAGCTAAGAGCTTATAATCTAAACAAACAAACAAACTGGAGATAAGGTGCAAGAAGGGACATAACATTAGGAAATGCCATTTATTATGATAAATTACTTAGTGGTTTAAGGTATTGTAGTATTATCATACAAATAAACACTTGATGCAAACAGAAAGAGAAGTGCCTGAGGTAATGAAGATTTATGGATTCCTGGTTGAACAACAAGGATTTAGACCAGGATGGGAGTGGAAAGAAATCCCAACAAACAAGCCTGTTGAAGTGATGATCACTTTTGAAATGAAACAAAAGGAACTAACCCCTGCTTAAGCAAAGGGAAACAGCAGCTGCTGCTGGTGGAAATGTTTTTCTCGTTATAGTCATTATATTTCTAATCAGAATATATTACTCCTTGGAAAAAGCCAGTTGTTGCCCCATTTGATCTGTTGGTATCAGAATGGCACTGGTGGTGAAAGTAGTCATGAAAGGAACACAACGGTGAAGAAAAGAACTCTAGTGTTGAGATGTCACAGAAGGGGTCTTGGGAGCACCTGCATTCAGATGTAAGAGACTCACTGTTCATGACTGAAAATTGTATCTTAGAGTTATGTCATGAAAGTAATTTATTTTTTTCACACTCATTGTGAGTTACAGATAGAGGTCAAAAAAAGAATGAAAAGATAAAATATTAAGCATACAGTGAAAATTAGACAAGGGAGTGCCATTACACTAATCAAAGTAGATACACTTATGGGGAAGAGCAGTGTCACAAGAGACAAACTCCAGTAATACTAAAGACTTGTCTGGCTCACTAGCTAACTGAATTGCAAATGTGCAAAACAAAACTGATACTCAAAATAACTGAAAACACATTTAAAACTCTAACCCATCTACATTAGATAAAGCATGCTGGATACATATTTAGGATAAATTGATTCACTGAATAAATACCATAAAGTAGAGGATTTCTTTAAGGAGAAATTTTTCACTTTACTGTGTAACTACACAAATTCCAGGCACTGCTTAAGTTCACCATCATTCCTGAAATAGGATTAAAGAGGATGTTAACAGCTCACAGACATAACCCTCGTCCATGCAGAATTATCCAAATGCAGACACATCGAGACTACTGAAGTAAGAAAACGCAGTAACCAAGAGAAAGGTAGCAAAGTGTCATAGATATATTTGTTAGCAAAGAAGATCTGTGTGGAAAGGACTAATATACAGTGCACACCTGTACAGAGCTCAGTAAAGGGAACCTGTGATCATGACTGATTCCTCCAGGCATGACCTAAATGATCACGTTAGTATTGTGTGTAGGCAGATATATAACTGTTTGCTGTCAGTACTAACTGCAGGAGTTGCTCAAACCTGGCTACAGCTCCAGAAAAGGCATAGAGAACCAGGCCATGCCATCTAATTAAAATTTTGCTTGACTTCATATTGGAAATCTGAGCTTCTTGTGGAACAAGAGTAAGACTGGGTGCATGATTTTTTTTCTCCTTGCTTACTATTCTCATGGGTGGTGAGCTGTTTCCTCTCAAGACCTAGTGTTCCCAAAATATTGCCTAGAATTTACCTTGAAATGCTTTCATCATTTGTCACAAAGGCATGGTTTCAGGGTTCTTCCCCCTAGTCACAAGTATACAGCATCTTTATCGCAGTTACAGGAACAGCTTACCTCTTCCCACTGACATTAGAATATCAGACTGACTCACTGACACAATAAATGTGCAGAACCAGGTCCAAACGGGATGTAATCAAGGATACAGAGTGGTGAATATAGGTCATTAGTAACAGGAGAACCCACTGCATTGTTTGAGCATGTGGGCCACAGCTGACTCCAACCAAATCACTGACACTGGTTTCCTTCTGAACCACCAGATACTTTTCTTTTGTGGAGAAGAGCCTAGAAGTCTAACACTCTCCCTCAAACACTTTCAGTGTTGGGGCTAGCGTGCCTGTAGAGTTTCCTGCTTGACAGTGCAGCATTCAGCATGCCAACAACTCATGGCCATTGATTTGGCCTGATGTTGTGATCTTTAAATTTGTAGACCACTGTAAAAACTTTTTTGGCAGATGTCATGTCAGTGGTAATATCAAACATTTGCACTACTATATGCCAACTTGTTCAGTGAAAAATTTTCTCACCAGGTCAAGTTTATCATTTGCTTAATCCCAGGCCATAAGCTTTCATGGGTGAGTAAACGCCTTGGTGTTTTTGCCTGCCAGACATTCAGATCTAGTCATGACTGATGCGTAGAAATCCACTCTGATAGTTGGGTCTAGGACCAGATATTCAGCTCAGCTTCTTTCTCTTTCTTTCAGAGGTAACTTAAAATGAGTAACAAATCAAGGAGGATATGGCAGGACCAGAGGAACTGAGTTGCTTCCTGGATCCATTAGTCCTATGTCTCACCTTCCCATGGTGCTATAGACACTATCCAGGTGTTTGGGAGTTTGAACAATGCAGACGCTATGGCAGGGAAGAGGGAATGGAAGGTAGTGTGGCAGATAAACCTGTCTGTAGTTCTTGTCCACAGCTCCAGTGACCATTATGGTGCCCCTGCCGGGTCTGTGGGACAAGCTGGGGACTCTGCTACCCCAGGTGGTATGAGCACCAGTCCCAGTGCACAGCCCATACACAAGGGAAAGTTTTGTTCAGTTGCCTAATAGGGTAAATTAATTAACTAGATAATTCCTGACAGAGAGTGGGAAGCATCCAGGAATCTTTTTATAAATTTCTTTAGCCCAGTTTGGGAGAAACTCAGATTCAATATCCTGAAGCAGTCAAATAGGTTTTCTGCAGCTGTTACTGCATAGTGAACCTACTGATTTTATTAAATAAACCAATAAATGCATCAGCCTTTAGGCCAATCTTTTCCAAATTCAGGTGCCTACAGTTGTGTTCCTCAGTGTGAACTGAGATGCTTAAAAAGAAGTCAGTTATTTCAGTCATATATGTGCTCATCAGAAGTGAATACAAGCCTGGAATTGGAAGAATACTCCAAGTAAGTACAGTGTAAACAAGTCTGGACAATTGATTAATGTGGAAAAGCTGACACAGAAATAAGAACCACACTTTCATAACACCCACTGCTTAAATTTTTATTTTTCAAGTTTCATAAACCGCAGAAGTTTCACCTGAAGGGAAGTTTAAGTAGAATTATGCAATAAGTATCAGTTATATTTGTTTTCAACAGAGTCATATATTCTATGCGTAGTATATTCAGATATATGTGATTTTTTTTTATTATGCTATTGTTTTATGGCAGGTACATATTTTGTGCATTGTCCCAAGATCCAATTTCACCACTTATGAATTCTTTATCTTTATTTAAGGAAACAAATCTTAAAAAACAGATGATAGCATAGTGGAGAAGGATCAATAAGAACTCTGGAGTATGAGGACAGAACTGAGCTCACAAACCTTACACTTGTACTTTATGTGATTCACAGGATAGTCAGACATTGTGATAATATTTTTTTTTATAGGTGAAAAGTTGAGGCTGCCATTTGAAAATCCCTATTCTAAAAAATGGGACAATAATTGGCTTCCTTACATATGTCCTTCCTGAATTCTTCCACTGTACCATGAGACTGATGTAGATGAGACCCATATGTAGTTAACAGGGTGGAATCTGGTTTACCGTCTGAACCCTGCTGGGGCAAATGTGCTGTGTCTTCACCTGTAGAATCAGGATCAAAATACTTGACAGGCAAGGGTGCTATGAAGATCTGTTCATGTCTTCATCCCAATTACAACATGCAAAATACTGTCATAAATTCAGAGGGTTAATTATGATTATTATGACCAAAATTGGTTTGCCAAGAGCAGTGAAATAGCACTGGAGGTGGTAGTAGTTACCTTCACCCATGCCTATTAAAAATGGCTCATAAAGAGTAGGAAAACACCCTGAGAACTGGTTGATATTTATCTTTCAGCCTGCATCTTCAAAAGGTCACTTAAGAAATGCAACTTCTTTCCACTGCTGTGCAGCATTGATCTGTTAATGATAATCAAGTCATATTCTTTTGTATCTGCATCAAAATGTCACTATGAGCTGTGGATAACATCCTCTGGGCTGCTTGGCAGCAACAAAACAAATGGCCTATCTCTGACCCATTTCATGCTGCTCCTGGCTGAGCTCCTGAGCTGGACCCTGAACATGGCTCGTCCCCTCATCATGCCTGGGGGTGCCCATGGGCTCTGTTACCATCTTCATCTCTGCCCCTGCATTTGGCACCAGGGGACAGTCCCCATGGTGAGGGCGTGGTCTGTGCTAAGCTCACCCCTGGTCCCAGCTCACCTCTGGTCCCAGCTCATGTCCTGCAGGAGCAACTTCTGCTGCCTGACAGACATGAAAAAGATGACTAAATCATGACAGGTCATTGGATCTACCACTATGAGAGGTGTGTGGTCTGCCTGGGTCTCTGTCACTGTCAGTCTAGTAAATCCTTCAAGGAAAGTCATCTGCTCTCTGATGTATTGGACTCTTCCCAAACAGTGGAGTGGATTAGAAGGGCAGATGTTGAGAAACCCTCAAAATCAGGCTCTGGTTTTGGTGGCTACATGGGCATCCTGCACTCATAATACAGCGTTTTCGGTCACTTTGAAAAAGGGCTGATCTGCCTTATTCTGCACCCAAATGGATTATTATTTTGATGTAACCTAGAAACACCCTGCTGGGAAAGTTCAGCCAAAAACAAAGTCACACATCTGTGACCTTCCTTTTAATTCCCAGCAAGCCTTCACTGTCAGTCTGACCTAATCATGCCCACTGGCTTCTTAAATTAGCTTTGTGGATCTAAAAGACGCTGTACTTGTTTCAAGAGCATTTTTAATTGAGCTAAGTTGTAATTACCTGATGTAAAACTCTCTCAGGTAGAAAGAGCTTATATATTCATTGGTATGTATGTACCTGAAAGTATGCAAAATGAACCCAGGAATTTGTCAACTACAAGAAGAATCATGTTGCTTATACTGTTGATTACATATAATTAGGATTTAAAAGATATGTGATGGAAAGGCAAACGAGCTAGGAACTCAGCTTGGATTGAAATTACTCATAGCTTTCAGTCATTTCCACAGAAAGCATTAATTGTCAAGGGCTGCTTTATGTTTTTGTTTAAATGCTCACTCAGGCCTGAGAATTATTTTGATTAGATTTTGGTATGGCAACACATCTTCCTCCATGTGGTCTTGTCCATGCAGAACCAATTAGTGCATCATTTCACCACAGCTAAGGAGACCAAGAGGAGGGTGTGGATGTGTGAAGAGAGAGAGAAAAAGGAAAGCAGATGTGGTTCAGAGATTTTTTCCATCTGATTTTCAAAACAATTTGCCACCACCCTAATTCTACTCCTAGTGTCAGTTGGAGCTCTGCCATAGACTGTAGGGGTAGTAGGGCTAGGTCAGTGCATGAAACCTTTTGAAACCACATCCTCATTTGTTACATAAATGAAAGCACCATGGATATTTTTTGCTTACTGTTACAGTTTCTAAAATTAAAACTATCATGAATGGGGGAACACTGTGGGTTTTGAGGTGGACAGCACAAATCTCAGCATAGATATGTTTTGGAGATGGTCCTTCAGATCCTGGGGTTTGTTGCTCTATGCAGAGTTGTGGTGCTCATGCCAAGTCATCAGAGTCCTTCTCTCAGAGGACTGAGACACCACAAGTCTTGCATTCTCTGACATGATGAGGACAGAAGACCACATGAAACTATAGGGAGTATGTGTTAATGATTTGCTAGATAGAGGCAGCAAGTAATCCTTTGTGTCAGAACTCCCTACTGAGCCACGCCAGGCCATGATTTGGAACAGGTGAGCTTTCTTTTCTTCCAGTTAGCATAGATTTTTATTTCCTTTTGCTATGGTTTTGTTCTGTGTAAGGGGGTGAAGGAAGACGAGTCAAGTGGATAAGAAAACCAGCTAGCTCTTCTTGCTTCCTTTAACACAGAACTATTTGGCCAGGGAGGAAAGAGCTATTCAGAACCCTTCTTAATTAATTTCTGTACTCAATGTCTCTAAGACTTCTTTCCCAATAGTGTTGAACAATAAATGCCACCGTGGGTTCTGTGATAGTGCAGCTTCCTAAGGATGTACTCAGGGCACACCTTGTACTAAGGCTTGACTCAGAAAAGCAGCCCTTACATGTTCCTTTGGCTTGTTACGTACAAGTGCAGGCAGATGTGAACATCAAATGACTAATTTTCCTGACTGCTTCTTAGTTAAAGAGGTGGGTTTATATGTATATATAAAAGACATAAACATACATGTGGCCACTGTTGAACCTTTTTGGACAGTTGCCCTGAATTTCTGTACTTTACGTAACATTGTTTTCATCTATAAATTTTTGGAACATTTGTTGGGAGTTTACCGTACTATAATTTGCTCTGTGAGACACAGCTTCTTGCACTGATGAGGACTGTTATTTGTGAGTAATTCTTGAGGAATAATTCTTTAAATAAGTTAACAAATAGAAAATAGCTGCATTCAGAGGAAAGAGAGAAAAATGCCTTATATCACAAAAGTGATAAATACCATTATTAAGGGGGAGAAATCCCTCAAACCATGTTGTCTCTGACCAAAACCCCTAAGCAGAAGATTTACTAGCATGTGCTTTTGAAAACGTTAAGCATACTGTATAGTTGGCAGGTATAGTTCATGCTGAAAAACCCAACCAGCTTTAGAGGTTAACTCAAGACCTATGGAAATCAGTGAAATTATTACCTTGAACTTCAACCCAGCCTCTCACTATGGCAGCAGACACTTTCAAACAAATGTAAAGGGTATCTGTAGTGGAGGTGTTTGGCTGGGACTCACAGTTTTGGCCTCTCTATCAGCCCTGATCCTGCTCTAAAGGAGGTAGCCGAAATCATTTAGCTCCACCACAGCCTTGTTCTCGTATCTGTAGTACTGTGCCACTAAAAACATAATTCCTTAACTTTAATTAATAATCATCATGAGATTCTCAAGCAGAAGATGCTGTAGAAGTACAGAGTATAATTTGATTTCAAGGTGGAAGGGTTTAACACAGTTTTCCCACTGTTGCTTCCTTGGAAACAGAACTTCAAATGTACTAGAAGAAATATTAAACTAAATGTACTGTGGCCATATCACAGTAGTGGGTATTGAAAAGAAACGCTGGAGAAGTCAGAGTTTTGCACAAAGAGAGATTGGTTATCTGCACATGGGCTTGAAAACTAATGAATTACAATAATTAATTCTCTTTATTGGAGTGCTTCTTACAATAAGAATATATGGCAAGTATAGGACGCTGTACACAGCTTGAGTTAGGCCATGTTATGTTTGCTCCTACAGCTCATTTGCCTGAACATCCCAAAATCCTGTTTTTGAAGAAGAAAACTTGCTTCACATGATTGATTTCAGTGATTACTCTGTCCATTTTGAGGTACGCAGGAACCTGACACATGGAAAGACATTTTAGTCTGAAAATTCCATCCAGCACATCTAGGTGATGTGCTAGCGTGCTGGTTTTGGCTGAGATAGAGTTATTTTTTTTCCCAGTAGGTGGTATGTGGTCCTGTTTTGGATTTGAGCTGTAGACATTGTTGATAACACAGGGATATTGTCATTCTTGCTGAGCAGCACTTACAGCACTTACATTAAGGCCTTTTCTGCTGCTCATCCCGCTTCACCAGCGAGTGTACTGGGGGTTCACAAGAGCTGGGAGGGAACACAGCTAGAACAGCTGCCCCAACTGATCTCAGGGGTGTTCCATACCATGTGGCATCATGGTCAGCATATACAGCTGGGAGAAGAAAAAGGAGAAGAAGGACACTGGGAGTTATGGCATCTGCTTTCCGAAGTAACAGTTACAGACAATGGAGCCCTGCTTATCTGGAGGTGGTTGAACATCTGAGTGCCCATAGGAAGTGGTGAATTAGTTTCTTGTTTTGCTTTGCTTATGCATGCAGCTGTTGCTTTGCATATTAAACTGTCTTTATCTCAATTAACTGAGTTTTCTCACTTTTACTCTTCTGATTCTCTCCCCCATTCCATCAGAGGAGGAGTGAGCAAGTGGCCTAGAGGGGCTCAGTTCTGTCAGGGGTTCAACCATGACAGCTAATTTGCATGCCCAGTTAATACATGATGTCCTCAGAATAATAAATCACCTCAGGAGTTTGAAAGACTGTACAATGCTACTTTGGAGTATATATGGTAATTGGCGGGTTCTTTCTCTCCACTTTTAAGGACATGGGTGTAGTTTCTGTGAAGCAGAATTAGGAAGTTGCAAAACAATATTTCTTGAAATAACCTTGCCATATGTTAAGAAACAGAAAGTGTTTGCTGGTATCTTCCACTTTCTATAGTGAATCATGGATGTCAGACAGAAAGTACCTCGCGTATTGTCAGGTCCTTGTCTATGCTGGCATGCCTCCTGTTGCTGGGGTTTAATCATGCTTTTCCAGATCTTTGTTCAGTCTAGTGCCTGGATAAAGACATTGGAGGCTTTAATGTGGAGAATCACTGCAAATACATAGAACATATAGCTGTGAATACAAACAGCAATTAGATTTTTTGGAGTTACTTTGCACTCCTTCATGAAATACAGACTTCTTAATCTTCACCATATTAGACTCCTTAGGTGGCTTGCTTCTTCCCTATTGCAATTTCTATCTCAAATGACATCACTTGCTTTGTGGGTGTGCAGACACTGGAAATTGCAAGTGAAACTATAGGACTGAATAGTACAATGGGGTTTTCTCTCCCATATGGTCATCTGCCAGCCTACTGTAAGCTCAGGGAAGGTAGGTCCCTGGAGCTGGCCAGGTGATGCTTCTGGAAGGTACTGGAAGGGCAAGGTATGGAGCTTGGTTCTGGGAGAGGAGCAGCCCCAGCTGTTTCACTGGTAGTCAGGGGCTGTCAAGAGTTTAATGGAGATGTAGCACAGAAACAAATAAGGCCATCACATTCTGTTTTGTATAGATCCACTTTCAAGCCCTGACAACAAAGACATGCCAGAGATGGGCAGGGCTCTGTTCATGATGTTCTCAGCTTTGGGAGCTCTCTGATGCTGCTGTGTTTATAGATAATCTGTGAGCAAGATCTGTGGTGTTTGGATGGGGTGGTTTATTCCCTGTTCACGTCATACTCTGGAGATGTCCCAAATCTGTGAGACATGATAGTAGATGCAAACCACTGTTTCTGCCTTCTTTCTGGATGGTTACATTTGTGTTTCTGGGAGCATAGCAGGAACCCTCACACAGATGCTCTAATACTTATGTCATTGAAAAAGTATTTTGAATACTTCCTCAAATTTTTCCCTGTTTTTCTAAGCAAAGAACAACAGCTTGAAGAGGAGTCATAAAAATATTTTTTTTTATAAAAACAGTACAACTGGGAAAAAAAGAAAGGTAAAAGCTATTGGAAGAGAGAAGCAACAGTACATAATCACACTTCAGCCTTGCCATGGGGCTGTTTAATTAATTGCCATTTACTCTTACCCATTCTTTTCTACTCAAAGATTTTCTTTTGTTAGCTCTAGGCAGGATATGCACCCAAGCGGAAATCTCTGTGAAAAAGACTAAAGCTGTAAACAGTGCTTACATCCTAACTGGGAGCACATGCATTATTATAAAACAACTTTAATTAGAGGAAAAGATACCATCACTGCAACAGCAACTACTGTGTACTGAACAAGATGAAACTCACTTCCTTGGAACCAAAACAAACAGGCCATCACAAGACACTAACATTTTGAAATGTGGTGCTTTAACTTTGGAAGCAAATGCCATAAAGTATGATACCAAAAAAGCATTTTCTGGATCACTCACCAAATCTAAAGGTTTTTTAAAGGGTCTGGGGCCGATTAACCCCCTATTTTATTATATTAATAACACTATCTATTCAAAAGCTGTATGTGTTTGATGTTTTTCCCTCCACTCACAAGCCAGAGAATCTTACCTCAAACCTTTAACAGTCAAAATCACAGAACCACAAGCAAATTTAGTTTCAGTTGCACTTTCCCTCTGTTATTTATTATGCCCTGATGTGAAAGTCCTGACTTGCATTGGTGACAGACCAAGTGGCAGATTGTATCAGGTACTGTATGGGCAGCAGAAGTGTCTTTCCAGCCTGTGGATTTACAATGTCATTTGAAACAGGAGGCAATGGACAAGATCTCAAAACTGGAGGAGAAAGGAGAAATAAGACAAAAGTGCCATGGTACAATTGTGTGGGCAACTCATTAGGCAGTTGCATGTACAAAAAGTGCATATATGTACTACAAATGTAATGAGTATGGACAGCTCTGATCAAAATCAGGACTCAGTATCTGTACTTGGAAATTAGTGGAAAGAACCACAGCATGGTGTCAGTTTGCCCTGGCTTACTTAATTCAGCAAAGATGCCACCAGCATGTGCTTGTGCTTCTGAGCATGACGACTTCCACAAAGAGATGAGGTGAGCAGGAAGCCAGCTGGAGCCCTGTTCTGACAGCCTTGATGCTGCCTGTAGGGGCAGAGCCCCTGTGAGGTGTTTAGGGTTGCTGTTGATGGGTATTTGGTGTCAAATCCTGATTATGATCATTTGCTGTAAGTCAACATTTGCCCTTGAACTTAAGACTAAACATTAGGAAAAGTGAATCAAGGCACAGTTTTACATAACTTTGCTAGTGTTACATGGAATTTACCTTTGGTCCTTAAAACTTGCAAGATGATTAAAAACACTCCACCAACTGCATTGCAAGATGTTTTTGATTTAGGTAACTGAACATCAAGATTTAAAAAGCATCAGAGAAATGTGTGATGCCTGCAAGACTTAAGAAGAACCTTCTGGGCTTTTTGTACTGCCCTGTTCAACTGTCCATGTGCCTGACAGGAAAATGAGAGCTGAGAATGGGCATTGGGAATAGTTTTTGGGCACTAGGAATATTTTGTAGGAACAGAGGATGATAAAAACATGCTGAATAGTGGCCAATAAGCCAGTTTTACTTCTAAGCTGAAAGCCTTTGAGGGAGATTGGAAGGGAACTTGTCGATCCTGTGTAGCATTTTTAATAATGGGTCCTAATTATAATATTAACAAAGAATTGAGTGTCCTGTGAAAGCATGGACTAAAATGTGATGACGCTGGCATGTGGTTGTTGTTCTAGTGCTCAAAGCAAGATGCACAGGTTTTTTTCCCCTTGGAAATTACAAATCTGCATGTCAGGATTTGTCCAGGAGAAGTGACGATGAACCCCCATAGGGGCTGTCAGGACAGGACCTGCTAGGCAGAGCTTGTCCCGCTTCCCCAGCAGCTGCAGGACAGCCAATGGTCCTGAACATCAGCATTAATTGTGATGGTGATAAGGTTGGGCTGAGGTGCAGGAGGGAAATCAGTCTGGGTCAGGGTGAGCAAGGTACACGGCCGCATATAAGAACATTTGCAGTGTAGTCAGGAAGCTTCACCAAAGGTGAGGTGAGCTAAAGTCAACTCCGAAGCCAAAGGGGAAAAGCCCTAAGAAGCCTCCTCACAGCCCTCCCTCACATAAATCTCCAAGCAGCTTGATCGGAGTTCCCAAAGTTGCACTGAGCTAGGGCCAGGCAGGAGCGCAGGAGAGCAGAAGAATGGGCTCAGGGCTGTGATGGGATTTTTAGGAAGAGAATCAGCATATATTGGTTCTGCTGAAACAAAATATCAGAGTGTATAGCATCCCCCATTTTAAAACCTCATTTTAACCTTCAAACTAAGTAATTTATAACTGTGTTTATTTACTGTCAAATAATATTTTATTGGCCAAATCTATTTTAAATGCAGTTTCTTCACATCAATGCATTAGGAATTAATTTAACACTTTCTACCTATCTCACTTCGTTTCCCTCATCTTTGATTAAACAATTTGATAAATTTGTTGCAGAGAAATTGGTGTTTCTCAGAGTGCTGAAACTTCTATTAACTGGTGAGCATATATGCTATGCTTTGGTGAGTACTGTTGAGTTGGAACTCTTCCTCCCTCTCAAGTGGGCTTGCAACAAGCTCTTACTCAAGCTAAGCAGTACAACTTTGGTCTTTCTGGTGCCCAAGGATGGCAGGCTGCAGCACAAGACTTGGACGAAAGCAGGCTGCCAAGAAGTTTGACCTTGATGGACCAGGATGAAACCATTGCAGAGCAGTGAGATGAACCATGGAAATCCTATTTGGTAGGGTACACACACCTGCAGGAACCTTGGATCAATTCTCTGCCTCTTCTTCTTCTTTCCCTACCTCTTCTTTGTCTTTGTTCTGCAAAGTATACCTCCTCCGATTTTGATTAGAGAAAGGTATCAGTTCTGCACACTTTGCTATGGCTGTAGAGTTCAGGGTAAGATAAATAAACAACCAAGGGAAGGGTGTGTTGCTGTGAAATACTCTTATTTTCTGAAGCAGTGGGACCACAGATTAATTTTACTTTCCTGTCAAATAACCTGCATTTTGATTTTATGCCTTTGTGTGCAGGTGCAAGTATGTGCATGTTGTGGCATATGCAGGGTCAAATTAATCAGTGGATCTTGGTGGCATTATCCGGAGAACAAGCTTTGTGCACAGTATGTAGCAGAAACACTAGCTATATGTCTGTATTTCAAAAGCAACTGAAACAAGCAAGCCCAGATATTGATGACTCAAGATCTTACTGATTTTAGTCTCCATGCTGTGTGACTGTATACTTAATTGTAGAACTACCTGTTCGGAGACAGCCATCCAGATGACTTCCCTGAATATTGAAAACGAAACCATTCTAGGGTATGTTTCCTTTATTTACCCTTTCCTGTTTGGATCCAATTTTTATCTCTGTATCAGTCACCTCTGCTGACCACATACCAGTCAGAGTTGATTTAATAAGCTGAGGGGAAGGGAACTCTAAATGTACTATTTATCAAGTTGATACTTTTCCTTTAATAAGTTTTCCTGCTACCCTGCAAATCTAATGCAGCTCACCAAATTTATCCTTCTTCAATTAGCAATCAAAATTCTCCATATGCATGAGTATTGCAAATCAATACCCACTGAGCCAATTGCTCTTTATAGTGATAAGAATAGAAGGTGGAGGAAGAAGCAGCTGTAGGAGTTCATTTTAAAAGATTCATATACAAGTGGAAGAGACATATGACTGAAGATTAGCTATCAGTCTGTGTACTGATAAAACTTGGGTAAGCACCTTCTGAAGGGTTCTGGTGCTAAACTGCACCACTGCACATCCCAGAAGGACATATGGGAGCACACTGAAGGGGATTGGCACCATCTTGATGCAACAAGACTTGTTGCAGCCCTCAATTCTTTCTGCAGCCCTGATGCAACTGTCGCAATGTCTTCTATGGACAGAACTCAGCAAGGCTTTCCTTTCTGAAACATTTCTCTATTCAAGCTCATGTGTGCTGAAAGACATGGAGAAAATTATTTTTCCAAAACCCAAGTATTTATTTCAGGGTCTTGTTTTCCAGATGATGGCTAAAACATTTCCAACATTTCCATCTTTATAGTCAAAGTCTGTGTTCTTCAGTCTTGTTTAACTAAGAAGTATCCTGCATCTTTCAGCCCACTCATCAGAAAGCAACAATCCATTTCTCTGAAAGGTTTAAATCTTGTCCTGTCTATTGCGTTGGGCTTGTTTATCTTAAATGTTTCATTATGTTTGATTAACTCTCTCTATTATAAGTGATGGCAAAGCAGAGTGATCACCTACCTGCCTTTCAGAGTGGGAATGTAGTGGATAGCCCTGGGAATTAATGAAACTTCTATGTCTGATAGCAGCTGGTCAAGCAGGCTAGTATATTCAACTCTCCTTGTACTTTATCACACAGAATAAAATAAATCATGTAAGGCTTGTGAATTTCTTGGCCAGGTCTGTTGATGATTTAACTCTTGCCAGTGAACTCCCTAACTTTCTCTGGATTCAGAGCTATTAAAGAGAAGTAAACACACGGGTGTTCAAAGGCTTTCTCTTCTCTCTGCGGCTCTTCCCAGGTTGTTCCTGACTGGAGATGAAAAGGAAAGGGCAAAGATTGCTCTGTCCCAACACGCATTCCATCTAATGAAATAATTATCTTACAATGTGGTTTAGTAAGGAGTAATTGTAAAAGAAAGCTGCTTGGCAGCGTGTCTCGGGGCGTGCAGCTTCCGTGATGTTTCCAATCCTTCAGCCAGGAAGAAGCTCAGAAGGAGGGATGGGATTATGAAACACAGCATGTTTTGGAAGTCCCGTCACTGGGCTTTTCACAGGGTGGTGCTAGTGTGTGCTTTTCAGGCCTGGAGTTTCCCACCCAAGTTTGTGAGGACTCAAGGAGCAGCTAGTGCTCCATCTTCTTCAGCAGGCAAAGAATCATTAAAATGCTTAGCCTGTCTCATATATAACTTCTCCAAATCCAGTAACATTTTGACAGTGTCTCAATGAATGCCTCAGACAGACATCAAACTGCTCCCTTGTATGCTTTAAAAATCAGTTGCCTCAGAGCAAGGAATTGATGGCCAGGCTGCACAGAGAAGCCTGTGAGACATCATGTATATTATCTTGGGACTGGCAGTCTGAAAACTGAGCATCTTCAGGCACAATAACATCAAATTGTAAAGAACAGACTAGGAGGCAGCCCAAATGCCACTTGACTGTTCATCAGATCCATGTACTTGTACCCTCTTTGATGTAATCACTGATTGCCTTTGGATCAGATTTCTGAGTTTTAGGTAACAGGAAAGATGCAGTGGGGTGAGAATGTCCTAATCTTCATGAAGGGACACTTATAATGATGAAGAATGAACTGAGCAGGGACAAGTTTGGTGTCAGTTTATGAATTCTGAAAGGCTCATAAATCACAGAACCACAAGCCAGGCAAAATGTCTATTAGACATGCAACCCCCTTAAACAATGCTATAAAATCATAATGTACCTGGGAAAATGCTGTATCAGTTGTCCTGAGAAAGCTGTGAGAAAAATGTTTTGCAACTCCAGGGAAATAATTGTCCCTTAAAAGTAGAAGACTATAATAGCAGAGGGAGGAAATATTAATCCATCAGGAACTCAGGGTCGCAGATTTACTCATGCTTTTGAAAAACAGGAGGGGTGTTGAAGTAAAAATTAACACGTCTATAGAGAGCTTGGCCCTGATTAGTCCATCTGTTCAGCTGTGCCTCAATTCACTGCTTTGTAAGATGCAAACCAAAACTAAAAAATCAGTAAAGTAACATGCATGGTGGAGATAAATGGTCCAGGGCTTGTCTTTACAGAAATTAATTTAGTGTAATTATTCAAACAGTTTTCCCACCACAACTCCAAACGCAATCACTCTTAACCCACTGCTGTCAAGTAGCTGAAAGTGCAATGGTTTCAAAGAGGAACTAAATTATTTACATTGTTGGACTTGTCTGGTTTCATGAGGCTTGTCTCCTTGCCCAGCTGGCCCATCTGTCCAAAGGTCTGTCAGACCTCTGTGCCATGGCAACATTTGAGTTACTCTTCAGTTTTAAAGAAAGTCTCTGAGATACTTCATTCCTACTATTCCTATTATTTAATAATACTTGTACTTCCTACAAGTATTATTAAATACAGAGGCTTTTTGAAACAGTGCCCCAGAAAAGACACAGTTTGCCTGCACAGGGCTTTGTCAGCACTATCAGTCTCACATTCTCCCACCACATCTTTGTGGAAGAGGCTTTGCTGGGGAGGGCCCAGTGAGGTGAGAGTGCTGCTCCTTGCCCAGCCCCAGCCCATGGCTAATCCCACAGTGCCACTGCTGTGGTCAGAGCCCTGAGCTCCCAGGGGCAGCCAGGGGCACCTGGATGAGAGGCTTTGGCTACTTGGGTTCTTGCAGGTCGAGTGGATGGCTGCTGGATGCAGGTTGTTGACAACCCAACCAACTGCTTATTTTTGGCACTACCAGTTCTAGTAGGTGTCACCATCATTTTGTCCATCCAAAGATATCCATTATATATATAAAAAGGAAAATAGCCAGCTTGTAAGATACAATTGACCTGTGTGGGACTGGGGAAAAAGAAGGAACTGTGCAGTCTCCAGCTGCATGGCATGAGCCAGAGCCAGGATGCTTTGTGCTGTGAAGAAATCACTCAAACCGGTGGGTGCAATTCCCTATTTGGGGTTTCCATTTCTCTGCAGCACCTGATTTGTTTACTCTGAAACCGACATACAGCATTAGATGCATCATTAAACTTACACAGTGTGACTGTTCCTGTTCCTCAGCTTCCTGTATATCTGCTCCATTAATGGATTTTAAATCTGGAGATAACTGCAGGGAGCAGTGTACTAGATTTAGCGACGCAAGTTCTCAGAGCTTGAAAGTGTAGTTTTTTAAACAAAGAAACTATTCTTTAACCTTCCTTTTTTCTTTCATTTTTTGTTTTTCTCAAGTTACAGAAGATTTTTTTTTTTTTTTTTAAAGATCTGGAGCCCTTCTGACATGTGGAAGTGTTGGCTGGTGCATATATTAAAAAAAAAAAAAATCACTATTTCTTCAGCATGTGTGTTTTTCTAAAAAGAAAAAAGATCCATAACTAATATGTAATGAAAGGTGAACCTGATATGAATCAGCACATTGCTACTGAAGATCCAGATGGGCCGGAAGATCTGTTTAACGTACCCAGCAATGAAAGTGCCCTTTGTGTCTACACTCCAATATTGACATAATTTCCTTTAGTCTTTCAGGTCCTGGAAATGGCATCATAAAAGTCAATATTTAACTCTGAGTTTATATAGGAGTTCCCTGTCTTGACTAGGTTCTTCTGCCTTCTCTTTCTCCAGGTTTTGCAAGGGTTTCTCAGATGCCACTGACCTTACTGGAGAGCCCCCACCGAAATGCTAGCCCCCATGTCAACACAGTCATCCCTTCAATCAGTGCTTAGCACAGTGAAAGAGCCATACCACTTATTTAGACTTCTAAAATTAACTCAGTTTTCAGATTCTCATTAACACCCATGTTAATCATCATATCCTTACAGTCATCATATCCTTACAGTCGCACCAGCACACCAGCTGAGGGTCTGTACATGATGGTCCAGCTCAGAAGTGAACCAGAGAGCTGAGCTGGACTAGGGGTTCAGAGCTGCAGTTAGAGCATCTGCTGTCAGGAGCCAGGCAATTTGGCAGGGCTGCTAGATTTTTATGACAAGAGCATGTAAAAGCCCTGGTTCATTGTTCAGGCAGGGAAGTGAGCCAGTTTATCAGGGTAAGCATGGTGGTCAGGCACAGCGCTGCAGGAAGACAGAGGCAAACCGACATAGGCATCAGACCTGTGAAGTTCCTCTGGTAATAAGGATTGGCAAACGGTGCCCCAACAGGAAGAGAAGATCATGCTTGTTTTCCCTTATTTCCAGATGAGTTCATGCTTTGGTCAACAACAATCCCATACCCTGGCCAAAACGGTGGCCTTGGTCACCGCTAATGTCAAAGAGCTGTACAAAACTGTAACTTGCAGTCTAGTAGGGATGTTCTGAACATAACAATTCAATGATTACATGGATTCAATATCAAGTATATAAAGTACTAAAATCTGGTGGTAAATTCAGTCCTTTTGAAAACAAAATATGCTTTTGAGAAAAACTGATCTGAGAATTTACACTTTGAATTTATACAAAATGCTAAATAAACAGCAAAACCCCACATTTTCTACGTATTATAGTGTTCCAGATAAGAACAGATTCAACAAACAAGTAAATGAGACTAGGGGCTGTTTTTTGACAGGTAACAGCTGAGGACCACAGAAGTCTGGTCCACTACATTACGTTCAGAAAAAGTTTCAAAATTATGCTCAGCATGCTTTTGCTTTAACAAAACTGGTAAAATTTATCTGCTTTGCTGCCAGTGCTTCTGTTCATCTTTTTTTCTCAAGACACTAAAATGTACACTAGATATGTGGTATATTCAAAACAGAATGTTGCCATAACTGTGTATCAGCCTCATTTTGCTATAGTGTTCATAAAATGGTTTAACTGAAAGTACATTTTAGGACTTCAAAACAAGTTTCTTTAACTTCTACAAATCTTGTCTTTCACACACACACAAAAAAAAGGCTTTTAACAAGGCATTAGAATTTGTGTATGCAAAGAGAACTTAAATTTTCTTCTCTTGAAACTGAAAACTGGTAGAAAATATACCTTAAATAAATAACTCTTCAATTTCAAACATTAAATTCTATATGTAGCATTAAGCAAATGACCAAATGTATAATGGAGTGAATTATGACTATCCAATGCTGAAAGGAATATACGCAGAAATATAAGTTTGTGAGCAAATGGACCATTCAAACTTTTTGAAACATTAAACTAATTTGCAAAAGTGAACACTTCTCATTACAGTTTGCACTTAGTATTTACAAAAAAGGAGCAAAAAATGAATAATTTGTGTGGTTGTATTTTTGACTAATATTCTATTGCTGTTGATACAGTAGGACTTTGAATCTCCAGCTGTGAATTGGAAACCATTTTACAAGGGACTGTTCAAGAAAGAAGAATCAGTAGTCCTCGCCCAGAGTGCTTGTAAGTCCAGATTTCTGGAAGCTGACATTACACAAGGACTGGACAGAGAGCTGGTATTATAGGACTGAAAATGGGGATTTGAGAAAGTAAGGAAACAACAAAAGAACTATTTCTGTTTAAAGCAAGTCTTTAGAAACTGGTACAACTGGAGGAGCTACAGTGAGTTACATGTTAACCTTTATGCATATATCAACTAAAGGACTGCCTGTCATAGGTCCTGAGGATGTTGAAAGTGCAAGGAAAAAATCTAAGACTGGCCTCATGTGATCAGTTGGAACCAAAAGCTAATGCAAGAAGTTGTCCCCTGAGCAGATTTATCCTGGGGGAGGTGTGTGAGGGCACAGCGCAGATTTGTGTCTGCCTTGTGCTTCCTGGACACATTTAACTTCTTAATATAAATATGGCCTTCAGTTCTTTCTGTGGACAACTGTCTGAACCGAGCTGAATAGTGATGGATGCTTTCCTATGCATGCTTGGGATTGGGTACAGCCTCCAGATCTGCCACTGCCTTTCCAGAGACTTTGTACAGCTTTTCCCCAGTGCCTCATTCCTCTTACAGCCCTGGGTAGCTGTAGATGGACTAATTTTTAGTCTCAGAAAAGTTTTAGCCTACCCACACAATGGATGAACCCAGACTGACAGATGTTTCCAGTAATCAAGTCAGCGTGGCTGCTCTACATGTCCTGAGAAATGAGGGGTCAGAGACAGTGCCAGTGACCTCTGCTCAAGAGCCTGAGAAATCTCTGCCTATGATGGACTATCAGAGTAGTTGGTACCTCTCACACCACTGCCCACTCTACCATTACTACCTTTATACTTATTGAGGAAAGCCCTCTGGCTCCACAGATGTTATGCACATCTCCTTCCTGTCTGAGATGCAAGAGTCAACTTAGCATCAGCTTCAGGTGACAAACACTAGAAGGAAAAATATGCAACCTACACTGGTGAGCCAGTAGAACAGAGTATATACATTAGATAGGATGTGGGTGTCAGGGTATAGGTTGTGCACCGGCCAACTCGTTCTGTTGCTTTAAGGCGTTTAGTATAGCAGTGGTGATCGAAGTCACCCCTGCCTTCTAAGTCTTACTTGATGCAGACATGAACATAAGCAGGAAGGAAAAAGAATAGAAAAGGTAGTAGGAAGGAGTGAGAACATCTCCAAAAAACACAAAAATTTAAGTAGAGTCAGCTGGGAGAGCAAGCGGTGACGTGATACAAAGACACAGGAGGACCTCAGAGAAAAGGCTACATAAGATAAAAAAAAAGGTGTATCTGGAAGAAACATAAGACACCAGGGGCACTTACTGATGAGGTCACACAGAGACCCAGATGGGTGACAAAGGCAGTCTGAGGGCTGCTGACATGAAGCCTGGCTAGAGAGAATGAAAGACTTGGTTTTAGGAGGTGAGGGATGAGAATGAAGTGCACACAAGGATCAAAGAGGATAAAAGACATATCTGGGGGGTAGGAGGAAGGTAGAGTCATTGGAGGATCTCTCAAAATGATAAATAGTAATGACATAATGACATGGCAAAAACTGATAAACAACTTACTGGTATTTTTCCTAAATCATTACTGGGGAAAAATAACTGACAATTAATTTTCAATCACTTCTTTCATCTAATACACTAGTTCTTTTACAAATTTTTAGTTGTGGTGGGAAAATATTTGGGTTGGGCAAAAAATTTTTGCATTGACACTTTGGATGGTTTTGGCCTTTATTATAATGGCATACCTTGAAACTTATGCTGATGGCTCCCTTGAGTGTATTCATTATTTGCTCAGTACATTTTCGTGGGACTAGATCCATAGTCAATATTCTTACTCTAGTGCCACCAATGCCAAGACCTTATTGTGAACCTTATTATTAAGTAATTTTCATAACTCTTCAGCTGAAGAAATCAGATGATTGTAAGATCTTTATCTTTCAGTAAAATACTGCAGTTATCCCAGCTGTGGAGCAAATTTTTTAAAAAGGTGTGTAAAGGGTTAGAGACAAAAATAAATTAAAGGTCCAAACACACTGCTTTGAATCTTTTGAGATTTGGAAGTCATTATTTAATATTTAACACATTATTTAGTATTTAAAACAATACAGATTTTTTAATCTGCTTTTGCACATATTTACATAGTGGATTTTGCACTCTGCAGTCAGCGAATGCTCAGATTCATAAAATTTAAGAAAAAAAATCTCTATCTGAAAAGTAAATAAAAATGGCAAAACCGATTTAAGCAAAGGTCAGAATAATGTTCATGCTTGACCAAAATTCTTCAAAATGTTTGTTTAAAGTTATTTGAACTAAAATATCATTCAAATACAGCAAAAAGGACTGCAACTGATTTAATTTGGTCACTCAGAAGTGAGAAAATCAGCTTGATATTACAATATTCACAGTCACAAAGGGAACTGAGGAAAAGGCTGGATGATGTACATGAGAACAGAAGTTCTACAGAAATGAGATACTGAAAAATAAGAGTGAATTTGGATCTTTACTGCAGGCTCCACTGACATTTAAAAAACACTATCTCAACTGTCAGTTTAAAACAGGAATAGATGAGTAAAATAATCCAGAGAAAAAGGGATCCATGAAGCACACTCAGCCTAGCCACGTGAACCTGGCTTTGCTGCTCTCCCAGTCCAGCTGGCTTGCTGTCTGCACCCACAGTCTGACTAATCTGCTGCCTGAATGGGCTGCTGCTGCTTGTTAAGCCAATTCTTAAAATAATGGCTGACCTAATTATGTAGCATGGATCTTTACCTTAAATATATATGATGATTCTTTACATGAAATGTATATTGGATATCTTGTAACAATTTTTTTTCACGTCTCATCCCACCTTCCTTCCCTGAGTACAATTAAAGTGATACATATTTGTGCAGCAAATTTTACAGCACAGATTTAGAAAGCAGAAAGTGTTAAACTGATTGCTTTCCACTAGTACGCACTGAGGAGGTGGATAAAAGGGGAGGAATAGTGATAGTGTCTATATTTGGCTTTAATAAGTTCTGTGACATAGGGTCAAAAGTTTCTAGACAGGTAAAACTGTCAGTACAGTAATATTACCAACCCAGCACATGTTTTGATTGCTGTGTTCATTGTATAGCCTGATGTGTTTTAGATCAGAGTCATTAATTATTTAAAGAATTATTGTGAAAGTGTTGGACATTGCATGTGTTCTCTTGATCTGGAGTCTATTTAGCCTCTTCTCTACTAAATGAAAAAGTAGCATATTTTGCAGGTGAAATCAATGGAGACAAACTAATTACCCACCACCTATAGATTAATAGGTTGTGGGGTAAAATTATGACTAGTACCAGAAACAGATTTACAAATGGGTACTACCTACTTTATCTGTACAGTAAACAGCTCTTGTTCTCTGCTCTCTTCATTGCAGCCACATTGGATGTTTCTAGAAAAGCTGCAGTCACAGCTTCAAATGCACTGTAGACACGGTTAAATCAAGGTTTAGACTTCCCCTACTTATCCTTATCTTGCACTTGTATTGGACCAGCTGGTACAGAATTTTTTTTAAATGTTACTGTAAAAGTAATGAATTTTCTATAAAATGACATCTTTTTTAGTGTTTGAATTTAAGGATGTTCAAGTAGGTTGCATCAGTATTTTAACAATGAAAGTTCAGATTTTAATTTTAAAATATTAAGGGATAGAAGAAAAGTAATTCAATATTAAAGGACAGTTTAATAGTCTGAAAATGAACTGAGGTTGGTGAAATAGAATGTCTTGGATTTACCCAAACAATATTTTCATTCTTTCAAAAGTCTTCTCAAAATTTTATATATTGCACTACTGTAAGACATTCCTCTCACAAATTTATTATTTTTTTTTTCAGTTCTCACTTAGAAGACCAAAGACTATTTATCTGAGATAGTTCACCTCTGATGTTCCCCAGGTTTTCTGCCCTCCCTGACCCTAAGTTCTTTAATAAATCTGGAAAGATAACAAGCTGACAATTGAAAAATTATACAGCTTGAGGCTACAGTTGGCCATCAGTATTACAAACACTGTGATAGGCAACTAAGGTATGTGGGGATCTACGCATAGAATAAACACAAGCAAAGTCTCTAGAGTATCATGGGCTCCTGGGTTTTGGTTTTCCTCTATATGAAAAGTGACAAGACCAGTGCAGGGCCACCTTACACCCCCAAAAAGTGAAATGATGAGAAAGCAGTGAAATTTGTGTATCACGCAAAAGAACTTGAGTATAAAAGGACTTCCATAAGCAAAAAAGAAACAAACCAAACCCAGGAGCTCTACATAAACTGTTTTTGTGGGGAATGAGTTTGTCCCACAGATCTACATTAGCCTGTGTCAGAAGATCTTGCCCATCAGCCAAGTCAACAGTGAATGCCCGTGCAGGAGTCATCAGTACTGTACCTCTGCAGCTCCAGTGCCTGCTGCGCCTGTGCGTGTGGTGGGATTAGATATTTCCTCTGAGCTTCACAGGTAATTAATTCTCTCTTGGGGCCCTGGGGAGTAATAAATTTGGTCCTGTGGTTTGATTGCAGGTAACAGAAATGTCCTAATTTCAGGTCACTTCCTTTCACAGGAAATGGGGTCTCCTCCCTCAGATGACAGTTGGGTCATGTCCATGTTGCACACACAAGTTTGCCAAAGTGGAAGAGAAACTGTGGGCTAGGATGTAACTACTAAATGTTGCTGAACCTCTTAAGCAAGCACAGAAAACACAAAATAAGAGGGGTTGTTTCTAGCCTGATTAATTTCCAGTCTTGTAAACAGGACTGACTACTCATGACCCTTTCATGAAGAGGGCCCTGGAAAGGGATGGAAGTTGGAAGGCTCAGATTATACTTTTCTCAAAATTATAATAGATTCATTCTCTCAAAGGTGATAGTTCCTAGCTTTTGTATAGTGAATATGATAGTGTGATATGAAAGAACAGAGTTTTTATCCAAAGTTTAAAACATAAGGCTTAAATGCCCTGTTCCAGTGGTTCCAAGGTTATACTCAACATATGTACCTAGCATACCTGAACATATGTTAATATGTTCAAACAACTGTCTCCCCTTCACAAGCCTTATGCCAAAGAAAGTTTAAAGTGTAGTGGTGAAAAAGCATCAGAACTACTTAAACTGGTTTTCAGAGGGAAATATATACTCCTCAAAAAATAAAAATTGATGTTGCTGAGTCTGGATGACTGGGACTCTCAAACCCAAGGTTAAAATCCCTAAAGTGTTTTTTTTATTTATTTTTTTTTAATTACTCATACAGGCAACTAACATGATTCCTGGATAACAGAGTAGTTTATATATTCATCAGATTTATACTCAGTGTCAAAGGGGCTAGGTTTTGTCTAGGTTTTTCTTTTTGTTTTTGAAGGAGCTTTCCAGCTCAGTGAAGCATTTGGGCATGTAAGTTAGATCCCAGAGTTGAACTTGGTGTCAGCAGTGTTTGGAGACATGCTTAAATTATCTGCTGAACTGGAGACTCTGGAGAAGTGACTTCATAGGGGTCAGAAGAGGTACCGAAGTGGCACAGCGGCAGGACAAAATCTCTGCCAGCTGTCATATAACACTGAAGATGTGCATGGCTGTATTCATCTCAGGCAACACAGTGAGTAGCTAAATGAGATGTTAAATGAACTTACATGCTGTAGAGGCATGTGGATAAGGAGCAGTATATTTTGCCATAACTTTCAAACTGCTTGCTCTCATGCACTCACTGCCAGCTCAGGGACTGCTGAACTCCCTACAGGTAACTTCCAACCTTTCTGCAGGCAGTTAATCAAAAACAATTTGGAAAAGTTCAACAAGCCACTCTGTACCACTTAGAATTGAACTAGGTGAACTAGAGAAAATCACTACAAATGAAGGTATGTTAATAAGGTGTTTGGATTTGAGATTGGGGTTTTTTTGCTCTTTTGTGTGTGTGCTTTCTGGTGAGGCAAGGTTTACTCCTGAGTGTGAACTTTTCATCACATTCTCCAGATTATTTAAAATGAACAACCAAGAGACTTTCCACACTTCCCTCTGGAGGATATTCCACAGTCTAATAGATCTGATCCTTCCATTTTTTCCTAGCTGAGCTAATGTTTTCTTTTTGCTACTTCAGCCCAGTGCTGCTAGCCATACCCCACATTGTCTCTCGGTTGTTTTATGCTCTGAAAAGAATTAGAGTTTTGTTATCTTCTTTCTTTCTCATTTAGCCATATTAAACATATTCAATGCCTATCATCACTTTTTATGAATTGTCTTCAATCCTTTCAGGTGTTTTACTTTCACTTCACTGAATTTCCCCCTCAAACAGTGTTTCTTAAGTAATTTGTTGTTTCTAAACTTCCTCTCACGATAAGTGCTGCCAACATCCATAACAGAGTATGTGAACTATGGCATGGTCCATGATCGCTGCCTAAACAGGTGTCCTCACTCCTCTGCCTGTTTCTGTATTAATTATTGAGTATTTTGATAAGAAAGAATGGCACTGTGATACCTGGAGCCTAATGCACAATTGCTTAGACAGGTTCCTGTACTCTTACTCCCAGCATAGACTGTTATTAGCATCTCATATACGAAGACATTTTTATTTATCTCTTCCATTTTACACTATGTGCTGGAGTCACAAAGAAGCACATTCTTTTCCTTTCCCTTGAGACAACTGCTATATTTGCCTTCATCAAACCTTAGGACAAAAAAATACTTGTTTGCATCTTCAATGAGCCTATAGACTTTGAAGGGGGCCATATCTGGAGAGACAGAAGTGCTGATTCCAAGCCAAAATATCTGTGCTTCCTAAAAACATCTAGGGTAAATCCACTGACAAATTAGCTTGGCACCCAGAGACCCCAGAGTCTTTCAGATTTAGACTGCAGCTGAGCACAGGTATTGAAGTCCAACATTTCGGACATAGGCTGTTCCCATTCCCTACTGAATACAGTACAAGCTGCACAAATATTTGTGCTGATGGTGCAGGGAGTGATGCAGAGTAAGAAATCCACAACTGGAGATGGCCTCTAGCGGGGTGACAGATGTCATCTAAGCCTGATTAGTGTAGACACTGAAAAGTGGCAGTTTGAGGATGAAGTTCCATAGTTCAGCTCTCTCAGTCCTTCTCCTTATTTGTGTTATGGCAGCACTCAGGGGTCTCTTGGCTTATTTCATGAGGAGAAAAAGAGATAATTTAGGCAGTGATCAAGAGCCTGACTTTGAAGGCACTGCAGGGCTCTGCAGCCTGACTGCCTCCCAGGCAGGGCTCAATCTGGCAGCCAGGGGTGCAGCAGCATACCCTATGACCCTTATAGGCAGGGGAGGGGTGGGAGGCACCTGCCAGGATCAATGAAGCTGATTTAAGGGCAATGTAATAATGGTGGTGTTTTGATGCACCATGATTATGAGTGCAAAGGAAGAAGGAAGGTACCATTACTTAATGGTAATAAATTTTTTATGTAAGAGGGTAACATTTAAATGAGCTCACAATCTAAGCCTTGGATATGGTCTCTGGAGGTGCAGTGGAGAGATAGGAAAGGGGAAGCTTGAACTGCTGGTAGCTGCACCTTTGTCTGCCCAAGAAAGAGCTATTACCCCATTTCTACAACTTCTCTTGTACCTGAGACCCAACCCTTTCACCAGGGCTCCATAGAAGGAATGAGTCTTCACAAGCACAGACCTGCTGTTGCTTTCCTCCAGGCTGCTGTGTTAGCTGTCCATCCAATGCCCTGAACCTGCTTTTTTTTCAAGCCTCCTACAGAGGGCTGAAACAGTTCAGCAGTTTGATACAATAGCAGGGCCTCGGGGGTGTCCAGATCCTCTGAGGTATGGAAATGCTGATCAAAGAGCTGGGGGCAAGGAGCAGGGGAGGCAGCAGGCATCTTGTTACCACCCTCTTGTTGCAGCTTTTGGACTGACCCTACCAATGACAGAGACAGAGTTAGGGGCGTTGGGGAGCCCAGAGGGTGTGAGAGTCCCTTCCTGTGACTGGACGTTCAGCCTTGCCCTTTTTCATTTGTACTGAAACCCTATTTTGGCTTTTCCCTGTCCGAGCAGCAGACTGAGTGCTAAGTGAAACAGAAAGCGCAGTCTTCCATACCCTCTGCCACTGCTGGGAATGGGAGTGTCATCTTGGAGAAAGAGTCAGAGAGTTTCTGTCAAAACAGGACAGGCTGTGGGGAGTCTCTGGGATGAAGGCGATGGCATCGGGGGTCACTGTTCAGTGCTATAAAACATGACACTCTGGGAGACACAGGAAGACATGTCAGGTATTGTGTTTGTGTGCTTGCCAGCTTCTGTCTTTTGGAAGGAGCAGCTTGCCTGAATTAGCCATGGTCTTCATTGACAAGACATGGAATAGCTGGGCACTATGGTAGGCCTCCACTCATCTCAAAGCACTTGGCAGTGGAATACAGGTTCACCCTTGATGGGAAGGGAAATCCCTTGCTGCAGGCTGGATGGAGAAGCATGAGGAAGGATGGGACAGCAGCCAGAGCCAGGGCTGTGGTCCCCAGTGCTTACGCCAAGGCCAAATCACTCCTCACTGCAAGGGTAGCGAACAACTCATCCTTCGGGCTGTGAGTGACAAGGGAAAGGTTAAACGGATTTAGGAGAGAGAGGGGACAAAACACCTGTGAAAGCAGGAAAAGCTGTTTGATTGCAAAAGTGATGTGAGAGTAAAGCAATTCTGCTCGAGAAGCAATTGTGCCCTATCTTTAGAGGGAAGCGTTTAAAGGAAGTGGCTGAAACAGAGTGGTGTCGTTCATGCATTTGAACCTAAGATAAAAAGACAGAGTTTCCTTATTACCTTCAGTATGCCCTTGTTCAGCACTTCCCTGTATTTACTGTAGGAAATACCTTCAGTATCTCAAATGGTGAGGTTATCTGACTGCAAACACTTATTTAGTCATCTAAGTAACTTGCAACAAGGAAGAAAATAGGTAGTCACATAGTCTCCCAGGGGCTGCATTAAATTTGTTGAGATACTCAGTCCTGTGCACCTTTGCATCACTTACCCCTTTGCTCATGACCCCAAGGACCACTGGGATTCACTGAAATCTTTGGTTTGCTCACTTCCTCACTTCTGTGCAGTGAAGTTTTAATGAGTCACCTGTTTTAGGAGAGACCTAACCAACATTGCTTTTGAGTGTCTTCCACCTTCAGCCTTATCACACAGCCTTTGAAATACTGCCTTTTTCTCCCAAACTATTTACTGCCAGGGCAAAAGGGCATCAGAAGTACAATAGCACCCAAGTGGCTCAGAAAGTTGCGTCCTTAACAAAGTGTTTTAGGAAGTGCATATGGCTTTAACACAGACATGGAATGTAAAGTCCCTGCAAATTGGAGACATCACTCAGAGGAAGGCACAAAAGTGGCACCTCTGCGCAGTACACCCCCTCCCAGACAAACAGCTCACCGTGGGTGCCTGGGATGACTGCTGCAGCCCCGGCCAAAGACTGATGTAAAGGCTCTGGTGAGGAATAAGTGCAGCACTGACAGATGCCATTGTGGCAGGAATGTCTCCACTTATGCATCAGACAAGGGTTGAAAATTTCTCTCTTCTTCAAACATGGGTGTAAAACAGCAACCAGATTTGGGAGTTAGCTACATTATGCTGAGAAATGTCACCCCAGCATAGTGCTAATTATAGCATTTGAAGTATTCTAATGACTCCAATAGCAGCATTGTTTGATCTTCACCTTTTAATAAGTAGGAAAGAATCCTGTTCAGAATACTCTGCAGTAAGACAAATTGTAATGTCTGTTTATTACAAATGTGTGCAAAATGTCAATGGCACACCATATCCAAAAGAGAAAAGGACATGAATCTCTCTGGTTTTACAGATAAACTGAGAACAAAGTATTAATCAAAAATTAATGATTGAATCATGCTGTTAAATTTCTGCCTTTTATTTCATAAACAAAATGCACAGAGCAGTAACAGTTTACAGTTCAGGAAAGACACAGCTATCCCCTGTGCTGACAACCACTTATGCTCTATTTAACATGTGGAATTTAAGTGGTGCAGAAAGTACACTTGGCCAGGAATTGTTGTTTAAAGTCTCTGCAAAGGAAAATGCATTTACTGCAAAAAAATTAGTTTTCAGTAGGAAATTTCTTAGTATTCTGCAGAGTCATAGTAATTAGACATCAAAGGAAAACCTGCCATTTAAATTAAAATATATCAATTGACATCGTTTGAACAAGCAGTATACTGAATATAAATAATTAGTCATATTTCTGTTTATTTTAATCTCATGAAGCTACTGTTGAAAGCCATTGTTAAACATGCAGTCTGGCATTGGAAAAACTCCTATTAACTTTCATAGGCTGTGGGATAGGCTCCAGTGCTTCACATGTTGTGTAGATGAAATAGCACTCATAATCTGCATTACATGCTTTTGTCCACAGCTTGATCAGACAGGTTGTGTTTATTTTGCTTTATGTGTGGTGACTGAGTGAAAATGAATGGCCTTTACTATGTGGGAGGTCAGAGTAGATATCTTAATTATGCCTCCCAGACTTGGGCTCTGTGCATGTACAGGTTGATGAGGGTACACACATGGAGTGGGGGAATTAGGAGACCTTTGTCAGGGAAGAGGTGCTAGTGAAAGATAGAGGCACACAAAACATGGTCAGTTCTTTCCTGTTTTCTTCCCTAGCTTTCCAATAGGAAATCCTGAATCAGGGAGGCGTAATGATCAGCTGGGTAATTTATACCACCCAAGCCATACTTGCTTGTATAAAAGAGAGTTTGCACAAAGCAAATGTCACTTCAGATTGAGCAGCAACAGACTGTTGCAGAAAAGAGAGGCACAGCTCTAGGAGTGACACATTCAAGGGTGAATCCATGTGCCTGCTGGAAAGGTTATCTCAGCACCTACCTGTCCGTCTTTCCTACTCCTGAGAAAGAAATAAGCTGAGGTCAGTAGTAAAGGCAGAGATGGCAATTCAGGAACTTTATAGTCTAACCATTGATGTTTCAGAGTTTATTTGCTTAACCGTAGTTGGTACAAGAAGATCAACAGCAAAAATGGTGGAGAATAAAGCAAACCAGAAGAAGGGACAGTGCCTAACTAGTACTCAGGGGTGTGAATCTAGATCCAGATAAAGTAAAAAAATGACAGGAAATGCATTAAGTCCAAAGTATTGTTATCTGGCCTATTTTCCTTTCAAAAAGACTGTCTAACAAAGATACAGCTTAAAGTATAATAACCTACTTTGCTATGACTGAATATATCAGTTGAAAGAATCCCAGCTGCATTACTGAAACCATCAGACACCAGTTATTGCTGTTATTAGTATTTGGCAATGAATAGATGTCAATTGTTCACACAGTTCAGTGCTGGCTGTTTGATGTATGCAGAAAAACAAAGAAAACTATAGAACAGTCTGTTCATTACTGACACTCCTACTCAAAGATGATAACAGAGGTTTTTCCTAATACTTTGCCTTTCTTTCACCTTGTCACCTAACCAAGATAAACAGAACAAAGTAAAAATTAAAGATAGTAAAAGGAAAATTTCTGTTATACTTGGTTTTTATCTAGTAGGACAGTCTTAAACTCTCATGAAAAAAGTAAAATAATATAAATATTAAAGTGTTTGCTCAGTCACTCAGAATTACAGAAAGTGGCTCCTAAACACCCTTTGATATTTCTTGATGTTCCTTTGTATTACCATAACAGTGGAGACCAGATCTCTGTTTTATTAGCCCTGAGAAAAACTCAAAATAAAACAAAAAATCCACCAAGACACAAGGGGCAAAGTCTGTTTCTGCTAAAATTTCTCCTAATACAAACCTCATCCATAAGGCAACAGACAAATGCAGCAGCAAGCTGCAGGGTATCAATTTATTTGCAGAAATCACAACCCCTTTTAAGACAGCATCCATACTCCTTATAGGCATACTGCCTGAGCAGTTGTCAATCGTGCATTCTACAGAATGTTTGCTCATTTAAGGATTTACCACCATTTTTAAATTGAAAGGGTCTCAAAGGCTCACCCATTGCCCTATCTTTTTGACACATTTTTATACTACAGACAGATTTTTTAAAAAAATAATACACCGAATTCCCTGTATCTGTGCGCCCACAGAACAATGTAAGCTGTCTATATCAACCAGAATAAGGTTCTCTTGGAATGTTTTGACTACAAAAATAATTAATTCTGTGAATGTGCTTTAAAATGAAATATTACTCTCGCCAGTTTCCTACCAATCTCACAGTAGAAATCTTTGAATCAGGAATGCTGCTTGTAATATTCAGTAATTGACAATTTTTTCAACATGCCCTGTTCACTAAAGTCATGAGATGAAATCTGTTGCGGATGGAGTTTCTGTTTCTGAGACTGTTAATGATGTTACCCCTGTTCTGGGGATAAGGACCAGGATTCCACCTGCCAGTACTTATTTGATGTGATTTATCTGAGGCAATGGGCATTTTCTTGGCACTCGCCTACAAAGATATGCATCAACCACACTTATTGTGTGTATGGTCAATTCTCTGTTTTGGTTCCATGAGAGAGATCCTTTAAGTTGATTCTGACCCTTACTTCCCTTCCCAAGTGAGCACCTACCAAAACATAAGCTGGAGTGCTCCAGTCAGCATATGGGCCTTGCACTGAGGTGGATATTCTGCATTGAGCTGTACTCAGCACACGCTCAGATAACCCAGCTAACTGCAAACAACGCCACTCTGTGATACTGCCCTGCCCTTGGCTATATATAACCAGTGCTTGCAATCTGTGTGTGTCTTATCTGGATTTTTGCCACAGAGCCTGGTTGTGAAGGTTGTGGCTTTTCCAGGCATGAAATCTGGATGAAGTTGCTGTTTTTAAAAAGCTAATATCATTCTTGCATTTGAAGGCATGATGTACTTTGGTAATTATAAAGGAAGATAGCTTTAAATAATGTTTTTGGCATGGAGTTGTTGCAGAAGTTCTTTTACCCCCCTCTGTCTCCACAAGCCACTGCACCTCTGGTACTTAATGCTGATTTGTCCAGTATAAAACCCAGAAGGAGGCTGCCAAGAGCAAGGGATACGCTGATTGCAACGTGGTTTTAATGTACAATGAGAGTATAATAAATCCTTAACAGCAGAGCTTGAAGGCACTGCTAGACCACAATTACCTGCCCTACACCTTGTGCTCAGAGTGGCCAGAGGTGGGATGTACTTCAGTTTTAATTCCACCCTTTTGCCTCTTTTTTCATGTCAAGCTCTCAAACAGGCTGGCATTTATTCCCGTTTGGTAGCTTAGGTCCTGCAGAACCAGGATATGTTCTCTTCTGTGATGAGTTCTTTATCCTGCATGGGCCTTTAGACAGTGTTGTAGTAAAGGCATTCTACTCTTCTATGTGGCAATGTGAGTAAGGGGGGGAGCAAATACAGTGACTCCTTATTGAAGGAGGCTAGATGTTGACTAGCAGTGACAGTCACGCCATGAACACGTGAGAGACCAAGGGAATGATGCCTCTCTCCCATCTGGCTGAACTTCTCTACACATGCATATATATATCTATCTATTTATCTCAGGTTAATTTTAGTATAAGTTGAAAGAAGGGGGTTGAAATACAAAAATCATACAATTACACTTTGAGATGTGAACGGTGCTTATGCCTCCAAATGCCTATTCAACCCTAGGCTATGCTTATCAGCTGCTCACCAGCCTGCAGTTCAGGTTGCCATTTGGTGCCAGGGTCGCTCTGCAAGAACTGAGACTTGTTTTAAATGGAGGTCCCTGCAAGAAGAGAAGTCAAAAGGAACAGCACAGTAACCCAAAAACTGAGATGGTCTTTTGTACTTTTAGAGGGAGGGGAAGTTGAAACGATTTACAAGGAGAGGTGACTCAGTGTCATTTTCAGAATTGGTCTGCATGGGTGGGTGCAAACAGGTTCAAGTTCCTTTGGTCTGGTTCAGAAAATATGGAGCTGTGCTAATGCTGTACTGGAGTTGACTTCCCTTGTTGAGAAGCTAATAGAGTTGTGTGGCTTTCAAACCAAAGCTGGCTTATGGCCAACCAGCCTGGAGCACAGGCAGAGTGAGCTCATGTCTGCCTGCATCCAGCCATGGAGACAAGGGCATAAAGGTTATGATTAATATAACAGTAAGGATACTGTTCCTATGTATTCCACGCCTCAGTGAGCATCACACATGTGAACCAGGACTTTGCATTTGCCTCTATCAGAAAGAAAAACTGATGTGTAGGGTATTTCAGGGAACATGAACTGAAGGCAATGGAGAAAAAGAGGACACTTGAATTTCTGAAACTCCTTTCTAAGTATGGCTTATTAGATGACTGCTACCTCAGCAGAAGGCACAATCTCATTGAAACTTTAAATGTTCTGAATTTTACCAAAATTAACTCAAAATTAGTTACAGAATTATTTTGTTTTCTTACTGTATATTCTGCTTTTGTTTCTCTGTCTTATGCCAATCACAGGGCTCTAACTGGTGTTTCAAACTTTTCAAAATCTGTCGCTTAAGACTCTGTACAATCAATCTGGGTAGACAAAGTCTATATACACTCAGACAGTAACTCCAGTTTGCTATATTTCTAACATCAATAAAAAGAAATTCAAAGGAATAATTGCTTTTCACATTATGTTAGCTTTAATAAAGCAGACAAAGAACAAATTGGCATCTGCTTCCTAACATTTTTGCCATTATTTAGCCATAACCTTTTTTGAAATCATGAAGTTCCTCTCAAAATGCTAAAGTGTGATTAGATTGTGAAATCTGAATCCAATTAAAGAAAATCCTGTGCTTAAAGCACTCACTGCTGTCATGAAGCCACCAATCAGATTTTTAAAAAATGAATGTTTAAAACAATGGTATGAATTTACTGTCAAATTTTCATGTAATTAGATTGAGTACAATAGCCTTGTAAATACATAGATACTGCTTAAAGCCTCTTTTAAGTGGGAAAATTAAGTTTATTTCAAAACAGAAAAAAAGGACTCTAATTTCATAATAAATTCTTCTTTAATGTTCCCAAAGCATTAATAAAGCCATAACATCAATGCAGTTTGGACACAGGTACCTCAAAAATTGTCCTCATATCAGGAAAGGAGTGTCACGTACTCCTGTGCAGAGTGACACCAAGATGCAAAGTTGGCTCATGTAGCAGCTGCCTGCATGAGAGATCTGAAAATTAGAGCAAACAGAAAAGTGTTAGGTCCTGGGTTTGAAGGGTTTCTGAGATGTTTTGTTCCAGATTAGGAGTAAATGAATTTTTATCACAAAGACCCCCCCAGACTCCCCTTGCTTGATGGTAAGTTTTCACCCTTGCTCTCACAGCTTCTTCTCTTAGTTGCTCAATATTAACATTCTGTTCTAAACTCGGTTAAATCTTTGCACACACAATCAGGCCTTGAAATGAGAAGTGTCTGTAGTAAGTGTTTTCTAGAGAGTCCAGTCTGTTTGAATATTGTTTTTTAAAGTCCTTTCAGCCTTGATTTACATAGAAAGGGCAAGAAATGTAGCAAGGGTTCTGAACCATTAATTTTTTGTTACCTCCATCATATCCACTATACATCTGTTAAAAATAAAGACTTTCACACTTCCCAAACTCACATCTTGACCAAGCTCTCTTAATTTCTTCCTCCTGCCAAAAAAAACCCAAAAACCAACAAAACAACAACAACAACAAAAAGCCCTCCCAAATTTGTTTTGATATGCTGAACAGAACAGGATATTCACAGTGAGTGCTTATGTTCTCAGTATCATGTTTTCATCATTGCATTTTGACAATAGAGTATTTTACTTATTTACCAAACTGCAACTGAGGACTGATCAGAGACACAGCTTTTATGAGCACTGGAACATGTTTCCAATCTCTTCATCCTCCCACACTAAGTACATTTCATCAGATTGTGATTCTATAATGCAGTTAGTATTAAAATGAATACTTTATTCATTTATATGAGAAGAATGCAGCCCATTATAGGAATACTTTTACACCAAAGGATTCCAGTGACTTTTTGAAGTCAATGTCACACCTTTCAAAGGCTGGACTTGCCTGTGTTTGTGAGGCTTGTCTGAGCAATGGTTAGCAAATACAGGATATTCTATTGTATACAAACATATATCAATACCTCCTTCAGGCAGCTATAATGAGCATTGTAGGTCATAATGAGCACCTTGCATTTGAAATCAGACATAAGGTTTCACAATAACAGGTCTCCATTGTCTTTTCTGGGTTAAGCCAGGATTTGGTTCTCTATGTTGGAACAGGGCAAGAGGATGTCAGACTAGCAAGCTTTAAAGTCTGTTGTTAACTACAGAGGGCATTTGGAATTGCCTAAAAATGTATGTTTCACTTGTAGAGCATTCCTGGTTATACACTGGAGAACTAAATGTATTCTATATACACAGATAACCCCATTAGCATGGAAGAAGAGCAAACAGGCACAGATATGGATGAAACAGGTCATAGCTCCATTATTTCCTAGTCTTGTCAGTGAGAAGGAGAGACTTCACTCAATATGACTAAAAAAATCGTGCTCCCAATAGGCATCATGAACAACTAAGATCTGACAATGTACATAAGGCTTTGTTTTAAGATTAGGCAGTGGCTGCCGTGTAGGGAAGATAAACAGTGGCTCTGGAAGTGGGCTACTTACACTGGCATGTCTTTTGTTCTGTGCCCAAACAGCTCTTTGGATGCTGCTCCCAGGGAGCCACCTTGGAGGCTGGCCACTCTAGGAGCCAGGAGAAACACAGGCAGATGGCACAACCCTTCACAGAATCATAGAATAATTTAAGCTGGAAGAGACCTCTAATATCATTGAGTTCAACCATTAACTGGACATTGCCATGTTCACCACTAAACCAGGTCTCTAAGTGCTACATTTACACATCTTTTAAATATTTCCAGGGATGGTGTCTCAACCGCTTCCCTGTACAGCCTATTCCAACACTTGAAAACCCTTTCAGTGGAGAAAGTTTTCTTAATATCCAACCTGAACATCCCCTGAAGGCCATTTTCCTGTGTTCACTCAGGTCTGCTTAAGTGTGCTGCTTGCATCTTGATGGCTCTGTCATCCAGCTGGTGGATTGTAAAGCACCCTGACTGAGGTATGAAGTTGTCTCTCCTCTCATGAGTTTTACTGGTCAGATATCTCCCTCTGCTTGTTTTCATGCCCTTTTTATTTGTTGTGTAGACCCCTGGCCAGCCCAACCATGAATAAAGCCTCTGCAGCCCTCAGAGTGGCTCTGTTGCTGGCCTGAGTACCTCCCAGTCAATCTGACAGAAACTTTATACTCTGCTGTGTTCTCCTATAACTCTGAAAATATTTGAGAGTACCAAGAAAAGATGATCTACAGCCCTGTTTTATCCAATGAGATAAGTTGGTCTAATTTAAAATTGCCTCTAGAAAATTTGTCCTTGTAATGTCTGATTTAGCTGTAAAGGAGATGTGACTGTGCTGCCATGGTTGTTAGTACTGTACCTGGGAAACAGTGGAGTCTTATTTGTCCAGAGGATAGTGTTGTACAGGACCTTGAAAAGGGGCATTTAAATGCTGAAAACACTTCTAGAAGAACATCCACATGTGTCAGGCCTTTTTTTCTAATCTCCAATCATAATTCACCCATTAATTCAAAAAGATGACTCAAATTAATTAGTATTTGGGGTGGTGTCTTTAAAAGGGGGATGGTTACAGGGTACTGACAGGATGAACTCAAGGGTTTTATGAGTAACTCTATTTTCCTCCATGCTGCTGAAGGAAAGGTTGCAACTGCATTTTTGAATAGTGATAGCTACATGGGAAGTGACAAGTTGCTCTTGTTTTTTTTTCTCTAGATGAATAAATCAGCTATTATTTTATAACTACCACCTGTCTAGCCAAATACCAATATTACATGGTAACTCTTAGAGAAAAGCTGATAGGATTGAAGTACGCAGAAATGTAAAAATACAATAGAATAGGCACCAGCCAGTCTCTGGCATCACAAAAATTGAATTTTGTGCCTAATTTCTAGTTGAAAAAAAGTATGAGGCATGGCTGGCCAGAAAGTGGGGAGCTACCACAGTACTAGTCATATGATTAAGCCCCTGAGCTTCCAAAGTTGTTTTCAGTAAGAAATCTGGAATTAAATAGCAGAAATGAAGGACACATCACAGCAACCATTGGAGAGCAGCAGAATATAAGACCACCTTAGTCCTAAGTCCCATACATGGCTTTATGAAATGCCATCAAAAGCGGCAGCAGACAAGGAATAGACAGCAGGGGAAGAAACATGATCTTGAAAGGAATGGTCAGAACAGTTGAACAGCCACTCAAAGGGAATGAGGAGTCTGAGGCATAATATAGGTATTGGGCCAGATCAGAAGTCTGTATCTCCTATGTGGCCAACAAGAGCCATGAACACTGGTAAACAGATAATAAGCTCTGCAGTTTTCCCCCAACTATACCTCAGCCTGCAGCTATTCTCATCTCAGGGACTTGCCAAGTTTGACTACTGGCACCTTCCCAAGTTGTTCATCCCACAAACTCTCAGGAACCAGGGAACTGGTCCACTAAAGAGACGTTTTCTCCTTAATTCTTCCATAGTAATTATTTTTCTGTCTTCAGTGATTATCATGGCTACTTTTTGAAGTCAGATTTAATTGAAAATGTCATATTTTGCTCTAGCTTTTATGTATGTACATAATGTCTACACCAACTTCTAGTTAGTTATAGATATGTATATACACTTATGGATATAAATATATGTGTGAAGTAACTAAAAATGCCGTGAAATGAAGTTCCTTGAGCAGTCTATTACTGAGATAAAAACAGGAAAAGAGGAAGAGCAAAACCAAATAATATTTATGTTAAGATTTATACTAAACAGAGACAAAGAAGTCAGAATTTGAAATCTTATTTTGAACACATGCTGCTTTGAGAGTATATACAGGTGGGGAGACTTTATTTGCAATATTGAACATATTTACATTACAGATGATTGCTATTGTTACAGAATGCAAGTAAGCATATTAAGTTCAATAACATCTAACATCAGAGTCCTGTATGAAGGAGGATTTTAATTTTCTTAGGAAGGTGAATTCATTGATTTTCCAAGTTTCCTTGCCACTATTAAGAAAATTAAGTTTTATTAGAGTCTCAGCATATCCTTTTTCTTATGCTGATTTGCTCTTTCTATAAGCTAGGAAGATGTGAAACATTTTTTAAATCCTTTCTTTTCATTTTCCCATTGGTGAATAAAAATTCAGCTTTGTGGCTGAAATTTACTGGCATGAAGCAAAGGAACATAGCACATCTTGTTTCAGAAGATGAGTACTTCAGTTCAAAGCATCTCCTTCCTGAGTGGGTTCAACAAGTTTACAAAGTAATGAAGCATTTGTGTTCAAAGTCTCTTCTCTGAGGAATACCATGTCTCCAAGGGTACTTGATGGCATTTGGAAGAAGTCTAATTTCAATGAGCTAGATTTCAGCAATGTGATCTGGCAGAAAGAGATCAATGTTTGCACAAGAAATGGCCAGAAAATGTCACCAGGAGATAAAACCAAAATATTATCCATGAGCTCATATATACTGATGCGTCAGAAAAATCTCTGTTACAGTGTAAAATACCTATGAATAATATACAGTTCCCCTTTCCAGAAGCTGTGCTTAGGCAAGTGAAACCAATTAGAAGGTACACTAAAAATGTGACATTCTTCATGAACAAGTTAAAATTTTGTGGTATCTCTGGTCACAGATTAAATTTTCATCTGAAGGGTGTTGGGTAAGCAGTAAATGGTGCAGTTTTCAACCCTGGGAGAATCAGTGCCAACCTCACATTAAAAAAGAAGAGCAGGCAAAGAAAGAGTTGCAGAAATCAGCTGAGGAAACCTTACTAGAACTAAAGAAAGAAAGGCTCATTTATAATGCATGAAGCCCCTTGGCCTTCATTAAAGGATAAGTATGCTGTCTAGGATACTGTCTGTCCCCAGCATCTAAAGTCCTGGGTTTTAGAAAATGTCCAGATGAAGGCCACAAGGATAAATAAGGGTAAAACAGAATGTGTTAATGGCTTTTGAGTTGTAACTTGCTCAGTGTATGGGATGTCTATAGAGAATTCAGCTGGGATATACAAGCGCCCATGAGAGAAGTGAGAACTAAAATGTCCTGAAAGTTGCATCAGGTGCTGCCACTGCAAAGCCCATGGTGGGTGTGTGAGTGCAGTCAGCGGTGAAGGTGACTGAGGACAGAGGAATCTCCTCTGACGGGAAAACAATACCAGGAAAAGAGATGGTCTTTAGGCACACTCTCTGCTCAGGACTGTGCAGCAGGTATGTGTGTTGGAAAAGCAACTATTGTTTTCTACATGCCCCTACTGAAGTGCTTTGAGGTGAAAAACCCTGGGGAACATCTGTCTAGCCAGTTGGCTTTGCTGCCTGACTGGTCATTGCAAGGTAGAGGGTAGGGAAAAGACAAAGAGAAAATGAAGAAGCTTTCTGTTTTGAGCAAAACCTTCAGAATCCTATACTGAAGAAGTGAAAGGATGTTAAAACTGAATCTGTCCAAGATCCAGGGAAGAATGTAATAATTTAGGGCTTGACCCAAAGCCAGCTGAAGCCTGTGCATTATGGAGTGGGTGTGCTATTGTAAGCAACAAACAGGATGTTACCATATCCTTCAGGATTGCAGAAACTTTGATTATCAGACTGGAAGAAATATCTTAGCTCACCACTTCTCATCCTCTTTCTATAATAGTCAGTGATGAAATATAACCCCATTTACAAGTGCATCAAATGAGTTTTTATGCTGCTTTGGTAACTTCATTGCTACATACAATATGAAATCAGCTGAGCTATAATATGAAATCAGCTGTGCTATGTTGAGAGGTGGTGATGGGGAGTTAAACATAATCAGGAAAAAAGACACTAGATGTAACTGTCAGACAGTTACAGACAAAGCCTGCAGTTAAGGTAGAAGGTGTTCAACAGGTTATCCAGAATAATTTTTCAGCTGTGCATGAACACTACATTGAATGTATAAGGTTGTGTGGGAATTTCCATGCATCAATGCATACATGACAAAAGGGCATCATGAAGGCTAGGAATTAAGTTCTTATACTGACAATCTGAAACTAATGTGACTAGAAATCCATGAATGCAGAGGATGTTGTAAAAGAAGTTGTTAAGCTTCTAAAAAAACCCAAACATTAAAATCAATTGCAAAACTGCAGGCCTGGAGAGCAGTAAATTTGAAATTGAAATTTGTGGGGTAGTTGGGGCAGTTACAGACTGATGAGTCTTCAGTGGGAGTCATGCTATTTTAAAAAGCTCTTATAAAACAACCTAGATGAAAATTAGATGATTACAGAAATGGCGCTGATTTATGCTGAAGGAAAACCTTGCTTTCAACTATAAGGATTCGTTAAAGTGTCAACAAATCAGTGGGTAAAGAAGCACTGGCAGACATAATTATTCAGATTTTTCTTAAAGTCCCTCAATGATATTATTAAAGAAAACCGGGCACCTAGAGGGTGAAAGATAATGTTCTTCTGTGCAGTGGAAATGGACTGGGAGACAGCAGAATATAAAGGATAAAGAGCCAGCTTTCATCTAGAAATGAGGTTAATAGTGAAGTGTTTGCAATGCATCTGCTGTAACTGAGGCTGTTTATTAATAATCTGACAGCAGGGCATAGTAGCAAAATTTGAAGATGATGATGATAGGTGACTTAGATCAGGGATTAAGATATGCAGATATGACAAAACAAAGCCATCAAGCAATGTATTATGAGTTTGATGCTTGTTCTGGTTTCTTTGTTTGGTTAGGGTTTTTTTTTTTGGTTGTTTTTGTTGTTGTTGTTGTTGTTGTTGTTGTTGTTTTGTTTTGTTTATTTGGTTTTTGTTGGTTTTGTTGTTTGATGTTTGTGGTTTGGTTTGGATTGGTTTGGTTTGGTTTGCTTTGCTTTGGTTTGGTTTGGTTTGGTTTGGTTTGGTTTGGCTTGGCTTGGCTTGGCTTGGTTTTTTTTTCCAAAAGTAATGTCATAAGCATTAAAAGAAACCGCGAAGTTCCTTGCAGCACGGGACTATATTCTAAATGAAGTGAACACAGTTTCAGTGTAAGATTTGAAAGTCATTACGGATGGTCCAGAAGAAACCTCTGCTTAATACTAGTGAAAGAGAAGGTGTTTGATTAGGAAAGGAGCAACAAGAACAGAGCAGAATTCTCTATGGCTGTCGTATCTCAGTTCTTATCACCCCCTGACTTTTAATAGTGTTTGCAGTTGTAGTCTGCCAGTCCTCATCAAACTAGCCAGTGAAGGAGGTCAGTTCCACCTATCGAGCAACAGATATGATCTCCAACAAGAAAGCATTTCCAGAGACTAAGAAAGATCAATGAAGACATTAATAAGGGAGAACAGAAGCTGAGAGGTTCATAAGAAATAAAGGAATGCTCATCAGGTTTTAAAACAGCTTTAATACAAGAAAGAGAAGAAACTGGTGAAGATTAACAGTTTTGAAATAGAAAAATAGCTATTCATTCACAGTATGTAATGAACTTGCAGAATTTGTTGCAGTAAATGTTGAAGCAATCAGTTCATGAAGACTGTCAAACTGAAAAATAAGTGTGCCATCAAAATTCAGTATAATACTCAGCGGAAAAAAATTTTGAAAGAACTGCATTTTCACAACAGTGCTGACTCTGATATATGAGCTAACCACATATAGGTTAGTAAAATTATTTCCACCATAAAGCTTTTTCATATTCTTGTATAATAATAGTTATGGCCGCAGCAGGGGACACATTTTGTCATAGACCTTTATTGTGCTTTTATTTTGCTCCATTGAAAGACTCAGAGGTCTGTGGTACAAGGTTCAAGCCTTGGAGATCTCTATTTTTTAAATTATTTCAGAAAAAATTGCAAGCAGCAATCGACCCTCTTCAATGTTGAAAATCTTTGCATTAAATATGCCATCTGAATGACATTCAAGCTGTCATCTGCTTTCTTGGCAGAGGTAATTTTGGAAAGACTGGATGGTACTTAATATGGAAACATTAATTCTACTCTGTTATTAGCATCAGTAACTTAGAATGAACTGTTAAGGAAAAGAAATACAGAGAAACTCCAAAGAGAAATAGAGAAGTGTTCTGAGGACACAAAATTGATATAAAGGTCAACAGGATGAAAATGAGATATTTGGAATTAAGAAATGCCTTGTATTAACGTATTATCATGATTGTGATTGGCAATCAGGTAAGATGAGCTTTCTGCCTTCCTTCTTCTGATCCCAAATTATTGAAAAACAACCAGTCATTTCTTAGTAATTTCTTTTCCAAACTGGTCCAGGCAAGCCTGTCTCCCATGAAATGTAGAAGGAGGCATCTTGTGCTGCATCTGCAGGATTTGAAGGTCATGTACTGCCTCTGCAGAAGAAGAATCAGATGTTCTTTGTATCACCTGAGCACTGTCTACTCTCATTTATGGATGTGGAGACTCCATGGAGTGGTGGGCATTCTAATTTCCTTTATACAACAAGGTTACTTTCCCAAGGTGGTACAGCCTGTGGAAGCCAAGGATACAAACCGGACACCAGACACCTTAGGTCAGGCTCAGCTGTTGCATTCCTGGAGAGCCACCTGGGTCTGAATGCAAGAGAGGGGTAAGGAATGAACCCTGGCCTCATGCTGCTGAGCCAGTTATGTTTTCTTCATCCTTCAACATTTGGAGAAGAAGAAGAAATTCCTGTATGCCAGTAACAGCATGGCTAGAGCTTGCCAAGATCACTGTATGAAGATTTATTGCTTTATCCTTTTTGTCATGGTTTTTAATTAATAAATGCAGTATCAGTATCATTTTAAGATATTTATAAACTGGAATGGGCATTTTTAAACTGATTTGGTGGGATTCACAAACAGTAGTGCATAGAAAATACTCTGCTCTAAACATACAGTAATGAAGGCAGGGAGAGAAGACACACTTTTTACACTAAGGTAAAGAGCTCTGACTAATTAACCTGGCAAATAAGAAAGTGTTCCTAGTGCTGAGGTGCAGGCAGTTCCCTCTCTTCCTAGGGTAGGACAGGGTACATCTCATCTCTCCTTTCCCTTCTCCCCAGCACACCTCCCTCATGCTGAGGAACCTGCCTGTGCCTGGAACGCAAGGACACAGCAGCACACTGACTGCAATTCAAGAGAACTCCAAATAGGCACAATGAACTTGTTTTCCATTAATTAGGGATATTTCTCTGCTTTTTGAAGTCTAAATGGAGAGCAGACCAGAGAAATCCCAAGTGAAACGTGGTTTTGAGAGGTTGTGCTGGGTGCATACTTCTCCTTTTTCTCTCCCTGTCTCTGAGTTTTCCACTGGAGACCTCACCGAATCCTTCCTTTTGCACAGATTGCTCTAAAGGTGCTTGACCTGCATACTCTGCCTGGAGGTGTACCAGGGCCTGAGCAGGCTGTGTCAGAGGTCGTGTCCTTCAGGTCGCAGCAGGGAAGGGGAGGGGATGTGAGATGATATCCTTCACAAGCCCTCATTCTCCGGGGCTGCGTTGCACACCCCAGAGAGGAGTGAGCTCTGCTCTTGGGAAACAAGGTAAGAATACAGCTCTGAGTGCCCTCCTATGTAGTTTTGATTTATCTGCTGGGCAACCATCAGGCTCCATTCATCTGAAGCCAGTTTTATGCTTATTTATAAGCTGGCTTTTGAAAGCAAAAGTTTTTTTTAAAATGGCTACTGCTGAACATTTAAAAGTCTGTAAGGCCCTTTGAAACTATCAAATGGCACAGGATAGTATCATCATCTAGTATTACTCACCTGCAGACTCGCTGTGTTTTTCAAATCTCCTCATTCCTCATTACACCTATTGAGATGCAAGAGAGCCAGCCAGGTTTAGATATCACTGGTCAGGGCCATCACTAGGGAATGTGGTGTGAGAAGGAACAGCATCCTATTCCAGACTGAGCTTTTAAGGTTTTAATGACCATTATAGGAGGTAGGTTCATATTCTGAACTGTCATAAATTAGGATAGTTCTGCATATTTCCAAACAGAACAATTTATACCACCTAGCTGGTTATATATTAGCAGGGCTGTGATACAATAATATGAATTTTGCCTTGAGGTCAATTGGATCCCACCATCAAGACTTTAAAGCAGCAAAACAGCACAAAATTGATTTCAATGTGCTATCCTTTTCTTCTTAAGGACATATTTTTCCTTTGATGTTATATTTGAGGTGTTCGTAGAAACCTGCAGGTTGCAGAAAAATTGAAGTTCGAGATTTGCTTTATTTCAACCTCACCATGGGGAGAGAACAGTCACAGTGGGGAAATAAAAATAGCAACCCGAATGAAAACTAAATCACTTTTCTGAGTTAAAGTCACCAGCCACGTGGGTCTTGCTCTTCTGGCAGCACTTCCAAGGAAAAGACTCACGACTGGGCTACCATCACAGAGAATCAGAGTTCGTTTCTAAATACCAGAGATTATAACCTCCTTTTGTGTTAGAAACTGGCTAACACCGAGGTTCTGAAGAGAATGAAAATGAATTTAGCTGATCAATACACAAAGCTTATGCAACTATGTTTTCTTCTGGGTGAGGAAAATTCTTCGATCCATCATTGTTCAGCTTCATTCTTCAGTGAATTAACATCTCAAATGACTATTCAGGTCACATAGGTTCAAGTCGCTAAGGCAGACGCAGCTTTGCCTCCCGAGGACTTATCAGGCCTCAGGGAAGGTAAATAAAGGGGATTGTTTAATGTTTAAAAGAGCATACTAATGGACAATTAGCCAGAGGATTTGAGAGCAGTTTTTAAATCCACAAAAAGCAAAACTTCAAACACTCAGCAGACTCTGGGCTGTGTTTTGAGCTAACACCACAGTACACATCTCAGAGCCGCAGCACTGATGGTGACGGGAACCCATGATTGTCACAGCTTCTACCGGGAAGTGGTGACAAAAGTTCGCAAGTGACTTGAAGAGACTAGTAGATAATCTAAAGCAAAGTAATTTTGGGGGCGAGGAAACGTCTAGGCTAAAGTATCTGCCCCATGCTTCAGACTTCAGTTGAATCGCATTCCTTAGAGAATCACGGCTGCGATGTTATTGCTTATAATATAGATGGTGTGAGAAGAAACACCGAGTCTTCTGGTTCAATGAAATCAATATAGTCATGCAACACTGTGAGGGCTGTTAAGCTTTTCAGAGAGAGTTGATCATATTTTAAAGAACACAGTTCGCAGTTTATCTTATTTACTGTAGGTTGAGAAACAGTCCATGCAAGTTATGCTGCATGTTGGTCATAGCACCCCTGGTCATAGCTGTGAATAAATGAAAAGACAAAATGTGATTTTAGAAAAAAGAGTTATTTTTGAGGCATTTCAGTGAAATTCTGCCTTGGAAAACAAGGTGAAGCAGTACAAAAGGACTGGCTTTTCACTGTGCCTAAATTTAGATAGTATCTTCAATACTGAACTGAAAAGCAGAAGCAAAAGGGAAAAAAAAAAAAAAGAAAAAGATGGAACACATGCTTGAAAAGAAAAAAAAATTGCTATAGTCTAAGGTATTACGTTTTAATTTTAAATTGCTTTTACAGGCCATGCTATTGTAGTTTGTAGTTCTGTTGTGGAAACATACTCTGTTTCTGAAATAAAAATAAGTAACCAGTAGTGAACTAAATTATAGATTTTTTGTCATAAGTATCAGATAATTTCTCAGTTTGTCAGTCTGTAAGCGGGGTAATTGTTCTCTGACGAAATTTGGTGGCAAGATGAAAACAAACAAACAAACAAAAAAACCCCAAACAAAACTGAGGATAAATATATTTTTTCATCTGGGCTACTGAAACAATCCAACCAGTCAAGATTACTGAATTTATTAAAAAATAAATTCAATAAAGGGCTAAATTATCTGATCTGAGACAAAACTCCTCCCAAGTTAAGTTTGGTAGGTATTTGAGACATACATTTGACCATCAGTCTGTTAATAGAATCTGAAAAGACATCTTAAACATCTTCTGCTGGCACTTTCACGTCAATGAATTATTCGGCAGCTGTGGAAATCAGGGCATCCAGTGTTGCCTATCTCTGATAGTATCTGCTGATTAGCAACTTTATTTCCTCCCAGACTGCCATTTTCGAAGTGATACTCATCAGCTGTTGAGTTGCAGTACCCTGCTACAGCGTAGAGTTCGGTAATGAGTTAACATTTTCCAGTAACAAGTAACATTTTTCAGGCATTGGGTCAATTCTTGCATTGTGTGCACAAACCAAACTGAATTCTCAGCCCGCATTAGACCAGGACAAGGATTTCAATTCAATAAAGTCTTCTCATCCATCTACAGAAATGCAACCGACTGACATTTCCTGAGAAGTTCAAATTTATCAAAATGACTAAATAAGTCAATTTCCAGGCATGCCTAGCTCACACACTGCATGGTCAAGGCTTGAAGTTGTGAGTACATTTTATTTCACTACATAAAATGGGCTGCTTGTTCCCATTATGTCCATGTCAGACGTGAGCAAATGACTGACTGAGCTAAGATGAAGCCCTTACTAACCTTTGTTAAAAACATAAGTGTCAAACAGGAAAAGTTATAGTATGTGTAGAGGACTTTATTTCAGCACATCTTTTTACATTATTTTCTTCCAGATTTACAAGTAAAAGATTATTATTCCTGCACCTTCTACAGTACAGATGCTACAGTAGGAACATGTGTTGTCTCCAGAAATAGCACACATGATGTAAATGCTCAAGGGTTTCCTACTTGTGAACATCTTTGAGATCTAAGGGTAAAAAGAGAAAATCAGAAACTAAATACTTTTATGGCTGAAAGGAATTAAATTCTCAGTGAAAAGAATATTAAAAGATAATTTATTACTATCAAACATCTGAAAATGCTTAATTTAAAACCCTCTGTAGATATCTGTATTTTTATTGGATATGTGCCTGATGTTGGGATCAATTTTTGGTTTGTCAAAATTCAGTGAAATCATGTTTTCAAAGGAATAAAGTTTTTAAAAATGTTCCTTCTCCAAGTATTTCAGTAGCAGTACCAGTTGTGATTTGTGCTGGAAGTTGTAACTAACCTTGTAACAAGGTTATGGCTGCAATGGCATCTATGCTAAAGGCTCCATCACACGTGGCACAGACAGTCCTCCAGTTGCTCCTGGCAGCCCACAAGTTGGCCAAAGAGCAAGGCGCAGGTCTGAGATGTTTATAGGTGTAATAGATTGATTGACTTCTGATAGATATGTAGCTTGGGACAGCAGCAGTGTTTATAGCCTCAATGATCCCATCCCCCAACTCCTTTCCTTCTCCCATTCCAGGCCTGTGTCCCTCCCAGTAAGGAGTGCTCCAGTCCCTGGGACTTGAGTATCTCAGCTGATACGTCCTTAAAAGGGTCAACGGGTGGTTTTGAGCTCTGCCAATCAACACTTGCTCCCAGGCACCATTCAGAAACTAGCATGAGGCTGGGGATGATGACAGCCCTGTGCTGAGAGAGTTCAGTAACACTCAAGTAAGTGAGTAAGTCAGTAAGACTGCTCTGTGCTTGCCGGCTGTGGAAAGGGGACAGCAGTAGCTGTACCCCAGGAGAAACCTTTAATCCAGTTCAGATGAAAAAGAGAGAGTAGTCTTTTAGCAGCAGGAAGTCAGCAGGAGGAGGGTGCAGATAAGGCAACGCTGTGGCCCATGAAGGCACAGCAAGTGCCAGGAGTGTGTGCCACCAGTAACCTTCAATTTTCTCCACTTCATCTTCCTTTGGTGGGAAGAATGATGCGCTCACTCCGTTAACATGAATTCTCACCTGCTACTGTACTTGCAGGATGCAATGCATCCTCTCTTGTCTAACACTTAATTTTTTGTAATCCACTCTAACTGCTACTTAATCAGAACAAAAGTCTGATTGTAACAGAGGTAGGAGCAGAACAGATGTTTGGAAACAGATTTTTTTTCCTTATGAACTGTGGCTGTGCCTCAGACAATCTCAACACACCATTTTTCATTCTCTCTGGTTTTTAGTATGACGCTAGCCAGGTGTAAATGGACACTTCACATCTGTAGAACTTCTAACCCACTCTCATGGTCCATAAGAGCCTTTTCTAAGTTGAAAACTCATTCTTGTTCTAAGGGTGACTTGAAGCACCTGAGAGATACCAGAATACCCCTCAATGTTGTGCCCTGGAGACAGTCAGCATCTTGTGGAAAGAGTAGTCAGCCTAACTTAAAGCCAGTGGGTGAGTAACAACAGAGAAGCAAACTGGAGTAATTTCTGGTGAATTATGTAAACAAAGTCAGCAAGCCAGATGCTGTATTATTGCTAAGGTTTATGTAGGCTTTTCAGAAAGATAATTTAGTGTCTCATGCTCAAAGAACAGCAAAAGAGTTTATAGTAAGGTTCTTTTCAAAGAACTAGTGTTTAAAGCATTACAAATAATAAAATAAAGTAGTAAGAAGGTTTAGTGCTTTTGTAGTCTGGAAAACTAATTTATCACCTAGAATGTTATGGGAAATAAAAACTGTTCAGACAATAAGGAATTAAAACTGAGGTGACCAGCTAGAGTTATAGGCTGGAAATGAGGGTTTCCAGCACACCTGCCCTGGGCCAAAGGCTTAGCTGGCCTGTAGGTATGCAATTCAATTAACAGTTTTATCACTCTTTTACACCTGATAATTTGCCTTTTTATGTAGCAATGTACTTTACACGTTCAAAGAGTACTTGAGAGTGAAGGAAGTTTGCCAGTTTGGAGGGTTTTCAATTCCACCATTATCTTGCTTAGTTTACACTTCCTCCCTTTATTCCTGAGCTGATCCCAGTGTCTACTTTCTATCCTGCAGGGGTACTTTCTCCAAACACATAACTAACTTCAGTTATTTTTGCCTCAGTGCAACATGTGAGCCAACATTATCCCTATTACATACATGCAGGATAAGGGAGAAACCTCATCAAACTAATCTGCCTGGAATCATCTTGGAAACCTGTTTCAGATTCAGCAGCAACCTTGAAGCCCCAGACACTGGTGTGAACTGAAGAGGTTTGGTATTTGTACTGTTGCAAGAGCCTCCAAACATAGATCATAGACTGAAAAAGAGGGAGGATCCAGGCTAAACCATTTCTCTAAGGGGACATCAGACCAGCTCTCAGCTCTGCTTCATTCCTGAAGAGATGCCTCCCTAACTAGTTAGATCCTTTGCAGCTACCTCTCTTGTAGGATGTGCAGGAGATGAGTGCAGGTCTGTGGCTACTGCCCATCCCATAACTACTGCAATACCAAGGGTATGAAATGGCCTGGAGTGACTATATTCCTTGTCAGCTCTCCAGCTGGTCTGCCAGAGCCTACTTTTTTGTCTCCAGGGTTAACTCTCACAGAACAAGGCTGCATTGTACCAGCAACTGTCTTGCAAGCCTACAACTGATTTGAGTCCTCACAGGTCTCACACTTAAAAGAGAGAAAAAACTGTAGGACTGTCAGTTTAGACTGTCTCATAAGAAAAACTCTCTACCCAACTCACTCCCACCAAATCTTGAGACCGGGACTCCTTTTTTACTGAATCATTTAAAAATTAATTAAAACTAACAATACTAAGAACTTAGAAACCATCTGTACCTGTAATTCACAGAAGAAGGGATAATATTTCTGTACTCAGCATCAAGAAGAACTGTGGAGTAGTGTATAAAACTGGAAAATCTTCATTTTTCCAGAGGTATAGCTGCTGACTAGCATGACAGAAATAGGCTCATCCTCTGATGTTTGGACTTGTGTCAAAAAGAGGTGATCAGTAGAATCACAGTTTCTGATGATAAAGTTCCCTTTAATCACTGGATTTTACAGAAGTTTTTGTTCTTCTTTTCTTTTGTCAAAAAAGCAGATCTACCCAAGTGACAATTATGAATGAAGCTGTGGCCTGGAATAGCAAAGTCATGCCATCTGGGTAGGATGACTAGGGCAGGGACTAATTATCTGCTTCCTGACTGCAGGCTTGTGTCTGTACTGGGTCAGGATTGGCCTGGGTAAACCTGTCCCATAGGTTGGGTTTTACTTTCTGTCAGTAGTACTTGGCAGAATTTCTAGTTAAGGAGGAGGATTGTAAGGAAGCATGTTACTTGCTATGAACTTTTGCCTTTTGTTTAATATGTTTGTTTAATCCTAAGGGATAGGGCCTGTCACTAAAAAATCTAATATATGAGATTTAACTTTGAAAATACAGCACCATGATCTGTAAATTCCAGCCAGGTGTATTTGGCTACATTTCATTCATTGTTCCCTATGAGAATTCTCTTTCATATTTTCCACAGGCAAAATCATGAGGGATAGTTTACTGTATTGCTCTAATATACAACTCTGGGAGAGCTTGAATGACTTTGATCATAGACCAGGAAACATTTCTCAGACCTCAGACAGACTTCAATGCAAGAAAAATGTTATAGAAAGAAAAACACCCAAAAAAGTTTGCAATGCAGACTTTAAATCTGCAGTTGGACTCATGGAAGGTTACTGATACATGCCTTGAACACTCATTTCCATATGCACTGGGCATCCATTGATGGCACTTAATTGTTCATTTTGCTACCATGATATTTATTTTCTGGATGTTTATCACACTTTTTTTTTGTGTGTGTGTATTTTATAATTCTTTACCTTCACAGTCTCCTAATAAGATGCTAGAAAATAGCATACTTCTTCCCTTTTGTTCAAAGATGTGTTCGTTTATAAACAACTTCTTAGACACCTGTCAGTTTTTTCTCAGGGTTTGATATAGATGGTGTGTGAAGAATCAACTGTTGACTGCTGGACTGGCATATACTTTTAGAGTCTAGAATATAAACATGTCCATGATTCACAGTTAGGGACTTTCAAAAGGCAAGACTTTTCATTAGGAAAAACAAGTTGAGTCAGATGTCGATGGGAGAAAATTCATTAAAATATTATCTGGACAAGAAAATAAAAGGGGAAAACTTCATTAGTTTGGTAGTTAATCTCCTGAAAGACTTAATTGCTATTACTCAGTTATTACCTGTGCAAACACATGGTTTTCTTCCCTTACTTATATGATAGATTTTATTCTTACATGAAGGAATATTTAAACACCAAACTGAGAGTGGACTTTCAGGATAAGTGTCTCTGAATATATATAGCAACAAGAATATTGTAAGTTAATACCTGCACTCCCATTCCATGCTGTCAGCAAAGAACAAAGTTTACAGTACAGACAGGAATCAAACCTGCACCTCTCTATCCTGCTCCACATTGAACATCCAGATAGACTTTTCCATTGAGGGATGCTGCGTAGCCTTTGTTGTACTACAGATGCACACCAAAATTACACAAAGGACAAGCGCAAGCATATGTGAAGGTACTCAACTTCTTGTGTGCAGATATGGATCTGCTCTGCACTTTGGGTTACAGAAGAGGGTAAACTCCATTGCCTTTTGTCACTGTGACTGAAAAATTCAAGTAGCAACACTTAGAGAAGAGGCAAGCAGTTCTTTGTCACTGGAGTTTCATTTTCAGAAATGAAGGAAGTATGATAAAGGGCTGGCATGAAGCACTGCTTACTTTGCTCATTCTAGAGTACTTTCTGTGGCAGAAATAGTAATGAGGGATAATTAAGTCTACACATGGTTCACGATGACCCAGTTTCATCTTATGCTTCTAATGAGGATTCTTCACAAGACCATTTCCGAAAGAAGTGTTAAAATCAGTACTTACATATCACACTTTTTAATCCTGAGAGCTTTAGTGTACTTAGAACATAAATAAGTAATTGATCTTTTGTGTTGATTTAAAGGTAAACCGGCAGAAGAAATGAACACACCTCAAAAATAAAAAAATTGCAAGTTGGAATTACAATTTAATAAAAAGATTGCAATACATACAATGATACAGAGAAAATTGGTTTTGACTGACAGAAACAGATGTATAACCCAGCACCCTGGGGCATGATCAGAATGGAGTTTGTTAGAGTTTGTTAGCCCCTGTGCTGAGTGTTGTGTGGTCCCCTTGAGTACAAAGAAAAAGGAGAGAAAAAAACCTGTTGGTGAGAATGATGGTTGCAGTCTGGTCAAGAGTGGCAGTCGCAGACCTGTTGAGGTTCTGGTCCTCATTTGGGTCCAAAGAGTGATACCAGAAGTCCCCAAACCCCAAGATTATATATGCTTAGGCTCAGATGGGAATGCCCGGTGCCTCCCCCAGGGCAAGGAGTTTCATAATGAGTGGTTTACTCTGTGAGTTATGGGATAATCCTTGTTGGCCCGTTTACAGACATGACACCTCAGGCTGGATGTGAATGTGCTAATGACTGCCTGGAGGGGAGTTATCACAGCTGAGTCATTGGTGTGAAGACAGGAAAACTTCCCTATCTCACAGAGTTCTTAAATGAACAGCTTGTAGCCTGAGGGGTCAGGTGTGTCCTGGGCAGCTGCTGCAAATGATTTGTTATTAGCAGTTCATGAGAAATTACATAGAGGCTGTAGAATACACAGTTTTGGTTACACCCACACAGTGGTAAACTGGTCCTGGCCACTATAACTAGGACATCTTTACACTACCTAAGCACTTGGCCTCTTGAGAGCTCACATGAGGTGCAGTAACATTCATCACTAACCCTTCCGAATATCCAAATGATGCCAGTCCTGCATAGTGTCATTGCTGACAGAGAAAGGTGTCCTCTTCATGTGCATTAGCAGTCCTTACCTGGTGGGGACAAAACACCTGTAGCACTGAATGAGCAATCCAATTTACCAAGTGGGTTTGCCTAGTTACTGTGCACCCTCTCTTTGCTCAGCACTGGGTAGCCTCCCTGTTTTGTTCTAAGAAACACTGAAAATAGAGCCCTACTGTTCTTTTCATTTCACACAAAGGCCTGAGGGCCGCTTTAACAATTCAACACTGTGAAATGTCGAATTACATTGCTCAGGAATGTTCCCTGACACTGTTTAATTTACTAGTATAGGTATAGCACAAGTTCTCCCCTACAAAAACAGACTTTGAAGGATTATGTAGTTGTAAGTGGTAAAGTCTGAGCAGAATGGAGTGTGGCTGTACCTGTGGGTGGAGGGGCAGCCCTCTACCACTCCTGGGTTGATTTCCTAAGCATTAGTAAACATTCACTGGTTGTTTCAACAGCAGAAAAGCCAAAGCTTTTGACACAAACACACACAAATTACCATTTCTTGTCTTCTTTCATTTTTACCCTTTGTGAATGAAAGTCTTTCATAAAGCTGATAGCTCTGTCTAGAAGGACTCAAAGGGATGACTGGAGACAAATGTGCCTGAGAATCCTTTTTTCTAGTTCCTGGTAATGGCAAGATTCCCACTGATGTGGATGAACTTCTACTGCTATAGATTTACTGTATATTCTTAATCCCAAGTGCCCTGAGGCAAGAACATCCTCAAATACTTGCATGTTCTCCATTTCCTAACAAGCAATACTTTTTCTGATTTAAAAGCAAAAAGCTGTAAGGTATGAGGTTTTGAACCAACTCGGCTGAAGAGAATGTTTTTCTGAGCTTTCATGCAGATCCAAGTTCTGAATGTACTGTACTAGGGGTTTTTTTATTAATATTCTACTCTTACTTTTAACAATCTCCTCACCAGCACAAAAGCTCATCTGCAAACTATTAGTGTCCCACCTTTGGAGCTCAGATCAGCACATCTGTTGCTTATAAGTGGGGTTTGATACCAGTGAGAGATGACTTCGTCATCCATCAGATTTATCATTTTAAGGGGAAGAAAACCTGCCCAGCTGAATATGCTGCTAGAAAGTGTACCTGTCCCTTAAGTAACTTGACCTCTATTTGAATTTCTAGCAGTCTGGAGACACAAAATAAAAATCGTGGGCTTTAATTGCTACCAATAAATCTCCATGCACTGCTGTTGTCAAGGTGGGGAGGTAATATAATTTCAATGTTTCTGAAAAGGATATACTGGAAACAAAGCATTTTTCTTTCATCTTTTCAGTTGTTATTTGGATCTGTTATTTGATTCATTATTAAAGCATATTACAGTTTGGTTTAGAGTTCATTTCATATGTCAGAACACAGAGGTGAGATTTCTAGGTAAAGTATTTAGGCATGTTCTTCTGCCATGTGTCGCATTATGCCAATTAGTTGTCAAATTGATTTTGGTGAGAATGCTTGGTGTTCACAAGTCAAAATCTGCCTATTAGAGAATATTTTAAGAAATAGGTGAATCTGTATTGATGGTGATTGCAACAACTTTTGTTCCCTTTCCACTTACAAAAAGAGTTTAAGTTTGCTATAATGGTGAACAAAACAAACAAACAAAAAAACCCCAAACCAACACCTTCCTCCCCAACAAGAAAAAAAACCCACAAAAACCCATACCAAGTACTTCTTTAGGTGACTAGTACCAAGACTTCATTCAAGAAAACAAGTAGAAGCCCCAGTTTCACAGTCCTAGCAGTCTTGATAACAGATAGACAAGGACATATCTGCTCACAAAAAATGCAACCACATCCTCCCACTCCTTCCAAGATTGTTAGAAATGTTGCAAGCACTTGTGTTGGCACACTTGACAGATTCTGACTAGCTGAAGTCTTCTGTTTATAAAAGTGCTTGGTATTTTGTGGCTGTCAGCTTGCCTCATGCAGGCTTCAACTTGGCACATTGGCTGAGTCTGGCTAGAGATGCCCAGTCTCACAGAAAGGCTCTCCAGTCCTGGCTCGCTGTGCTACCTGTGTTTCAAAGCTTCTGCTCAGCTGGGAGCACTGGCAGACCTCACTTGTTCCTGGCTGCAGGAAACACTGTAGATGTTAGCCTCAAAAATTTTTGGCAGCAAAATTTACTCCGCTTCAGCTGCAGGGCAGCACTGGTTACTGGACTACAGCAAAAATCACTGAAGAGCTTGCTTGCAAAGTTATTGATTGAACTTGTTTTGCATGAAAAGGTACTCAAATAATATTTTATGGATTTCCACACACAAAAGGTAGAGGTTGTTTTCAGACAATTTGTTAGAGGAAGAAGCTCCAGTTGTTAAAGCAACTATTGCAAATGCGGCATTAGTAGTACAATAAAGCTTCCTTAGTTCTTTCAGAACTGGTCAAGAAAATGTCAAGGGAAATGGAGGCAAAAATGGGAAATGAGCTCATTACGGGTTATGAAGTAGTATGACTTTTTTATAGTCAGAATCTCCCTCCATTTTAAGGGAGGATTACTCTGAGATACAGGAAAATGCAGTATATAGCTTGTACATACACCCATGAACTCTCAAACCCCTCAATTTTTTCTCTGATTCAATGACTAGAAGATAGATAAAGTGGACATTCATATTCAGACTTCAGTGATGTCTATTCCAGGGGCTGGCTAGAGACTGTGGCATCTCATTTGTTTGCTCTGATGTGTACAAATGTGCACTCAAGAGTCCTCTATTATGTCTAGTATGTTAAACTGCTTAAGAAAAATACACTTTGACCTTGCCAACCTTGCCTTGCTTATGAACAGAGATACAGAGGGGAAAAAATTTGTCAGAATTACAACAAGTAATTACAACTATTAAGAATGCCATAGCATTAGTACCCAGTAGAGACCTATCATGGCCTTATGCAAGCTGAGTTAGCACAAAGTCTTATTTCATTCATGAAAAGAAATAAACTTAGGTACATCAGTTATTGCTGTTCAGTAACTGATTAGTTTGCGATATAAAATAAGTGCAGTTCCTGGGATGCTTTGTTCTGGCTGCTCCCATTGTGCTTTCACTTTACGTCTATTTTCTCTTTAATATGTTCCTTCTACTTGTCGTTACAGATGAATGAAAGCTCAGTTATTGGCACAGGAGTTACCTCTGGTGAGGAAACGTGTACTCAGAATAGAAGTATTGTGCCACCAGCTGTGTTAAATTGCTGCCTTTAAGCTATTGCGGAACAACTCAAGCCTGTTGTAAAATAGATAGCAGGAAGTCATGCGTGCTGCCAAGGAAACCCTTGGCTGCAAGTTTATTGTATAAATAACACTGGGGAGGGGGGATGATGTGGTTAACGAAGAGTAGGGAAAAAGTGAAGTGTCTGGCATGTCTCAGTGCCTGGGGGAGGGTCATAAGCAGAAGCAATGAAACAGATTTATCCATACAAGTAGTTGATCTTGCTTCAGCTGGAGAAAACAAGGAAAGCAGGTCTGTTATCCAAAAGAGATTAGGGAAGAAAATAGAGGCTAAAGAGAGAAATATGACTCTGATGGGCGAGGCCATACACTGTAAAAGCAAGAGTGACTCTTGCACCTTCTCATACTCACTAGAGGAAGAGATGCTGGTGTAAACTGCTGCTGGATTTGCTCAGAGCTCTGAAAGAGAAGAAGCAGAGGGTTGTAGTGGCAAGTAGGAAAGTAAAGGAAATATGAATGAGTGGAGCCACCATAGTAATATATCTATGCGCTGGGACAGATTCAAAACCAACATCAAGACACTTATGTTCTCCAAAGATTATTTGTGTATAACTTCTTTAATGTTTCCGGACAAACTACTAGAATATAAAGAAAAACAGTGGGCAAATCCAACTCACTGCATGTCACACATATGCCAAGACAACAGGACTATGTGTTGAAAGCTTGTCTCTTCTTCTAGACCTTACAGAGAAGATCTGTAATTCATCAGTGGTTTCAACAGTTGTTAGTGAAGTATTCATATTAGCTTTCATTCATTTTAAGGGCTTTATTGCTTCACAGATAGAACCAGAGCATTGTGGTGCTGTGAGAAATATAGCTTTGGTAGTGGGGTTTGTCATAGAAATCAAAGGGCTTACAGTTCAGAAGAAGGGCTGATTTCCTTCCTGACAGTGACAGGAATAGATCATTTCACCTCCTCATGCTTTATATGCCTCATTCAGTAAAATGAGAGCGCATTGCTGTATCTGTAAAGCAGTTTGAGCTGTGGGCCAGAGGAGTGCTTTATTAGTTGACTAACTTCAGTGTGATTAACTTCAGTGCAAATCAGTGCATGCTCATGAGTACTGGCCACTGAGGGAGCTTGGTGTTGCTCCTAACTGTGCTAGCCACCCAGGTCTGCCAGCTACCACTTGCACTTACTGAAAACCCATTGCTCTTCCAGACTGATGATCTGCCAGATTCCCTGACATATGGCTATCATGGCTGATCGACATCCAACAGCCTGGACTGATCAACACAGGCTGTGCAATGAGGTGTGGTTCTGTATGCATGGTCCAGGCTGTGCCAGTTGGATGTGTCCCACTAGGCTGCCAAGGGATGCAGATACATCACTCCTGGACTTGCTGATGCTGATGGTTATGAAAGGCTGACAGAAAAGCTCTTGCAGGCATAAAAGCCCACTTGGCTAATCTCTTCAATGTGTCCTCTTGCCACTGAACAGAAAGGTTCAGGATAAGGGAGGAAACCATCTCAGTTTGCAAATTTAGCCTTTAACAGAAATGTAGCCATGAACTGTGATCACAAATACCAAGGTATTTGTACACATTGCAATTCATATTATTTTATATTCATTTACGTAGAGTTATTTTTTCAACTTAGCTAATGCTCCACATTTTCTTCTCCTGTAGTTTTTTCGTATCAAAAGAGCTCACAGTTCCAATTGCCCAATTGACACCCTTGTGTGAGGATTGTTGGTCCCTTTGGCTACTGAGATCTGCTTTGGACAACTTGCAGGATTGAACTTATGATGGCCACAGATATTGTAAAACTTAGTCCAGGCATTTGGAAACATTTCCCAAATGCTTCTAATCAAGATAGGAAACATCTAGTTTAACAAAAGTGGTCCAAAATACAATTTCCCATTCAGGAGCTTCATCAGGTCTCCTCAGAGTCTTTTGCCAACTGATGACTCATGAAGGTATTTTGCTTTTGGAAAATGCACCATCCAGTTTAATGCTTATACAGCAACAATTCCTTGAAGTGGAAATCACAGTTGCTGGATTTATGATACAATTTCATGAACAGGGCAAGCTTCAGAACATACTTTAAAGTGACTTGGGGAGAAAAATAATCTCCCATGCTTGATTTATTAAATGAATGAATTACTAATGAACCTATTATATTTCTGCAATAATTTGTTTTAATTTTTCAATTAAGCTGGAAATCATTCATCAAATTTTACCTCAATGAAAGAACACATCAAGGGTAGCATCCTTTAAAAAAAAACTATTTCAGAGCAAGTTATTTTTGATAAAAGAGATGGTGGCTAATTTTCTCTTTCGGGCATGCCATTGCTCTCAGAGGTATTAGATAGAGAATCTAGGATGAAATAGATACTGCAATGAAAAGTGTATGTCATTGCCAGAAGATCTTGGAGGATTCCTTACCCTTCCAGACTATCTGTCCCTATTTTAACAGAATATTTATGTCTAGGTGATACTATACTGTTCCATCCACTTCATGGAATTTTAATAAGTACGTACTTTACTCAATTTCATTTCAGTTCTCAATACTGTCTCTGTAAAATATTAAGTTGAACTGCAGCTAGAAATCCTGTATTTTTTAATGTTACACTGAGCTATTCCTTTAATTCAGTTCCATTTTTCTGTCTCTATACAGGTAATAAATATCAGTTTTACAGGAAGAGTTCTTTCATATAGTACTTTATAGACATATGGAATTTTAAGCTTTGGTGATTTTAGGATTCCTCAGATGAAAAAATATTAGAATAATTCTCAGTGGAGAAGAGCGTAGGTCATATATTTGCTGGACACTGAAAAATCAAGTACTTTTCTTATTTTCAATAGGATGAAAAGAAACAGGTTTTTCTTACAGTCTCTGTGGATTCCTGCTTCATGAGAATTTTAATATTTCAGATAAATCATCACCTCTTTATTCTCCTATAAATCACATTCCCATGTTCAGTATGAATTTTAGTAAGGTTTCAGATATTCAGTTCCAAACAACAGGAAAGCCACACATTTCATGTTTTCTCCCTAAATGAGTGATTCATATTTATTTCCTCTAACATCAGAAAACCTGTTAAATGCTGAGCTTTCAGACTCTGTTATGAATTTTGTCCCTGCTCTGATGATTTCTCTGAGTGGTGAAATGCAACCTGATATATGATACAGGACTGGAAGTCAGGAAAGTGGGATGCTGAGGGAAACCCAGGTCACGCTCTACCCTGTTTTGTTGTTGATTTGAGTGGGATCAGGACTTTATCTCTCTTCTCAGCCCTAAGTTTCATCTGAGTTTGTGGGAAGGGTTCTGATGAATTAACTTGGCTGAGGCTGAATTCACATACCTGGACTCAAGAGACTCATAGCCAAAACTGCCACTCAATGCTAGAATATTTTTGCTGCAGAAATGTTGATGGTGCGGTGTGCTTAAGCACTTGGTGCTGTGGAATTTTCCACTCCTGCTGTACAAACCATCTGATTATACAGTGTATCTATATCGTACTGCTGAAGAGCAATAGGAAGAGTAGCCGTTGGCCCTGGTCCCTGTTCCCAGGGCATTTAGCATTGACTGTGGTATATGTGAACAGTGAACGCAGGTGAAGACTGTAGTAGAAACACCTATATATGAAGAGGGCAACTGTTTCAGATTGGCTTTGTCTTGTTTTTAGAGGCTACATATTCTGACAGGGGCCATATATCGAATATAAGGCTACTAGTGGGCTTCATAGACTGACATCAGTTATTCATGACGTGGTTTCATTTTCTCCTGACATTCTGATTGCTGAAAAACACTTTCCTGAAGTTAAAAAAAGTAAAATAATCCTCGTAGAAAGGCAATAGAGACAGCAGAATGATTATATATGCAAACAAAGCCCTAATGATGTCTTAAGGACTCTCGTTATCAAAGTGCCTTGCAAAATGCAAAGATGTCAGCGCTGTGGTGTGCCGACTGCCAGAGCTCTCCTCCACCAAAGAGGCATAGTCAAATTCCTCATTTCTTTGTCCAGTTAATCTTTGTATCATTTCTGAAAAGCATTCTCAAGTGCATCTCTCAAAATCATTTCAGGCAGCTGCTCCAGCTTTCCCTTGCCTATCAGGAGTTGTGCTGGCACATTAGCCTCCTTGCCTTCAGAAGAAGTGAAAGGCCAAAAGTCCACAGAATAAACTGCAGATGAGGCAGACTAATTGGTCTCAAAATCGAAACATATGGCTTCTTTCAGGACCTTGACTTTTAAAATACTTGTTTAAAGTAAACATTTGCAATTCCTCATGAAAGGCACTTTCCTCTCTGAATCCTCTTGACCCTCAGTGACCTTTTTACCAATTGCACGCTGCTTTACCCTTGGGGATGATTAAATCTTGAGAGGCCTTTTTTTCTTTTCTTGTATTCCCCACATTTGTCTCTGAGGGCTAACTTAAGAACTGGCTTAAAGAAAGCTAACCTGTGTCAGAAGGACAGAAACGCACCAGATTCCCACCCCATATGGGTGTCTGAGGCTGAGGTCAGAGGGAAGGTTCACATACATCATCACTTTGTATTCAAAAAAAATGGACTACAAAAAACAATCACCAAACACTGTTTCACCAAAGTGGAGTTTTCAAGCTAAACTTCAAACTCATAGACAACTCTTGCATCCTATGGGCAGAGGGGGAGCACAGGGGTGAGGGGAGGGGTGTGAGGGGGTGGAGGGAGATGATGGGCAGGAAAGCTGGCCTGAGGCAAAGTCATCACTGAGACAAGACATTTTAAAAGTATGGCCTATGGGTCTTGTCTCCTCTGCCAGAAAAAGGCTGACGAAAGTGATTGACTCCAGGCTGTAACTGGTAGCAAAGGCAGACAAACCCTCACAGTGTGTCTCCGGGGTGTGAGTACATGAAAGTTGATAGAAATCTCTCTAAAGTCACTTTATTTATAATTTGTGTTCCAGGCTCGAAGGCACTCCCAAGCCCTTATGTAATTGTTAGGCACTGTCAGAGCTTGTGCGAGGCCAGGTATCACAACCGCTCATGTCCCGGCACAGAGGGCCCGATGCTTGCTAACAGGACCAGGAGGAGTTATTGTCTGAGTCCAGGCAATGATTGTTAAAGCCTTTCCTTTCAGTCTTGTTTGCCAAGAAGTTGAAAGAATATTGGTTCTTGTAAAACACTTCGTTTTCAAAAGATCTTTTCCCTAACTCCTCTGTCAAATTAGGTGCCAGCCTTCTCCTCTCTTAGTGCATAAACAGAAACCTGCTGGCAGGAGAGCAGCCTGTGACAGGCTGCACCCACTGTCCAGAACCATTCAGAGGAGTCTGGAGCATTCCCACATCTCTGTAAGTGGACAAGTGAAAGCCATGAAGGCAACAAAACCTGGTGTTGCCACAAGCAAATAGCCATATGGAGACGAAGGCTTGTAAATCAGCTGGACCTGGAAAGATCTGCATTTACAGCCAGCTCACGCAGTCCTGTGTGACACTGTAATGCCTCATCTCTGACACTCTGGGAAATTCCTGGCCCTGTACCTTCCTATATGCTGTACAGAGAGAGATGAACCGTCTGCATACTACATTCACTACACATAAATTTACGTGAGATGGCTTCAACCTATCTGCTGAGCAGATCTACTTTATGCAAACTGAATAGATATCTTGTCCAAATAAAGAGTATTTTGATGGGTTTCATTCTCTGATGAGAGCTGAAACTTCACTGCTGTTGATCCCCCTGGTCTTTCAGAGATTTCTATACCAGAGCAGAAAGTCCTGCTCTGAGACCCCAGCAAGGGGGGCAAGAAGCTACAAAACTAGGCAGGAATGCTTGTCAAGAAGGTAGTCGGTGCGTAGGTATGCGCACTGAATACATGTGGGAGGCACCTGCTTTCACCAGCGATTCTTCAGCCCACAGCTCCAGTAAAGGATTCTAAAGGAAAAGAGACATCACTGCGACAGAGGGAGGGCTCTACTTCACAAAGACCTGAGCTGTGCAGGAATTCTCTATTCCATTCACTTTGAATTAGGACCTTCATTCCAGATTTCACATATTGACAGAGAATACCCTCACTTCTGCATGCTGGATACTCTGTCCTCTTGGTTGAACTTGTTTCTGGTTTGTGTAACTCAAGATTCAGGGAAGATACTTGGCTTGTCCTGCTGCATTTCTGCCAAGTGCTTTAAACACTGTGCTCTAAAGTTTTCTGATCTGATTAATGGCTATTTTTCTTGAATACTGGACTTACTACAAAGAGTTCTCCTCTGATTCCCAGAGCCTAAATGCTACACATCATACCTTTGTCCCCTTTCTGAGGAAAGTAAAATGGCATCTCCTAGGTTGCAGAAGAGTGCCCTAAGTTAGAAGGGAAAACAGTGACAACAGTTGTTTTTTTATCCGGAAGATGATCTGAGAAGCTTAAGTAGAGCTGCCTTTCAAGCAGGGGAAAACAGAGTCTGAGCATCCGTCCAGATTTTAGGTATTTGTCTTGTCTCTGCACAGCTTGGCAGTGCCAGAATGCAACTTGTCCATGTTGATGGAGAAAGAATTCGGAGTTTAGGGACATTCAGGAGTCAATTGATCACAAAAGATCAGAGCAAATGTCTAAAGCTGTGTCCACCAGAGCTATTGATTTAAGGCATCAGAGTAACATTTTTGTGGACCTGCTCCATCAAAGCTGTGACCAGGTGTGATTTTCTGTTAGAAACATATGCTCATTTCTGCTTTCTCTGGTTGTGAAGTATTCTTATTTGTCAGTGCTAGGTTAACAAGAGACTCCTAACATTAAAAATCTCGTTTATACAGGAAGGAATAGTCATACCATACACTGGGAGAGTTTGTTGACACTGGGAGAGTTTAAATGCACATGCTATTTGAAATTGATTCAGTCTTCAGCAAAAATAATATTTTGGTGCTCATTTGTTTAATCAAGGAATAATTGGGAGAGCTCACAGTGAGTAATGTATTATCATAGGATTTAGAGCTAAAAATTTAATCCGTATTTATCAGACTCCTTTGGGACGTGCTCTGGTGCCTCATTTCTCCTCCATTTGTAGCATAAGGGATTCCCTCTCAGCTGTGCCCTAGGTATGACTGCAGCAGAGGCCTAGAAGTGATATAGCCAATCTGATACCAAGCAGGGATTTATCTGCCTTAAAGACAAGAATCAATGTACGAGCATGACCAAATGTAAGGGCTCACTGTGACTTAACTGAATGTATAATGTATTTATAAGCTTATTTGCTAGTTTCTTTGATATGCAATGTTTCAAAGCTGGTCCATACAGACGTACCAGCTAGCAAACTATTCAAGAAATGTTCAACATAATGTGCCAGAGAGCTGTACAGCCATTTTGTAAGGAATATTTCTTTGCAGAGCTGCATGTACACATGCCTATGTTTATCAACAATCTTTGCTGATGAAGTTATCCTTTCATTATTTTTTTTTCCTGAAAGGATCCAGCATTTTATCTCACATTAACATAAGTCCTGGAACTAGGTGGGGAAAGTTGTTTTCTGCATATTGATAAAGAAGATCCATGGTTCTCTTTTTCAGTGCAGGTGATAAGGAGATATGCACAAACTTGCCTCTTGTCTGTGGGTCTGTCTTAGTCTATCACCTATATCTTGGTATGACTGGAGTGTGTTCTAACTCCTTGTAGCCTGCATGTCTGGGTTTTCTGTTCAGACATTTGGGAAAATGTTGTATGTCCAAGACCTCCAAGTCAGGCTCCAAGTCAAGAGCCTGGGTGAGGCTGGAACATTGTCTCAAAGCCTTGCAGTTCAGGCAGGAAGCTGATGAAGAGTTACACAGTAGGAAGAGCATCCTGAAGCGATACAGGGCAATACAAGAGAGAGTTATTATTCTGAAGGTTTTTATGGAAATATTACAGTTTCAATCTGTATGGAGGTTGCTTTACTCCTTTAAATGTTGAGACTGCCACTGTATCTGTTGGATGAAGAAGTTGTAAAAATAAATTACAAACTACCTTGGAAGTAACACGCTACAGATGTGCAAAGGGATTTCTTAATCTAAGTTATCTGTTTAGGTGCAGATAAAAAATTCCTTCCTCTCCATTCCCACCCAAAACCTCATCATGAAACCTCAGTGAAAACAGCTTTCCCAGTGTCCCAAGAGGTGAGGCAACTCCCTGCACTCCACTTGCTAGCAGTGACATTAACACATTTATGCACATATTTTCAACTTATTATGGTTCAGGTGGTGTTGAATGAGGAAAGCATCCATCTCTGGGGTTGCCCTGGAGCCTCCAGGCTTCCCTGTGGTCATACTCCTGACCTTTTAGAGAATTCTTTTGGTCACAGAGGACCACACTGGGAGGAGGCTGTCCCCATAGATGCCAGACACATACACACAATTCCTCTGACATAATTTGGCAATACAATATAAACAAAAGACACACTTCATGGAAAAGGCATGAGGCACACCCTGACCCAGTCACTCGGCACACTCCGCACTCGCCACCCTGCATGCTGAAAGGCTGCATAGCTAGACTATTTCCATTAGCTGAAGTAAACACCACTTGAATGAAAGTAGGAGGGAGACACGCCTCCTATTGAAAATTTGGAGTCTTTTCTAAAATGGAGGTCTTTCAAATGTTTACTGTCTTTTTCCAGACACCCTCTTTATAGTTACTATTAGTACCACACAGTAGCAGTGTCTCCCAGAATCCCTCTATTTTCTCATGAATGAGATTTTGATTGGATTGGTTTAGATTTTCTTGCTGGGGGAACATGCCTCATTGAGAAGACAAATAGCAGTTTTGTTTATAACCTAAGACTTTCATTTTAGTGGTAATAAAACTTCTTCATGCTTAAAATTGATCCCATTATACTTTTCCCTTTGTATCAGCTTTCCTCTCTCCCTTAAGAGAAAAGCGAAACATATTTCGACTATTTTGATAGTCACAGAATCAATATGAAGAAGACTACTACTTCTCCAAACCGTGTATCAGCCATAACTCAAGGGCTGATTCCTGGGATGAGAAAGAGATATTTAAAAGGTGCCTTCTCACCTTTCATTGCCCTTTGAAATTCCAGTCCCTGCTGTTATCTTCACCATTGACTGCAGCCTATAAACCTCTTTCCAGAATGGGATTAGCAGGAATACTCATCATTTCTCACTTTTTTTTTTTTCATTAAGGTGGGGAGAGCATCCATAGGGTCCCAAGCCCATGACATGCTAAGCAATGCAGAGTCAATAATCATGATGCCTCTTTCAGCAGCAGCACTAACTAGAGCTCTACTTTTAAACTGCTGTAAAAGACATTCCGCCTCATCAGAAACTATGAGTTTTCACTCTGGTTTTCTCATTGGTAGTCTGTGAATGTACTGCATTGGTAGAAGCTTTCCCAGCCATCAGTGGAAGTCATTCCTATAGCTCTGTTGTAGGCTCTAAATGGTGCAATGTGGCAGAGGTGGTAGAAATTAAGTGAGTAATGCTGCTGGCAACTCACAGAGAGAATTTCTTCATGTGGAAATTCAACAGTGAGTAGTCTTGAGTATAAAATCTGTATTAATATATGTCTGCCTGAAAATTACAGTTAAATAAACAATACTCATTTTGCTGACTGAATTTTAGATGGTCACTAAGTGTTTGGGCTTCTTGGCATATTTCTGGCAAAGAAAACAGCACAGAGAGCCTGGCTTTTCTGGATCAGCCCTCCTTGCAGGTGTGCTTTGCTCTGTGCTCCACAGAGCACTGGCTTGAGCCTTTTCCCAGGCAGCAAGGACAGGGGGCAGAGGCAAAAAGACAGTGAAGAACAAGACTGTCAGGTGTTTGCCAGACCCCAAGCTGTGCTCTGTTCCCAGTAAGCTGAGCGATTGCCATACGTTTCTGAGCTAAGTAATTCAACTTCATTCCAGGGTGCATTTTTTTTCCAGCCAACACTACTCAGTTGTCATTTTAATTTGCAGGTCTCCTTCCATGATGCTCTCATGCTTTCCGCTTTGTTGACATATAGGAGACATAAATTTGCAGACAGCTGAATACACCAAGCTCTGCTTTCATATTCTGGCCATCTGCAGCCAACATTATCCCTAGTTATGCACAAATGGAGTAGCTGCCTCCCGCTACAGCCTGAGCTGACCCTTGCATCCATCTGCATGTCTGTATTACATTCTCAGTCCACAACAACAGCTCTGAGCTTAAAGAAATGCAAAAAGTATATTTATAAAGGGTGTTTTCTGGGAGACGGAAGCCTCCCTAACCCTGAAATTGCAGATCTGCAGATGGGATGCTGCTGAGAGTACCCCAAATCATTCACATCCCTTTTGAATTACAGGTTATTGGACCTGGGTCCAGAGCTATATTAATGCAACTATGCAGCATGGGTCTGTTTTGTAGTGTGGACACAGAGAAACTTCTGCCATCCAAACCATGTGAACATGCCTCAGGGCATTTTGTTTCTAAAAGAGGAAGGATAATCCCTCCCCAAATATTGGGATATTATACAGCAACATTTGCAAGGCTTCCAGATGCAATTCTGTTAGGGAGCAGATCAGCAATAAAGTTTCAGATAAGTTGATTACAAGGTGATGACCGAGTTTGTGAGCATCTAGCTTACCTCAACTAATCTCTAAACGTAAGTATTAAAGAACTTTCCTGCTGAAAGTTTGGAAAAACATTCATCTCTCAAATAAACATCTATCTTGTTAAAGTAAAGGGAATAAACATATTAGAAATGTTAGAATGACTGACTTCACTAGAACAAACATAGGCTATTGCTGTGTGCAACTAGCAGCAAAATTCAAGCAGTGTGAAGGGATCAATGAGAGAAGATGAGAATATAAAGTAGATAAAATCTATACCACTAGGGTTGTGAACTGCAAATACACACACTTGAATTATGTGATGCAATGAACACCCAACTGAGGGTTTCAGCCATGATTTGATAAGCTTTGAGTAGTTCTATTAAAGGTGAAGAGAAAAACAGATCCAACAAATTGCAGTCATATTTCAGACGAGTTTTTCTTAAAATATATATATACTTTAAAGAGTATGAGTGTTATTACGTAGAAAGAGAAGAATGAAGAGTGACTTTATGCCATCTGCAGTGATGTGAAGAATAATTTTGGCTGAGAATGTTAATCACTCACTGTTGTTTTCAGGTTGCCTCTGACCTATCTGTTCATTGTTGCACCCTCCACATTGTAACATGGCCTGCTTTAGTTTTTTGCAGGTTTACATAGCACAAGAAGGCAGCACACTGCACAGTGACCTCTGCAAATAGCTTTACAAATTCATGTTCCACATCTCTGCCTGCAATTAGACACTAGTAACCAGAAATTAACCTTTTGGGGCAGTTTCATATTTTATGAAATTCAAATGGTTGCAGAAGTGATGTGTCCAGGAAAAAAAAAAATACATATCTGTCATTTACAGGCACTTGCAGCTGTGGAGTCAAGCAGCTGTTTTAAAAACTTTGGTCACAAATGAGAAACGAATGACTTTCTTAGCTGATGCGACTAATGTTGACTTAGTTGAATGTAGTAGCGATAGTTCAAAGGTGAATTCAACAGACCAGGAAAGGGGCATATGGCTTAGGGCCATATGGCTTAACTGTTCTATCCTTAAAAGGTTGTTCAGGTTTAAATTTTCTGTTTGGAACAGCCTCTGGCCCATTCTGTCTCCCCAAAATGTGTCCTTCCCTTTTCTGACAGAGGCTGGTCACCATGAGACCAAGCCTAACCAGGAAGCCTGATATGCACACATGCCACTGCCTGAGCCCAAGTCCTGTTTGGCTCACTGGTGTAAATGCAGACACCAGTAACAAGGAGTGATGCAATAGCAAATAGCAGCACAAGGCATCTGTTCAGTGGTGTCAGGAAACCTGACCCTGTCCTGTAAACTGTCTGTTATAGAGCAGCATGGGGCATATAAGGGAAATGTCTTAAATCCCTTCTTCCTTTCTTTGTTGCTCACTTGTTTTAAAAGGGAGGAAGAGAAAAAAAAGTAATTGTGTAGCAGCTGAAATACTGACCTTGCAAGGTTTATACACAATCTTAACTAAATATATAGGGTATAGTCTGACCTGACTGAAAAGTGAACTTAGAAACACTTTAGTGGGCATATAAGAGTTTATCGTTGATGAAGGAAAGTCTCCTTCCATGTGTACTTTAGAAGATAATAATGCTATTGATCCAGGCTATTTTTAATAAGACGTTCACAGTCATCTTTTTTTTTCAAAGAAAACTGAGAGACTGACCAAATCTTAGAAATAATCCCTCTAAGCCTTTAAACAAAAGGGCAATATTGACACAGGGACACGTATGTACAAACCAAGTAAGTAGTGATAAGGGTTGAACAGCTTTCTGTGGAAGTAGCAGTGCAAAACACTGCGTGGCACTAGGGGATGATATGGTGATATGGTTGCAACAGCTAGGGAATGGACTTTGAATTCAGGGAATATTGCCCCACTCCTGTGAGATCATTCTGTAAATAACTTCAAATTCCATGCACAAGTTTTTATTGTCCTGAGGCCTTAGGCCGTCCAGTCTTTCCTCCTCTGCATCTTCTCTGTACAAAGAGGAAAAGAAATAAGAAAGAACATTCTTTAAAAGCTGTAGTGTTATTATAGGAAAGATAAGTTATCCAGTTTACATATTCAGTCTCTCATTGGTCTTGTAGGTTGATTTGAGATGAAAGACTAATATCACAGTTGTTTAAATGCAGGGTAGAAGAAGGCAATTGCAATTTCTGCTCATTAAACATTTGTAGCAAGAAGAAAAAATTCCCCAGAAGAATGAAGTGTCACCACAGGCGGCAGCTGCTATGCATTCTCCCAGCAAGCTCTCTGGGTGCAGTGCACAAACTTTTCAAGGTCTGTGACCATTACTGAAGGTAGCCTGAATATATCAAGAACATTTCTCATTTTTATAATCTCTTAATAACAGGCCACAGTCTCATAGGATATTATCTTCCACTATAAACTGCAGAAATTGCATCATTGTTTTCTTGCGCCCTGAGCACCTAATTACTCCCAAGGAGGAAGATGCGAGCCATTCATGGTCAGTGATGGCTGAAGTATTTGCATCTATGCGGGTCATCTTAGAAAGTATTATTAAACATAAGCACAAAATCAGACATTTTAATTGTAGGTGTTCCTGAGGGTAAAAACCTTTCAAAAACCCACTGGCAACTCCATTAATAGGATGGGATAAAGGAAGCACAGTACTGCTGTGGAATATACTGCACATTCCTTCTGAGTGACCAACCCCTCTGAGAAGAAACTGAGTCTACTTTACTACAGTCAAAAGAATCATCTTCTAAAGACAACTAGTGCCTTAGGCAAGAAAACTATGTCCAAACTAGAGAAAAGAGTTTATATGGATCCCAACAGAGACTGAGTTCTGTAGTCAGGATCAAGGGATGGTACAAATGCCAAGAAAGAGCAGAGAAAATAAGTTACCTTGTGCACTACCATAATGCTTTGGCCTGCAGTTGCATTTAGCAGCTTCCTTTCTCACCATTAATGACAATAGCACTTTTATTTTTTTTTTCCCCACTGGAAAATCACCCTTATCAAAACTGAATTTCTGTAGTAACATACTCATTTTAGCTAAATTTCTTTGGTATATTAATCACACAAGAGTACTTCCAGTTCAAACAGAGAAAGGAGAAGAAACTCTCCAGAAGAGCTAAGCACCCAGGAGTGACACTGCATTCACCTTGGCTGAATGCAGAGTGTTTCAATGAATTAAATTAACAAAACAAATAATTACTGATCTTTGGCCTGGGACTGAGTACCCTTTGGACCAGAATATGGCTGGAAGAGCCAGGAGGAGAGGCATTGTAGAAACACCGCAGTCTATGTTTGATCCAGCAAATTTCACAGCTTAATTTTTTTCAGGACTGGATTGAAGAAAAGACAGTCTGTGCCATGGGTAGGTTCCAGGTTGCAGGGAAGGGCTGAGACCCAGCAGCAGCACAGCTCCTCTTCACCTTTCTCAGACACCACTTCTTCATAGTCAGCATTTCACTAGCAAAGGAGAGCAGCCTTGAGTAGCTTTCTCCGGAACTTTGGCTCCAGAGGTAACCTTACCCAGTAGAATCTCAAGAGAACTAGAGTCAGGAAATACAAGCTAAGTGAGGTTATTTGTTTACAGCAGAAAACTATCTGATTGATCTGGAAGAGGAATTTCTAAAAGATGAGACATAGGCACTAGTCTCTTGTGAACTTCAGGACAGCCTAGCACAGGCATTTTGTTACACTAGATTTAAAAAAAAAAAAAAAGAAGAAGAGAAAAAGAGAGGACTGTGAGTTTAATATCATATTAATCAACTGAAGTAGTTTATTCCAAATTCAGAAAACCTATGTAGCGTTACAAACATAATGACCTCTTAACAGGCTAAGTCAAACCCCATAATCTCCCTTTCTGGTCCTTATCTATTTCCTTTCAATGGCCTAATGGCTTTCCCTCAAAAGGTGTGACAACATCATCCCTTTCTATTTAAAAAAATGCTTTTTATTTATGAGTTAATAATTTACTAGAAGCCTCAGGTAGTTCTTCTTAGCAAAAAATGTATGTGTAACCCCAGCTGCAAAGTCAACCCTGGTGCCGTTACACCTCCACACCATCATTAAATCACCTTGTAGCTGCTCAATATAAGGTAAAGAGCCTGGCTGCTGCATCTCTTCTTCATCAGCACTTGATATTAAAGTAATCTGGCTCTATTTGCAGGCACCCTAAAATGCCTGAAACACTCATCTAACTTTTGTACCAGGACACAAAAAGCAGGTCTAAAATTGCTGACAGTCTCTCTACTATTACAGCTTCTGCTTAGAGGATCCACACTGTAGGAAAAGTGTATTTACCGTCAAAGCGTGTGGAAATACAAGTGGATATGCCCTTGCCAGGCCACGTGAATGAAAGGCGGGATTGTACTGTTACATCATATACCTATGAAAGGGGAGGGCTGAAGCCCAAGTGAGCCATCCTGCCAAGCAAGGTCTTGGGGGTCTTCAGTGAGGAGAGTAAAAGAGGTCAATTTGCAGAACAGGTTTCCAGCCACACTTAGCTGGCAGTACCAGGACACCCCAAGGTGTTTAAATCTCATTTGGAACACAGAAAAATGGTTTCCCACATAAAAATGCATGTCAGTAATGGGCCAAGGAGAAGGAATGTGAATCTTGGGCAGCTGAAAAGGAATAGATAAGGACTGGTAAGGAAATGGGTGAAGCTGGTTGTAGATACAGATTGCATGTTAGGCCTACTTTCGTATGAGGTCTAAGGATTTGCTGCTCCCATTTAAGGATCAGCTTTTTTGAACACCAAGTCCTTTGCTCCCTCAAATTGGCATATTGATGTTGATTTGATTAGGGTGGGTTTTTTTGCATGCCTTTTCCTGAGGCAGACAAAGGGTTTTCTTTTCAAACTGGAAATTAATTTAATGAGCGAATTATTGGCTTGGGTACATTTTACTGAAACATAATGACAAAGGATATTCTTCAGGGAGTACATTTTATAAGAAGCGTGACTATTAATAACACATATCAGGAATCACAAAAAGGCCAGTTACTAGAGATTATGTAGGAAAATCTTATTGATGTGACTTACATATTCAAGTATAGAGGCAAAACATAGTAATATAAATGAAATTCACATGCATCTTTGCTGAGACAAAGATTTTAGTATGAAATATACAGTTGAATGCTTTAAACATTCTATTTTTCTTTGTAATGACATCAAATGCTTCCTCCCCTGTGTCTACTATGTGGGGAAAAAAAACTGTGTGAATAAACAAAATTTAGTTTGTGTCTATAAACTTGCCTTACCTATTCAAATACTTTGAAAACTAAGAATAGTCTCATATAAATGTTGTGGTTGTCATTGAATAGTAAGTATGAAAATTGAGAACCCATACATGTGTGTATACATATGTGTATATAAATTTCTAAGCTAGAAATGAGTGATGGCTGTGGTCCAGGATGGACAATATATTATCTAGAGGAGAGTTTCTGTGTTTAAGAAAAGCTTTATTTCAGTCAAGTTGATTTAAAATCTGCAGCTGCTGCATTTCTTGAAAACTTGTTATAATCCCAACAGCATGTTTTTTATTTGAACAACAACAGACCATTCTAACACTTTTTTGCTCACTTGAGTTTATGTTTTACACAGAATACAACAGATTTTTGCTGGGATTTGGAACCCATAGAAAGAGACAAATATCTCAAAGGACTTTGCACGTTGTATATAGAACATATTTTAAAATCCTTAATAAACTATATTTCTGTGCAATACTTCCATGAAAGCTAGATTTTTTTTAATGGTCTCCACCAGTAGAGCTTTAGATGAGTACACCAGTCTCCTAGATGAACCAGATTTGCAAGCGTTGTTCTATATAAATTTTTTTTTCTACCTATTTCTTTAGGAAGTCATTATGAAAGAAAAAAAATGGTGTGACTGCTTTTATTTTGACAAGTTCTATATAACATTTTCTAAATTAAACTATGTCTTTCCCCTTCCACACTTTTCTTTCCCACCTTCTGGCCATATATCCTTTTTACCAGGAGCCATATACTAACTGATATCTTCATGAAATTTTCCCGTTACTTCTCCTCAGTCATGCTGCTTATAGTTTTTCCTGTTATTTACACCCCTAATACACACACTCACGCTTTTATTTCTGGCAAAAATGTAATATATTGACAGGACAAGAAAATGAAGCCTACTACTCTTTGTCAAATCCCCAGACCTAGACATCTAATATAAATTTAAGCTTTTACAAAATAAGAGGCACTTTAAAGACAGAATTATGGTCTGTATAATCCATATTTTGCCATTTACAAGATCGATACATCCTGTAACCACAGCTGATGGAAATGAGAAGCCTTGATGTTGCACATGAACTAGTAATGTACCTAGAGCTGCCCTGACAGATGTAGCCCTAAATTGCATTTTTAATGTACTCAGATAAGCTATACATAATTGGGATTAGCATTGCTATCCCCTGACTGATTCATGATTAGTATGTGTGGGCTTTAATATTGTTTAGGAGAAGGATCAAGTGACCCTAATTGTATCCAGCCCATCTATTTAAGTGCTTGATTTTTTTTTTTTTCTGAAAGAGTTGTTTATACAAATAACACGATGAAGGGAAGCTGATCTTGTTCTTATTAAGTTTCTTTTAAACATGGTATAAATTACAATTTCAGTTATTCTTGTATTTTTTAGAATTGTACTTCAAAACATTTCACATTAAAATTAATAGAGATGAGGAGGCAATACAAGAAAATGTAAGAAATTTTTCTGGCACCTTATTTATATTCATCAGTATAATTACTCCAGCATGTAGAAGTGTTTCGCTCTTTGAGCTAAATATTTTCTTTTCCCGTTCACTGTTAAAGCAAACAGAATATGTATGGTTTAGATCTCATTGTTGATTAAGAAAACCCTCCTAAAACCCTGCACCAGACCTCAGAAGCATCATTGTGCATCGACAAAAGCTTTTTATTGCTAATTGTAAAAGCAGGGCAGTCTCCAGCAGAGAGTTGCTGGGTTGCTGACTGATGCCTTGACAGATAACAGACAATCAGTGCGACACTCCAAGATTCCCGGTGGAAAAACAAAAGACGCTTAATTTACGAACAGCAACTAGGCATCCACTTAGGGATACCATTATACACTGGAAAAGACTCCGTGCCACGAAGGCATACAATGAGCTTGCTACAAAGTAGGGAATGCGTTGGGTTTGCCCGTGAAGGAATGGCCGTGACGCTCATTAAAAGCCCCGAACCTTTCTTTCTCAGCTCGGGTGGGGCTGTCTAGTGTTTACACAGCAGGTCTCGGCAACAGTGTAGGGGTAGGCTGTGTTCACTTGGAGTTTCAGACTTATTTTAAGGGATTTTTTTATCTCTCAGTTTGTCAGAATGGGACTATAGGGGACTTCGGCCCTCTACCTCACTGCAGCTGGAGGGTGGCAGCAAGTGAAGCTACCAGAGGAATTCATAGGTGAGACATGAGCCATCAGGACGCTGGGGACATGGAGCAAAGGTCCAGCGATTCATGGGGTTTCTGAAGCTTCCCAGTAGCTTATTACAAACAGGCTGTGGCTGGATTCTTTTTCCTTTGAGTTTAAATCTCACACGGAATGCAGTGCAGGAGTGTGAGTATGAAATACAGAATGGCGTCGCTAGGAAAGGGCAAATTTTCCTGAAGCAGCAATGCGAATCTAAGTTTGTTATGTTTGCTTACTCTGTTAACAGCTCCTTTTCACCCCTCATCAAATCCCTGTTGTTGTTATTATTATTACTTGGATGCTCACTGGGATGGCATGAACTACCAGCCACAGGCAAGCTCCTGCTGAGGTAAATGCACGCAAAGAGGCAGAGAGAGTCCCTGCCCCATAGCACATACCACGCGTGACAGAATGGCTTGGGCAAACGCCAAGGGAACGTGTAGGAAAAGTTGAGGATGTCAAAAATTTAGCAAACATCTGAGGGAGGATGAAATCTACAGGTCTTTTAAAGCAGGAGCTGGCTCATTCAAAGTGTGTGAGAAACTCTGGGTAGGGCAGAGCTATCAAGGCAGCCCTGAAAATGCAGGGTCTCTGTGCACAGCAGTTTGGCTGCTGTCGTTTGTTTTATTGGTCTTTTGCTTTTAATTTCACTCCAGCCTTTCCAAGCTCTGTTGTTCCAGTGAGCACTGAGCAGGGTGTGAAGACTTTTGCCTTGCTGAGTTATTTAGCAATTATTAGCAATTATTTAGCAATTATTAGCTACAGAGCATGGGAAGAGGAAGCGAGGGATAAAGCGCATAAACCTGACTGGTTTCAGGAAAAGACTCGCTCCCACACCTGCCGACTATGTGATTAAAGGCACACATAGTCTGCCAATGCCTCATGGAGCGCTAAGAGGGAGGCTGGCATATCCAACAGCACGTCATTAAACCAAAGGTAGGTTTGGCCAGACTTGGGAAAGGGAGTGTGTGGGGAAACAAACATATCAGCGCCCCAGCACAAAATCACAAAAGCTGAGAAATTTCTGGAGAAGAATAGGGGCCAAAAAAGCCACTTGAGGAATAATTATGATGACAATAACTTCCTGATTGAGCTGAGTTTTGGTTATATCAGACACTCTCTATCTGATGCAATGGCAAAGCTGACTAGAAAACTACTTCTTTCTCTTGTTTTAGATGCTGTGCAGGGTACTCGAGAGAAACTGGAGTTTTTGAACGCTCCTTAGAGTAGAACTGAGACACAAGCAATGACCTTTTGACCATGTTTGGTGTTTTTTAAAACTGTGCTGGAATGTACACTGAACAAAGAGAGCAGTTTCTATGAAAACAGGTGCATTTGAACTGGTCAACCAAATGCTGTTGAACAAAATGGAAATGCTACTGAGATTCCTGCCAGACCCCCTGGGTGGAAGCTTTCATTTAAGACCAGAGGAAGCTATCTCTTGCATAAGATACAGTTAATTCCTGTGGCACCCTATAGCTGAATGACCTGCCATCAAAAGCTGCCCTTCTCCTCTGGCATGCAGGAAAATTGTCCCTTCCCATTCATATGTACACTAGGAGCTCACGGAGCTTGCAGGAACTTACTCTGAAGTTTGTTGTTAAATTTTTTTTTAAACTCTCAAACAATATCCGAATTACATTCCAGAGTTTAAACAAACACAGCAGTGCAACTCTCAAAACTATTCAGCGATTTCCCTTACGATTTACTAAAGGAAAAAGAATGCCTGTTACCTTTATTCAGCCCACCCAATGGAGTATAGTGTCCTGCTGGTAAAATCCTGGTCTCTGGGTCCATCAGCTTTTCCCTTTTAAACTTCTTTTCTTCAAAGTTTGCGTTTCTGTTTTTACTGTAAATTACATCACAGGGCTTAAAACACTGAGTATGTGCGCATGTGCAAGTAGATTTTATTGTAAATTTGTTACTTCCACATTTAGTATCAGCAAACGGAATGAGTTGCAATACTTCATGCTTTGCGTCCCCTTTTCACGTGGATATTTGTGATAGGAAATCCGAGTTCATTACACGCAACTGTATGTTTGGCTAAATCTACAGACATTTGATGGTAATTCAGACTACTGCCAACAGTATGAAAACAGGTCAGATATATGAAGGAATGAGAATAGCCATAGCTGGGGGGAGCTCTCTGTAAAACAGACACTTTTCCTGTTGACAGAGTATTTATAGGACTAGTAGGCATCCAGGCTACCAAAGACATACTCTTTTTTTTCCACTGAACAGTTTTATATCGGGGAATAATGGAGCTTTGAATGTGCCTTGCATTTTGGACAATAACAAATGTAGAAAAATTTGGCTTTAATTTTTTTTTTTCTTCTTTTACCCTGAATTGAAGGATGTTTGGTCATTTAACTGTCATTTAGAGAAAAAAGTTTCCTTCCTTCCTTCCTTCCTTCCTTCCTTCCTTCCTTCCTTCCTTCCTTCCT